>CM060937.1:477818071-478443071 GCA_030765085.1 Allium cepa
TGCCTATTGGACGAACCAAAGTCAGATGAGGAGTAGATATAATGATTGTTTCCATTAGAGTGGCCTGCATCCTTATTGGAAAAATTACTTCCGGTAAAGGGACAATAGAAGGCTGACCTAAAACTGGAAAAATGGAAAAGTAGAAATTAGTGATATCAACCTCTATCATTATGAATCATCTTAAGTGCAGGTAAGTAAATATATACCTCTGAGAGATGTAGACTTAGTATGAGCTAGAGTGCCGCCATAACCTCCTTCCAGAATAGGAGATAAAATGGGCATCTTTGGAAGCTGAGGCTCATGAAGATTGTATTGAGCATCTGAAGAGGTACCGAAATGGTTAAAACACCAGAAGCTTCCTCAGTAGAAGTAATGGCAGTAGAGCTAGGAAAATAAGTTATAGTTTCAATAATCAATAGCTTTGGTGTAAAGGAGCAGTAATGTTTACAGTTGAATCATGAGGAGAAGACCTAGAACTCTCACCTCGATCCTTTTAAACCTCAATAGTTAATTCAAGGTGTAAGGCAAGCTCACCAACCTTGAGTGCTGCTAGGCCTTATTCATCTAAATGGTCGAGTTTTAGTTTCTCCTCATTGACCTCAACTCCATTAGAGTGCTCTCACTCCTTTTCATGATTCCTTCCCAGGCTATGGCCAAAGTCTAGGGATATCACTTGTCCAACCATTTCATATTGCCAAAATCGATAATGTTTGTATTGTACCGTACAAGGATAGGCTCAAGTTCAAATTTAACACTATTCTTCATGGCTTCAAATTCTCCTCAACACCCTTCGCTTAGGCCTTTGCATCATCTCTCTCTTTACGAGCATCTAGTAACTCCTCGCAATAACCTTGGGCTTAGGTTAGAGTATCATCCTTTTCTTTCCTTTCATATGCCAACAACCTTTTCAACTTCACTATTTCTAAGGCTTGATCTTCCACGGTCTTCTTGAGTTGTTCATTTTCCAATAATAGAGTCTGGCTCCTATGATGAGTAGCTTTGATTTACTTTTGCTGGTTTTGATGATTCTCCTTAATAGACGTAGTCAGATCTTCTAATTTTTCATGGCGTCAGTCAGTGAGCATTATGCCCCTTATCCTCCTCATCTAGGGTGGAGATGATGCACTTGTTGTGTTCTTAGATCTATTTCATCCCATCAAGCTCTATCTTTCTCTTATGGGAGACCTCAAAAATAGTATCAGCTATTCTCTTTCACTTGAAATATTAGTCGTTTACATCGTCTATATAGGCCATGATATCGGATTTGACCCTCGGAGGGAAATTCTTTAGATGCAGAACAAAGAAGACATCATCAAAGCAGACCTTTGGAAAAGCGAACTTCATGGCATCCATATGAGGATTGGAAATAGCTTCCATTTCTACAGTAGTGTAAGGGTTATAATTTGACCCTTTTTATATGTCAAGTGAGGAGGGGGTACTAACTTAAACGACTGCACGAAGCATCGAGGCACATAAAAGGATATCGTCGGCTGTGTTGATGAAGGAACTAAAACATAGGCATTTAAAATCTTAGTAGATGGGACAAGATCTAGTTTCGTTGATTGCTTATCCATGGCATGTGGTAAAGGTAAAGGAGATCTGCATCATGTAGATGACTCATAAGACCTATAGCCTCTATCTCGACTCCTATATCCCGACCTGAGCACCTTCCCGAATCAGAGTAATGGCACGAACCTCGAGAGCGGCCAAACTATCCAAGCCTTTTATATTTGCTCCCTTAATTTTGGATAGTGTCATATAAATTCCTGCACTCCATAGAATCTATAAATGAAAAAAGAACTAGTTGACACCAACAAGACGAAAAAAATGTAAACAAAGTAAGAGTGTAGTGTCATGTAAGTGTGAATTTTTCTTGCTGTACCCCATAGACATTGGATATGGAGATTACTAACAAGTGTTATTTCCCCTGCACGAGTAGTAGGAACTTCATCAAGCAGAAAAATAGAAAATCTAGTATCTCCAATGCTGATATTACCAAGACCAAAGGACCCAATTTGGTCTAGTTACTCCCAAAGGATCCAATGATATCCTTAGAAAGCTGGACAAGGGTCTCATCTTCCATAGTAGTTTGTGGAGATTGCATGGACGTATGAGATGAAATAGTCTTTGTTTTTGGTCACCGAGTTATGAGGAATGCATGATCATCATCACTTCCGATACTATTCGTGGCTAATGTCGATGCCATCATTACCTATACCATCACTTTCTCTTTCCTTAATATGCCCGCTCTTTTCTCCACTACCTTCGACCTTTTGACTTGTTTCAGGATCGATAATGGGGTTCGAAATAGAGGGAACCTCATGAATATCTTCGACATCCATGGCAACATCATGTTCCTACGAAGAGTCATCATCGTCATCGTATTTAACTTTTGAAACATGGCCAACACTGCGGCCTTCCTCTAAGAGGTATTAAGCATGCTAGTTTTCATTAGTGAGGAGTGATTTCATTTCGCTTTCCTCAAGATGGGACTGGACGGAGAGCTGCAAGGGTTGTCACTAAAACTGCACCGCTAGGCCTTCTTGAATTATCTACTGATGCATGAAGTGATAAGGTTAATAAGTGAGACTATAACATCCATATTAGAAGAGAGAAAGTGAGAATGAGACTTACATACAAAATAACCAACTTTGTACAAAACCATATGGGCTGTGTGCAAAGAAGAATCCATCCTTAAAGCAGATTAGCTTGTTCTGGAGGCTCAACACTATCCATCAGCCTCTAGCGAGTTCCAAGAAAAATGAGTGAAGGATCCCCTTCTGGTGCTTTAAGCTATATAGGTAACAGAACTCTTGGGCGCTAGGCTCATGATCCAAATGGTGGACAAAAATAATGTACATATTTTTTAGATAGGCATAGCTATTTGAGTGTACTTACGTTGGAGCAAGCTTCATAAACTATAGGATTGTGCTAATAAAATGGTTGAATGACGAAGCACAACTGGCCATACACATGTACCGATTATAGGTTGCATGTACCATTAGTGGAAGATGCGCTCATTGATAACGTGTAGGAACTAACACATCGTCAAATGGAATATCATACATCTTGTACATTCTCCCGAGAGATGTTTCATCAACCTTCGAAGTTGGAAAGTCTTAAGGATCGTCTGAAATAATAGTATTGCCCATATCAATATGAGGGCAACCTTTTTAGGCTCTTCATCCTAAATAAAAGGAACTATTTCTAAAGACTACCCTAGCCGATGACTGGCCGAATGAGATTACGATGAAGCAAGAGTGGACTTTTTCGTAGGCACAAAAGTTGTGCTAGACTCAGTATTAGACTCGATGTATTTTGAATTTGAAGGTCCTACGGGCATAGCAGAGCGACGCGAGGAGCATCTATGGTCCATAACTACCAAAACTTCACACGTAAAAGATATTAGGCTTATTAAAAGCTTAAAAAAGCCCTATATTGTTGATGTACCAAACCCGATGGATACGAATGTGTGTTTATTGACCGGATCTCTTATTTCGACGGGGGCAATAGTGTGCTGTTAAAATTGTGCAATGTGTGCATCTAATGTCGTGCGATTCAAATCCATCATTTGGTAAAAAGATCAGCAAAGAGTTCATCTAAATGCCGATTCGCATTCAAAGTGACCTTTAATGGAGATTGTCTCAATGAATTGTGAATTATCAATCACAAATCAAACAAATTTGTCAAGGAGCTCCACCTGAGAATTTCGAAAGCATTTGGAAAATTTGGATTAAAAAGTCAGGGCATTAGGGAAAACACGAGCTTCCCTACAGTTCTATTTTTTTTATGAAATGCTTAAGTATAGGATCGGCCCTGATCCATGGAGGACTGGCCATGGAGTTCCATCAACATTCAAATGTGGTCGAAATTCACATTATTGTCGTTTAGCCAGATACATATTGTCACCACTTATGAGCAAATCGGTGTGATTTGATTTGGGAGCGATTGAATTGGAGCTTCAAATCAAGATGGTGGAAGGGTTCACAAAGTTCAAACATGAAGGTCGAGAATCACAGTGGCACTGAATCAAAGTGTCGACGATGGCTTGAGGTTGGAGATTGAATCAGCATTAAAAAGCTAGGCAATGAAAAACTTTGGCGTAGAAAGCCTCAAAGCCAAAAGCTATTAGCAGCTAAAATAAGTAAAGTGTTGGTTCACGTTTATAAAGGGAACGATCCATAAGGGTACGCAGAAAAATCTCCTATCTTTTGAGGATTGAACCTTGGCCCATTGACTGATACTGATCTATGGCTAATGGATCAGTACCGATCCATTTAAAAATATATTTATATAATATATATCTATATGTGAAAATAATAAATGTGCATAGGGGTGTGTGTGTGCATGACAATAGACAGCTGGAATTCCATGAGAACAAAGTCCAGCCTAAATAATTCGAAGAAAGAGATTGTTGAAAAAAAATTCAAAATTAAAATGGCAAACTCGAAGAGCATGTTCCAGTTCTTATGCACCTCAAGAGTTGCAAATTCAGAATCATCCAAATCAATACAACAATTGATAAATGACACAATGCTTCATGGAAGTAGCTCAATGGAAAGGTAGCATCTATATGAAACAGGACTTCAAACTGATAAAAGTAAATCCATAGGTTGTCTCGATCGAAAATATATCTTGTTAAAACAAGATATACATAAAGTGGGCAAATGTTATCCAACCTTATGATAAAGCCATATTTGGATGAATCGGATCTATCATACGGGAGGATAATCGAGTAGTAATCTAGAATGATAATTGTCAGAGTCAAATATCAAGCAAGGTTAGGAGACGAAGTCATTAGCTTGCCAAGAATCATAAAGGATAGACCATACACCAACCCACTCCAAGTGACATTACCAAAAGTCAAAGAATCAAGCCAAGTCATGGATCGGTATTGATACATGGCTATGGATTGGTACTAATCTCTAATGCTTGATGAAAAAAACTGAATTTTAAATAATAACTAGTCAAAGTTAATATTAGTAATTTGGTTGAGTAAAATAGAATTTGAAGTTTTATTTAATAAATTGGTGTAGAAATTATTTTGTAAAAGGATTTAGATCATGAAAAATAAGATACTTAAATTTAAATAAGTTGAAAGGTGAACATAATATTTTATAATAGTGGTCTAATTGAAATATAATTTTAGCTTAGAAAACAAATGATTTTAAAATTTAACTTGTATTTATTTAAATTAATTAGAGTAGTTTTATAAATAAAAGAATATATATGTATATTCATTTACATATTTTAAGGCCTACGCCCAAGCATCCTAAGCCCAACTCATTTTCTACACCTCACCGATTTTAGAATCTGCTTCTCCTCATACAAAAATCTTCATGTATACCTTTTTTTTATTATTGTCCTCTTCAAGCAAATTAAACAAATTCTCGTCGCTTTCAAAATCAAGGAAAATTGAATAAATTATTATAAATTACCAAATTTAAATATGTGGTTCTTTGCTTCATTTTACATCTATAGTGAGAAGAGAATCGAGTCTCGTTGTGATGGCGGTAATTTTTGTGTGTGCATTCAAAATGGGAGAGGGAGGAGCAACGTTCAGGTGAGTATTTTCACTCATGCACCTATGTTTTAATCAGACAATTTGTGATGTGCACATTGTTGAAGATGATGCTTGGATTGTATTGATGGTATGTGTTGAATTAAGGGTATCAACACATGATTGAGAGGGGAAGAGGATGGTATATGACTGAGATAGCTAATTTCAACTTCAAGAAACAGTCTATCGGTGGTCGACCATTGCATGTGCTTAATTTTTTAAAATGTTGAAAAAATAAATAAAACATTAATAAAGTTGCATAAATTTAAATATATTGCAAGTAAATAAAGTAAAGATATTTTTAGAAGTAATATATGATCTAATGACATAATATGTAATTTATTCATCTAAAGATTTTAATTTATTAAAGGATAATTATAAATTTGATTATATGAATTGTTTAGAAATTTAACTCACACGCATATACATGTACACTTTGAAAATATGAAACATAATTTAATTAACATTCTTAGTTTTCCAAAGCGAACCTTGTAAGTAATAAATTATATATAGAAGCCTATTATATATATATATATGTTAATAATTTTAGGTTAATTAAACATTTAGTATAATTCTAGAACGGTTTTTATAAATTTCTAATGTTATTCAACCGTGTTATTATGAGTTGAATGATAGTGTAACGACCTGTAAATTTTTGACTATTTGAATTGTTAAATTAATTAAGTTTTGGTAATTTAATATGGAAAGAAAAAACTTGGTAATTTAATAATGAAATGCTAAAATGAAATGTAGCAATGGTAATTAAAACTAATTATTAACAATTGAAATGAAATTCCAATGATGAAATAATGTAAATTTATTTACAAGGTGATAATTGATTTAATAAAAGAATGAAATTGCGATGAATAATGAATTGGGACCTTCAATTTTTAATTGTTGTGTAAACTTGACAAAATCCAATATAACTTGAAATATAATAATTAATACAAATAAAGATGGAAATTTGAGTATATTAAAGTAATGAAAGATAAAACAATGGTTAACTAGGTTTATTGAGTAATAATGGATTTATTAAAAAGATTGAAAGTGAATCAAATCAAGTTATTGAAATTAATTATATATAATTGGATGTAATTACAATTGAAATTAAACATTGTAATTGGAAAAATAATCAACTTCGAAATTATATCTAAAGTGGTTATAAAAGTTTTTAATTTCTAAGTAATCTAAAAATGATGGAAATTATAAATTATAGAATTTGAATTGAAAAAGTGATTTAATTGATTTAATATTAATTTGCTTAATTTAATAATGTGAAAATAGCCATTTTGGCCACTGACTCGGATTTTGACGAAACCAGTTTCTTCGAATCCATAACGATTAACAATTGTAGGCTTTCAAGTTCGGTAGCGATCGGACTTGTCGTTTGATCATACAAGCTCGAAACGCCTAGAAATCAAGTGAAGTGAAATTAATTTAAAATAAGCTAATTTTAACGTAACATCTTCATACGATTGAATTAGGACTTGAAACCTATTCCATTGAGTTTAAAATACTTGAAAACATCTATGTTGATATATGGGTTTACCATTTTCATTCCATAGCCGAAATGGGCTTTTCGGGTCATTTATCATTCCAACCCAAATCAAATAATATCCTTCATTTCTATTTTTCAGTTCTACCTATAAATATCTTTTTATAAACCCTAGCCACTCCTCATATTCATTTGTCTATACATAGATCTCCTTCTTAACTCCTCATTCCAATGGCAGACAAAGCAATTCTCAAATAGCAAATTTAAAATCAAGTTCAAATCCAAAAAATCCAAACTCCTCAAAAAAATTGAAAAAATTATATATCGTAGATCACATCGATATGAATCCGCATCAAGTGTTCATTTCTAGAAATGATGCTCGAATCATTCTAAAAGCTCGGTCAAGATCAAAACTCGTGAACCCTGGACGTTGATTTGGGGGTTTTCGATTTGGCCTCGATCAGAAAAATCAGGATGTGGGTTTTGGAGTTTACGTCACGCGGAGTCATTTGGCGGTGGTTAGAAGGTGTGTTGTGGCCTGTGGCGGTCGGAATCGGCCGATTAGGGTTCGGTAACACCCTATCCATGGTGGCGGCGGCTTGCACCAGGGCGAGCTACTGGGTGGCGCGTAGAGGAGACTAGGGCAAGCTATTGGGTGGTGGCGCCGTAGCCTGAGGCGGTGCAAGGAGGGGGAAAGGCATGGTCAAAAGGTGGTCAACGCTGTGCAGGCAAGTTCGCTTTCATGAGTTTGAACGAGCGTAGGCGGATGAGTAACGAAGATGACGTGGCAATATTTTATTATTTAATTTGTTTAAAAATTCAAAATCTAATTATCTCCTAATTGCAATAACTCTTACATATGAGGTCCAATTCACACGCAGTTTCTTGTGTTGGAATCCTATCGAAATTCTGGACATTTTGATTTTCATTTGGACGAATTTTAAGACCGTTCAAATTTTGAGCTTAAATTGGATTTAATTCAATTTAAAACCAAAGGTGATTGTTTTAACCCACTCACAACTTCTAAAATTTCTTATGTGTGTTAAATTTAATTTATGATGTGATTAGGAATTTATCTATGACTATTTAGTATATTTTTATCATCATCTCAGTTAATTTGAATTTATTTGAATTAAATCGTTGTTTAATTTATTATTAAATATAAATGTCAGTTAAATACCTATTATTGATTATCAGTTCTATATTGATATTTATTGATTGGTTTAGATGATGATTGTGATGGATGTTGATTGTTGATGTTGGTTGAATGGATGTTGTGTTTTATACATTATAAACTACAAATTCATTATGGATTTTTACTTAATTTGGATTGTGGTTCGAAATGATATAAAGCCATAAAATTTGAAATTTGTGGATTGAAATGATAAATATCCCTACTACTTGACCCCAGGGTAGAAAATTATATGCGGACATCAGATTGGTCAAATTAAATGATTTTAAAAACCCTTAAATTTTTGGAATTAATCAATAGATGCTTTGAAATAAAATTTGATTTATATAGATTGAATTATTATAGAAAAATCAAGTTTTGTGTTGAAATGCGAATTGGTTTAAAAAGGAATTCCTTTAAGAAATTAAATTGGAAGTTTAAAATTAAACTTTTTCGTAAATCAAATTCTATCGAAATTGAGTTATTGAATTTGTTTGAAAATAACTTTAAAATATTTTGAAATTGGAGCAATCTGTATTGATATTTTGAGCATGGATTGAACCGATATGAAATTCGATAGTTTATTGAAATTTGGTTTGTCGATTTGGAAATTTGAAATGGTACGAATATGTTAAAATGAAATGAATAGTTTAATTTGATAAAATTCCGAATTCATATTTTAATATAAACTGTTTTAAAAGTATATTATTTTAAATTTCAAACTATTAATATTTTAAAATTTATTCAAACTATTAGCCAATATTTACTATATATATATATATATATATATATATATATATATAATTTTGATCTATTTTAAACCAATTTAATTACTTTAAAAAACTAGTTAAACTATTTTAATTTATTTTAAATCTAATTAATCTATTTTAGGTTATTTAATCTATTTTAATTACATTTGATCTAATTTAAATCTATTTAACTATCATAAATCAACTTAAAAGTATCTACCTATAATTAAACTGCTTAGAGCATTTTAACTATTTAAAACTATTTAAACTAATCTCTAAATTTCCAAACTAAGTTCGTGGAAGAGTTTATATTCATTTCAATTGGGTAAAAAGGAGAATAAGGTTAAATGACTTATAACTTAAGTTGGAATTTTGAATGTTATAATAATTGAAATAATGATTTTAAAGCAAGGACTTAGCTTATTTTGGAAATATGATTTTTTGAAGAAATATGATTTGAAAGTGGTATAGTTTTTGAGAACACGATATTTTGATATATATATATATATATATAGTGAATTTGACTTTGAAAGGAAATATAAGTATCGAACTATGATTTCAAAGGCGAATATGATTTTGAAAGTGAGTAATAATTTTGAAAGTGATATGGTTTGAATTGAATATGATATTTTGATATCAATTATGAAATGATTTTGGATATGTAAAAGAACCATCCGTTGTGTAATAAGTGATTCGTTGTCAAAGAGACCGGGATCAGATGTTGTCATACTCTCTGCCAATACCGAAAACCACTTTAACAACTGTGTACGTGGTGGAGATTTCAAAATAAAGTAGGATGGTGGCGACGATCCAATATGAGGTATATATGCGGACCCGACTCCTATGAGATGGCATAAGGTGGCTAAAACAGGAGCGATTCTCGAGCCAAGTGAGGTCGTTCCTCTGATCGGGCACATTCGATCGATACTATACTATGACTTTCGATTTATTTGGTGGCCGCACTTCGATTTTTCTTGAAAGTGTGTTTCAAATTGGACGGTAGTTGCGGCTATGCGTTACCTACTGTCTGGATGCGTAATTGGCATATCTACCCTGGCATTGCCTAGTTGTGCCGTGTCACCTACCGTAGCGCACCTTCTACGAGTTTGTTTTATGTCATACCTGTAGGGTATCCTCTGTCTCTCCAGTTTACGGGGTGTTACGGTATTGTATAAACTATTGGCATCAAAAATGCGTTAAGGTGGAAAATGTAAAACCTTAATGCTATTTTTAAATAGTATACTTTACTTTAGACATTATTATAATAGTGTATTACTACATAGTAGATAGTTTAACAGATCCTTAGGAGATGTGAATCCCGAGCATCTCTTACGTTACTTCACTCACGTCAGACAGTAGATAGAAGATGTAAAACCTCATAAACATCTCTGAAGCCATTCCACTCATATTTATTTCCGTTAATTTAACTTACATAAGATCTTTTAGTTCTAACTCGAGTGTTTTGTCTTTTCAATTCTCTCGGGTCAGCCTGAGCATTTCAGGATTTGAAGACCTTATTTCTGGAGGACGAAGACGAAGATTGTATTATTATTATTATTTATTATACTATTCCACTGCATCACACTATTCTACTGTGTTGTTATTTATTTATTTTTGATATGTGTAACTCTGATTGAGCATTGTATTAGTAATCAAATGTTTTGTAAACAGCTTCATAATATGTTATTTGATTATTTTATTTTTTCATTCCGCTGTGAGATTTTTTTGTTTTATTTCTTTCTCTTTTTCTTATTTACCCCAATAACAGTCCACCCTTTTGTATGGTTTGAGTTGGCACGTGTGTCTGCTTAAAGCGTTCAAAAAGGCGAGATGTTACAGTTGGTATCGGAGCCTTGGTTTAGTGATATCTTTAGCATTGCGGGGTCTTACTCTTTATTAATAGGGTAGTAATACCGTAGAATGAGACGCGGAGTGTATATATACGAGAGAGTGTATTTGTTAGTGTTATAAAAGTTTTTATATTGTGTTAATTCATTCCGTTTTGTATTTATAAATTCTAGTTGGCGCATAGGATGCTATGACATCGATAGGAATTTCTAAACACTTAATAGGACAGGCCGACACCATATTGTTTTGAAATATAGGTAAATGAAATAATTTTGCCTATTGTATATTTCATTTATTAATAATGATTTATAAATGATATATTTGGCTGAAATATATTTGTTTGTTAGGTAGTGAAATTTATAAATATTGATTGTAAAATAAAATTTACAAATAAAAGGAGAATAAATTGGAAACTTGAGAACTTAAGTTCCGGGGTGTTTTTGAAAATTTCTTTCCAATGATTTTGGAATATAATAATATTATTAGAAGTATTTTATGATATAAATACTTAATTATAATTTGAAAGAATGGTTTTAAAGGAATTTTGGAAAGAAATAAGTTCTATACTTCCCTCTCTGTCGTGTCATTGGAGTAGTTTTACTGCAGATTTATTTTGATAAACAAATATAAATTTTAAATTGTTCCAAATATCATTGTATA
This sequence comes from Allium cepa, assembly GCA_030765085.1. NCBI lineage: Eukaryota > Viridiplantae > Streptophyta > Magnoliopsida > Asparagales > Amaryllidaceae > Allium > Allium cepa. The sequence goes on from CM060937.1 coordinate 477,829,555, forward strand.
TATAAGTTGTAAGTATATACATCCATCTATTGTTTTAAATGATTTGAAATGGAACCCGGTATTTAGTTCTTAAATTTCTGTGAATTAGAGATTTTAAATTAATGAAATGGAATTTGACTAATTAATAATTGGAACCTCTAAACGAAATAAGAGATTAAATGATAGGTTATAAATGAAACTAGAAGAAAGTTGAAATTTGTAACCTACAAAAACAAAGGATATGATTATCGAACATTAAAATAATTAAAAGAAATGAGACAAACTTGTGTAACTTTTAGTTGCATTCTTAAAACCATATGTCCACAACTTACCAAATATTAAAAGTTACAATGTTTGATAAGAAAATATAATGGAATATTATACAAGTAAAACTTAAATAATGGAAGTGTTCAACGAATTACTTTATATATAAGAATTTGATGTTGTAGTTGTTATAAACTAAAGTTATAATTGAAATGTTACTATGTTAAAATGTGATAGAGTATAAGTATTGTAAGTAAATAATTGCAAACTTAAGTAAATGAATTGATATGCTAAGTAATTAAATTGAACATGAATACTATAAACAAATGAATGTAAACAAATGAAATTAAGTAATAAATGAATGGATGAATGTAATGTAATAAAAAGAAATTGACACGATATGAATAAATGAAAATGAATTTTGTAAGTAATAAAGGAAAATAAATGAAATAAACACTGAACGAAGGAATGGGAATAAAATTTTGTAAGAGATAAATGTAAGTTAAAGAAAAAATCCTTGTATGAATCAAAAGAAAAATAAAAACTATAAATGTTGTGAAAGAAATTTAATAATTAAACTCAAGTACATTGTAAATTATTGTCTGGTTTGGTTTATGGGTTGTTTGGGATAGAATACTTCTAATTGTTTAAGATGTATTAATAATCTTGTAACAGCCCGCAAATCTGTACCCCTTAAGTCAACACTATTCTACATCAATTAACTCAAATGGAACAGAAATACGAACCATTAGGGTTAAAGAAGAAGAGGTAGAAGAGAGAAGGAACTAAACAATATCAGAATCTCACAGTCGCAGCGGAATAAAATATAATAGTCAATAATAGATCTTTACACAAAATGAAAACTATATCTGTTTTATACAATATATCATCAGAGTATCTCAAACAAACAACATTTACCAGTCAGACAATTTCAAAACATTCACAGCAGCGGATATATATATATATATATATATATATATATATATACAAGTACGGATAATACGTCTCGGGCTCCAGCTCCTCTCATGCTCCAAAGCATCATGTCCTGAACATATAATACTCGGTCTGACCCGAACATTATAATGAAATAACACCCGAGTCGGTCTGGAATACAAATAAACATGTCGGGTTTTTACCTTACGATAGCTAAAACATTTTTTTATAGAAATCCTCTGATATTATAATAGGGTCTATATACAAATACTTATAAAATAGCCGAAATTGTTACATTCATTAAATTCCAGCTACTAGCCACAGATTGGGTAATACAAACAAAACTCGTAAAAGGCTCGTAGGGAGTATGGATTCCAACTAATGACTAGGCACTGGGGTACCACCTGTCAAAGTATCTGGTCTAGATCAGCGTACTGAGGACCACGCCCGATCCCCTGCAACATAAGGCCCGGATTACCACTCACTGGATAATCTCGAGTAAGATCACCCCGCGGTTGGGATAAGCAACAGCACCACTAAGCCGAAATAAAAGGGACATCTAGACAGGAATGACCTACCCGAAAATGGGTGCTGCCCACCAAGCCTTGCTGTATATCCCCTGATTTTCAGTCATTCTCGGTTGATGAGGCTTGACGCTAAGCGTTACCTTTAGAACGTTTCACTTAGAATGCCCATCGCCCACCTGACGATGTTCCGAAAGCATTCGTCCATACAAGCCGTCACGGGTTCGAACGGAACCGAAGGCACTACTCCTACTACATCCATTTTGGAAATATCCTCAGGATTAGTAGCGACTAGCCCTTGCATTCACTGCTCCATCTTCGACTCCAAACTCGTTTTTCACATGAAAACGTACAAACCGGATCGAAGTGGTTTTCGAGAAATAAATCTCGATCCCGGTCTCTTCGAAACGATCAACGCATTTCGAGAAATAAATCTTGATAGTCGGTGATTTAACTATCAATTAACATCCTTAAGCATCCATCACACAATAAATAATTCCCACATTATTTATTTTCCTCAAAAATATCTTTACGAGATAAAATTTTCCCTTTCAAATCCCGTAGAAAACACTTTCCAAACCAAATTCTTTTCATGGATTAAATTCTCAAATTGCTACTTTCCTTGAAAGCATCCAAGCACCAGTCTGTAAGATTTAAAATAATTTAAATACTTTATTCTTGAAAATACGTTAAAAATTTTATATTAAACCTACTTACATACTTGATTTAATATATATATATATATATATATCTTTAAAAAATATCTCGAATCAATCTGCTTTAGAAAATATAAACTATTTTCTTCAAAGTATAAGTAATGAAACTCTATACAATTTTTAAATAATACTTTGATTTATTATCTTTAAAATAGAATCATTTTATAAAGTATAGATAATAATATTCTTTAAAACATAATTCTAATTACCCTTTTAAAATAATCACTTCTATAACTACTTTGATATATGTTCACTTTTAAAATTCTTTCAACTTCAATAATTTTATTGAAACCATTCTTTAATATAACTTCAAAGCTTCTAACTTTTCAAAATCGGCTTAAAAGCGTACTTGGCTTTTAGGGAAATACTCTTCCATTTTAGAATAACCAAAGAATTCTCTTTATCAATCAAATACGATTTATCCCAATTCAATTTCTTTTGTTCATCCAGTAAATTCCTTTCCATATTTTAAAAATAGCTCCTTTTATTTTTAAACACTTTGCTATTTCTTGGAAATCATTTTCAAACATATGTTTAAAATATTTAAAATAAAGCTTCTAGAAATTATTAAATTGAAAAATAATACTTAAGGAAATATGTAGGGATTTCCTAAGTACTTTAAATAAAATTTAACTTTTAAAATAAAGCTATTAAGTCAAATATTTATATTATAATTTCCTTTCTGAAAACTTAATACTACTTTACTTTTTTTTAAATAATTAAATACCATAATTACTTAATCAAATATTTGCTTTCACTTAAAAACATTTTAAAATAATATTTCTTTCTAAAAATATTCTAAAAATATTTAAACTGCAAATTTGAAATTTGAAAGCTTTCTTAAAAACAAAATAAAATTTTTAGGAGAAAGCACACTTCCCATTCTTTAAAATAAATCTCCCTATTATTTTAACAATTCTCAATTCGCTTTTTAAACCACAAATTCAAACACTTCATATTTTTAACCAACACTTGAATTTAGTTCCCTTTAATTTTGTATTAAAATTTTATTTCATTTTCCTTTAACCCAATTTATTTATATTTAAATTTCCAGGTTGTATACACCAAATCAGCGCACAATACAATTAAATTCCTAATTTATCTATCACAGTAATAAATAGAGCATAGCATAACAGGAACTATACAATTTTATCATAGAATATAAATGTGATATATTACGGAATACAAATAAATTTCTATTTGCGAGTAATGCAGTTAGATCCCTCCAATCTGTTTCCCTGCATCGATAGATATTAGCACAATAAATAAATATCGTTTCAATTTGATAATAATTATCGTATTCAACCAATCAAGCAATCATTTAAATATTGACTATTTAAATTAACTAATATTCCAGATGTGAGTGAGTTAAACTCACCTTGGGTTTTCGACGAGCGTTCAAATTTAAATTAAATCGAATGGTGTTCGATTTAACCTAAATTCTTACTTGCTCGAAAAAATTCCAAAACTGCACCACTGCGTAGTACGCGTCTCTGCGATTCCGGCGTCGCCAGTTTCGTCGAAATCCGATAATGTATGTGCTAGATATGAATTTTCAAAGTTGGAATATAAAATTTAAAACAAATTTTTACTTTTATTATATAAACCTTAGATCTGCCGTTAATTCAAGTCAACGAATCTATGCTGCACGTTGACTTCTTCCTCACGCACGTTAACAGTCAAGGTCGAACCCATCATCACGTTCTAGGGTTTGATGCCGTACCTCCAATCGTCGCCAAGAACCAGATCCAAAAACACCACTCCGAAAAACAAATCGACACGCACCCATAGCCGAAGCAGCGCCGAGCTCGGTCGCCTCCACCATCATGATGACGAGCTTGAACCTACGTCGAACGGTGCAAAATTGCACCTCCAAACACGACTACAAACAAGATCCACCATTGGATCTGAAGCTCTCTCCGCCCTCTACGACATTCCAGTTGGAAGTTTTTGCGATTGCTTGATGGATTGATCGCAAATTGAAGGAGAAGGTGGATGATTTTCGGCCATTGGAGTATAAGAAAATGGCGGCTCTGAAATAGGGCTAGGGTTAGGCGTATAAACCCGTGTATATATACGTATGACCGATTATTTAATTATTTAATTCACTTTAAAGCAACTTTCTCAAATGATCTCCAAACAACGCTTGCCGACAGGCATTCCTAAGGTTTTACCTATGTTTTGAACACAATAGAACGTGTTTCGAAGGCTAATTCGATCATATACGCGAGTTACGGAAATAAACGATCAATTTTAAATTAAACCGATTAAATTATTTTCTATGCGTTTTAAGCTGCCAGGGTCAAATGACAACTCCGATTGCTACGAAAATTGAAATCCGACAATAACTAACTATTACGGATCCAATGGAACTGGTTTCGTCGAATTCCGAGACTGTGCTCCGGAAGGCTATTTTAACTCGTCGATTACTTCGAGCGATTTTCAAAATCGTCGAAATCACTTAAAATTTCACTTTTAAAATTTTATTAACACTATTATAACTAGTATAAAATTTATATTCACATTAGAAATCATTCTGATTCAGTTTAAATCAAAATCTGATTATTTGCGTTATTATATTATTAAATTCCATTATTAAATTAATATAAAATTTCAAATTCAACCTATTGACTTTAAATTCCATCCAACCGTCCAACATTACTATTTAAATCAAAATAAACTTAAATAAATTTTTAGAAACCACTTTTATGTTTATTTACACCTAGATCCACTCACTATTCCAATTCTAATATTAAGCTATTTATTATTCGAATTTCAATTAAATTACCGTATTTGAAATTTAACTAATTTTATTAACTTAACCAAATCTTTTTATTTCAAAATTCAAATTAAAATCCATATTCGACATTTAAAATGAATTAAATGTTCAAATCTAGTGACCCAAAATTCCGTGTCATTACATTCCTTCCCCCTTATAAAAATTTCGTCCCCGAAATTTGCTAAGGTAGAAGAATGCTCCAAACCCAATAGCAATACCCACTTAGTGAAAATCTCAAATTCTCTTTACCTAAATTCTTTAGTTTCAAATCGAAACTACTAGTTTCAATTCCTATTCCAAAATCCTTTTTATTTTAATTGTTATTTGAAATCACTTTGTCGTTAACAAAACGTTTTCAAAAATTTCAAAAAAATTTCTAACTCCCAAAGTTTTCGAAAGAAAATTTTGGCAGAGTCTCCCCTGTACGGAGGAGCTTTTCCAATATCACAATCAATATAAATATATATACATCGACCTACACGGTCGGAAAAACCAAAAACAGTTCAAATTTCCTATTTTAATTGTGTAGGCGTACCTTTATTAGCATTTTAATAGCAAGCAACTAAATAATATTGCACACACGCACTCAAACTCTATCTACTGCCTTCTGTACATGTACTTACTTAAACAAACACACAGTTTCCAATAATATGAGAATTTATCAACATTCTTTTCATTAAACTAGCCCAAACACATCAATTACAAAGTTTAAACAAGCAAACTTCATAATTATGCATGTTAACTTCCTTTATAAGCAATTTCACAATTTCAACATCATTTTAAATCCTCTTTACAAACCCAAACTTCATTTTATCTCACTCGAACAATTTATATTCAAGTTCACTATATGCCATTCATATTTATTACAACCAATTCATTTCTACTTCAATATGATTAACATATGCCTTAGGTATATCTTTTACTTCAATTCAATTCCGAATCAAATTTTATTTTTAAATTTAATATACTTTTATTTCCTTTATGATTCACTTGTATTAATATACAAAATCACTTAAAAAAAATTAATCCATTCCAATTGGTTCAAAAACCAATTCCAATTGCTTCGATAAGCCAATTAAATTTTTGTTTACAACAAAACGCCCGATTTCTATGCAAATTTTAATGTTATCTAAGAAATTAACAATCACTTAAGCTTATAACCATTTAAAATTAATTCCAGTTTAGTTTTATATTAATTTTATTCCATTCGGAATTTCTCACAATCCCAAATATTCCTATTTCCTTGCAATTTTTAACTCAATTTCTTATTCTCCCTTCAAGTTCATCCTCCAACTAAAGTTTATATTAATTCATCCCATTTTGTAATATTTAATTCATACATTCCTATTTCGTCACACTATTTAATTAAAACCATTTCACTTGCATTTAAATTTTATTATCTAAACAAATTTATCCAAGACCACATTATAAAGCTCGATCACAATTATTTTTCAATTTGCTTAAGTTATTTCAATCACACAATATTTTCATTTCTTCTTATATCAAATTTATTTTATTTTCATTTGTTTCTCATCCAACCAAATTCTAATTCATTTACAAATTTTAATTCAATTTGTTTATTTTTTCAATCCATTTGGAATTTTTATTCATCTCCTCGATTCATTCTGAATTTTGTTGACAACATGACCACTTTAAATTATTCCACTCATTTGAATTTATTTATAATTCAAACCATCACTATTATATTCTAATTCCATTATTCATTCACACTCTCAGCTTTTTATTGCCAAAACTAAATTCCATACTAGAACTAGGTTTTTATTTTTCTTTTCAAAATTCTCTTAACAAACCACCAAAATTTCATCCATGCCTATACAAATTTCATTTAATTTAGTTTACATTAAATTCATTTTCAAGCTCCTCTTTATTTAATTTAGCTTACGCTAAATTCATTCTCAAACAATTCCTTTGAATTTAGTTGAGTTAGAATTTTATTCACACAATATCGTTCTTACTTCTCTAAATTAAATTTCCTTTCAATTTAATTCTTTTCCAATTCTAATTCAAGTTTAACTAAATTTTATTTAGTCGACTTGAATTCATACCATTTCCTTTACTATCTTAAATAAGAATTTAATTACATTCATTTTTATTCATAACACAACTGAATTTTAATTTAAGTTTATTCCAAATTCAGCTTAATTCTATTTAATCGAAGTTAAATCCAATTTTAATTCTCCATATAAAGTTCAAAATTTATTTACTGACTTAAGTTCATTCACCCTTGTATATTTTATATTTTCTTCACCTTATCTTACTTTACATTTCATTTAGGATTAAATTTGAATTCACCATACCATTCAACTATTTCCCATTTGTGATTATAATTCCATTTCCTATTTATAAGTTCACCTAATTATTTACTTAAAAATTTATATTGCTCATTTTAATCCATTTACACCTTATAATCACAATCCCAAATTTTATATATATGTGTATCACTAAATCTTAAGGATACAAATTTTCTTTCACCTTAATTCTTTGCATAATTTTAAATTCACAATTTTAGATTATAAGTATAACACTTACTAGCTTATGAGTATAATTTATTACACAATGACCCTAAATTACAAAGTCATTTTACATTTCAATTTAACCCAAATTAATTTAATTCTAAGCCCAATTTATTTAACTTATCCCAAGTTAAATTCAAATTTTCTATTCACTTCAATATATTTCATTCACTTCCATTTACTCAAGTTAAGTTTTAATTCCAAGATTAAAATTTTCATTTCCTTCTTACTAATATCAACTTCACCAAATAATTCCAATAGTTGATTCATTTTAACTTTACATATTATTTAAATAGAATTTTCCAGAATTTAATTACCCGGTTTTATTTCAAAACCATTTTGAAATAATAAATAACTCATACACTCCTGGTATATCAAGTCAAACTTCTAGATTTCTGAAACAATCTGTTTTTACCAAAGCAATTTCCCTTTTTGAAACCTCTAAAATCACTTGTATCCCAACAAGTCCAACAAATATCATAATCACTTACATGGTAGCAATCCATCACACTAGAAACTCGAAAATAAATTCTAATGATGTGGCCAGCATCATCAGGATTATTTTCCAACGACTAAAGTGAGTTCAGTGCTTCCTTACTTTTCCAAATTCATTTCAAAACAGTTTCCATTCAAAAATACCTCCAAAATAATATTCCATTATTGCCTTCAAACACCTTAGCAAACATTTCAAACTTTCCCATGATTTTAAATTTCCAAACTTTTGTTCTCATTAGATTTAAAATCCTTTCCAAAACTTCCGGGATTTAAATTCTGGTTTAATTCAAATTTAGTTATTCTTCTTTTGTATAATTTATACTCATGGAATTTGATTTGATTATAACCATTTCAAACTTTAGATTAAATTTTAGATTCTTATTTAATTAAGATATCCACATCCAAACAATCAAATATATATAATAATTCAGAAAATTATTTTTTTTATATCAAAATATAATTTTGGGTAAAATTATTTCATTTACCCACTTTAAAAGCAATATTATGTCGGTTAATCTTGTTTAAGAGTTTAGAAACCCCTATCGATACGGTTGTACTTCCCGTACCGACCAGAATTCATAAACACTCAACCGATAAGTCAACACAGTATAAAAATAATTTTTATATGCACTAACAAATACGCTCTCATAGCTATTAATACACTCAACTCATTACAGAGTACTATTGACTCCATTTAATGAGTAATTTCCCCACCAAAGCCTAGGTTGTCGCCAACCTAAGCTCTGATGCCAAGTGTAATAGCCCGCATATCCGTACCCCTTGAGTCAACACTATTCTACATCAATTAACTCAAATGGAATAGAAATACGAACCATTAGGGTTAAAGAAGAAGAGGTAGAAGAAAGAAGAAACTAAACAATATTAGAATCTCACAGTTGCAACGGAATAAAATATAATAGTCAATAATAGATCTTTACACAAAATGAAAACTATATCTGTTTTATACAATATATCATCAGAGTATCTCAAACAAACAACATTTACCAGTCAGACAATTTCAAAACAATCACAGCAGCGGATACACACACACACACACAAGTATGGATAATACGTCTTGGGCTCCAGCTCCTCTCCTGCTCCAAAGCATCCTGTCCTGAACATATAATACTCGGTCTGACCCGAGCATTATAAAGAAATAACACCCGAGTCAGTCTGGAATACTAGCCGATAATAATGCACCCAAATTGATTATTAAAGTTTCGAAAATTCTTTTGAAAACAAAAGCATCTCGTAAGACCACGCCACAAATAAACATGTCGGGTTTTTACCTTACGATAGCTAAAACATTTTTTTATAGAAATCCTTTGATATTATAATAGGGTCTATATACAAATACTTATAAAATGGCCGAAATTGTTACATTCATTAAATTCAAGCTACTAGCTACAAAGTGGGTAATACAAAAAAAACTCGTAAAAGGCTCATAGGGAGAATGGATTCCAACTAATGACTAGTTACTGGGGTACCACCTATAACGATCCTAGTTTAATCACGAATTTAAATTTATAATTTAATTAAATTCTTGGCTTTAATTGTGTATTAATTTGAAAATTTTCAAATTTAATAAGAAATGTATACTTATTTATTTTTGAATTTGGACTTGAAACTCAAAAATGTATACTTTCAGTTGAATTGAGCTTTGAATAAAAAGTATAAGAATAAAAAGCTACTTATCAATATTTAATATAAGTGTAAAGCATAAAATAAAATATATATATATATAAATTTAATACTTGATGGTTAAACCATAAATAGAAATTAAATTTTGTAATAGAAATCACATAGTTATAAAAATGTTAATAACTGAAACAAATTTCTTACAATTAGCAAAGTAACTACAATCAACAGGATAATAAAAGTGTATGAAAAGGAAAAATTAATATAAACTAAAAAAAAAACTAAAATTATATGTAAACAAAACATACTTGCAGTAAGTATACAAAACCTTGCTGTGAGCATATTTTTATGTAAACAAAATTTTATGTAAAAATGTACATATAAAAAATCAATGAGGCTTATACAAGAAGATAAAATTCTACAATATAAAACAAACATTAGACTACAAAAATCTGCAAAACAAAACAAAACTTTGTACTTACAAATCAAAACAGCATATGCATGTAACTTAAAAAGAAGCATGAGCATTAAATGCTTTCTTCTTAAGCCTAAATCAAAGATCATCTCAGCCGAAATAATGTTTTCTTAGTCAAAGCAAGATGGAAATATCTGATGAGAGAAAAACAGTTGTACCAGTTAATACCTCCCCTACCCTGTACAAACCCCTTTATATATATGTACACCTCCATATATATTTAGTTCGTTCAAACAAAACATAGTAAAACCAGAGAAGAAAATATAGACATCACTCAATTCAAAGAAGACAAAGCAAGTTTAAAAGAAGTTCAAAACTACAGCCTTCAAGCCACAATTTATTCTCTGTTCAAACTTGTTTCCAGGTGAGTAAACCACTTAAAAAAAAATTTAAGTATATTTATTTGTTGTTAGTAATCTGAAATCTGAAATTGCTGTAGTATGCATATAGAAATTTCCTCTGTGTATAAAGATTTGGAAGTGTAAATGCATGTTTAGGTGAAAACCCTCTCTGTATTTTGTTTCAGAGTAAAAAGCCTGTTCAAACTAATTACTTGATCATTGCTAGACTTTGATCTCAAAAACAAAACTTGTGTGTTTAAGAATGAACTATGATTTAAAAATAGATTCAAAAAGAAAAGGAATATACAGGTTCAAGATTTTTTTTTTTTAAGCAGATAGACTGTAGATTTTCAAAATAAGAAGAAAGGTGTTCTTCTCTGTTATTTGTACAGGTTACATATTTGTTCAAAAACTTAATTTTTTTTCTCATCAAAACATTGTCAGACTTTAAGTTTTCATTCAACAAGTAGTTAAACTTAAAAATAAGTTTTTTTTAAGGTTGACTTAAATCATCCTTACCAAGCACCTCTCTGTAATATTGATATCCAGGGAATTAATTGCTAGTTGATAAAAATTGATTGTTGTAAAACATTGATTTAAGATTCTATGTTGAATCCATATTGCAAGATATGATTTTTAAAATAAAAATCAAGATTTTTAGTTTAGTAATTTAAGAGCAATTTGAATGTGAACCAAATTTGCATTTTATCCATTTTCAAACAATCAAATTAATTATAAATGTTGGAATTTTGTTTAACGCTAGTATGATCGACAATGATCTCGAGAAAAATATCAGAAGAATTTTTCATTGCGTAAATCTATGAATCGAGTTCAAGTTAGGGTTCTATATGAGTTTTTTTCGTGTTTGGGAAATGGGGGGTTTCATCATCTAGGAGTGGTCGAGCTCCATGTGCTTTTGGGAAATGAGAGTGCGAGGTGTCGACGTGCTATGGCCAGAAGCATAGATTTTTCTGGTGGCCGATGACGTGATCGCGAGGAGGCTTTTGGTTGGGGTTTTGTTCAGTTTTTTCGATCGAGTGACGGAATCTAGATCTGAAATTTTTGACTTTAAGTTGAATGTTGCAATCGAGCTTGGAGATGATCCGTGACATGCCGGTGGGGGCGAGGTTCGCCGGAGCGTCGCCATGGTGGTGTGCACGTGCACGTAGTGTTTGGGTATCAGTGAGTTGCCGTGGGAAGATCGAGTTGAAACTTTCGGAAAAAAATGATGCAAGGCTTCAGGAAGAAAACTCAAGAATATAAAATACACTCTGTTATTCTTAGTTTGAAATTTAAGTAAATATTAACTTAGCTTAGAAGAGAAAAAAAAAGAATTTGCACAGGAACGCGGGGAAGACAGGGAAGGGGCCCGGGGAAATAACGTGCGTGACTCGGTGAGACCTGAGTTTTGCTCGGTTTACTTTGAAATGGGTTAAGCCCGATTAATTAAAGTTTAAAATGTTAAAAGTAAATAACATCGATGAGTTTTAAAGTTAAGATTTGATTTAAAATTTATTAAAAGAGATCTGCAAATGTAAAATTATTAATTAGTCTAAATTATAAGTTAATTAAGAATGCAATTAATTTATAAATTGTAACTAACTAAAGTAATCTCAGATTAAATAAATTTGCATTTAAGATGGATATTATAATCTTGTGTTTAATCAAGCAAAAATTAAGAAGTTTAATTCACTATTTAAAATTTATTAGTAAATAAATAGTAGTTAAGTAATTAAGTAATTAAATTAGGATTTATGATTAATTAAATTGGTAATCCGTAATTAAAAACAGATAATTAAGTTTTATTAATTAATAATTAAGGTTATCAATTAATAATTAAGAAATAATTAATCAAGTGAGTAATTAAGCAATAATTGGAATAAACTAAGTAATTAAAGATGTATAAATTTATAATTAAAAATTGATTAATAAACAATTAACTATCTAAATTATTTATAATTAAGAATTGTTAATTAGATAATTTAAGTTGATTAATTTATAATTAATAGTTAATAAATTGATTAAGAAATAAATTATTAACAAAGTCGATATTTAATTAAATTGTTTATCGTTAAGAAATAATTGATCATTTATTAAAATAATTATGTGGTTAATTCACTTAAACCACATTGGAAAATAATTAACTATTGTTCTGCACTGGATTGTTATTTCTATTGTGATCGTAATACTGTGTGAGGTGAATTACTCTGTACTGCATTGTGATTTGTGATTTGTTCCTGTATTGGTGTGGACAAAAAAACCTTTTGCCGTATACGTCATTTGAAATTTCGATGCGACAGGGAGTCGGATTCCGGTTGGTTATCCGAAACCCACATCGAATAGTAATGATAAATCTTTGTCACTGATAAATTTATTTTATCTATGAATCTGTGAATGAAGGTAAGCGTTATGGATTATATCGCTTATCGATATTGGTATATCTGTGATGATTGATGTTGTGCACTGTTGTGTAAAATCCTTGGACCACACCGTACACACACAACTATGGATTGCACGTGGGAATCGGTTAAGTCACAAATTTGTTAAAATAGTTTTAATTTGAATTTTAAATTCAAATGCGTTGAAAATAAAATTGGGTTTAAAGTGAAAAGCTTTTGGAAAGGTGTTTTAAAAGTGTAAGTTATTTTGAATAAATTAATAAAGATTTGAAATTTGAATAATTTGATTTAAATTGGAATTCAATATCTGAATTTGAATCCTATATTCAGTATTTATGATATTTAACGGTAGGCAGTTTATATCGGTTTTAAACCATTTTTAAAGTGTTGTTTTTAGGAATTTGAATTAACCCAAAGATTTTAACTTGTATAAATGAGATCGAATTTTTTTGAAACGAAAACCACTTGTTTTCAAATTAAAAATAGCTTTCATTTAAAGAAAGGATTTCCGAATTGTGTTGAAAAGTTTCAAGTTTGAATTAGAATTGAAATGTTTTGAAAGCTATGAAATGAGTCTCTGATTCAAAGACCGAATGAGTTAATCCAACTTGAATTGGAATTGTTTTTGAAAGGCTATGAATGAATCTTGGAAATGAGCTTTGAAAGTTATAAGTTAAATCCTGTTTTAAAGATTTAACGAGTTAATTGAAATGGTAATTGTTTTGAAATCCATAAATGGATCTTTGTGAAAGGGGTGAACTTTGTGAACTAAATCTTTTTGTTTAAAAGATTAAAAGTGTGGAAATTGTTTAAACCATTAAAGGTTTTGAAATGAATCTTTTTATTTAAAAGATTGAAAAATGGTAAATTGTTTTAACCATTCGAATGAAAAGTTTGGGCTTTAAGCTGTGATTTAACTGAGACCCCAGTATCCATATGATTATTAAGTATTGCGCTCATTATTCGGTGTAGCCAGGAGATGACCTTTGTGTCATATAACCCATTCCGAATAATGACACGACGTATATGGATAGCATTTGAAGACCGGTGGTGAAGACCGGGTATTTGTAAGAACTATAGGATGACCTATCGATTGTCTCTGCACTGAGTTGCTCCGATATAGAGACTCCCTAAGTGATGGGAAGTCCGATCGGGATAGTGAATACCCGGATTTGCAAGGGCTTCTTCCTTTATTGGACGAAGTGCCTTCGGTTCTGTTCGAACCCGGAACAGACTTGTATGGTCGTGTGTCTGACACTACACTTTGAGATATAAAGCCGATTTCTTTTCAACTACATTTCTGTTGGTGTCGGAGAATTTATTCTCTTATCTTAACACCCTTCTCTGAGACGTACGAGCTCAGAGGTTATGTAATTGAAGGTTATCAGCGATATATTCCCAAATTGGTAGTGTGGCATGCTAAGTGCTGTTGTGTGTTGATGATCATTAGTTGATCATTTGTGATCAAAGCAACGCTTTCGCGTAAAGCATAGCTTTATGGACGAGACCTCATCGGACCTCACAACCCGGAAATGGTCGAAACAGGAAAGATGCGGCAAGGTTATGAGGGTCGCTCCCTTTAGGGTATGTCATTTCCTTCTGGAAAAAGGTGATGTCATGGTATGGATCCCAGATATTTACCTATGTGGTAGCTCCAATCTCATTTTCTGTGTGGTTGTTGCTTTGTGACAGAGGGCCCTCGGATAAAGGTCCCAAAGGACCGGGGAGTGGCATACTCGAGTAGTAGTTACCTAGTTACAGAGGTAACCCGGCCTTGTGTTGGCAGAGAGCCGGGTAGGTTCTCGGGACATCCCGCCAGAGGCGTACCCATGTGGCAGTAGGAAGTTCCTTAGCCTGACCATTTGTTGGAAATCCGAAGAAACAATACGAGCCAATACGGTTTTAGTTGTATAACCTGCCATGCAGCATGGCGGTAACCTGCCACAAATCATGGTAGCTATAGTAGGCATAGTTCGGAATGTCTATGCTGGCTAAGATTAATATTCTATTTTCGAAATGCTTTCTACACTATGCACTAGTAATAATATCAAAGAAATTTTCTCGTATCAAGCATATTTGACTATCCTAAGAAGAAATCTCCTCCAATTCTGCGATTGCATTGTGTGTGTGGCGGGAGGTCTTATGGTAGTTTCATTTTTCCAAAGCATAACGAATTTTCTTTTATAAATCTAGTTTATTTAAAAGCAACTATATTTGTTTACTCATATCAGTCCCATGACTGACCTGGAGTTTATTGTTTCTTTCTAAACTCTGGGTGCCCATAATTTCAACACGGGCAGCCTAGTAGCAGGTTTTCCATATTTTGGAGTTAGCAGTATTTTGAAGCTTTTGCTTTGGAGATATTCTAGAAGATTTTTGGATCTCAGGTGGTTTAATGTCTTGGGAGATTGTTACCATTACATTCCTATGAAGACTTTTGGATATATGATCATCAATGTATTATTATGATATTATGTGGAGTTATGGTGTATCTATTAAATGCTCTGATGTATCATTGGACATTATGATGTTGTACCTGTGATGTAATGCATGACATTCATTTTGTTCCGCTGTTTTATATTCATTTGATGTTGTTATGAGCTCCGGCGATACGAATTTGATGTCGTTTATCGGATATCGAGTTCGGGTCGTCACACCACCTGCCATAGTGCTTGGTCTAGATCAGCGTACTGAGAACCACGCCCGATCCCCTGCAACACAAGGCTCGGATTACCCCTTACTGGATAATCCCGAGTAAGATCACCCCGCGGTTGGGATCAGCAACCGCATCACTAAGCCGAAATAAAAGGGACATCTAGATAGGAATGACCTTACCCAAAAATGGGTGCCGCCCACCAAGCCTTGCTGCATATCCCCTGATTTTCAGTCATTCCTGGTTGATGAGGCTTGAGGCTAAGCGTTACCTTTAGAATGTTTCACTTAGAATGCCCATCGCCCACCTGACGATGTTCCGAATGCATTCGTCCACACAAGTCCGTCCCGGGTTCGAACGGAACCGAAGGCACTACTCCTACTACATTCATTTTGGAAATATCCTCAGGATTAGTAGCGACTAGCCCTTGCATTCACTGCTCCATCTTCGACTCCAAACTCGTTTTTCACATGAAAACGTACAAACCGGATCGAAGTGGTTTTCGAGAAATAAATCTCGATCCCGGTCTCTTCGAAACGATCAACGCATTTGTCCAATATAGATAGTCGGTGATTTAACTATCAATTAACATCCATAAGCATCCATCACACAACAAATAATTCCCATATTATTTATTTTCCTCAAAAATATCTTTACGAGATAAAATTTTCCCTTTCAAATCCCGTTGAAAACACTTTCCAAACCCAATTTTTTCATGGATTAAATTCTCAAATTGTTACTTCCCTTGAAAGCATCCAAGCACCAGTCCTTAAGATTTAAAATAATTTAAATATTTTATTCTTGAAAATACGTTAAAACATTTATATTAAACCTACTTACATACCTGATTTAATATATATATATATATATATATATATATATAATATCTCGAATCAAACTGCTTTAGAAAATATAAACTATTTTCTTCAAAGTATAAGTAATGAAACTCTATATAATTTTTAATAATACTTTGATTGATTATCTTTAAAATAGAACCATTTTATAAAGTATAGATAATAATATTCTTTAAAACATAATTCTAATTACCTTTTTAAAATAATCACTTCTATAACTACTTTGATATATGTTCACTTTTAAAATTCTTACAACTTAAATAATTTTCTTGAAACCATTCTTTAATATAACTTCAAAGCTTCTAACTTTTCAAAAATCAGCTTAAAAGCGTACTTGGCTTTCAGGGAAAAACTCTTCCATTTTAGAATAACCAAAGAATTCTCTTTATCAATCTAACACGATTTATCCCAATTCAATTTCTTTTGTACATCCACTAAATTCCTTTCCATATTTTAAAAATAGCTCCTTTTATTTTTAAACACTTTGCTATTTCTTGGAAATCATTTTCAAACATATGTTTAAAATATTTAAAATAAAGCTTCTAGAAATTATTAAATTGAAAAATAATACTTAAAAAAATATGTAGGGATTTCCTAAGTACTTTAAATAAAATTTAACTTTTAAAATAAAGTTATTAAATCAAATATTTATATTATAATTTCCTTTTTGAAAACTTAATACTACTTTACTTTTTTTTTAAAATAACTAAATACCATAATTACTTAATCAAATATTTGCTTTCACTTAAAAACATTTAAAAATAATATTTCATTCTAAAAATATTCTAAACATATTTAAAATGAAAATTTATAATTTGAAAGCTTTCTTAAAAACAAAATAAAATTTTCAGGTGAAAGCATATTTCTCATTCTTTAAAATAAATCTCGCTATTATTTTAACAATTCTCAATTCCCTTTTTAAACCACAAATTCAAACACTTCATATTTTCAACCAACCACTTGAATTTAATTCCTGTTAAATTCTTTATTTAAGAATTTTTTAATTTTCCTTTAACCCAATTTATTTATATTTAAATTTCCAGGTTATATTCACCATATTAGAGCTCAACACAATTAAATTCCCAATTTATCTATCACAGTAAATAAACATAGCATAGCATAACAGGATCTAAACAATTTTATCATGGAATATAAATGTGATATATTACGGAATATAAATAAATTTCTATTCGTGAGGAATCCAGTTGGATCCCTTTAACCTGTTTCTCTGCATCCACAGATATTAGCATAATAAATAAACATCGATTCAATTTGATAATAATTATCATATTCAACTAATCAAGCAATCATTTAAATATTGACTATTTAAATTAACTAATATTCCAGATGTGAGTGAGTTAAACTCACCTTGGGTTTTCGACGAGCGTTCAAATTTAAATTAAATCGAACGGTGTTCGATTTACCCTAAATTCTTACGTGCTCGAAAATATTCCAGAACTGCACCACTGCGTAGTATGCGTCTCTGCGATTCCTGCGTCGCCAGTTTCGTCGAAATCTGATAACGTGTGTGCTAGATATGAATTTTCAAAGTTTGAATATAAAATTTAAAACAAATTTTTACTTTATTATAAACCTTAGATCTTCCGTTAATTCAAATCAACGAATCTATGCCACACATTGCCTTCTTCCTCATGCACGTTAACAGTCAAGGCCGAACCCATCATCACGTTCTAGGGTTTGATGCCGTACCTCCAATCGTCGCCAAGAATCAGATCCAATAACACCACTCCGAAGAACAAATAGACATGCACCCATGGCCGAAGCAGCGCCGAGCCTGGTCGTCTCCTCCATCATGATGACGAGCTCGAACGCGCGCCAAACGGTGCAAAATTGCACCTCCAAACGACGACAACAAACAAGATCCACCGTTGGATCCGAAGCTCTCTCCGCCCTCTACGACATTCCAGTTGGAAGTTTTCCCGATTGCTTGATGGATTGATCGCAAATTGAAGGGGAAGGTGGATGATTTTCGGCCATTGGAGTATAAGAAGACGGCGGCTTTGAAATAGGGCTAGGGATTAGGCGTATAAACGTGTATATATATACGTATGACCGATTATTTAATTATTTAATTCACTTTAAAGTAACTCTCTCAAACGATCTCCAAACGACGCGTGCCGACAGGCGTTCCTAAGGTTTTACCCATGTTTCGAACACAGTGGAACATGTTTCGGAGGCTAATTCGATCATATACGCGAGTTACGGAAATAAACGATCAATTTTAAATTAAATCGATTAAAGTATTTTCTATGCGTTTTAAGCTGCCGGGGTCAAACGACAACTCTGATTGCTACGAAAATTGAAATCCGATAATAACTAACTATTACAGATCTAATGGAACTAGTTTCGTCGAATTCCGAGACTGTGCACCGGAAGACTATTTTAACTCGTCGATTATTTCGAGCGATTTTCAAAATCGTCGAAATCACTTAAAATTTCACTTTTAAAATTTTATTAACTCTATTACAACTCGTATAAAATTTATATTCACATTAGAAATCATTCTTATTCAGTTTAAATCAAAATCTGATTATTTACATTATTATATTATTAAATTCCATTATTAAATTAATATAAAATTTCCAATTCAACCTATTGACTTTTAATTCCATCCAACAGTCCAACATTACTATTTAAATCAAAATAAACTTAAATAAATTTTTAGAAACCATTTTTATATTATTTACACCCAGATCCACTCACTATTCCAATTCTAATATTAAGCTATTTATTATTCAAATTTCAATTAAATTACCATATTTGAAATTTAACTAATTTTATTAACTTAGCCAAATCTTTTTATTTCCAAATTCAAATTAAAATCCATATTCGACGTTTAAAATGAATTAAATGTTCAAATCTAGTGACCCAAAATTGCGGGTCGTTACAAATCTATTGTGTTCATCTAAGACTGTTAAGTAAATGGTGCATTCAGTAGTTTATTTATCATTCTATGTAGTTAAAAAAATTTCTAAACCAAAACAGACATTTGTTTTGTTTGCTATTGATGGATGGTTGATTATATTGATTTCATATGATGATTGTATGCTATGGTTGCAAGTGATTGTGATTTAACATTTATAGATTTATTGTTAATGGTTGAAAAAACTTTAAATATTCCATTTTATGTAATTATTAATTCTTTTTGGATTATATAAGTGAAATACAGGATATAGAAGAAATTGCTACTGCTTTTGGTTTCATCAACAAGCGTTGTTTTCTCAACAGTTCGGTACATTTTTGAATTACGGTTTTATAGCGATTTTATATTATTTTCCCATGTTGGGATATATAATTTTGAAATATATATTGTTATTTTCATATTATTATTTCTCCCGAGCCTCTCCGTACAAAGGAGACTCTACTGAATTTTTCGTGAATTTTGGACATAAAAAAATTTGAGAAATGATTTTCAAACTTTATTAATTAAAAGGATTTAAGTGTTATAAATTGATATAAATTATTTAAATTATTTGATTTTGCTAATTAATTGTTATAAATTTAATATTTTTGAATATGATGTATGTATTTATTAATTCCTTCTTTCCCTTTTTTTTCCTTTTCAGGGACGAAAATTATGAGCGGGGGAGAGTGTAATGACCTGTAAATTTTCGACCATGTAAATTATTAAATTAATAGGTTTTGGTAATTTAATACGGAAAGAAAAAAAACTTGGTAATTTAATGATGAAATGAATGTTAAAATTCAATTTAGCGATGGTAATTAAAACTAATTATTAACAATTGAAATGAAATTCCAATGATGAAATAATGTAAATGTATTCATAAGGTGATAATTAAGTTAATAAAAGAATGAAATTGAGATGAATAATGAATCGGGACCTTAGATTTTTAATTGTTGTGTAAACTTGAAAAAATCCAATACAGATCAAAATATAATAATTAATACAAATAAAGATGGAAATTTGAGTATATTAAAGTAGTGAAAGGTAAAACAAAGGTCAACTAGGTTTTGTTTGTACCAAATTTGGGCACAACACTCTTCGGAAATTTTTGAAGAGATAATAAATGAAGAAATCAAATTGAAAATGAGGATTGTCTAACAAAAACTCCAAGTCACAGAAAAGTAAATTGCGCGGAAGACAGTAATTTAGAGTGGTTCGGCGTATCGCCTACGTCTACTATGAAGTTTTTCACTTTATTGCTCGATACTTGAAGATTACAAGTTTTTTATAGCGAAGTACAACAGATAGTAAGTCAAAATTCGAAATCAATGGCAGCAATGATGATATGGAGTGATTCTGGCGGCGTCCGGGCGTGCTCTGTCTCTAAAAATTCTCCGATCCCCTTTTTGAATGACCAGAGGGTCAATTTATAGGCGTAGGATGCTAATATTTCGTTGAAATTCAGGAGACCACTTCTGGCACGTGAGGGGACCCACAAGCCCAGCCGTAGGAAATTTGGCCCCACTTTGGGATCGATTCAAAGTACGTTCGAATCGATCAAAAAATCATCCAATCAAGATGAAATTTGTTGTGGACATTCTTCAACATGCATGCAAGCTTCTGTGAAAATTTCATAGCATTTGGACTTATGGATCTCGAGATATGGTCGATTCGAAATTGTGTTCTCTGGTCGTTCGTCTCGTTCGAATCGATTCCCTCGTATCAGTTCCTTCGAATCGATGGTGGCTTGCGGCTTCATGATGACGTGGAGCAGAACTTTCGCATCGATCCAGTTTCTTCGCCTATTTGATTGAGTCGTCTCGGAGACTTCGCCGCCTTGACCCGATGAATTCGAAGGCTTCAGCCACACCTGGATTCGAGCAATACGTCATTCGTATCGATCGTGTCTTACTTGGATCGATCGATACGACACGACCGCACAGGATGGATTCGAAGTGAGGTGCTTTTATTGATTCGAATGACCGTGAGTTTGATGGATTCGAACCAGACGGAAACGAGGCTATCTTCCTTTCGACCGTTTTAAGTGTCATGGACTCGAAGGCTGATGTTACTGATGGACTCGAACATCACCCTTTTGATGGCTACTAAGGAGGGAGCTCCGATGGATACGAAGTAGTAGATCCGGACCGGTTCGAACGAATGCTTGCTGGTGGTTGCGAACTAGATGGAGTCGAACCGATGGATTCGAAAAGGATCTTTGCCTGTGGATTCAAACTAAGGTGTTACCTATGGATTCGGACAATGGTTATCTCCTTCATCTTGAATCGATCATAGCTTGAGCATGCAAACTCGGATTGACTTGAAATTTGAGATGCTGACTTCTATGATCTTTCTTGTCATGTCCCATCAATTGTAGCTCAATCTGGACTTGGACAAAATTCAGCGATATCCATAGTGAAGCAAAGTATGACCAATCTTTATGACGAACTGCCCTTTGTTTTCGATTGATCTTTTGGTATCCCGGCTTTGCCAAAAAGCGGGATAACATTTGCCACCCAAAGTACGTCTTATGGATGACGTGCTTTGAAAAGCTGCAATTTCTCTCTGAACAATCATTACTCTTTTGTCGAAGGTTGTAACCTTGCGTTGATATGATTGATTGCTGTAGAATATTGCTTAGCTGTTGATTGTTGTAATTGTAACAAGATGAATATCGATCCCTGCAAATGTTTAAAAACGAGTATTATTCTGACATATATGCACATATGTTAGTTTGAATCTCATTAACGTTGTGTGTTCACGAATCATTATCGGTTTTGTTTGTTATTTGAATTTCGTATTGATTCTCTCCTAAACCGATTTTGGAAATTTGAGTTGGGACAACACTTGATGGTTGTTTTGAATTATCCTCTTGTATCGATCCTCTCCTGAATCGATGTAAAAGGTTGAAAAGTAGTTTTTTATATCGATGCAGGTCGAATCGATAGATACGAAATGGTCGTTCGTATCGATGGGTTTGTTGGATACGAAAACAACGTTCGCATCGATAGACCGGTATTGCTGCGAGTCGATGGTTATACAATAGACACTTCGAATCGATTAGTACTGCATTGTCTCGTATCGATGGACCCTGTGTTGTTGGATGTGAAATGCTCATTCGCATCGATGCTCATGTATAGGCCATGATGGATACGAAATTGTTTTTCGTATCGATATGAAGTGGATGGAGTGGTCAACTCGCTGAAACGAACATGAGCTTCGAACCGCTGGACTCATCGTCTTTGGTCATCTTCGTCGCATGCGTCGAATCGATGGATTCGTCGTCTATTTGGAATCGATAGAAATTTTTGGTGATGGATTCGAAACTACCATTCGACTTGATGTGATAGTGGACCTGGAATGACCAGTTGCATCTGACCGGGATACGAATCGTTGTTTCTCCTTGGACCCATATAAATACTTGAGGACTTAGCCATTTTCTCACTTTTTACTTTTTACTGCCTCCTTCAGTTTTCGCATCGATCTAGTAACTTGAAAAAGGAGAACTATGTCGTGCCTTCGACTCGATCAAATTCAGCCCTTCAAATTTTCGAATCCCAATTCTAAATTAGGTAAATAACTACGAATCCAAGTGACGGAGTTATCCCATATTCATTTCTTCCTTTTCAATCATCTTTCCTGGTATCATGTGAAACCAGATCTGGGGATGGACTTCGGTCGTAAATGGCCATGGTGTGTTCGAATCGATCGGGGAAGAAGCAATTAAGGATTTTGAACAACTGAACGAGGGTAGCTCGACCTCCACTTCGTACCGATGAAAAGAAAAATAGCGTTTGATCTCGTATCGATTACTGGGTGTTGGGTTCGCATCGGTGTCGTGTGGGTTGAAGAATGATGGCTGTTCGCATGATCGATGCGAAGCTCTCTGATTCGCAATCGATACGAGGCTGGCGCAACTCAACCGATACGAGGGGATCGATTCGATCCTGAGTGATACGAGGCGTATCAGTTTCGAACCGATGCGGTACAAGGCATATTGACTGGAACTCGATCGATACGAAGTATATCGATTCGAACTCGAGTGTTACGAAGTGCATCGATTCGAATTCGATCAATAGTGTATCGATTCGAAATCAATCGATACGAAATGGGGGCTTCTGTCCTTTCATTGTTTTGAACTGTGGTGATCGATCCTAAGCCGAGCTTCGGTGAATTAGGGAACCTTTTGCATATTTGAACACTTGACTCCGGCGAGCTTCATTCTTGCATATATGGACTTAATTGCATGACATCACATTTGACTGCCTTTCGAAACTCGTCGATGGAACCAAAATTTAGCAACATGATGAGTAATTCGAACTGGGATCGATTGCTAACATCCGGACGGTTCGGTGATGACAGTCAGCGATGACGGTTACTCCAACTGGACTCCGACTAACCTTGTCGCTCGTAAGTTTTCTTTAATTCTGCAAAATCTTTTCAATTAATGCACAGCATCGCACTACACGACATATTCATACACTTTACACTGGGGAATGCACGGGTTCTTTATCTTCTAATGATGAATTCTCGTGAGTTAGCTAGTTATGGAATTTTCGAGCTTCCAACAACAAGAGGTCTAGAGTTCGCCCCCTCCCTCGCTTGAAATTCCTGTCGAAGTAATTGATCCGGCTCCGGATGA
The DNA here is from genome assembly GCA_030765085.1 of Allium cepa. NCBI lineage: Eukaryota > Viridiplantae > Streptophyta > Magnoliopsida > Asparagales > Amaryllidaceae > Allium > Allium cepa. Next base: position 477,853,707 of record CM060937.1, read on the forward strand.
ATTACCGGATGCTTTATTTATCGAGAACCCTGTTGACTCCGTCCAGTCCAATATCTCCGAATCTTTGCTGTGCCGGATATGTCTGAAACATAACTTATCTCCGGATGATGTGTTGTTACCGGGTGTTGATGATAGACCTCATAATCCGCTCGAAGGGAACACTGCCTTTTACCGTCATGCTTGTATGGCTGGAACTCTTCCTCCGTTTAATCAGTACATCAGAGAGATGTTGTCCTTTTTAGGAATTGCTCCCTCACAACTTCATCTTAACGGACACGCATTGCTGAATAGCGCCTTCATCATATTTATGGATTGTTTCTTTCGCCCGCCAAGGCCGTCTGAGATTAAATACATATTTAAATTCAAAAGCAGGGGTGATAGCCTATCTTTTACTTTTCTAGAAGCAGTCAGAAACTGCCAGGTTGTGACCGGGGCTTGGACTAGACTTAGCTATTTTAAAGCCGAATGGTTTTTTGTTCGGTGCCCCCGAGGGTTTGCTAGGCGATGGCTGTCTAGACGTAAGTGTCGCAAATCTTTCTTGAATGGCTATTCTTAACACTTGTACTAATACTATGTCCTTCTTATAGCCATCATTTCGAGGCCCGACGGTGGATATTATAAAGGCATTGTTCGGAGCTTACAAGAGGTCCCGAGCGACTTGAGGCATATCGACTCGGTGTTGACTGACGACAACTTAAGGATACTGGGTTTAATCGAAATGAACCAGAGCATTGTCATTGAAGGGTTGGCGAAACCGGCTTCGAAGAAAAAGAAGAACACTGTGAAAAGAAAACCCGACATACTAATAAGAGAAGCGAGCGACGAAGGATGCCCACAGATACTGAGCTAGCGGCTGATCTTTCCCGAATATAAGAGAAGCGGAAAGGCAAGGTTGTTGTCCCTAAATTTAAGAGACGGAAGTCAGTAGTTGTATCTCGTTCCATCCCTGGAATCACTATCTCTGACGCCGCTCCTTGTCAATCAGGAGATATTTTTAGAGGGCTGGATGACATTCCCATCCCGGAGTACGTATCTCTCCACCACGAATCTGGGTTGGAAGAGCTCCAGGAAGCATTAGAAATAAGCGAGCCTTTACCCGTTAGTGAAATCGACACTTCTGGTTGGTCGGGGGTTTTGCACATTTGCATACACTTTCACAACACTTCATGACTTCCACATACATCGTAATGCCTTCACTTGGTGTTTAATTGAGTTGTTTCTCTTTTTGTAGGTGGTATGTCTGGCCGTCCATCTACACTGGATAAACTCCGAAGAGTGCATCATCCTTCGTCCAACTATGAATCTCGCAGTGGGGATTCCGATCGCGATCGCGAGCGGAGGTATTATGGGAAAGAATATTATGCGAGGGACTATCCTCGAAGCTACTCTAGTCAGGAACGCTCGGACAGAGATTGGAGATACCGTTCTCCTTCTCGCTCTCCTCCGCCACCCAGAAGCCATACACATATATCTGAGCCTTTGCGACAGCAGCCGTCTTCACAGCTTCTTCAGGAATTCTTTTAAGGTTAGGAGGGAAGACAAAAAGATTGAAAGTGAATCAAATCAAGTTATTGAAATTAATTATAAATAATTGGATGTAATTACAATTGAAGTAAAACATTGTAATTGGTATATTAATTAACTTTGAAATTATATCTGAATTGGTTATAAAGGTTTTAAATTTCTAATTAATCTAAAAATGATGGAAATTATAAATTATAGAAATTGAACTGAAAAAGTAATTTAATTGATTTAATATTGGTTTAATTTAATTTAATAATGGGAATGTTTGCGTCAAAATTGACCACAAACACCCAATATCGTGAAGGCACCCGTTTATGAACACAAATCAGCAACAATCAATATAGAAGTCAGATCTAAACAGTAGCAAATGCAGTAATTCGGAAATAACAATCACAAACACATGATTTATAGTGGTTCGGCAATCTTGACTACGTCCACTTTGAAGTCTATGTCTTTATTGATTCACTTGATGATTTTGATTGATTACAGCGAAGTACAACTGATGATAGCTTTCAAATCTGATTACAGCAGCGATGATGAAGTAGGGAACTGGATCTGGCAGAGTCTCGACGTTGAATGGCCAAAGATCCCCTTTTCTGAAGGCTTCAGGGTGTTATTTATAGGTGTTGGAGGCCCAGATCTCGCTCAAACTTCGAGAGACTTTTTCTGGCACGTGAGTGGGCCCACGCGACAGACTCCACCAAGTTTCGACTCGATCTGAGATCGATTCGAAGCGATTTCGAAACCATCAAAATATGATCCAATCGAGCTGAAACTTGGCAGGGACAATATTTACCTTGTATGGAAGCTACTGTGAAAATTTCATTGCATTTGGATCAGTGGTTTAGGAGATATGATCGATCCAAGTTTTGGTTTTTCGTGAGGGCTGTTGCGTACGAACCCATCACTTCGAATCCATTCCCTTCGACTCGATCGGTCATGTGGATCTGTGGTGACGTGGCGCGCACTTCTTGCATTGATCCTGTTTTATCTCCGAGTTGACCGCTTCGCACGCATGGATTTCGCCTCGTTCGTATCGTGTGCCACGACCCAGTTCGCATAATGGATTAGAAATGGATCGATACGAAGGGGATCAAGACGAGCCGAGTGGATTCGAATAGGGTAGAATTCATGGATACGAAGGAATGATCTGGCATTCTTGATGAATGTGTGGGCGATCGATACGAAGTAGTGCTTGGGCACGGGACTGATCGATTCGAAGTAGGGTATATGGTGATGGATTCGAAGTGCTCCGGACTCGATGGATACGAAACAGTGCTTCAGCATGGATACGAACGTGCTCAGGAAATGCCCATCTGATGGATTCGAACCGATCGATTCGAAGTGATCAACATCACGTTATCGATCGATGCGAACTCGAACGATTCGAAGCATGTGTAAACCAATGGATTCGAACAAGACAATTAGTGATGGATTCGAACCCATGGATTCGAAGTGAGCATCTCCCCAACTCTTCGATGGGTTTGAACGATGCTCCTTGGCTAACTTGCATCGATCATATCTCATTCATACGACCTCCGATTAACCTGAAATTTGGAATGCTGGCTCCCATGACTTTGCTTGCCGTGTCTTATCAGTTGTAACCTGATCCGGGCTCGGACAAAATTCATCGATATCCATAGCGAAGTGAAGTACAACCAATCTCTGAGACGACCTGTCTTTTGCTTTTTGACCGATCTTTTGGTATCACGGTTTTGCCAAAAAGCGGGATAACATTTGCCCCCCAAAATATGCCTTGCGGTAGGAAGACGTGTTTTGTAATGCCATGATCTCGATGTTCATATCCTGTTGATGTCCTACAAAGGAATTTACAGTTTTATGCGACCTTAAATAACGACCGTTCGGGATCGGGATATCTGAGATGAAGTGCGACCGTTTATGGTCAAGCGCCTGACTTCAAATGACGATCGTTCGGGATCGAGTCATTTGAGGTGAAGTGCGACCGTGCGTGGTCAAGTGGCGAACCTCAAATGAGGACAGTTCGAGATCGAGCCATTTTAGGTGAGATGAGTTGTGCCGTTCGGGGCGAGTCGTGCCGTTCGAGGCGAATTGTGACCGTTCGCGATCGTGTGCCGTTCGAGGCGATTTTGTGACCGTTCGAGGTTGGGTGCCATTCATGGCGAATTGTGACTGTTCGAAGTAGGGTGTCGTTCGTGGAGAGTTGTGACTGATCGAAGTCGGGTGCCGTTCGAGGCGAGAAAGTGTGCCCAGGAGGGCTTGGTATTATCGATACCAGGCTCACGTTCGCATGGATCCCTGGATCGTTTGTCAGGGCGGTTTATCGCCATCTCAGAGCATGCCTAAGGACCGTTCGCGACCCCGTACATGTGTAAGTAGCTTAGCCATTTCAGAATTATTCAGAATCAAATATCTATTCAACAGATGAATTTTAAAACAGAAATGTCCAAACAAACCAAGCTCAAATGTCCAAATCAACATGAAACAAAAGAAAAGCAAAGATGTCAAAGTGTAAGTTCCCACTACGAAACAGTCAATGATCATTCAGAGCATGCCTGGAGAATGTTCGCGATCTCGTACATGTGTAAATGATTTAATTGTGTTAGTGGAAGCTTACAACTTGTTCATCGTTATTTTAATTAATTGATAACCAAACGATGTCCTGGTTCAGGGTCGCCCCTAGTTGATGTAGACGGTGGCTGCTCTGGCTCTACCGCTGAGGCTCGTCTCCTCACATACTGAAGCAGCATACCATTCCTGATGTGTCCTTCTACCTCATCCTTTAGATACCTACAGTCGTTTGTGTTATGACAGTTCAGCTCGTGGAATAAGCTATATCTGTCTGATTTTCTCTCGTCAGCAGTAGGGTCCCTTCGTATTGGCCTACGGTATGGAACTTGCCCTTGCGTATCTCTGTAGATTCGCTCCAAACTCTCATTCAGCTCTAAATAGGTGTTGAATCGCGGCTCCCTCCGTTGCCGCTTCGACCTGTCCCCGTCATTCTCAGTCTTTCTTTTACCTTTATTCTTGTCTGAGTCCTTTTCGAGAGGCTTTTTGTCTTTAAGCGCATAAACTTCTATCTCCTCTCCTTCTTCTCTTTCTACACTCGCATCCTCTAATCGTAAAAACTTTCCTGCCTCATGATAGAATTCTCCTAGATCCACGGGTGGGTCCTTAGTTAATGAATTCTTGAACTCTGTTCCATCAGCTATCCCGTACATGGCCGCCATCATAACCATGGATGGATCTGGTCGATCCACCGAAGTTATTGCCGCATTGAATCGCGTTAGGTAACTCCTCAAAGTCTCTCCGGCTTTCTGCTTTAAAGTTGCCAAAGTCATCACATTCTTGGGTCTTGTAATGTGAACCCTGAATTGCCTCATAAATCTCTCAATTAAATCATTCCATGTTCCGATGGATCCACTTTCTAATTGTCTAAACCATAATGCCGCAATATCCCCCAAGTACAATGGAAAGCACCGGGCCATAACCTCTTCTGATGGCCCAGCACTTCCATATGCCTCATATACTTCGTTAGATGAACCGTAGGGTCCGTTCTCCCGTCATATACATTCTCCCGTCATACATGTCCAACGATGGTAACTTGAAATCCGGTGGGTTCCTAGCTCACCTGATTGCTGGAGTAAAAGGACTCCTATTAACATCCTCCAAATATTTATTTACCAAACCGCCTCTCATAGCTTTTCTAACCATCTCCGTCAATCTGTCATTGTCCCTGAGATGCAACCTTCGCTCATCACTTTTGTAACGACCCGTATTTTACGTGTCGATAAATCGTAGAATTTACAGGTCGTTAGTGTTGTTTATGTTGTCTCTAGCCTAAGTCGTGTGGAAGTTAGCTCGTGTGAGTATTGATTCGTGACCGACCCATAGGCTTAGCCAAGTTAAGGGTTAGCAACTTGGTGGTGTCAAGTGATAGGTCGTGCACGAGTTACGACTTAAGTGTGTTGACCAAGTTAGGAGATTGACTGACCTATAGGTAGTAGCGAGTTAGGGAGTCTTGAGTCGTGACCGACTCATAGGTGACCGACTCATAGGGGACCGACTCAAGGAGCCTGGATGGCTCATAGTATTGACCGACCTAGGAGATAGCGGGGTAGTAAGTTGAGACGTATGGTCGAAGTGATAGGTCGTAAGGTGTTTTGAGTCGTGTATGCTATGAGTCGTAAGTCGTTAGGTAGCTGGGGCGATGATTCGCATACTAGTTAGGTCGTTGAACGACTCATGGTAAGTCGCTGAGTCGTATGAACGACTTAGGGATAGGTTGTGGCTGTTGAGTCGGTAGAGGCTTAGGTCGGCTAGGGGTTAGGTCGGCCATAAGAGTGAGTTGTTAGGTCGGAGTCTCTGTTGAGTCGTGAGTCGGCATTATAGCTGAGTCGTGTGTGTATAGTTGAGTCGTCATACGACTTAGGACTTGGGAGTGTTAGCGGCTGTGTGTTAAGTCATTGGTCATAGGTCGGTTAGAGCTTAGGTCGGCCATAAGAGTGAATGGTTGAGTCGGCAGGAAGGGTTAAGTCGTTAGGCCGTATTGGTTGGATTGTTGAGTCGGCTATGGGTAGGTCGTACACGGGTTAAGGATGTTAGGTCGTTAGGGGTGTTGAGTCGTGTCTGGGGTGAGTCGCGTATAGGTTAGACGTGAGGCCCTGTGTTTTGTTGAGTCGGCATGATGATGAGTCGGGGACGACTCAAGGGGTGGGTCGGCAACGACCTAAGGGGCGACGACTCATAGTGGTTTCAGCCTATAAATAGAGGGGTTTGGCTCACTTTTTGGCACCGGTTTTTGAAGCGACGAAGTGCTGCCATTTTGAGAGCTCGACTACAACATTTCTTCGTCTTCTTTTCTTCATTTCAATCTAGTTCTAACATCCATCCAAGATCGAAGATCGAGATCAAAGATTCAAGGGCCAAAGTTGAAGATCTTCATCCAACGAAGCTAGATTTCATCGTTTTAAGCGAGATTTCGCCGGATCAAGCCTTGATCTTCGCTGTCCAGATCTGAAGTGTTTAGTTTTTGAGGTGTTTAGGTGATTTGGTGAGTGGTAGTTATCTCTCACGCGGACCCAAAGGAGTATATTGGATTGGTGGTTTGTTGGAGTGTTGTAGATAGTGGTTTTGCGCATTTTCCTTAGATCCAAGTGTAGATTCATTGTTTGTGAAGAGGTTTACTTATGCATGTTCATTTATCAAGTATTAGAGACAAAAACCCATGTTTTATATTTGATAGATCTATGCTAAAAACCTATGATTCATGCATGTTAGACTTATGCTCATTTATTTACGAAATTGCCATTATAGTTGATATTGCTCATTAGATCTTGTTTAAATGATTGATTGTTTGATTGTATGATTGATTTGATTGTTTCCAAGTTAGCTAGTAGTTGATTTGGAACAAGATGATTTAAGATGATTGGAAAGCTAAGTGGAAAGGCTCTTGAATGGTGAAAGCTGCTTATGGCATATGAAGCGGATGTTGAAGCTCATATGTATGGATTGGATGATGTTGAGATGGGACTTTGCCATGATGCGAGGAGGCAAACCATGATGTTGAGTTGGGACGGGTTATGATGACGTTCCAAGCACGGGCTACGACGACGTGCAAAGTTATGTTGATAACTCGGTAATGCGATCCGGGTAGGTGATAATGGTTAGCTTGAGAGGCGCTTGAGCTAGTATGGAAATAGTCGTCGAGGAGGATGACTAGGAGGCTAAGATCTTATCGTTGTTGAAGGTTCTAGCATGCTCAAAGCAAGAGTACGTTGGAACGGGCTGCGACGACGTTCCAAGCACGGGCTGCGACGACGTGCTAGTACTCTGGGTAGTTGCGAAAATTCCTAGGCACGGGCTGCGACGACGTGCGGAGTTATGTCTAGAACCGGGGTTACCATTAGCCCTTGACAGGTGGTCATTCAATTAACGGTGAAATCATGGCAATGATAACAGTGATAGCCAGAGTCATGGATGTTTGGTTGTATTATCATTCGGTCTCAAGAGCGGTATTTTCTGGGTGCTTATCTGATCTTGGTTTAGGCCTTGGGGGTTTGTATTTGGAAAACATCGCCCTTGACTCGAGTGATTATTGCTTTACCTTAATTATCTGTTATGTTATGCTTGCTTCTCCTTAGTGTGTGTCTGGAGGCTATCACTGTAGAAAGAGGTGGAGTGGGATGGTTTGGTTCCTATTCCTTTTATCCCTTTTGCTCTTTTGGTATGTTTGGTAGTTAATTTACTGCTCACTAAGACTTTGTCTGACTCAAGGTTTTATGTCTCCTCTTATTACCTTGGGCTGTTCATCCATGTTGGGATGGGCAGACTAGGTAGCAGGTGACAGGTGCTGTTCTTGGAGATCTACGCTGATGATGACGAAGACGAGCAGGAGGCTTTGCATATTAGTTTTCTTACTATTTGTACTGGGTGTTCCGCTGCTTGTATATATTCTGAGTGCTATGTAGTGAGGCTTTGATGTATGGATTTGCCTGGATGATTGTATCAAACTACTGTGATGCTTATATGATGATTTCCTGTTATGAAGCTTCAATATATATATATATATATATATTTCTCTATTGTATTTTATCCATGCGCTGTGAGTTATGCGATAGAGTTTCTGTTTTATTTTTTACCCCGACTATCGTCCATGGCTACCTGGCACGCCTTTCAGTGCATTATTTCCTTGTTATGGTGCGGGAGTCATGGGCGGTCGTCACATTTGGTATCAAAGCGAGGTTAATCGATTTTAGCCAACGCTCGCTGACACAACTACGTAAGAGAGACGTAATTGTATTTTGATGGATGATTACTATATATAATATAGTAGTTTAGAAGGATTTGAACTCCTTATGCAGTTGTTACTTAAGGTGTTCTAATCATTCTTATTACAGATATTAAGGATGAGTCGAAGAGGGAGACCAGCTGCAAGGGAAAGCCGTGCTACTGAAGGAGCTGTTGATTATGGAACTATGTTCGAAGCGATGATGACTTCGATCATGATAAGGATACCAGCTTCAGGATCATCAGTGGATGTGGGAGTTCAAGTCCAAGCTCCAAGACCGGTGGATTTTGCTAAGCTTTGCAAGGATTATACTTCTCTTGGAGGAAAAGCTTTCTTGGGGACAGAGTCGACTATTGAAGTGCAGAGATGGATTGATGCTTGTCGAAGGATCTTTGGTGACTTAGGGATTGAGGATGCAACTAAGAGAAAGCTTGCATCGAGACAGCTTCAGGGAAGAGCTGCTGATTGGTGGAATTCTATCACCATCGATACACCAGAAGAAGAGATTACTTGGGAGCAATTCCAAGTTAGATTTGAAGCTAAGTTCATCTCTACGGCTCAGAAGTCTGTTTTGTTCAAGAGGTTTGTAGAGCTCAAGCAAGGTGGGAGACCAGTTCTTGAGTATATTTCCGAGTTCGAAGCCTTGTCCAAGTATGCCAGATCGTATATTGATTCTCCCTACCAGAAGAACAAGAAGTTTGTGACCGGTTTGGATGCTTATCTTGGGAGGCAGTTAGTGGATCATTTGGACGATCCATTTGAGAAGCTTGTGGAGAAAGCCCTTAGGCATGAGAGTCTGTTTCCTAAGGAAAGTTCTGTTGTGGCTGTAACCAGGGAAGGATCTAGACCACAGCAGAGTGGCAACAAGAAGAGGAAGCAGCAGCAACAGAGGGGTAGGGATGGCCAGAAGAAGCCGAAGGGCGAAGTGACTTGTTATAATTGCCAGCAGAAGGGCCATCTCTCCAAGGATTGTAGGAATCCAAAGGCGCCGGCGAAATGCCACAACTGTGATAAACCAGGGCATTTCAGGAAGGACTGTCCAGAACCGAGGAAGGACAGGCAGATTGTGCAAGCTTATGCTTTGGGAGCTGTGCCGTCATCTTCAAAAGCTCCTACTGCTGAAGAGAAGGGGAAGAGTGTGGTGGTTCAAGGTACTCTTTCCATTTGTGGTGTTCCAGTTAGAGTGTTGTTTGATACTGGAGCGTCGCATTCTTTTGTTTGTGATGATCTTGTAGGCCGGTTAGGTTTGGAACCGGATATTGTTGATAGGCCATTGGTTGTGACTAATCCAGTTGGGGGTTCGTCATGTTTGTGTATGATATGCCGTGGTCTAGTTGTGTCGAGTCATGATTGCTCGTTTGTTTGTGATTGCTTTGTTCTGAACTTTGCGGGGTTCGGAATTATTTTGGGTATGGACTGGCTTAGGAAGTATGCGGCAAGGATTGATTGTGAGAGGCTGGAGGTGACAGTCGGGAATGTGGAAGGGCGAAAGGTTGTGATACGATGTAAGCATGAGGAAGGCGTCTTCATGAGCTTCATGTATTCTCTGGTTGTTCCACGGGATGGACTGTCATTGGTGCCTATTGTGAATGGATTTGAGGATGTCTTTGACGAAGTCAAAGGATTACCGCCGCATAGGGAGATCGAGTTTCGTATCGATCTAGTTGAGGGAGCCAGACCTGTTGTGATGCCTCTTAGGCGGATGGCGCCTAGAGAGCAGTTAGAGTTGAAGGTGCAGGTTGATGACCTTTTGCAGAAAGGATTTATTCGGCGTAGTGTGTCCGAATGGGGTGCACCAGTTGTGTTCGCAACCAAAGCGGATGGATCGTTGAGGTTGTGTGTTGATTACCGTGAGCTGAACAAGGTGACTAAGAAGAACAAGTATCCATTGCCGAGAATAGATGACTTGTTTGATCAGCTTCACGAGGCCAAGGTGTTTTCTCAGATGGATTTGGCAACGGGATTTCACCAGTTGAGAGTGGCTAAGGATAGTGTGCCGAAGACTGCTTTCAGGACACCGTCCGGGTTTTTATGAGTGGCTGGTAATGCCGTTTGGATTGACTAACGCACCAGCATATTTTGTGGATCTTATGAATAGAGTGTTCAGAGATCAGTTGAATAAGTTCGTGCTTGTGTTCGTGGATGATATTCTGATTTATTCCAGAACTGAGGAAGAGCACAGGACACACTTGAGGATTGTTTTGGGGATCTTACGGAAACATCAGCTGAAGGCTAAGTTTTCGAAGTGTCACTTCTGGAAGAGTGAAGTGAGGTTCTTAGGCCATGTTATCTCGGGAAATGGAATAGCGGTTGATCCCGCTAAGGTGGCAGCAATCCAGGATTGGGTTAGACCTAAGAATGCGTCTGATGTGAGAAGTTTTCTTGGATTAGCAGGATATTATCGTCGGTTTATCAAAGACTTTTCCAAGATAGCTGCACCGTTAACAGGATTGACGAAAAAGAACCAAGTGTTCAGATGGGATGATAAGTGTGAGCAAGCTTTCGTAATCCTGAAAGAACGGCTGACAAGTGCTCCTGTTTTAACTATTCCAAGTGGGAATGATGAGATGGTGGTTTACACCGACGCATGTGGCACTGGACTTGGAGCAGTGCTAATGCAGAAGGATAAGGTTGTTGCGTATGCTAGTCGACAACTGAAGCCGCATGAAAGGAATTATCCAACTCATGATTTGGAGTTAGCGGCGATTGTGTTTGCTTTGAAAATGTGGAGACATTATCTGTTGGGAGTTAGATTTGAGTTATTTACAGATCATAAGTCGTTAAAGTATCTGTTCTCCCAAAAGGATTTGAATCTTCGACAGCAACGGTGGCTAGAGTTTCTGGCATCTTATGATTTTGGTATAGCCTATACTCCAGGAAAAGGTAACGCAGTGGCTGATGCATTAAGTCTAAGACATGCAGGTTTGGGAGCCATGTTTTTAGAATGGAAGAGTCTCGAGTATTTGGCTGGATTTGACTTCAGGCCTAGATGTGAATTGGAACCTGAGATGTTGGCAAACTTATCGATAAGACCTACTCTTGTGGAAAGGATTGGCGAGACCCAAAAGAGAGATGATAAGCTTGTCAAGATTATCCGTGATTTGGAATCTGGATTGGAACCAGAGAAGGATAAAGGATTCGAGGTCGATCGAGAGGGTTGGCTTCGGAAGCAAGGACGATTGGTTGTTCCCGATGTAGATGGATTGAGAGATGAAGTTCTGAGGGAAAGTCATCACTCGAAGTTGACAATTCATCCAGGTGGAAATAAGATGTATCGGGATATGAAGAGAGCTTACAACTGGGAAGGTATGAAGAAGGATGTTGAAAATTTTATTTCCAAGTGTATGAACTGCCAGTTGGTGAAAGCTGAGCAGAAGAAGCCTAGTGGATTACTTCAGCCATTGGAGGTTCCTACATGGAAGTGGGAGCAAGTGTCGATGGATTTTATCGATGGTCTACCTAGGACAAGAGCAGGAAATGAAGGGATTTGGGTCATAGTAGATCGTTTGACCAAGAGTGCAAGGTTCATTCCTGTTCGATCAACTAGGACTGCATCGAAGTTGGCTGAGTTGTATGTTAAGTGGATAGTTCGATTCCATGGTATTCCGAAGAGTATAGTGAGCGATCGAGACCCTTTGTTCACTAGTGGATTTTGGAAGAGCTTCCAGGAAGTTTTGGGAACCAAGTTATGTTTGAGTACAGCTTATCACCCTCAAACAGATGGTCAGACTGAGAGAGTCAACCGAGTTTTGGAAGATCTCTTGAGAGCATGTGTCTTGGACTTCGGAGGATCATGGGAAGATCATCTTCATTTGGTGGAATTTGCATATAATAACAGTTATCAGTCGAGTATTGGAATGGCACCATATGAGGCATTATATGGAAGACCGTGTAACTCTCCGACATGTTGGTTGGAAACTGGAGAAAAGCTGATACTTGGGCCAGAGATGATTCGACAGACTTCGGATTGTATAGAGATCATTCGGCAACGAATGAAAGCAGCCCAAGATCGTCAGAAGAGTTATGCCGATAATCGTCGAAAGGATTTGGAATTCGACGTAGGTGATATGGTTTTTGTGAAGATTTCTCCTTTGAAGAGTGTTATTAGATTCGGGAAGAAAGGGAAATTGACTCCGAGATTTGTTGGACCATTCCCGATTATCGAGCGAATTGGAAAGCTCGCTTATAGACTAGAGTTACCGGAAAAGATGGCGGGTGTGCACAATGTTTTTCATGTATCTTATCTACGGAAGTATGTGCACGACCCAACTACGGTGGTTTCTGCTGATAGCTGTGAAGGTTTAGAGGTTGATCCAGTGGTTAGAAGACCTCGTAAGCCGCTTCGTGTTGTTGAGACCGACACGAAACAGCTTAGGAGGAAGACGATTATGTTGCTCAAGGTACAATGGAGTGATGATGTTAACGACTGTACGTGGGAGGAGGAAGAGAGGATGAAGGCAGCTCATCCCGGACTCTTCGAGGTATGGCCCTAAAGTGTCGTGACATCTCATGAATTTGTAGCTTGTTCTAAGTCTTAGAATTCTGCATGCTAGGCTCGAATTGGACGCATGGTTTGTTGATTGCTATGGATGGTAGGCATGCGGAAAATCTTTGATTGCTGTTGTTTGCTTGGAATTTCGGGGGCGAAATTCCTAAGGGGGAGAGAATGTAACGACCCGTATTTTACGTGTCGATAAATCGTAGAATTTACAGGTCGTTAGTGTTGTTTATGTTGTCTCTAGCCTAAGTCGTGTGGAAGTTAGCTCGTGTGAGTATTGATTCGTGACCGACCCATAGGCTTAGCCGAGTTAAGGGTTAGCAACTTGGTGGTGTCAAGTGATAGGTCGTGCACGAGTTACGACTTAAGTGTGTTGACCAAGTTAGGAGATTGACTGACCTATAGGTAGTAGCGAGTTAGGGAGTCTTGAGTCGTGACCGACTCATAGGTGACCGACTCATAGGGGACCGACTCAAGGAGCCTGGATGGCTCATAGTATTGACCGACCTAGGAGATAGCGGGGTAGTAAGTTGAGACGTATGGTCGAAGTGATAGGTCGTAAGGTGTTTTGAGTCGTGTATGCTATGAGTCGTAAGTCGTTAGGTAGCTGGGGCGATGAGTCGCATACTAGTTAGGTCGTTGAACGACTCATGGTAAGTCGCTGAGTCGTATGAACGACTTAGGGATAGGTTGTGGCTGTTGAGTCGGTAGAGGCTTAGGTCGGCTAGGGGTTAGGTCGGCCATAAGAGTGAGTTGTTAGGTCGGAGTCTCTGTTGAGTCGTGAGTCGGCATTATAGCTGAGTCGTGTGTGTATAGTTGAGTCGTCATACGACTTAGGACTTGGGAGTGTTAGCGGCTGTGTGTTAAGTCATTGGTCATAGGTCGGTTAGAGCTTAGGTCGGCCATAAGAGTGAATGGTTGAGTCGGCAGGAAGGGTTAAGTCGTTAGGCCGTATTGGTTGGATTGTTGAGTCGGCTATGGGTAGGTCGTACACGGGTTAAGGATGTTAGGTCGTTAGGGGTGTTGAGTCGTGTCTGGGGTGAGTCGCGTATAGGTTAGACGTGAGGCCCTGTGTTTTGTTGAGTCGGCATGATGATGAGTCGGGGACGACTCAAGGGGTGGGTCGGCAACGACCTAAGGGGCGACGACTCATAGTGGTTTCAGCCTATAAATAGAGGGGTTTGGCTCACTTTTTGGCACCGGTTTTTGAAGCGACGAAGTGCTGCCATTTTGAGAGCTCGACTACAACATTTCTTCGTCTTCTTTTCTTCATTTCAATCTAGTTCTAACATCCATCCAAGATCGAAGATCGAGATCAAAGATTCAAGGGCCAAAGTTGAAGATCTTCATCCAACGAAGCTAGATTTCATCGTTTTAAGCGAGATTTCGCCGGATCAAGCCTTGATCTTCGCTGTCCAGATCTGAAGTGTTTAGTTTTTGAGGTGTTTAGGTGATTTGGTGAGTGGTAGTTATCTCTCACGCGGACCCAAAGGAGTATATTGGATTGGTGGTTTGTTGGAGTGTTGTAGATAGTGGTTTTGCGCATTTTCCTTAGATCCAAGTGTAGATTCATTGTTTGTGAAGAGGTTTACTTATGCATGTTCATTTATCAAGTATTAGAGACAAAAACCCATGTTTTATATTTGATAGATCTATGCTAAAAACCTATGATTCATGCATGTTAGACTTATGCTCATTTATTTACGAAATTGCCATTATAGTTGATATTGCTCATTAGATCTTGTTTAAATGATTGATTGTTTGATTGTATGATTGATTTGATTGTTTCCAAGTTAGCTAGTAGTTGATTTGGAACAAGATGATTTAAGATGATTCGAAAGCTAAGTGGAAAGGCTCTTGAATGGTGAAAGCTGCTTATGGCATATGAAGTGGATGTTGAAGCTCATATGTATGGATTGGATGATGTTGAGATGGGACTTTGCCATGATGCGAGGAGGCAAACCATGATGTTGAGTTGGGACGGGTTATGATGACGTTCCAAGCACGGGCTACGACGACGTGCAAAGTTATGTTGATAACTCGGTAATGCGATCCGGGTAGGTGATAATGGTTAGCTTGAGAGGCGCTTGAGCTAGTATGGAAATAGTCATCGAGGAGGATGACTAGGAGGCTAAGATCTTATCGTTGTTGAAGGTTCTAGCATGCTCAAAGCAAGAGTACGTTGGAACGGGCTGCGACGACGTTCCAAGCACGGGCTGCGACGACGTGCTAGTACTCTGGGTAGTTGCGAAAATTCCTAGGCACGGGCTGCGACGACGTGCGGAGTTATGTCTAGAACCGGGGTTACCATTAGCCCTTGACAGGTGGTCATTCAATTAACGGTGAAATCATGGCAATGATAACAGTGATAGCCAGAGTCATGGATGTTTGGTTGTATTATCATTCGGTCTCAAGAGCGGTATTTTCTGGGTGCTTATCTGATCTTGGTTTAGGCCTTGGGGGTTTGTATTTGGAAAACATCGCCCTTGACTCGAGTGATTATTGCTTTACCTTAATTATCTGTTATGTTATGCTTGCTTCTCCTTAGTGTGTGTCTGGAGGCTATCACTGTAGAAAGAGGTGGAGTGGGATGGTTTGGTTCCTATTCCTTTTATCCCTTTTGCTCTTTTGGTATGTTTGGTAGTTAATTTACTGCTCACTAAGACTTTGTCTGACTCAAGGTTTTATGTCTCCTCTTATTACCTTGGGCTGTTCATCCATGTTGGGATGGGCAGACTAGGTAGCAGGTGACAGGTGCTGTTCTTGGAGATCTACGCTGATGATGACGAAGACGAGCAGGAGGCTTTGCATATTAGTTTTCTTACTATTTGTACTGGGTGTTCCGCTGCTTGTATATATTCTGAGTGCTATGTAGTGAGGCTTTGATGTATGGATTTGCCTGGATGATTGTATCAAACTACTGTGATGCTTATATGATGATTTCCTGTTATGAAGCTTCACTATATATATATATTTCTCTATTGTATTTTATCCATGCGCTGTGAGTTATGCGATAGAGTTTCTGTTTTATTTTTTACCCCGACTATCGTCCATGGCTACCTGGCACGCCTTTCAGCGCATTATTTCCTTGTTATGGTGCGGGAGTCATGGGCGGTCGTCACAACTTTCGACCTGCCCCCCGAGTCCACGAGGGAATTCTGGGATCTGCCCCCTTGACGGAGAGTTCACTCCTCTACTACTCCCGGGTTGCGTAGATGTTCCACTTTCTCTCTCTGAAATTGGGTCAACGTTCTCCATGGGTGTGCCTCCTAATCCAGGTGCTACGCCGGATGGTCCTGCTCCGTTCTGAACTCCGGTTACTCCTTGATTCTACGCTCCAAGTTGTCCTATTTGTTGAAACACACTTTGGATCAGCTCCTCCTGTTTCTTCATCATTGTCTCCATCTCTTTCCTAGTGATGAAGATCGATGCTTGATTCGCTCCTGAAGAAGCCTCTTGACTTCCTTGGTGTTCACTTCTCTCTGGCCTTGGCCTTCTGCTCGATTGTCTCGTCATAATTTCTCAAATCTGAACTTTCAAACTTTCTGAATCAACTTCTAATTGGTAGAACTCCTGAGTTCAATTCTCAGTGAAAGCACCAAAATGTTTGCGTCAAAATTAACCACAAACACCCAATATCGTGAAGGCACCCGTTTATGAACACAAATCAGCAACAATCAATATAGAATTCAGATCTAAATAGTGCAAACGTAGTAATTTGAAAATAACAATCACAAACACATGATTTATAGTGGTTCGGCGATCTTGCCTACGTCCACTTTGAAGTTTATGTCTTTATTGATTCACTTGATGATTTTGATTGATTACAGCGGATTACAACTGATGATAGCTTTCAAATCTGATTACAACAGCGATGATGAAGTAGGGAACTGGATCCGGCAGAGTCTCGACGTTGAATGGCCAAAGATCCCCTTTTCTGAAGGCTTCAGGGTGCTATTTATAGGCGTTGGAGGCCCAGATCTCGCTCAAACTTCGGGAGACTTTTTCTGGCACGTGAGTGGGCCCACGTGACCGACCCCACCAAGTTTCGACTCGATCTGAGATCGATTCGAAGCGATTTTGAAACCATCAAAAAATGATCCAATCGAGCTGAAACTTGGCAGAGACAATATTTACCTTGTATGGAAGCTACTGTGAAAATTTCATTGCATTTGGATCAGTGGTTTAGGAGATATGATCGATTCAAGTTGTGGTTTTTCGTGAGTATTGTTGCGTTCGAACCCATCACTTCGAATCCATTCCCTTCGACTCGATCGGTCACGTCGATCTCTGGTGACGTGGCGCGCACTCCTTGCATCGATCCTGTTTTATCTCCGAGTTGACCGCTTCGCACCCATGGATTTCGCCTCGTTCGTATCGTGTGCCACGACCCAGTTCGCATCAATGGATTCGAAATGGATCGATACGAAGGGGATCAAGACGAGACGAGTGGATTCGAACAGGGCAAAATTCATGGATACGAAGGAATGATCTGGCATTCTTGATGGATGTGAGGGCGATCGATACGAAGTAGTGGTAGGGCACAGGACCGATCGATTCGAAGTAGGGTATATGGTGATGGATTCGAAGTCCTCCGGACTCGATGGACACGAAACAGTGCTTCAGCATGGATACGAACATGTTCAGGGAATGCCCATCTGATGGATTTGAACCGATCGATTCGAAGTGATCAACATCACGTTATCGATCGATTTGAACTCGATCGATCCAAAGTATGTGTAAACCAATGGATTCGAACAAGACAATTAGTGATGGATTCGAACCCATGGATTCGAAGTGAGCATCTCCCCAACTCTTCGATGGGTTCGAACGACGCTCCTTGGCTAACTTGCATCGATCATATCTCGTTCATACGACCTCCGATTAACCTGAAATTTGGAATGCTGGCTCTCATGACTTTGCTTGTCGTGTCCTATCAGTTGTAACCTGATCCGGGCTCGGACAAAATTCATCGATATCCATAGCAAAATGAAGTTCAACCAATCTCTGAGACGACCTGTCTTTTGCTTTTTGACCGATCTTTTGGTATCACTGCTTTGCCAAAAAGCGGGATAACATGGAAAATAGCCATTTTGGCCACTGACTTGGATTTCGATGAAACTAGTTTCATCGGATTCGTAACGGTGAATTATTGTAGGTTTTAAGTTTCATAGCGATCGGACCTGTCGGTTGATCGTATGGGCTCGAAACGCCTAGAAATCAAGTTAATTGAAATCAATTTTAAATAAGTTGATTTTAACGTAATTTCTTCATAAGATGGAATTATGACTTGAAATTAGTTCCATTGAGTTTAAAATACTTGAAAATATCTATTTTGATATATGGGTCTACCCATTTTCGTTCCTGAGTCGTAACGGGCTTTTCGGATCGTGTATCATTCCAACCCAAATAAAATCCGATCAGTCATTTCAAATTTTTAGGTCTACCTATAAATATCTTGTTATAAACCCTACTCACTCTTCGTATTCATTTGTCTGTACGTACATCTTCTTTTCAACTCCTCATTCCAATGGAAGACAAACCAATTCTCAAATTGCAAATTTAAAATCAAATTTAAATCCCAAAAATCCAAACTCCTCGAATAAAAATTGGAAAAATTATATATCATAGATCACATCGATATGAATCTGCATCAAGTGTTCATTTCTAGAAATCATGCGCGAATCATTCTGAAAGCTCCGTCAAATCTCAAAATTCCCGAAACCTGGATGTCGACTTAGGGGTTTTCGATTTTGGCCTCGATCAGAAAAATCAGGATATAGGTTTTGGAGTTTTTGTCGCACAGAGTCGTTTGGCGATGTTAGAGAGTATGCCGTGGCCCGTGGCGGTCGGAGTCGGCCGATTAGGGTTTGGCAAAACCCTATCCACGGTGGCGGCGGCTTGCACCAGGGAGGCCCGCATCTCGGTGGCGTGTAGAGGAGACCAAGGCGAGCTATTGGGTTGTGGCGCCGAAGCCTGAGGTGGCGCAAGGAGTGGGAAAGGCATGGTCAAAAGGTGGTCAAGCTATGTAGGCGGGTTCGCTTCCAAGAGTTCGAACGAGAGTAAGGGGATGGGTAACGAAGACGACGTGGTAATATTTTATTGTTTAATTTGTTTTAAAATTCAAAATCTAATTATCTTTTAATTGCAATAACTCTCACATACGTGGGCTAATTCACGTGCGGTTTCTTGCATTGAGATCATATCGAAATTTTGCATATTTTGACACTGGTTTGGACGAATTATGAGACCGTTCAATTTTTGGGTTCAAATTGGATTTAAATTCGATTTAAATCCAAAGGTGAGTGTTTTAGCCCACTCACAACTTCTAAAATTTCTTATGTTTATTAAATTTAATTTATGATGTGATCAGGAATTTATTTATGACTATTTGGTATATTTTAATCATCATCTCGGTTAATTTGAATTTATTTGAATTAAATCGTTATTTAATTTATTATTAAATATAAATTGCCACTTAAATACCTGTTATTAATTATCAATTCAATATTGATATTTATTGATTGATTTGGATGATGATTGGATGTTGATTGTTGATGTTACTTCAATGGATGTTGTGTTTTATATCGTTATAAACTGCAAGTTCGTTATGGACTTATATTTAATTTGGGATTGCGGTTTGAAATGATATAAAGCCGTAAAATTTTAATTTTGCGGATTGAAATGATAAATACCTGTATCACTTGACCCTAGGGTAGAAAATTATATACGGACACTAGGTTTGTTAAATTAAACGATTTTAAAAACCATTAAATTTTTGGATTTAATCAATTGATGTTTTGAAATAAAATTTGATTAATACAAATTAAAGTATTATAGAAAAATCATGTTTTGTGTTGAAATCTGAATTGGTTCAAAAAGGAATTTCTTTAAGAATTTAAATTGGAAGTTCAAAATTAAAGTTTTTCGTAAATGAAATTCTATCGAAATTGAGTTATTTAATTTGTTTGAAAATAACTTTGAAATATTTTGAAATTGGAGTAATCCATATTGATATTTTGAACATGGATGGAACAATATGAAATTAGATAGTTTATTGAAATTTGGTTTGTCGATTTGGAAATTTGAAATGGTACAAATATGTTGAATGAAATGAATAGTTTAATTTGATAAAATTCCAAATTCATATTTTAATATAAACTGTTTTAAAAATATATTATTTTAAATTTAAAACTATTAATATTTTAAAATTTATTCAAACTATTAACCAATATTTACTATATATATATTATTTTGATCTATTTTAAACTAGTTTAATTTATTTAAAAAAACTAGTTAAATTATTTTAATTTATTTTAAATCTAATTAATCTATTTTAAGCTATTTAATCTATTTTAATTATATTTAGTCTAATTTAAATATATTTAACTATCATAAATCAATTTAAAAGTATTTACCTATAATTAAACTGTTTAGAGCAATTTAACTATTTAGAACTGTTTAAACTAGTCTCTAAATTTCGAAACTAAGTTCGTGGAAGAGTTTTTATTTATTTCAATTGGGTAAAAAAGAGAATAAGGTTAAATGACGTGATAACCTAAGTTGGAATTTTGAATGTTATAATAAATCGAAATGATGATTTTGAAGCAAGGACTTAACCTGTTTTGGAAATATGACTTTTGGAAGAAATATGATTTGAAAGTGGTATAGTTTTTGAGAACACGATATTTTGATATAAATTGTGAATTTGACTTTGAAAGGAAATATAAGTATCGAACTATGATTTCAAAGGCGAATATGATTTCGAAAGTGAGTAATAATTTCGAAAGTGATACGGTTAGAATTGAATATGATATTTTGATATCAATTGTGAAATGATTTTGGAAATGTAAAAGAACCATCCAGTGTGTAATAAGCGATTGGTAGTCAAAGTGACCGGGATCGGATGTTGTCATACTCTCTACCAATACCGAAAACCACTTTGACAACTGTGTACGCAGTGGAGATTCCAAAATGAAGTAGGATGGTGGCGACGATCCTATATGAGGTATACACTTGGACCCGACTCCCATGAGTTGGCATAAGTTAGCTAAAACATAGGAGCGATTCTCGGGCCAAGTGAGGTCATTCCTCCGTTCGGACACACTACATCGATACTATATTCTAACTTTTGATTTATTTGGTGGCCACTCTTCGATTTTTACTTGGGAGTGTGTTTCGAGTTGGGCGGTATTTGCAGCCATGTGTTACCAGCAGTTCGGATGCGTAATTGGTATATCTACCCTGGCATTTCCTAGTTGTGCTGTGTCACCTACCCTAGTGTGCCTTTTATGAGTTTGTTTTATGTCATACCTATGGGGTATCCTCTTGCAGCTCCAATTTATAGGGAGTTACGGTATTGCATAGACAATTGGCATCAAAAATGTGTTAAGGTGAAAAATGTAAAGTCTTAAGGCTATTTTCAAGTGGTATACTTTACTTTAGGCATTATTATAATAACATATTACTACATAGTAGATAGTTTAACGGATCCTTAGAAAATGTGAATCCCGAGCATCTCTTAAGTTACTACACTCATGTTAGACACTGGATAGGAGATGTCAAACCCCATAAATATCTCTGACACCATTCCACTCATATTTATTTTCGTTGATTTAACTTACATAAGATCTTTTAGTTCTGACTTGAGTGTTTTGTCTTTTCAATTCGATTGGGTCAGTCTGAGCATTTTAGGATTTGAAGACCTTATTTCTCAAGGATAAAGACGAAGATTGTATTATTATTATTTACTATATTATTCCACTGCATCACACTGTTCCACTGCATTTTTATTTATTTATCTTTGATATGTGTAACTCTGACTCCGCATTGTATTAGTATAATCAAATATTTTGTAAACAGCTTCATGAACTGGTATTTGATTATTATATTTTGTCTTTCCGCTATGAGATTCTATTTTGTTTTATTTCTTTCTCTTTTTCTTATTTACCCGAATAACAATCCGCCCTTTTGTATGGTTTGAGTTTGCACGTTTGCATGTTTAAAGCGTCCAAAAAGGCGGTACGTTACAGGTAGAAATGATTTTTTATTTGATAGTTTGTAAAACTTATATGTGTGAGTTTACGTGGTGATATTCTAATCTAAATATGGAAATATAATTTGTTATATTTTAAAAGTTATTAACTTATTTAAAGTGAATATTTTGATTTTAAAAATATTTATTTAAAAGTTTATATTACATATGTAACATCTGGAAAATAAGTAATTATTATTGATTGAAGTTTCAAGTGATCTAAAGTATTATTTATCTATAATAAACTTAGATAAAAATATTTGTGTGTGTGTATACTTAAGTGACATGATTTTATACACTACTTCAGATTTATTATATTTTATATATTGGTTTGAATGTTGTGAGCGATTCACCATTATGATGTATTTGATTAATGATTTAAGAGGATACATTGATGACATCATTGATATGATTTTGTTGCATTTAATTTTGTATGACAAGAAATCTAAATAAATAGAGTTATAATACCATTTTGATGGGGCATTAGGTAATATTTTTTTAGTTGTTCATTGGACTAATAATAGAATCTTGTGTAAACTAAGTGTATTTTATAAATAGTGAATAAACGTTTGAGAATCATGCAGTAGTATGAGACACAGTTGTGATATTTATTTAGTGTTTCATTATAAGTAGACGACATTCACATGATGGGAAGAGTGTTATGAGTTTGAGGTGACACACATAGTGATGCGTATGACTTCTTGTATATATTCGATGATTATGGCTACATGCCTAACGATGAGCAATACTTCATGTCCATATCTAATAGTACTATATGCCACTATTATGATACTCGCGGTTGGAGATGAGCAGATGGCTAGAATCCACCCTAACGGCTTAATTATAGGGTAATGCCGACATATCTGCGGCGACACAAATGCACACACACACACGCACACACAAATATATATAGCTAAATGCTTTCTCTTTCTGCATTCGCCTTTGTGTCACATAGGCCAGTAGTCTGTTACCTATAGGGGCTAGAATTAGGCCATGACTTTTGAGTCGTCACATTAATGAGCACATTAATGGATATGTGTCACGATACCATCAAGGTAAATAAGACTATAGAGACCTCATGACTCTAGAGATAGCTTCGTGCAATCTGTCTCCCTTGTGGTACTGACAAAGTAGTAGTTCGACATATACTATTGATAACCTCACTTTAGTATAGACATGGGTTAGAAGAACCCACATATTGATGTGTGTGTCTATATAAATATGTATGTGTGTGTGTGTATATATATAAGTATGTATGTGTGTGTACAGACTTGGTACTCCATGTCTGTCGTATAGTCATTTCCCATCACGGTATATTTTGATTGTTCATATGTGAGGAGATGAGATTATATCCATGATAAATATTCAAGTATAGTGGATTCCTATATCATTATTTATATTCGTAGGCATCTTATCTTTCTTATATTGATGATAATGTTCTATCTATTGAGATTGAGAGATATATGTGGGCAATGCTACGTGCTAGACTAATTACTCTTGGTGATATCTCACCTATATATATTTTCTAGATTTAGATGATGATTTCTGGATATGTATGTGTTAACAAGATTTCTTGTATATACTCCAAAATGATGTTAAGAAAGGTGAATAATTCTTTATACAATTCATGCAGAAAAGAAGGTATGAATCCACTTAAGATTGCCTTTTGATCATGCCTTATTTGGTAACAATCATCAAATATGCCTTTTGACTGTGTCGAAAGGTTCGGATTTTGTGTTATATGACCTTCCGATCCAGTTGAGTAAATATGGCTTCTCCTTCAAAATCCTTCCTTCCAATTCAACTGAAATATCCTGAATTAGGTTTTCTTTGATAGGTTTCAACCTAGATGGAGGCCTTAGTTTATTGGTTAACTTGAGTTTTGGGTGCTTGAGCGGAGATTGGGGGTTTTGACCTTGTCGAAAGTTTAAGGATTTGTCCTTCTTGTGTATAAGTAGGAAACCTTAATCTCAAATGGATATAAGATGGGTTACGTTCTTGTCGGAAGCTTAAACTTGAGTTCTTTGTGTTGGATGAAAACCTTTGGTGAATTCTAGCTTGATTTTGGCCTTGTCAAAGGTAATTGTTTAAAGGAAAAGTAAATTTGGGTAGGTATCTTTAGTTGCTTGAATGTTAGTGGCTTCGACTGAGTCGAGAGTGAGCCCAATCATTGCAAGGGGAACCTGGGAAACATGGAGTGAAACCAGCAAAACTTTAATGAAATGGTAAACTATATCAAAGAATTAAAGACTTCCCTTTCTCTAACAAAGAAGACTTTATTTCATAAAAACCCCAAACTGATTTAAAAATGAGGGTTATAAGACTTTACTTAAGAGTTTACTGGTTGAAAATGAGTGGAATTGGATCCCCAAAATGTGACCTCTTGGGTCTTGTTTATAGATGCGGCCTGGCATCTTTTGACCATGAAGCCTTCGAATGGGTCGGAAGGTGGCTATTGATTGACCTAAGAAAGCTGTTGCTTTTGTCGAAAGTTATGGTGGTGCTTTCTTGAGTTATCTTGTGAACGCTTCTGACTCTGTCGGCAGCCTTCAATCATTGGTTTCAATGAGGCTAGTTTCGCTCATGCTTTTTTCCTAATCTGATACGGAACCTTTCCTGTTCCACAATGGTTCTGACCGATTCAAAAGGCTTACTATGGCTTTCGAATGGGTTGCCACAGAAAATACTTCCTTCCTAGCATCTTGAATGATGGTGAAACCATTAGTTTCGAATGGTTTGGCATATATTCAAATGTTTATTCTTCATTGTCTTCGAATGGTATAGCTTCGACTTGATCGAAAGACCTTCATCTAGCTGAAGAGTTTTCAATGACAGCGAAAGGGTGCCCTCAACCCCTTTATCTCCTACAAAAGGTTGAAACCCTTTGGATATCGGTAGAAGGAACCTTCCGACACCTTTGAAAGGTTTTGAGGCTCCTAAATTTTGATGGCAGCATCCCTTCGACTCCTTTGAAAGGTTTGACTGAAGCTCTTCTCTCTTGCTCTTTGGTCGAAGAGTAAGTATTTGGAGCAACGGTATGATTCATCCATTTGTGTTAGTTTTGTGATTTCTTGTTCAATGTGTTTCTATATGGTGAATACATCATTTGGTATCAGAGTTGGTTGCTTCATATGGTTTTGAATTATTCCTATGATGCTATGTTTTGATGATTACCCATGGTATTATATGTGATGACCCTCTATTTCGACTCTTGAAAATCGACACTAATGCATCCTCAATACTCACATGTCGCAAATTCAAGTGTCAAATAGGCAGATCGATCGAGGGTAAAATGAAAATAAAAAGGAACAGAGAAGAAAATAAAATCTCACACGAATGGAAATATTATATATTATTATCCACAAAGCCTTTTTAGAGGAAAATTTTGAATACAATATCAGAGTCTAATCTACATTTAGCATGGACAGTTATAAATCCTTTATCCTTATAAATACTGAAGAACAAAAAAACAATTGCGATAGAAAAATAGAATACGTCCATATGTTGATGAAGATCTTCAGCTCTTTGTTGGAAACTCCAAGCGTCTTTAGCTAAACCTAAAGCTACTCGGATCTGACATGAATATTAAAAATAACCGGATCAAGCTTGATAAACCAACATGAGAAAACTCGAATTACAAATGTATATGACAGTGCCATATGTTAGATTGATGCCAACCAAAACCTTTGGAAAGAATGGTATATTGTAAGGCCATATCGCACATAAACATAGATGGATTTACCTTACGATAAACAAAATATTTTATGCCAAAACAAATTTGATATTATCAATAAATACATTTTTTGAAAACACTTTTTAAATAAAAAGAAGGTACCAATACTTGGACAATGTCAAACGTTGTATATGATACCAAAGGGGTAGCTGAAATATTTGAAAAGCATTACAGCTATTTTGGGAATACAACTAAAACTGTAAAGCTCATATTGGAATTAAATTTCCAACATGCTAGGGAACTTGTTGTCCCCTAATGTGAAATCCACGAATAACAATTCTAGTCCCTAGTGACTATTCACTTTTCTCAAGCAAGCCTCCATACTACAATGTTACATTACTATGGAACAATATACTTTAGTGGCTTTGCTCTTTCACCATCGAGACTCCAGTAGCAGCCCATTTAAAAATTTAAGGGTCTAGAGACTACTGGACTCTCCATCATCAATAAAACAAAGAGCCTGAAATATAAGTCCTGCAGACCACATAGTATCCCATATAACTTCGATGGCACTCCTCCTACTACTTCCTATTTGGGAATCACCTCTAGTATTAGTAGCGAGCAGTCCTTACAAACTGAAGCATTTTAGAATGAAGGGGCTACTGCCACCATATATATATAATGTAGGTATTAACCTAGAAGTCAGTGGCAAGTAGCCCTACATCATGTAGATATCCGTCTTCAAATAATTGCCTTCGACATATCATTACTTTCAAACATGTATATTCGTTCGAGGTGGTTTTCAGATAAAAATTATCCTAATTCGACATCGGTTTCTTCGAACCAATCTTCGGTAAAAATATGTCAATTATATATGTGAATATCAAATAACATTGAATCATTTTATCTTTTTATCAAATCAAATCTTTTTAAGAGATATGTTCTTTTAAACTATTCCTTTATCTTTTAAGAGTATATGAAATCATTAAGCATCGTTTATCAAATTCTCTGGTTAATTTAACCTCTTTAATCTTGTAATAATTCCAAATCAATTCAACTTTTACTTAGGAAAACATTTCCAAATTATTTTTTTAAATCTTAACAAAGATTTCTTATTTTCAAATCATAACTTTTAAATGGGTCAAAAATGATGTTATTTACGACATCATTTACTGTAAACCCAAATCAATTAGTATTGAGTTGAAAAGGATCCATAGAGATTAGACTAATTATACTCAATACCAATTTAGATATTTAACTTGTACTATTCGTCGAATAATAGTGAAATCTCCTTTTAAATTCACACGGATAGTACGAGTTCCCTCCTTGGAATTTAGTATAGAGTTTAACTAAGGTATTCTCTATACCACCAAAATCATATTTTTAAATCCTATTTAACTTTTGAAAAACTCCAAATTTCTTTTCTTTTCACTTAAGGAAATGCAGTCCAAGTAGATCAATTTAACTATCCCCTCCGTAGGGACAGTTCGGATAGCTGGAGCGGAATCAAACATTGGTTCTCTCAGCTTGGGTCTTGAGACTATCTCTCTATCACCCATAAGGATATTAAGTTATTTGGTCAACTCTAAACTCTTGTATATGATCTTTTAAAGATGATTTTCGCTTACTTAACACTATCCTAAATATTGTTAAAAACAATTTTGCTTTAAATTATTTTAAACTCCTTTAAAATAATCATAAAACTTCTAAATCATCTTCAAAATATACTTAATTATTCATTTGAAAAGATTAATAAAAAGATTGGGGAAGGATAATTAAGTAAAATCCACGATTTTCATAAGTTGCTGAAAACCATCACAAAAACCGACGTGAATTGTGTTTTTAGAGTTTTCCGGCTCTAAATATATATTCCATCTTATATATGTCCAATTTTCTTTTCAACACTCTTTTAAAATTATTTAATCCTATTTATGGAAATTATATGTTTTTAACGATTTAAAAATAATCACTTCGAAGAATTTACCACTTTGATTTTCGAATGGCCAAAACGCGATGTTTTTGAAAACTTGATTTGGATATATTTCAAATTCTACTAAATGAAATCTTAATTTTCTTTCTTCCGTTTGAAAATTGTAACCACATAAGTTTGGAAAATTCTGGTTTCAAAGAATTTCGACTTATATTGCATGCTACATATTGATTATACTTTTCAACTTGGAAAATAATGAACTGCAACTATGCGACGAGCTCGATTTAGCTAAAATTTTCAAACTTCATTAAATTTTGCCGAAACTTGTTAAAATGTTTAAAATACCATAATAAACCATTTTAAATCATTTGAAACTATTATTACTACATTGAAAGCTCATTTTCCACTTTGCTCCATATGATGTTATTATATTATTCATTTTCAAATTTTTATATTCAAAATCATAAGGAGGCTTAATAAACTCCATATACATATTAATATGGATTTATTTTTCATGAATTAACTATGGTTGATTAATTAAGCATTTCTCTTTTGATAAATATTATTTTCCTATCATTGGTTATATTTATCACAACTAAGTTAATCAACCAATTTACAAACATCCATATAAATCATTCAAGATATTAAATGGCCATATTATCCTACTAGAAATAATTATAAATATTATTTAATAATTATAAATGTTAAGTACTCACTATCGGTTTCCACTCCATCAATCTTTTTTCAAAGCTTCTAGAAATAAATTCGGTGGAACTTTGGTAGCACTTTCTTCCCTTTTCTTTACCTCGGAGTCTTTGGATCTCCTCCTTGGCTCCTTGAAAGCTCGGCCTTGACTTGGATGAGGGTGGTACTCGGCCTTGATGGTTGAACTAGGGTGAGCCATGGGTTTTAGAAGGGAAGTGAGGGAACTTGGTCTTGTTTTGAACTTGAAATGATGTGGTATTATATATGTATATTTTTATTTCTCTTTGCTATATTTTTCTTTATTATATTTCTAGGGAAGTCCAGTCACCGGGCTAGCTTGAACGAAGAAGAAGAAGATGGTGTGAACAAATGAGTGAATGGAGAGTGGTATTTATAGGAATAATAAGTGAACAAATATCTGAATGTGAAATTACCAAACTATCCCTAACCCACACCCCCTCGCACATGCACAGCCACTCCCTCCTTGTCCTTCTCTCCATGTGGTTGAGTGATGATGGTGTGTAATGAGGTGATGGTTGATTGTTAGTTTTCTTTTAGGACGCTTAAGTAGAAAGAAAAGTGTAAAATATCATGATATTTTGTGATATATGTATATATAAGTGCGTATGTGTATTTTATATGTTTATGTGTGTGAGTATGTTAGTTCATATATTTTCATGTTATATATGTGCGTAAGATATATAAACATCATTGCGATCACTTTGAACAACTTTCGTTTGTCAAACATTGAAAATCTAGAAGCCGATTTCTGGTCACATTTTCACTTATTAATTAGATTACATGTAAATGTAAACAAAATTTCAAAACAAATTTCTTATCATTAGTAATTAATTAAAGCAATTTCATTTGAATTTTAAAATCATATAAATCAATATTAAACAAGTGTTTACAAAAAGTATTGTCGTATCGACAAAACATTATGAATTTTCTTCTTTAAGCATATATCTTTATAAAACTATTATAAATGATTTATCATCACTGTATAACTTATTAAAACTAAATATTACCATTTTAAAACAATCACTTGAATTTTTAAACTTAATTTAACATTCTAGAAAATATATAAACCGATGATATCCGTGATGATGTCATAAAGGCATTTTATTCCCATAAGTAAATTTAATAATTTTATTACATATTCTTGCTTAAATTGAGAAATAAGTGTACACAAAAAAATCATGCATGACTTTTGATGGTTGAAAGTCTGTTTATCGGTAGAACGATTTTTGATCATATTATTGATGTTTTTCCGAAGAATATATTTTTGTAAACATTTTCCCCAACATAAGATCACCATTATTACTTATCACATAAAACATGATGTCTTATGTTTAATGAACCTATATTTGAATATTTAAATTAATTAAATACACCAAATCAAAGTGATAAAATTACCGGTCGTTACATTCTTTCCAATGTAAAACAATTTCATCCTCGAAATTTAACCATGACCCTGAACACAAAAGAGTTTACCTAAAATATTATTTTTAAACTCAATTTCACATGATATACCCAAATTATTCATAGCATCTGATTCAATCTTTTATTCAAATCCATAGCTTTACTTCCGAACGAGTTTTGGTCCCTTGATCCTCTAGTGTGGACTCTGATTAGGCTTCTTGATCATAAACCTTAATTTTCCTTATATAGCTCTCAACTATGATAGAAAATGCAGGTATCTGACTACAAACCCTGATCATTTTTTCCATTGAGCATCAAGTGATAAATCCTTTTTTGGACCAATTTAGGCATCTAAAGTTTCATACTTGAATCTTAGATCAGAATCATATGACGAAATGATCTACATATCTCATACGTACTTATTAACCTTCCTAAAAAATTTATGAAAACATTTTATAAAACTTTTATTCAAATAATTTTACAATTAGCTTCTCTATATATAATTACTTTAATAAATTTATTTACCAAAAGTTTCTATCTACTTTCCGCAGAAACTATTTCAATTTCAACACTTAGGAAATACCACTATATGCATAAATCCATAAAAATCTTGGAGGAAAGCTTCATATTTTCCAAAACACACTTTATTTGGTTAAAATGAATGTTACGTAAAATATCATTACGACAACCTAAAAACACTAGTATAGGGACTGATTAATTTAACTTAATATTAGTTTTCGATGATGAACCTATACTATTTATTAGTTAACAAAGATGCTGGTCAAGTTAGGGAATCGTTACCTCTCAGATCTTGAATCGATGACATTCTTAACTTAAAAATAGATATAAGTTACCCATCTCGAATCTTAATGTCAAATATAGGATATTTATAAGTCCCATATATAATATAAAATATCTCCATTCAGAAATCACTTACTATAACAACTACGTTATAGTCTATATCTTCCATGCTTTCATGAAAACATATACTTACAACCATTATGTCAAAATCCATGTCTTATTTCACTTAAGTGCTTTTTAAATCACTTTAAAAATACAGTTTAAATCTCATTTTAAACACTTTTAAATCATTTCTCTTAAAAGGTATTTTAACTTTATAAATATAAACTTTCCATTTATGAAATATCATTCAAAAATCTATTCCCTTATAAAACCTACTTTATAACCTTTATCACTTTATCTATAAAAATATGTTTTATAAATCTTTATTTTATATTAGATGAATCTTCTTCAATCTCATTAAACTCAGCAAATTTTTTCCAAAATACTAGGATTTAAAGTTTCAAAATCGCTTTTGTTGAACATATCTTCCCACTCCATCATTTACAAAATCAATTTATTTTTATAAAACTCACTTTTATACAACATGCTTATTTATTATCTTATATAAATTCATTAACCTCGGCCTAATATTATTGTCAAACTTTTTACAGTTATATCATGAAACTTAATTCATAAGGTGTTCATTTAACCAATAAATCGACTAATGATAATAGCTAAATGTTATTACTTCCTTAACCACAATCTAACACATATAAATATCTATATCTTTTTGAAAGATATTATTTTACATACAAAATATAGTCTTTTAAAAAAAATGTCGGTTTTCCTTATTAAGTATTTAGGAATCCCGATCGAATACATGTGGCCACCATGCATCGACAATAATTCATAAACCACCTAACAGATCAATCAACATAAAACATTTTATTAGTCATTAACAAATATGCACTCATATATATAATACAATCAGACTCATTCTAGGGTGTATCTTACCCAATCCCTAACGAGTTACTCATCCTAGGGATTACTAACCGCATCTCTGATGAGTCTTACCCTTACCAAGCTCAGGTGTTTGCTCAACCTAAGCTCTGATACCAAATGTGACGACCCACCTTTTCAACTCTTAAAAATCGACACTAACACATCCACGGTATTCACATGCCACAATTCAAGTGTAGAAAAGATAGATTATTTAGGGGTAAAATGAAAATAACACAGAAAAGAGAAGAACAAAGAATCTCACAAGAATGGAATAATCGTATATTACTAACCGTAAAATCTTTTACATTGGCAAAATTTGAATACAATACCATAGTCTAACCTAGATTCAACCTGGATAGTTATAAATCATTTGTTCTTACAAATGATAAAAAGTAATAAAACAAGTGCAGTGGAAAAATAGATTACGTCCATATGTCGATGAAGATATTTGGCTCTCCTCTGGAAACTCCAAATTTCTTTAACTAAACCTGAAACTACTTGGATCGGACACGAGGATTAAAAATACCTGGATCAGCCTTGATAAACCAGCGTGAGAAAACTCAAATTACAAATGTATATGATAGTGTCATAGATCAGATTGATGCCAATCAAAACCTTTGGAAAGAAAGGTATCATGTAAGACCACACTACACATAAACAAGGATGTTTACCTTACCATAACCAATATACTTTATACCAGAAAAAATTAGATGTTATCATTAGTGACATTGGTTTGAAAACACTTTTTAAATAAATATATAAAGAAGGTACCAATACCCGAATAATGTCAAACAGTGTGTATGATATCAAAGGGGTAGTTGAAATGTTTGCAAAGCACTACAGCGTTTTTAGGAAGAAAACCAAAACTATAAAGTTCCTATTGGAATTGGATATCCAACATGATAGGGACTAGTGGCCATTTCCATCGATACAAAATCCACGCATAACAATCCTTGTGCGAGTCAATGGAATAGGGATCTTAAGGAAAATTAACACTAGAGGGGGTGAATGGTGATTAGTAAATTATAGGATTATTTTTCAGATTCTTTAATATTCTTCTTCGAAAGATGTAATTGATAATCACAGAAACAATCATCAGATCAAAATGCAGATAAAAGTAAATACAATAAAAGTAAAAAAAGAAAGCATACAGCAGGATTATATACTAGTTTGGAGTTATCCAACATCCAGCCCCGCATAATTCCTTGTACAGATTTCTTTTCAACTAGAAAATGCAAATACAATCTCGATTTTAAGGTTATGAGACACACCACCAGAATCCCAACCTCTGGATAGAGTCACTTGATTTTTGGGCTGCAAGCACGCCTACTAGATTTACGAGCTACAAAGCACACCCAATTGATTTACAAGCTACAATCACACCCATAAATATTGTAGTATGATTTGATAGAGTTTTGCAGACTCGGATCTTTGACCTTGATTAAATTGAACCTATAACTCTTGAATAGCACTTTGATCTTAGCTTGAGTGAGAGAGATGAGAGAAA
Organism: Allium cepa; assembly: GCA_030765085.1. Classification (NCBI taxonomy): domain Eukaryota; kingdom Viridiplantae; phylum Streptophyta; class Magnoliopsida; order Asparagales; family Amaryllidaceae; genus Allium; species Allium cepa. The sequence continues at coordinate 477,886,554 of CM060937.1, forward strand.
TCATAGAGTAGACGAAGGAGAACCAAACTAGTAATGATTAAATTTGATTTCGGTTGAATTTCAGCAGAGTTGGGTAGAAATTGATTAGAAATCAAGAGAGTGAATAGAGGAGAGAAGAATAAGAAAGTAGATTTTGAAAATTCGCTTAGAAGTCCGGTGGATATAGGGAAATAACAGTCATGTCCATTTGCGAAGAGATACAATGAAAAGAAATTTCCATACAGATTTCAATATGGGGAAGTACGACCATGTAATGTCTATCATTTGGAGGTCCACAACAAACTACAACAGATGCTGCAGTCATCTACAGTTATTAATTTTAGATGACCAAATGCGGTAATTTTAGATACATTGATGTAACAAAAACATATGGATATGAAAATTTTCAGCTCAATTTTAAAACAAATTCTCATTCCATTTCAAATCACATTAAAGATTCATTGAATAATCCCAATACATAACTCGCGCTTAGAGAAATATAATTATTACAAATTATGCCAAGAGTATTGATCCTATAGTTTTCATAGGATCACTAAGAACCTGTAGGTCCCTGCCAATAACAATTTACATGACATAGTTTTTATGAGCTTACTAAGAACCTTTCTAAAACAATAATCTTTTGATTAGTCTTGGGCATCCTATATTCTAGTTTTCTAACCTCCTGGATGCAATTCTACTCATACAGGAGTTAATTCAATGTACATTCACTAATGGATCAATCTAGCATGTTATTCAACCCTTAGCACCCCTAAAATGCAATTATGGGTTAATAATGAAGTGAATATGATTACACAAGCATACATGGTAACTGATAAAATAGCACAACAATATAAAAATCCATGGTTTAATTCCATATAATCATTTTCCGATGAAATATGGTCAATACCCTTAACCCACTATCTTTAGCAAGGAAAGCTTACTCCAAAATTTCAATATTAAATATCATTTCAAAACTCTATTGTACTACCACGTATTTACTTTGAAAATGAGATTGGGTTCTCTAATTTGAAAACTAAGGCTTTCGACTATATCCTTCAGATTACTGTGATATCATGAGTTACCCTCCATCACTCTCCCTTTCGACATCATAAAGCAACCAAGACCTTCGTCACTCTCCTTTTCGACATCATAGAGCAACCAAAACCTCCATTCAGTTCCATTTAACTAATGGTTTCGAAACAAGCGGCTATGCCCCTTTTGCCACTTACTCTAGTGGTAGGACTTTTCGAAATCATTGCTTAACTAATGCGGAAGGCCCTTCCCCTACTTCTTTGAAACCATATGGAAGGACCCTGACGACACCGTTGATTGCATGCGGCACAACCCTTCCATCTTTGTAGTTAAAAATGTATGCAAGAAAACCCTTTTGACATTATCAACTAGTGTAGAAGGTAGCTTCCATAATGGTTGGACTTACTCAAGTATAAAGGTGTGGAATGTATGCTATCGACACCATTGACTAGTGTGGCACAACCTTCCATCTTCATTGATTAGCATACTTGAAGAGCAGATAAGAGCGGAAGGAAACCCTTCGACACTATCTACTAGTGTGGAAGGACCCTTCTACCTTCATTCTAGTTTATGTTAACTATAGCGACTCCCCTATCCCTAATGTTCAAATAAAAGTTGCATTGTATTCTTTCGAAGGTATCAATGCTTATGAAGGAAAGTAGCGTTAATGTAATTATTATAAGAACTGATTTTTAACCAAGTAAAGCAATTTCTTTTTACCAAACCCCTTATGCTGTAAATTTTCAAATGGATAACAAAACTTTTTAAAAAAAATTCACATAAATTCCAAAATTTAATTAAAATTATTTAATTAAAATTATTAACAAACCCCTTCTGTTTACTTATTCATTAAATACTAATATTCTAAATTAATTAAAAAACAAACCTATACCTCCTTAGAACAATCTCAAAAATTCACATAAATTCCAAAATGATAATATCTTTATCATATAAAATTTTCAGACCAAAAATAATTAGTTAATTCCTAAAATTAATTAAAATCCTAAATATCCATTTCTTTCACTAAAAATTCGTAATAAATTACCCATAGCTTGAAATATTATGAAAATTTAAAATCATCTCCAAAATAATGTTTTACATAATATATTCAAAAAGCATGGCATTTGAAAATCATTTAGCATGATTTTAGCCTTAAAAACATACTACACTATTCCACAAAATCCTTGTTTAAACTAAAACATGGCATTTAAATTGAAACACATCATCAGTCGTCCGATCATATGGTTTCAAACTTGAAAACCGAATTTAAACAAGATGATTTATATGACATGGTTTAGATCATTATTCACCTTGTTTGGGTAGGGAACTTGAGATATGTTCTACACTTTAATCTTCCTAGCTTGAATCTTAGCCTCTAATTGATTTTTTTTTAGCTCCTCTTCTTCTAGGGTTATGGTCAGCCTTGTTTTTCTTTTGTTTCTGTTTTGTTTTGTGAGAATGTAAATGAGAATGAGAATATGGTAAGTGGCTTTAGGGGTTATGGAGTTCGGCTATTCTTATATTTCCCTTGCCTTATTCTCTGTAGTATTTAACTCGTAAACCATTCTTATAGATTCGTTTAGTTAAGGCATGAGTTTAATCAGTTTTCAAATCTCAATTCCCTTATCACTCTAATCTCTACATTATTCCAATTAATTTATCTATTTAAATCTCCTGAATAACGTTATTTAAAATTAAGGTTGTTACAGGCTTCCCTCCTTAAAGAATTTCGTCCTCGAAATTCATCAAGGACTATATACTAAGCCTAGCAATCATCTTAACATCTTTTAACTACCATGATAGCCAACCTGACTAGGAAATCATCAACATATATACATATACATATATATATATATATAACATATATAGAACATACCCCTATAGTAGATATGGATAAGTATCCCTAATCCTTTCTTATGTCCCCCAAGTACTATCCCTCTCTTTGTCGCTCCACCGAACTTTCACCAACTTGACAGCCTTGTTTCTTAACCTCTTCTCATCTCTCGTTACAACCCAAAATGGTTGACCAATAAAAGTTAGACCTGGTTCTACTATTAAGTCTTCTAATGCAGCCAAAGGGATAGTAGTTTCTGGATCAAGCACATGCTTACGAAGATGGGACACATGAAATGCATAATGGACACCTTTTAAACCACATGGTGACTTTACTCTATATGGGAGTTTTTCGACGCTCTTTATAACTAGGAATGGTCCAACATATCTCCGTTCTAGTTTCCCTGACTTTCCGAATCGTACCACTCCCTTCATCGGTGATACTTTATGAAAACCCTATCTCCAACTGAGAACTCTCGATCCTTACGCCTCTTACCTGCATAACTCTTTTGTCTAGACCAAGCTTCATTTACCCTACCTCGGATTAACTCAATCTTCTCTATTTCCTCTCTTACTATATCTAGACCTAGGACTAATCTGTCTTCAATTTCCAACTAACATGTTAGTGACTTGCATGATCTTCCATACCAAGCTTTGAAAGGAGCCATTCCTATATTTGTCTGATAATTGTTATTATAGGAAAACTAAATTAAGTCTTGGTTATCTTCCCATGATCCACTAAAATCTAGTACGAAGCTACCTTGTTGACTCTCTCTGTCCACCCATATGTATGAGGGTGATAAACGGTACTCATTTTGACCTTGGTACCTAACACATCCTATAGACTCTTTCAGAACTCGATAGTAAGCAAAGTATCAATATCCCTAAATATACTACTAAAAATCCCATGTAGTCTAACTATGTTCTTTATTAACAATTTAGCCAAAATAGATGTCGTCCTGGTTGACTTAACATGAATGAAATGGTCAACCTTGGCAACCCATCTATGAAACCCGTGGATATCAAATGATGTCTCCAAAGGTTGAAGCAACCTACTCGCTTCCAATGTTCGACCTTTACTTGTTGACAGTTTACACACTTTACCAACAAGCCAACATCCCACATCATACCTTCCTGGTAGAAACTCCTCTCCATATCCTGATATATCTTGGTACCCCTTGGACAAATCATAAATTTTTATTAATGACATTCTCCAAGGACCTCCTTCCTTAGAGTTTCTACATTCGAGACAAACAACCATTCCTTCTTCCTCAACCGTCCTCTATGGTCAAGACTAAAATCATTTGATCATCAACCTTTGATTCAACCGCAAGCCTTATATTATTCTCGACCGACCATGGATCCACTTTCTACTTAGAAGTAATCCTCTCGATTAGAACTGGTCAAACTTCCAAGCAGGATAACATAGCAGTTCTCTAATAAGAACAAGTAGTCGATCTTAACTGCAAACTGCAAGTAGTCAAAGCCTCTAGGTCCTTCCACTCTGCTAATATAGCTAACACTGTATTCAAATGTTTCCTACTAAGAGCATCCGCTACTTTATTTACTTTCCCAGGCGTATACTTTACACCAAAATCATATGCCGCTAAAAATTCTAGCCACCTATGTTGTCTCATATTTAACTCCTTATAAGAGAATAAGTACCTTAAGGACTTATGATCTGTATATACTTCAAATCTCTCCCTTAAGAGATAGTTTCTCCATACTTTCAATCCAAAGGTCACAGCTGCCAACTCTAGATCGTAAGTATGATATTTCACTTCATGTGGTCTAAGCTATTGTGAAGCTTTGTAACGACCCTAATTTTGACTAACATCATTAGGACACTTAATTAGATAAATTAAATGAAATATTGTAAATTGTTAAGGGATTGAGATTTGTATGATCATAAGGTAGCCGTGCCTAATTAATCTAAAACCGAAGAGAATTAAAATAAAGTAAGTAAAGGTAATAAGATAAGGGCAAAATAGGAATAGGTTATATTTTTACAGCCTATACCCTTAATCCAATTTCATTTACAATATTCACAAATTAAAACTAAACCAAGAAGCTTGGTCGGCCACCATTAGAAGAAGATAAGAGGGAGTCAAGCAAGAATTCATGAAGGAAGCTTAATCAAATTAATTCAAGGGAAAATATCAACCTTCTTAATAATCAAGCTAAGATGAATAATAGATCACATCTCACATTTATTGTTTTCGATTTCTAGATAAGCTCCAAATTTATTTTACATGTAAAATGCTCTATTTAATTGTTTAATTGGATATATATGCTTGTTGATGATTTATATTATTTAATATATATTTTATGATAAGATTTTGGTTTGAAAAACCTATTAAATGACTTTAAAATGGCTTGCTCTTTTACTATAAGGTCTGAAACATTATTTTTGAGATTATTTTTTAAGTTTCATAATGTACCAAGTTGTTGTAGATTTGTTATGAATTTTGTATTAAATAAAATGGTTAAATTGTTTTTAAATTACTTTTTGCTATTATATGTTAGCTTTGGGTCAGAAATTTAAATATGTTAGAAAACATACTAAAAGTGATTTATGTGAATTCTTCAAGAATTTTCCTAGGTATTTTATTCAGGATATAAAAAAAATTTTAAGGTATGGGAATTAAATGGTTTATAAGTTTATAAAAGGAAAAGGGGCACTTTGTTAAATGTTCTTAAATGTTAATTATCGAATTCGACAGTACTTTAAGAAAATATTTTAAAAAACCAATTGGAAACCAATTATATGTTGACAAATAAGGCGAATTAGTTGGAAAGATATTACTTTCAAAAGTTAAAAATCAGTTTTGTAAAGGATTGTTGCTTCGCCACTTTCGACAACCACCTTTTAACGCTATACTACCACCTCCAACCTAGTTGAAACCAATACACATGATATCAATGCCTTGGTACGTAATGGATTAGAGACAAGCAAAAGAGATAGAGTCGAAACATGCTTTCAAAGGGGTAGAAGTAGTCTTTATAAACTCAAAACTATTTTGGTTACAAAATGAGGTTTTCTAAGGAAATAGCTTTCGACTTAGTTAAATACACCTTTGTTTTAGAAAAGGGCTTCCGAAAGAGGCTACCTCCTTTTTTGGAAGTAAGCATTTGAATGGGTCGAAACCCCTATTGTCACATTCCACCTATCGGATCAATGTCTTCGAAAGGTTTCTTTTGCCTTAAACTTTAAAGTCGCTTCTCCATGCTTTCGAAAGGGTTGGTTTCAAAAGCATCTACTTTCTTTTACATAGGAATAATCCTTTCGAAAGAATTGTTTTCACTCTATTTCTTTCAACTAGATATATTGAAAGTAAACCTAATGCTTTCGAAAGAAATGGTTTTAAAATGTTTTAAAGCTATGTTCTATAAAATTTTACTTGTACCCAATGCTTTCGAAAGGTTTGTTTTAAGCATGGAGTTTTAATACTTTTGAATGGTATATAATGAAGGTTTCATATGGGAATACCCTAATGTTTTCAAAAGGTTCGCTTGGATTTTTAAATGGAAGGTTTCCAATGCTTTCATAAGGTAAGTTTAAAGTGTTCTGAAAAGAGGATGTCTAAGGTTTATAAAGTTTTCGGAGTGATACCTTCAATGATTTCGAAAGGTATGTTTTAGCCTTTTGGCCTCGGGTTACAAGGTATAATAGTTAATTTATTTTGAGAAAGGTACTTTCAATGGGTTCAAAAGGTATTATCTAAAAATTTTAACCAAAGGTTTCGAATGGTTTACCTTGGTTTCATAGCCCAAGAGCTTTTTAAGTTAAAAGGGTTTTTAACTTACTTTGGAGGGATAGATAATCCCATTATATTTCATCAACATTATTTTGTGTAAAGTATGTATATCATGGCAATAATGTTTGAGTGAAGCAAAGAGTATATTTTCCTTATTTAGGTATGATTTAAAGGGTTAAAACAATTTGAAAGAAATATTTTCAAGGAAAATTTGATGGGTAGTTAATCCTAAGTAATGATTCAGCTGTTAGAATACCAAATAGGACTGGTGTAGAGTCGCGTCCTATACTTTACCGAATAAGTCCGTAGCTAATATATAAGTCCCAAATTCTAGTGTGCAGGACTTTTTCACAGATAAGACTAAAATGATTTTACACACAGAAAGGAATATACGGAGAGAAGATAGGTTATTGGTGAGCCCGTAAAACCATTAGATTCAGCTGACCTTAGAAAAAGATAGATAAGGGCAGTTAGCCCAGAAGTGTGTCTAATAGAAGTTAGATAATTAGGTACGCCTGGTAGGCCCATGTCAACCAATGGTTAATAGTTAGCCCAACAAAAATTTATTTTGGGGACCGGTAGTCCATTGATTGCCTGATTTATGTGCATATATTATATTGCTATTGTTGCTTTAATCAGATTGACTGCAGGATTCTTATTTGCAAAAGATATGCTCTAAAGTGAATACTAGCAAGGGGAATCCCGTTCCGCTAAGTGGCTTAGTCTCACTTAATATCAATAATCCGAGATATAATAGTACTATTTACACTTAGCTTTATGTCTGACTCAAAGAATATGTTTTCCCCTTAATCTCTTGGGTGGTCAAAATATGATTTGCGTATATTGAGAGTTAAGGTTTTTTAGCTTAGTAGGTTGGACAAATAAGCTTCCAAAGACGTGCAGGAGGCAGAGATAACTATATAGGAGCTATTAGGTTTTATTTTAGTTATGCTACATTATGACTAATTTGTCTATTTAGTACTCTTATCAACTAACAGGGCATCTTCATATATCGCTCTTGGCATATTTTGTAATAATTATATTTGATCAAAACATGGAAATCGTTTTAGGAATATGTATCTAAATATGAAAAACTAATTTGAAATGTAATCAGAAAAGTTGTTTTTAAATATGTGTCGATTTTATTTAATATTCATGTGCTTTTGACATTATGGATACCATTAACAATACCTTTTTAATAACTGGAAGTAAATACCATGGATAACCACAACATCTGTAGCGCTTAGTTTCGGGCCTCATGATGGGGGATGTTACAACTTAGTATCGGAGCATAGATTTATGAAAAACTTAGAAGAAATTTCAAATTTAAATTGACTTTGAAAACATAATCCTATGGAATTAGAGAAAAGATTGGGTTATGTGATAACGCTATAGTAACGTACTTGTATTTGATATATAAGTATACGCTTTATCTCTATTCTCCCATCTCTCTTAGGCTATTCTTTTCTATCTTACACTCGAATGCATATTTATGGACGTAAGATATGGATGCTAGAAGTGGAAGAGTTAACATTGGTGGAGGAAGCACCACAACAAAGGGGAATGTCAGACCAAACACTAGGAGGAATCCAGCTCAGACACAAGCTGCTAATGTGGGTACTGGAGTGCCATAAGTTGATATATGAGCTATGCACCAGTTCTTTGTCAATATGATGTAGGCAGGAGTTGCTGTGGATTTAGTTGGAGGAAATGCTGAAGGAGGAAATCAAGAAGCTCTGGTGGTCAATAACTATGTTGTATTGAATGGAGGTTACACCAGGCTGGAAGGAAAATCGTTTATTTGGACCGAAGATGCAATGAAGTGGAGAACTGGTTACTTCATTACGAGAGGGTATTTGCTAATTTGGGCTTAATAATGAGTAAAAGAGAAGGCTTGCTTCTAAACAGTTACAAGAAGCGGCACTGTTCTGGTGGAACAGTGTTATTGTGGGAGTCAATGAGGTGACCATGACTTGGGCTGAATTTAGAAGGAGGTTCGAGGAAGTATTTATGTCAGAGATTGTTAAGTCAACTCTGCTTAGGAAATTTATGGAGTTGGAGTAAGAAGATATGACATTGCTTGAGTATGCAACCAGATTTAAGGAGCTATTAAGGTACAAATACGCTACGGTTGACACTGCTATTAAAAGGAATGAGAAGTTCATTCGCAGGTTGAAGCATGAGCTTGCTAAGTCCACATTATCGCACATTAAAGATCCGTGTGATGTTTTGAGTTGGCTTTAAGACCGGTAATGATGCTTGCTTATGTTGAGGGTAACACGGCAGAGGGAGCTCAAGGAGGGCAGAACCAAAAAATGAAGTTTTTCCATTAGAAGGGAGCTTAGAACATTGAAGTAGCCAAGAAGGGAAAGGAAAAAGTAATATGTTATAAGTGTGAGAAGAAGGGACACTATGCTCATGAGTGTTGGACAGGAAAAGGGAATAAAACATCCCATACCCCTTAGTATACCCAAAATTGACACACTAAAGTATATGGTGCATTATAGGTATAGCTAAAAACTTTACAGAGACTAAGATTCACAAGACAAATAAATAAAATGGCTAAATAGTAACTCAATAGAAATTAAACTTCATAAATAACCATAGAACCAAGTATGTCTCAAAATACCAAATACACATATCTTATGAAAATACCATCTCAGTCACAACATCATAGTACATAAAAACATAAGAATATCCCCCTCATCAAGTCCCAGTACATCCCAAAAGTCAAATGAAAAGAAAACTGAAAAAGAAGAAGAAAAATACATGCAGAATCTCCAAGAATATCTCTCCAAGAAAGCTGAAATCTACAGTCTCTGCCTCTGCTAGCCTATGGGGGGAAAAGGGAAAAATAAAGGAGTGGGCCAGACTAAAAGTCTAGAGAGTGAAAGTAACTACTAGTATTTTTAAGCAAGGTAATGATAATAGATTTATCAACAGTTCTAGTATGAAAGAAAATAAAGAGAAAGATAAAGTTGGAATAAAATATTGTTTAAATGTTTGCTTTGCTTAGATAGTGTTGATTGGATTGTTTGCACTTTTTTAAAACTGCGTTGAATAGGCTGAAATCCCAATCCTAGTTTAATTAGGCTGAAATCCTAATTCTACCCTTTTGATCAGCCTTCTATCTCTGTTGTGCCACCGTGATCTAGTCCCATCCTATTGGTTCCATAACAAAATGACACCTATTTAGTGCTTTGGAACTCAATAGCAACTTATATCCCTATTTCGATGGCATACGCTCGGCCACCGTCGGCTCGCACTATCTATTGCTCGATTTTTTGACCTCTTATTTACCTGCTTCATCATAAGCGTGTCTAGCCTCACCTGATCTATTGTGAGACCATTAGTCCTAGTCTAATAAGGTCTTGCCCAATCTCACCTAAGTGTTTTGTCATACCATCAGTCCTAGTCTGAAAGGGAAATGCTGTCGGATACAGGTCCTAACAAACCAAATCTAGTTGCGCCCCTTGCCCAAATCTCCTGATTTGAGCTTCTATCTATTGGCCACTTATTTACCATTGCTTCAGTATAAACATGTCACGATCTCACCTTACCTTTTGTGAGATCATCAGTTCCTGACCGCTGCCGGTACGGGTCCTACTTCTACCTTTTCTTATTAAACTAGTGCAAGTTCTAAAATAAGCCTTTTTGTTATTTCTGCTCTGTTTCTTATTAACTTAATCTAAGTCTTAAAATATGCCTCTTATGTTATCTCTGCTATATTTTCTTACTAACTTAATAATAAGTTTTAAAATAAGCCTTTCAAGTTATTTCTTCTATTCTCTCTTTTCAGTTATAATTACATGTTATAACTATACTAGCAAATGTCTTTATTATATTCTTTTTTACTTTACATCTAACTTCTGTAAATTTAATGTTCCTACAGTTTTAGTCCATATTAGTGAATTAATTTCTTTTATCTATTTTATTCATGTAAAAAAGAATACAAATAAACAAATGTTTACAGACTAATTTTCAGCGAAAAAGGAATAGATGTAAATAACAATAAACGACAGTAAATAATTGGAAAAAACTATAAATAACAGTAAATAATTGCAAACAACTGAAATAAAATAGCTAAGAGAAAATAAACTAGAAAGAAAATCTAAAATTTACTTAAAAATAAACTGTAAATAAACTTGTATAAAGGTTATCCGAAAATTGTAGAAAAACTACAACTATTGGAAACTCTATAATTTTAAATCAGTTAGAAATATAAAATAATTGCTAAAAACTCACCTATGGTCCTCAGCTCTTTTCCTTGGCCTTACCAGATCCACTTCTAGGGTATATAATATTTTAATTAAAAAGATCTTCTCCTTGAAAAATTATTCCTTTTAGGGTCCAGCCTCATGCAATGAACCCAGATGGAGTAAATTTTAATAAGAAAAATAGCTAGGCATAGGTTCTTATTTATAATATCATTATGGATCTCAGGCCATTGGAATTTAAGATTAAATTTGGTGTAACTATGTCATAGGCTCATTGGGAATCATCGGATGAAAGCATGGACGCACAGGATGGAATAAAAATCGAAAAAAAACGTCATTATTAAAATCTGGACGAAACATCGTCAAGTACACACGCAGGTCGACCGCTAGGTCGACCTTTGTGTGGTGTCGACCTATAGGTCGACCCATCTATAGGGAAGGTTGACCTGACCCTATATTTTTATTTTTTTTCCTTTTCTCTTTTATTTTCTGATTTCTTCTTTCTTTTGTAACTTCTTCGTTTTAGCTCCAATTTTGACAATCTGTATAGGATAATTGACCAAAAAATTACCGCGGACACAATGGGAAACTCCTGTGGCTCAATTCTAATAATTTCACAAAGTTGTTTTATTATTTAATTAATACATTAATTAATTAATTATTATAGCTTAAATTTTGATTTTTTACATTCTCGCCTCCTTAAGGGATTTCGTCCTCAAAATCTCCAAGGACGGAAGAATGAAAATAAATGTTTTCATCCAAGTTCTATACCCAACTACTCAACCATCATCCATTACATTCATTGTCCTTAAGTTTTTCTAATGCAATTAATGATATATATGCAAATAGTGCAGTGTCAGTGTCCCTAAATAATGCAAAGGATTGGGCTGTCTACTGATTCAGTCGACCTCCTTTTTATGCAATCATGTCTGTGGCATGTATCCAAATGAATGCAAATTTCCTAGTGATAACTGATAGTTCTATATGCATGCTACAATCATCATCCAAATGCAACAATCATATGATAATCACCCATAAATAGAAACCAAGCAGTAGAATTCAAATGCACATACATCCATATGCATATGCTTTAGTGACTTAGTTAGGCCGATCCCTAAGAGATAATAGTGCCTAGTGTAAGTATATGCGTCCATTAGCATCCACTAGCAACCACTTGCAACCACTAGCATTCATCATACATAACATGTTCTAATAACATATTTACATCATATCCTACCATCCATAGGTAAAATTCTAAGATCTACCCTCCCAAAGGATAATAATGGAAAGAACCTATTCAAAACTAAATATGGAAATAGGAAATTCTAGAACTTACTATCAAAGAGATGTGGATAAGAGATGCGAATCTTCCCTTCTACCTCCCACGTAGCGCCTTCAACATCATCTCCCTACTGCACCTTTATTAACATGATTTTTTATTCCTAAGCTTCTTGATATCACATCCAATGATCTTGGTAGGAATAAGACGAACCAATGCTTCTCTTTTCACTTCAACTTTCTCCAGTTGACTAGGCTCCACAACCTCTGTTGAGTCATGTAAGCACTTTCTTAAGGGCGAAACATGAAAAACATCATGCACTCCTGCGAGCCTCTCCGGTAGCTTCACTCGATATGCCATCTTCTCTACTCTTTCAACAAAAGGGAACAGTCCTACGAATCTGGGGGCTAGTTTCCCACTCGACCCAAATCTCACCACCTTCCTTTGTGGGGACACTTTAATGAAAACCAAGTCTCCTACCTAAAACTCAATATCTCTTCTCTACTTGTCTTCATTAGATTTCTATCTATCTTGGGCTGTCTTCATCCTCCTTCTAATCAAATCAATCTTCTCTGAAGTCTCCCTAACCATGTCAGGAGCAAGTAGCAATCTCTCCATAGATACCAACCAATATGAAGGTGACTTGGAAGGTCTTCCATAAGAACTTCGAAAGGTGCCATTCCAATGCTAGCTTGAAAGCTGTTATTATATGCAAACTCCACCAAATGAAGATGCTCCACCTAATTTCCTCCAAAATAAGTAATGCACATCTTCAACAAATCCTCAAGAACTCTATTAACTCTCTCCGTTTGGCCATCCGTCTGAGGGTTATAGGCCATACTTAATCTAAACTACGTCCCTAAAGCCTCTTACAAACTTCTCTAAAACTCGCTAGTAATGATGGGGTCTCTATCACTCACTAATGCTAGAGGAAACTCCGTGAAGTCGGACTATCTCACGAACATATAAGGATGCCAAATAAGGTGTCGTCCTCTTACTCTTGACTAGGATGAAGTAGGTGCTCTTAGTCAAACGACCTACAATCACCCAAATACTAGTATTCCCCTTCCTAGATCGGGTTAATCCATCTATAAAGTCCATCGAAACACTAATCCACTTCCATTCGGGTACAAGCTGAAGCAATCCATTGGGCTTTTGTTGTTCCGCCTTAACCCTTTGGCACACAAGACACTTAGCCACAAACTCTGCCACATCCTTCTTCATACCACTCCAATAAAACATTCTCTTCAAGTCCCTATACATCTTTTCACCACTCGGATGAATAGTCATTCGAGAATGATGTGCTTCATCTAGGACTGTTCCCATCAAATCACTAGTCAGGGTCACAAAGTCTTCCATCTCTCCTTCGCCATCCTTTTCTATTAATGGAATAGCGTTAGAGATGTCTAGAGACCTCTCCTCTGCTAATCCTATCCAAAATATCTATAATCTATGAAACCTCTCGCTGTCGTGAGTCAATCTGATCAATGAGGATAGGCATAACCTCAAGTGCTGCCAATAATCCGGGGGCAATGTCCCTAGAGGCATTAAAATCAAAAGTGGAAATAAACTCTAGGCTCTTCCACTCCATGAACATTGAACTAAGGGTTGCTTTCCTCCAACTCAACGCATCCATAACCACATTCCCTTTACTAGGGGTATAAGCTATCTCAAAGTCATAAGATGCTAAAAACTCCATCTGTCACTGTTGCCTCAAGATTAAATTCTTCTGTAAGAGTAGGTACTTCAATGATTTAAAGTCAGTGAAAAGCTCGAACCACTCTCCTAGTAAGTAGTGTCTCCTAGACTTGAGTGCGAAAACTATAGAAGCTTGTTTCAAATCATGGGTAGGGTAGTTCTTCTCATGCGTTCTCTACTGTCTAGCTCCATAGCATACTACCCACCCTTCTTGCATCAATACTGATCCAGGACCCGTCTTACATGCATTAATGTATACTGTAAAAGGTTAGTTTCGTCAGGTAAAACTAATACTGGTGCACTAGTAAGGGCTCTCTTTAGGATCATGAAGGAATCCTCACAATCCACGTCCTACATGAATGTCGTATTCTTCTTAGTGAGGCGAGTAAGCAGTGATGAAATCTTGGTGAAATCTCTAATAAACTTCCTATAATAACCAGTCAAACCTAGGAAGCTTCTAACTTTGGCAACATTCTTAGGGGCCTTCCAATCTTGCACTGCAATTACCTTAGCGAGATCAATAGCTAAGCCCTCTCTTGAGACTGCATGCCCCAAGAAACGTACCTTCTCTCGCCAAAAATGACACTTCGAGAACTTTGCTCTCAACGAATGAACACGAAATGTATGAAGAACCTCCTCTAGATGAATAGCATCTCCTCCATATTCTTGGAAAACACCAAAATGTCATCCACAAATACTACTACGAAGTTGCTTAGGACATCTCCGAAAACATGACTCATCATATCTACAAAATATGTTGGGGCATTGGTTAGCCCAAATGGCATAACCAACCACTCAAAGAATCCGTCGGGTGTCCTAAATGATGTCTTATAATTGATATCATTAGCGACTCTAAGCTGATGAAATCTAATAGCTAAATCAAGCTGGGAAAATACTGAAGAGCCAACTAATTGATCGAAAAGAACATCTATCCTAGAAAGTGGATAACGGTTCTTCTTCGTGAGTGTGTTTAACTCTTGTAGTCTATGTAAAGTCGAAGGGAACCATCTGCCTTTGTAGCTAAGACGACCGATGCTCTCCACTCAGATATGCTTCTCTTGATGAAGCCTTTCTCCAATAACTCACCAATCTTCTTACTTAACTCCTTCCTCTCCCTAAGTTCCATATGTCTCATGGGCAATGCCACTGGCATAGCATTGTCATTAAGATAGATCCTAAAATCAATCTCTCTCTTAATGGGTAGTCTCCTAACCTCCTAAAAGATATCTAGGAAATTTCTAATGATTGGAACTGACTCTAACTCTGTTGGTGATGAATCAAGGGAATAAAGGAAGTTTAAAATGACTGACCCCTGTGGGTCGCAAGATACCTCAAGAGTCCTACTGCTGCATGTCCCTAGGCTAACGACTTTCCTCTCGCAATCCAATATTGCTCCATAAGTGGAAAGCCAATCCATTCCCCAAATCATCCCATACCTCAAAAATCCTATACATAGGCGTCACAGTCAAACTCTACGCATAATATGAGAATTTTCAAACCCTTAGAAATCATGGATAAATGTATTGATCCTTCTATGGGGTTTGAAACAATTACGCGGTCTACTACTAAAGAGATATCAAAGTAAACAATCAACCAAGGAACTAGAAATGAAAGAGTGAGATGCTCCAGAATCAAAAAGAGTCCGAATTGGAAAATCCGAAATAGAAATCAAACCTTCCACGGTGACTTTCCCGCATCTATCTTGTTCGCTGCTGGAAGGCGTTGCATCTAAGGCCTGTACTTGCACCGTAGGTGCTCCCGCTCCCTACCCCGTCTTCTGAGGACAAAATCTACTAAGGTGACCGGGCTATCCACAACTATAACATGTTTCCTTCATTTTATCCTTCGTGCAATATTTTGCGTAATGACCAACCAGTCCACAGCTATTGCATTTCTCTCCTTTCTTGATCTTCCTTGAGTTCCTCCTCCTGTCTTATTATCCTTGTTGTTCTTCCACCACCTTCTAAGAATTCTCCGACTTAGGGACATCCTTAGACTCTCCTTCCTTAGCTGCATCAGACATGAGGGCCATCTCCACTAGTGACTCATATGTAGCTCCCATCGGTATATGCATCAATAACAACCCTTGGAGGGGCTGATTAAATCCCTTAGAAAACTTCATGGCCTTCTTGTGCAGTGTCTTGAGAAGCTTCATTCCAAACCGTGACAATTCATTAAATTGGTTGATATACTCCTTTACAAAATGACTTCCTCGCTTCAAACTAATAAACCTTTCTAACTGTATACTTTCTTCTGCTTATGAAAAAAAACTTCCTCTCAAACCTCTCTCGAAATCCAAACCAACCAACGTTTCTTCCTTCCAACTAAACAACCTCCCACTAAAAGAAGCTTTCCTATCAGTTGCCAAGATGTAAGTTGAACTATTTGTTGATCTTCCAATCCAAATATCCAAATATCCTCTTCGTACTCCTCAATCAAGCTCTTTCCTCCATGAAATCCTTTGTACCAGAAAATGTCTTGCCTCCTATATTAGCGAAGTCCTTGCATAACTTAGAGAAATTGACTGCTGCAGGTCGATTGATGGGAATACCACATGTTGATGTTGCGTAAGGTGCTTTCCCTTGCACCTCTAGTGTCGTAGCTTCGAGGTATCTACAAAACCAGCCTGGGACTTGGATACCATCTGGAAGATTAAGGGCATCCACTATTCTATGTAAAGAAAAGAAAATTTAAGCTCGAAAGAAATGAAAGAAGATTGAATCGAACTTTAAGAGGATTCTTATAAAAAAATCTTTTATACTTGAAAACTATTTCTAAGAGTTTTTTTTTGAAAAAAAAAATACTTTTAAAACATATTACTCTGAAAAGTACTTTACTTTAAAAACAAGTTATTTTTTGGGGAATCTTATAACCTTAGGCTCTGATACTAAGTGAAACACCCCCACACCCTTTAGTATACCCAAAATGGACACATAAAAGGAAATGGTGCATTATAGGTATAGCTAAAGACTTTATAGAGACTATGATTCACAAGACAAATAAATAAAGCAACGGAAACATTTAAATAGTAACTCATCAAAAATTAAACTTCATAAATAAGTCATAAAACCAAGTATGCCTCAAAATACTAAATACACATGTCTATGAAAAATACCGTTTCAATCACAATATCATAGTACATAAAATCATAAAATCATCCCTCTCATTAAGTACCAGTACATCCCCAAAGTCAAATGAAAAGAAAGCTGAAAAAGAAGAAGAAGAATACATGTAGAATCTCAAAGAATATCTCACCAAGAAAGCTAAAATCTATTGTCCCTGCCTCTGTTGGCCTAAGGGGGGAAAGGGGAAAATAAAGAAGTGTGTCAGACTAAAAGTCCGGTGAGTGAAAGTAAATACTAGTATTTTTAAGCAAGGTAAAGATAATAGACTTAGCAACAGTTCTAGTATGAAAGGAAATAAAGAGAAAGATAAAGCTGGAGTAATAACTGTGCCTTGCTTAGATAGTTTTGATTGGATTGTTTGCACTTTTCTAAAACTGCTTTGATTAGGCTGAAATCCCAATCCTAGTTTAATTAGGCTGAAATCCTAATTATACCCTTTTGATCGGCCTTCTATCTCTATTGTGCCACTGTGAGCTTGTCCCATCTTGTGGGTCCCACATCAAAAGGACACCTGTTTAGCGCTTTGGAACTCAATAGCGACTTATATCCCTACTACAAGGCCGCACGCTCGGCCACCGTCGGCTCGCACTATCTGTTGCTCCATCTTTTAACCTCTTATTTACCTACTTCAGCATAAGCGTGTCTAGCCTCATCTGATCTGTTGTTATGCCATCAATCCTAGTTTGATAAGGTCCTGCCTAAACTAAGTGTTTTGTGAGACCACCAATCCTAGTATGAAAGGGAAATGATTGAATATGGGTCCTAACAAACAAAATCTAGTTGCGCCCCTTGCCTAAATCCTCTGATTTGAACTTCTATCTATTAACCACTTATTTACCATTACTTTAGCATAAGCGTGTCCCAATCTCACCTTATCTATAGCGAGACCACCTGTTCCTGATTGAAGAGGAATGCTACGACGGGTCCTACTTCTATCATTGCTTATCAATTTAGAGTAAGTTTTAAAATAAGCCTCTTCTGTAATTTCAGCTCTATTTTCTTATTAACTTAATTTAAGTCTTAAAATAGGCCTCTTTTGTTAGCTCTGCTGTACTTGCTTATTAACTTAATTATAAATTTTAAAATAAGTCTTTTATGCTATTTCTCCTATTTTCTCTTTTTAGTTATAATTATATGTTATAACTATGCTTGCAAATGTCTAAATTTGTCTATTTCAGTCTATCTTCTTTTTATTACAATCTTTCTTACAATAGATCTAATTCTATAAATTTGTGTTCTTATATTTTAGTACATATTAGAGAATTATTCTCTTTTATCTATTTTATTCGTGTAAAAAGGAATAAAAAGAAACAAACATGTATAGACTAAATGTTAGCTAAAAAGAATAGATGTAAATAATTGGGAAAAACTGTAAATAACAATAAATAATTGCAAATAACTGAAATAAGATAGCTAAGAGAATATGAACTGGAAAGCAAGTCTAAAACTTACTTAAAAATAAACTATAAATAAACTTTCATAAAGGTTATTCCAAAATTGTAGAAAAATTACAACTATTGGAAACCCTATTATTTTAAATTACTTAAAAATCCAAAATAATTACTAAACACTAACCTGTGGTCCTTAACTCTTTTCTTTTCCCATCCCAGATCCAATTTTTGGGTATAAAATATTTTAATTAAAAAGATCTTCTCCTTGGAAAAATATTCTTTTTGGGTCCAACCTTAGGCAGTGACGTAGATGGAGAAAATATGAAAGAGAAAAATAGCTAGGCCTAGGGTCTTATTTATAGTGTTACTTGGGGATCTCAGGCCGTAGGATTTGAAGATTAAATCTGGTGCAACAACGTCATAGGCTCGCTGGGAACTGTCAGATGGAAGCACGGACGCACATGATGGAATAAAAATCGAAAAACATGTCATTTTTAAAATCTGGATGAAACATCGTCCAAGTACACACGCGGGTCGACCGCTAGGTTGACCTTTGTGTGGTGTAGGTCGACCTATAGGTGGACCCATCCATGGGGAAGGACGACCGTAGGGTTGACCTGGCCCTTTATCTTTATATATGTATTTTTTTCCTTTCTCTTTTATTTTTCGATTTCTTCTTTTTTTGCAACTTCTTCGTTTTAGCTCCGATTTTGACAACCTATGTATGAAAATTGACCAAAAAATTACCACGAACAGTTGCAACTCCGTGGCTAAATTATGATAATTTCACAAAGTTATTTTACTATTTAATTAATTCGTTAATTAATTATTATAGCTTAAATTTCGGGTTGTTATAGGGAAGAAAGCTGCTGATAAGAAAGGAGTGAGATGTTTCTACTATGATCAAATTGGATATTATAAGAACTAGTGAGATGTTTCTACTATGATCAAATTGGATATTATAAGAACTAGTGCAAGGAGCCAGCCAAGGATGGAAAAGCAAAGTGTTTACATTAGAGCCAGCTACCTCGAGACCAACAGTAGGAGAAAAGGGAAAAGCTGTGTTGGGAGGTACACTTTTGATTCATAGTGTATCAATTAAAGTTATATTTGATACTGTTGCATCATATTCTTTTATATCTCATTGTTAAGTAGATAAGCTTAACCTAGAAACCTCATACCAAGTTACTTCCTTAAGGGTTACAAATCCGAGAGGGTGATATGCGTCTCTCCGAATGAGATGTAACCACCTAGAGTTTGAATTGTAAGTTCATGTATTTGTTTGCAGTTTGCGTGTGTATGATTTCGTAGGGTTTGGAATTACTATAGGTATGGATTGGTTAAGTAAATACGATGATAGAATATTTTTCCATGAGAGGAAAATATCACTTAGACACCCCGATTATAGTGACGGGATAATATACTCCGTAGAAAACTCTATTTTAAAATTAATGCTTTGTTGGGTATTATGGAGGCAGAAGACGAATTAAATCGAGTTTTCATTATTAGAGAATTCGTAGATGTCTTTAAGGCCATAGTATGACTACAGCCGAAACGAGCTATTGATTTTTGGATAGATTTAGTACCAGGAGCAAAACCGGTGAGTAGACCACCATGCAGAACGGCACCTACCAAGATGAAGGAGTTAAGAGTGCAGTTGGTGGATTTAGAAGGTAAGAATTTTATTGGATTAAGCAGTTTTCCTTAGGGAGCAACTGTAGTATTTGCAAAGAAACTAGATGGGTTGTTGAGGTTATGTATTGATTATCGTAAGTTGAATGAGAAGACGACAAAGAATCGATATCCTTTACCTAGAAGTGATAATTTTCTCGACCAGTTGAGTGAAGTTAAAGTGTTTTCCCTATTGGATTTGGCAACAAGGTTCCATCAACTTAGAGTGGCAGAGGATAGTATTCCTTTGATAGTGTTTGGATAGTACGAATGGTTAATGATGTTGTTAGGACTAACCAATGCACTAGTATTCTTTGAAGATTTTATGAACCGAGTTTTTCGAGTGCAATTGGATAGGTTTGCATTGGTTTTTATAGATGATATTTTATTATAATCTAAAGATGAAAGAGAGCATTAAGTTCATCCTAAAGTAGTGCTTGAGATATTAGGGAAACATCAACTGAAGGCAAAATTATCAAAGTATCATTTTTGAAAGAAAGAAGTGAAGTTTCTTGATCATGTAGTCTCAAGGAAGGGGTTGTCTGTAGATCCTACTAAGACCGAGGCAGTGAATAGTCGGAGGAGACCCAAGATAGTGACTGAGATAAAGAGTTTTCTTGGATTAGCTGGATATCATCGAAGATTCATTAAGTATTTTTCATGGATAGCAGCACCGATCATTAACCAAATGTGGATAGATGTGAATTTTGTCTGGACTGATTAGTGTGAGGAAGCATTCACGAAGCTGAAACACTTATTGACAATTGCGCCTATGTTAGTTGTTCCAAAGGGGAATCAGAACTTAGTGATGTACAAAGATGCATGTGGAATAGGGTTAGGAGCTGTGTTAATGTGGAAAGGTAAAGTGATTACCTATGCTTCTCGACAGCCTAGACCGCCTAAGGTTAGGTATCCAACGCACGATTTGGAATTAGCTGTGGTAATTTTTTCACTAAAGGTGTGGAGACATTACCTTTTGGGAGAAAGATTCGAGTTGTATACTGATCATAAGTCGCTGTGGTATTTTTTCTCTCGGAAAGAGTTGAATATGAGACAACAGAGGTGGTTAGAATTTTTAGCCGCTTATGACTTTGGTATTGAATACACACCACAAAAAGTCAATAAGGTAGTCGATGCACTTAGCAGAAAACATTAATGCAATATTGAAACTAATAGCTGACTGGAAAGATTAAGAAGCATTAATTACATATGAAGTACAATGGAGATCTGTGACTAGATCTAGTAAGGAAATGGCTATGTTGTCATGTTTAGAAGTTCGACCAAGGATGATTGAAAGGATTGCATCTAAGCAAGGGGAGGATCCATTATTAACTGAATGGATCAAAAAGTTAAGGGATGGAATGGAGAGCGATGATTTACGTACCAAGATATAAAAAGAAGTTTCTTCTGGGAAGGTACGAAAAGGTATGTATGCTTATGGTTAAAGTAGTGTTTGAACTACCAATAGGTAAAAGTTGAACATTTGAAACCAAGTGGGTTACTTCAGACTTTAGAGGTTCTAGTTTGGAAATGGGATTCTATCTCAATGGATTTTATAGATGCGTTATTTACATCTTTTTCCTACGCTTTGTATTTTATTCTATTTTAAGTTTTCTTTATTTCTCCCTCCTCTTCACATATGGATTAAAATAGATTAAACGCGAACATGGACTAAAATTATAAGAATACTGAAATAACAGAAGATACGATGTAAAGTGTAAAGACTGTAATAAAAATGGAATTAAGACCGAAATTGAGCCTCATTATGATATTAATGTTAGAATTAGACTAATTAAAAATAATTGGCCTAGTTATACTTAGAATTATAACTAAAAAGAGTATAAGATGAAAGAAGCTTATTTTTACACTTAGACCTTGGTTAAGTAATAAGCATGATTATAACGTAGATTATAATAAGATATAGAACAGAGTGAGGCTTATTTAGGACTTCAGATAAATTAATAAACACAGATAGCACGAACAAAAGTAAAGGCTTATTTAAATAATTTATCTAAGTTAATAAGAAATAATTAAAGTAGGACCTGTACCAAATAGAATTCCCTTGTTATTTTGATGGACACGGTGTTTCACTAATCCTAAAGTGAGACGAGGGGTATGCTTATGCTAATAATGGTAGTAACTGTTCAATAAGTAGAAGTCCAAATCATGGGGATTTGGGCAAGGGGTGCAACTAGATATTTTTTTGATGATGGGCTAGTACCAATAGCATTTCCCTTATTTTCTATGGACATGGTGATCACAATAGCCTAAAGTGGGATGGGAGGCATGTTATGCTGGAGATTGAGGTAATAAGAAGACTCAATAGGTGGAACAACCGATAACATAAGCATGGTGGCGGTTACGCGTGCGAGTTCCATTCAGGTGCTCTGTAACCATCATGAGTTCCAAGCGCTTAGTATATGTGCCTTTCGTAGGCACCATTGCCTTTTGTGTAGGGAGCTATATAACGTCTAGTCCATAGTAGATACTTTGCATGTCATTCGTAGATATCATTTCTGAGTAAGGAGTTATATAGCGTCTAGTCCACAGTAATGTCTATGGAGTAGCAGGCCGATCAAAAGGTAGAATTAGCATTTCAGCCAAATTATAGGATTTGGAATTCGGCCTAATCAAAGTATTAATCAAAAGACAAGTGCAAATAATCAAAGTTAATCAACTATATCAATTAAGTTAATTCGTATTCGTTCTCTCTATTTCCTTTGTTTTCTTTTATGTACTAGTTCTTTTGTAAGGTCTATTACTTTTACTTTGCTTCAAGATTCTAGTAATTACCATCATTCACCAGACTTTTAGTCTGACCCCCTCCTCTGTTTTCTCCTTTTCCCCCCATAGGCAATCAAGGGCAAGGAAGATAGGCCGCAGATTCATGGAGATTTAGAGAACATTTCATGTATTCCTTCTTTTTATTTCCAGCTTTTTGTTCTTTTGCTGTATTGGCACTGTATTAAGGAAAAGTTTTTGTTTGTACTCTGGTTTATCTGATGAGACCGAGATATTATTTTCATGACGCAATTGTATTTGGTATTGGAACATACGCAGTTTGTTTGAAGTATTTATGAAGTATTAATTTTTAATATCACTTATTGTTTTAATTACTTCCGCTGCATTATTATCTATCTATTTTGTCTTATGAATCTTAGTCTCTGCTAGTTTTAGTTATACATACAAAGCACCACATCTTTTAGTATGTTCTTTTGGGTATACTAAGGGGTGTGGGGTGTTTCAAATATGCTAAGTGGATAGATAGCTAGCGATCCATCTCCTATGGATAGCTAGCGATCCATCAAGATAGGTCGGACCACCCTCAAACTTTCCAAGCTCCTTGTAACACGAAATAAAGGCTTTTAGTAGAAAAATGTGCTAAGATCATGGATAGCTAATGATCCATCATCTATGAATAGCTGGCAATCCCTCCTGTATGGATAGCTGGCAATCCATAGAAATGACTTGGATAGAATTGAGATGATGTCTTGGCATAATAACCGAACTCTTCTGCACTTGGACTTCTGGCCCAATACTCATTAAATTATCCTACAAATGCTTACCTATCTGCAATATAAAGAGGATCCTATTGACTGGCTGCTGGAACTTTATAGAGATTATTCTACACTCTTCTCCTTCTACACAATAGTCATCTAGGGGTTCACTGCAATTCTCTAGTGAACTCTTATACTTGTGACTTGATCTGACTTAGAAGATTCAATCATATTGTAATCTGATTCAACTGTAGAAGCTATCAATTATAGAAAGTTATAAAGTGGATGTAGGCTTCTAAATAGCTGAACCACTATAAAAATCATCTTGTCATTTTACTATTTATACTCTTTTTACATTTATTTTCTATATTATTGCTCTATAAAAATAGGGCTAGTGCTTTCACACTCAATCTGGGATGTTGATCCATTTTTTGACTTAACATTTTGGTGTTTTTACTGAGAACCCAACTAAGACTTAGATCTAGCTATATATTTTGGATCAGATAGGCTCATAAGTTAGATCCTTGTTCTCTATTTAGAAGATTTGCTGTTGAGAATCAATGGCACTAGGAAGAAAGAGAACTACCTCTGGAAGATCCATAGGAGATACCATTAATGGAGAAGAAACAAACCCTTAGCAAATTGAAGTCAACCCCCCCCTAAAAACCCGCTATTAGGAGCTAACTCTGGAGATTAGGTTCCACAATCCTTCACACAGCATGAAATTGTGATTAAGGAAGAATTAAACAAGATGGTTGATGAAATTAACTAGAAAATGGAAAATAGTCAATAGGCTATTATGGAAAAGATAGACGCTTTCTTAGCTCACTAACTACTCCCAGAACGATGTCTAAAGCTATGGCTACTATGGAGTAAAAGCATTCTTTTGTTTTCTGGCTTGAACGGAGGACAAGGAAAGTGCAGAAGGAATTAGTGGGCGGAGCTCCATGAATCATGATAGAAGAAAACAATAACACTCCACCCTTCAAAAACACCTGCCACAAACCCAAACTTAGGCGTGAAAACCAAACGGGGAGATATAACGATGGCTCTCTCCAGCTTTGAAGATGACAAACAATTTGAGGAAAGCAAATTGGATGAAAATGCTAGCATGTAAAACTCTAGAAGAAGCTCTAAAACCCATGTCATAGCACGGTGCCGAACAATGGACAAGGAACTGCTAATCAAATGGTACCCCTAGAGGCAGGAGAACCAAAAAGATATGACACAAACCGAGATCGATTACCATGCCAAGCTCCCATGGTATATAGTGACCATTTCCAACTGACTAGCTTCTGATCCCATTTTGGAGCTCCAATTGTCGAATCACGAATGGTCGTCGTCGAAAATCATCAAAAATCATCAAAATGGTCATTGAAAAACTCACTTCAGGGTTAACTCAATGTCAAACTCGGGTAATCGCCTATTTGACTCGAAGCAGATTCGTAAAGTCCTAACTCAAAGTCAAACTCGGGTAATCACCCATTTGACTCGAAGCAAACCTAGGAAATTCTGGCCCGAAATCAGACTCGGGTAAAACCAAGATTTTCTCCAAGCAAACATGTAAGTGACTCCAAGCACCATTCGTCACCAACCCATCACTTCAAATTCTGTGACTCCAAGTGAACCATGTGTTGATTCCAAGCAAATGGCAAAATTTTCTTAGGTTGGACTCCATGTTAAATACCACCAATCCATCTTCTTTTGACCATTACTCGAACATACGTATTACAAATACCATGAAATTTGGAAAGCAACCTCACAGGGCCTTCCTTGTCGCCTCAGACCATTCATACCTAGTTCGAAAATTTTGGCGTATCGTCACTGATTCATGGCCACATCTTGAGTAATTTGCTAATAAATCGGCATTTCCAATCATTCAAGCATAGGACAATTAAGCATATATCATTCTCAAGCATTATAAACAGCCGTAACTTGAAATAGGACTGGATTGACAACGATTAGAGCATCTTCTCCAATCGAAACCCATTCACCAAAGCTTTTTAGCATGTAGAATAACCAAATAAGTTTATCATGCCAACTGTTCCTTCCTGTAACTGTACAACTGATTTGAAATTGCATTTTTATAGGTATAATTATCATATGGATGAAGTGAGGGTGATGAATGTAGTCTAGTGCAAGGCCCTCGGGAATCATTAAAGGATGAAACAACCTACTACCTTGGAAGAATTTTATGGGAAAGCCTAACAGTTCTAGAGACTAGAGGTAATGCAATTGGCAGATGGAAAACCCAACAATTTTCCAAAGAACATACCAAACGGTGAAGGAGCTACAGGACCTCAGGGACCTTCTTCCTAAGAAGGACCATTAAGACCCAATAGTCAAGCGCCCTGGCTAACTAATGAAATTAGATGAAAGGATGATTAGCGAAATAACACTCTAAACAGCTAGCTACTAAGGAATAGGGTAGCAACCTAAAGATATGATTTCTCATCCATCCTTGTCTACTTTCCTTTTCCAAATGAGCCGTCCCCAGACATTAGGGATATTGTAGATAGCACGGTGAAAGAAATCCTTCTATGCCCTCGACGAGTCATATCGATCCATCTTTAAACAACAGACGTTGCTCTGGTAGCGCCAAGAAGGCTTGTCCAAGGGATCATCTAACAAACAGATCCAATCTCCTAGTCTTCAAGAACCGATAAAACTATGTTCCTACGAGCCGAATCATAAAAATTCCTCTTGAAGTCGATAAATCATCGCTTTAATACCATCCGATTGTCGGACACACAACCTAGAATTCTTCTTGGAGTCGATGAATTATTGTTCCAAAGCCATCTAGTCATCAGACATCCAACCTAAATTTCTCTTAAAGTCGATGAATCATCTCTTTGAGACCGTTGGGTCATTAGACGCATGACCCAAAACTCTTCTTGGAGTCAACGAATTATCGATCCAAGGCCGTATGGTCGTCAGCCATCCGACACAAATTCCACTTGAAGTCGATGAATCATCACTTTAAGACCACCGAAACATTGGACACATGATCCAAAAATATTCTTGGAGTTGATGAATAGTCGCTCTAGGGCCATCAGGTCATTGGACATCCGACTGAAATTCCTCTCAGTATCGATGAATTAATGTTCCGAGGCCATTTGGTCGTCAAACATCAGACCATGAAAACTCCTTCATGAATTGAAGCGTCGTGAAGGTCCTTTGCAAAATAAAGTTCCATGAAGGTGAATAGGTAGATCAGCAAACATTTGATCTAAAAATCCTTTACGAAATAAAGCGTCACAGAGCCCAGTTAGAAGATCAGTGGTCATCTTATCTCGTATTGCCCGAAGTCGCTAAAGTCAAGCTCTAGGGCCACGAATCAACAATCACATCAATCGCTCTGCAAAATTTGAGGAATCACTTCCAATGACAAATGAGACAAACGATGCTGAATTCCAAGCTTACAAGTCGCTCAAAGAAATTAAGCCAAAATTGAACCGATCTTGTGATCAATCAGAGGCCGACTAGAATCATGCAGATTTCGACACCTGGGAGAAATAAGTATCTAATATATAAGTATCTGAAGGTGGAGGCTTTCCCATGCTTTTATCATCTAGAAGACACAGTTTTATCCATTGGGCAGCATGGAACCAAATGGGTTATGAAGAGACCTAAGATAAAGTTTAAGTGCATGAACAGCCTTATGACATAGGGGCACCACACATACTTGAGTGGTTACGAGGAAAACCAAGACTAATCATACCATAGTTCTGTTATGCCTAATTGAAAATTCTAGAATTCTGACAAATACGAACTTAATGACCTATCTAGCGCAACAAACGAAATAGAAGCATAATACTTGTTTACTTCATCACAACTCCTCCTCTACCATCCTTGGTGGTCGGTTCTTTTTCCTCTTACGTTGTATGATAGTTGAGGACCAATTCTCTAAAGGCGATTTAGAAATAAAAGCGAGAGTCTTGCCCTAAACTCCCATAGGCTCTTTCTTCATACTATCTCAATGCGATCGATTGTAGATCTCTCCACAATGGAAACCTTATCTATTTGGTCATGCATGTCTTTCCAAAATACAGGAGGAACGTCCAAGCCACGATTACTCGATTTGAAAACCACTTATCTCTTAGGACTGACGAAATCGAATTTCAGCGAGGTCAAATCGTTGAATTGATGGTAAAACTCGATCCTTACTTTCTAAGAACTTGCATCGCCCCTCCAGCACCAGGAAGGACCAAACAATCGCATGCACTTCCATTAGCCATACAACACTTTTTGAGCACTGGAACCACGCTCTCGAAGCACAAACTCCACATGTTGCCTCACATTACCTGAAGATTGGCAAAGTCAAGATGTTCAAAACCGTTCTGATTTAACGGGTCATACTGAACTCATAAGTTGTGCACTATCATAAGCCATGCATCACTTCTTGAGCCATGGAACCATGCTTTCGGAGCATGAACTCCTCACATTACCCGAAGATTGACAATGATAAGAAGTTCCAAACCATTTTGGATTGAACGGTCATATCGATCCTATAAGCCATGCCATCCATCAGCCGAGCGTCACTTCTTAAGCCACGGAACCATGCTCTCGAAGCACAAACTTCTCACGTTACCCGAAGATTGGCAATGATGAGAAGTTCCATACCACTCTGGATCGACGGGTCGTATCGATCCTATTAGCCATGCATTCCCATAAGCTACGCACTCTCATAAGCCATGCCACCCATAAGTCGCGCATCACTTCTTGAGCCATGGAACCATGCTCTCGAAGCATGAACTCCTCATGTTACCCGACGATTGGCAATGTCAAGAAGTTCCAAACCATTCCAGATTGATGGGTCGTATCGATCCTCTAAGCCATGCACTCTCTTAAGTTGCATACTCACACAAGCTATGCCACCCATAAGCCGTGCATCACTTATTGAGCCATGGAATCACGCTCTCAAAGCACGAACTCCTCTTGTTACCCGAAAATTGGCATAAAAAGTTCCAAACCATTTTGGATCGATGGGCCATATCAGTCCCATAAGCCGTGCACTTCCATAAGCTGCGCATCACTTCTTAAGCTGTGGAACCATGTCTCAAAGCACGAACTCCTCATGTTACCCAAAGCTTAGCAACGTTAAGTAGTTCCAAACCGTTCTAGATAGATGGGTTATATTTATCTCATAAGTCACGCACTACCATAAGCCACACATTACTCCTTAAGCCATGGAATCATGCTCTCGAAGCATAAAATCCTCACGTTATCCGAAGATTGGCAACGTCGAGAAGTTCCAAAACCGTTTTGGATCGATGGGTCATATCGATCCCATAAGCCGCGACACTCTAAAACCACACCACCTATAAGCCACATATCACTTCTTGAGCCATGGAACCACAATCACTAAACAGGAACTCCTCACGTTACCTGAATATTAGTAATGTCGAGAAGTTCCAAACTGTTCCGGATCGTTGGTCCGTATCAATCCCATAAGTTGTACACTCCCACAAGTTGCGCGCTCTCATAAGCCACACCACCCATAAGCCACGCATCACTTCTTGAGCCATGGCTTCATGCTCTTAAAGAATGAAATCCTCATGTTAACCAAAGATTGGCTATGTCGAGAAGTTCTAAACCGTTTTGGATAGACGTGTTGTATTGATCCCAAAAATTGTGCATTTCGCATGCTGCATACTCTCAAAAGCCATGCATTTTGTAAGCTGCGCGCTTTCATAAGCCACACATATGATAAGCCATGAAAACACTATTGATGTTGCTCTAGCATCATCAACAAAATGTTAAAATTCTCTAAGTATCGGTTTTGTTTCGACAATCAGGAAACTTGTTCATTGTAGGATTAACAGGGAACGGTCGCGCTATACAAATGAACCGACATCGCCCCGGTAGTGTCACAAAGTTCTCGAACTTAAAGCCTAACAAAGAACTCTATTATTTAACCAAAGTTAATATACAAAATGTCTAAGGTCAATATACTCATGTAACAATTTCCCAAAGATAGGAGTTGCGACACGACTTTGACTAGGGGCATCCCAGAGCTGCCCAGAACAACAAATCTCACATCAATTGTTCAAAGTAATCAACCTTATGGACTGGGGGGCACATGACACTAACATCTGGTTATAATAAAAAATCACTCATGTTTTTGTTACGTCAAAAGGAGAATTTCGGCAATCACAACTGTGCTAAGAAATATAGTATGCTAAACGACTGTAGAATTGAAAGGAAACTAGTCCAACCTTGTAGCCATAGATATAACCTCGGAAATATCGAGAACTCCGTACTATCGTATTGACAGGAAAATCGAACTTCTTTAAATTAAGAATTGCCCAAAAATGGGTGATAAATGGAGGAACTTACCGTCATCCATAGATAGATGGCAATGAAATGCATTTCTAGAATCAAATCATCGATGCACAAGTTTCCGAAGACGGAACCAATGTCTAGAGGAAGTTACTAATCTTTCAGGAATATAACACCTCTTGAAGACTAGAGACATCAAGAAGGACGACCCCCGGTCATCATAATTCATCGGCCTAGAATTTAGCTGTGGTTGGAATAATCAGCCTTGTAGATCAAACAACTCGATTCCTACTTGCAGAAAACCAACTACTATCCGAAGATAGAGAACAACAAGGAGAGAACGTTCAAAATCAAGCAGCTAAACCATTGATTCTTGAAGATTGGTGTCACGACCCAAAATCCAATGTTCGAAAATTGACACTAAATACCTCACTTGTATTCGACTGCCGAAAATTCAAACATCAAACATCAGTCAGATGGAGCTTATAACAACATTAGATGAATATAAAATAGCGGAAACAAAATGAATATCATGCATTACATCACAGATACAACATCATCATAATATATATTACTACATCAGAGTGTTTTTATACATATATAACAACTCCAAATAGAACATCATAATAGAACAACAAGTGATCATATGCCAAAGGTCT
The DNA here is from genome assembly GCA_030765085.1 of Allium cepa. Classification (NCBI taxonomy): domain Eukaryota; kingdom Viridiplantae; phylum Streptophyta; class Magnoliopsida; order Asparagales; family Amaryllidaceae; genus Allium; species Allium cepa. Next base: position 477,916,975 of record CM060937.1, read on the forward strand.
TCAAAGGAATGAAGCAATAGTGAACTTTCAAAAACTAAGAACCTTGAGATCCAAAATCTTCCAAAATATCTCCATGAAAAAAGCCTCTAAAAAACTGCTAACGCCAGAACATGGAAACCTGCTACTAGGCTGCCCGTGCGGAAATGATGGGCACCCAGAGTTTAGAATGGAAACAATAAACTCCAGGTTAGCTATGGGACTGGTATGAGTAAACAAAAATAGTCGCTTTTAAATAAAACAGATTTATACAAGAAAACCTGATATGCTTTTAGAAAATGAAACTACCATAAGACCTCCCGCCACATACACGATGCAATCGCAGAATTGGAGGAGATTTCTTCTTATGATAGTCAAATATGCTTGATACGAGAAAAATTGTTTGATATTATTACTAGTGCATAGTGTAGAAAACCATTACGAAAGTATAATATTAATCTTAGCCAGCATAGACATTCTGAACTATGCCTACTATAGCTACCGTCTAAACGGTGGTGACCACCATAAGTAAATGATAGGTTATACAACTAAAACCGTACTGGGTTCATATTGGGAATTGGATTTCCAACAAATGGTCAGGCTAAGGAACTTCCTACTGCCACATGGGTACGCCTCTGGAGGGACGTCCCGAGAACCTACCCGGCTCTCTGCCAACACAAGGCTGGGTTACCTCGGTAACTAGGTAACTACTACTCGAGTATGCCACCCCCCGGTCAATTGCGACCTTTATCCGAGGGCCCTCTTTCACAAAGTAACAACCATAAAGTAATGAGATTGCAACAACCACATAGGTAAAGTATCTGGGCTCCATACCATGATACCACCTTTTCCAAAAGGAAACGACATACCCTAAAGGGTGCGACCCCCATAACCTTGCCGCATCTTTCCTGTTTCAACCATTTCTGGGGTGTGAGGTCTCGTCCACAAAGGTACGCTTTACATGAAAGCCACGCTTTGATCACAAATATCAACGAATGATCATCAACACACATCAGCACTTAGCATGCCACACTATTAAATTGGGTGTATATCGCTGATAACCTTCAATTACATAACCTCTGAGCTCGTATGCCTCAAAGAAGGGTGTTAAGCTAAGATAATAAATTCTCCACCACCAACGAATATGTATTTTAAAGAAATCTGCTTTATATCTCAAATTGTAGTGTCAGACACACAATCATACAAGTTTGTTCTAGGTTCGAACAGAACCAAAGGCACTTTGTCCAAAAAAGAAGCCCTTGTAAATCCTGGTATGCACAATCCCGATCGGACTCCCCATCATATGTGGAGATCTCTATACCGTAGCAACTCAATGTAGAGTCATTCGATAGGTTATCCTATCGTTTTCGAAGACACCCGGTCTTCACCACCGTCTCCAAACGCTATTCATTTCGACGTATTACTATTCTGAATGGGTTATATGACACAAAGGTCCTCTCCCGTCTAAACCGAATAGTGAACGCTTAATTTTAAAACACGTGGACGTATCAATTACAAAGATTCACATTCAGGGTTCGATGTGGGTTTCGGATAACTAACTGGAATCTGACTCCCTGTCGCATCGAAGTGTAAATGCTGTTTTACGGACAAAAGGGTTTTCACATAAACAAATCACGAATCACAGTTCAGCACAAAGCAATTCACATCACACAGTATCACAATCATAACCAAAATACCAATCCAGTACACAACATTTGATAATAGTTAATCATTTTCAATTAAGGGGAATGTGGTTTAAGTGAATTAACCACATGACTATTTTTATTGTTATTTTAAATCAATGATCAATTATTCTTAATGATAAATTAATTAAATCTTAATCAACTTTATTAATTAATTCTTAATTAATTTACTTAATTAACTACTAATTATAAATTAATTAATTTAATTTATCTAATTAATAATCCTTGATTACAAATTAGTTAAACACTTAATTATTAATTAAACAACTTTAATTACAAATTGATTAATCTCTAATCACTTAGTTAATTACAATTATAAATTAATTAATCATTCTAAATTACCCTTTTTAAACAGTTGATTAATAATAATTATCTATCTTAATTAACATTTTAAAAATCTTTTCTAAACTTTGAAATCAATTTATTACTAACTTAGAAAACCTTCAATATTAATTTAATTTAATACTTAACTGAAATTATCTACTTAATTAAAATATTAATTAAGAATTAAAATCATTCTTATGTATTCACTTAGTTACTTAAAACAAATTCTTAACTTAAAATAGCCAGCATTAATTATTTCATAAATACTAAAATTTGTTTACAACATTATAAACTTGAAATTTATTAGGCTTAACCCATTTTGAAAACAACCCGTGAATGCCCAGGTTTTAACTCGAGTAATCACTCGAGTTTCCCCACTATCCTCCCTGAGTCATTCTCTCGATCCTCACGTACAATCTTCTTCTTCTCTATTTTTTCCAGTTAAGTTGAATTTAAGCTTAAGTATAAACTATAGTATCAGGTAAACTCTCTCATGCCCAGGTTAAAACTCGAAGCAATCGACCACTTTACTCGAGTAACGACTCGAGTTGCTCACCACCACAAGCTTATGACACCAAAATGATATCGTGCACGTGCATGGCATCGCGCCGCCGCTATGGCGAACTCTATTACTTTCGGCAAGTCGCGAATCTCACCTACACTCGAAATCGACACTCGATTTGACACCAAAAATTTCCAATCGAAATTAAGTAGTTCGCTCGAATTCCTGAACTCAACCCAACCAACGAAACCACTTCGTCGCAGTTGCTCAGACCACCGGAGCTACCCTAACTCCTTCCACACCACGTCAACACCCCATGCTACCATCCCCTCGAGTATCGAGAAGCTCGATCAAACAGAGGAGACAAACACGTCACATTTCTTAACCACATCCAATTCGATCCTTAAACCCTAAAATGGCCTTGTCCCTTCAATTTGTGCAATAGAAAAAAAATTGACAATTTTTCTGGAATCATCGATGAACAAACTTACTTTGCAAAAAAATTCAACATCCAAAATTGAATCGATCATCAGAAAATGGTTAAAATGCATATTTTGTTCAACTATGAACTATTTGTGGCATAAGCAACTAAAAATTCCCATTTTTATTTTAAAAATCCTATTTTGCAGTGAGGATTCAAGTTATGAACTTGAATTAGCATTTTACGACAATCGAATTTAACAAAATATGACATGTTTACTTGTAAAAAAAGATTCCAGTGGTATATTTCACTAACATGTTTTAAAACAGATTTAAAAATCTTGATTGAGGTTTACACTTCTTGTTTGATTGAAAACTTTAAGCTTTACAATGATTTGATGAAAATAATTTGAATTTTGAACAAAAATTCAACCCCTTAATCAATAAACAGAGAAGTACAGTATACAGAACAACTTATATATAAACACAGAATTATATTCAAAAATAAAACACATACAACACCATATTATCAATGAATCACCTGTACTATTTTAAATTAAACTTAAAATTTTAAAATTTATGTTTACTCACTTGGAAAAAAGTTTGAACAGAGCCAATATCTTTTTTGAAAACTGCAGTTTTGATCTTCCTCTAAATCTTTTCTGTTTTGTTTTTGTTTAGTTGAACGAATTTGAGTTTGAAAAACAGTGATGCTTATTTTCTAGTTTACTATGTTTTGATGAACGAATAGGCATAAGAATAGATGTATATATAAAGAGAAGTTCTGTACAGGTAGGTGTTATCTGGTATAGCTTATTTCTTTTGGTCAAAAAAAATTTCTTTCTTTTGTTGACTAAGCAAGATTTGTTTCAGCTGAAATGATTCTTAACATATTTTGAAATGACTTCTTTTGTGCTGAGATGATATCATTTAGTGCTTATGTTTCCCTCTATGTTTACATACTTATGCCATTTTAATTTTTATATGTACATTTTTTTATACATAGATATTTATTTTTGCCTTGCATAACATACATACAAATCTGGTTTGGCTTATGTTGCATACACGCAACTCTCTTATTTCTAACATAACCCTTATGTCTATTTTTTATTCTTAAGCTTAACTATCAAACCCTTTATGTCATATTTACTTTATTACAAATACATTACCCCTTAAAAATATTTGCTTTATATTTTTCTTATTTCTGGAATTGTATGATGTATCCATATTACCATTTAATTTTAACATATATATTCACATATATATAAGGTTTTAATTCAATGAGTTTTAAAACATTTACTATTTCAATCAAAAGAACTTGAAGTTTTATATAAATTAACACATATTTTATTTGTTTTGAAACTTTTCAAATTAAATTCCAAAAGTTCAAATAAGTTACCATATTTAAATTAATAAATTTGGGGATGTTACAGATATCCCCCTTAAAAAAAATTCGTCCTCGAAATTTGAAAGAGAAAAAAGCAAACAAAGAATATACGAATTCATAAAATGATAGAGAAATGGCTTACCAGTTTAAGCCGTGATATCCACTCTGCAATTGGGATATGATTTTCGCATATTATCTTTAGTTTCGCAAGTGAAGTCCTTTGGATTGCCACGCCATTGAACTTTAACTAGTTTCACAACTTTGTTTCTCAATTGCTTTATATCATGGTCTACAATCTTTATTAGTTCCATTTTAACTGTTAAATTGGGAGTGATGTCGAGATCTTGTTGAGCAACTTCTTCAATAATACTATCTGGATCGTGCACATACTTTCGAAGAGTAGAAATGTGGAAAACATCATACATGCCAGATAACCAGCTAGGCAACTGCACTCGTAGGCTAAAGAACCGATCCTCTCTAGAGTAGGAAAAGGACCAATATATCGTGGTGCCATCTTATCGGTCATCCCGAACCTTAATACTCCTCGCATTGGAGATACTTTAAGAAAGACAGAGTCTCCAATCTGGAATTCCAAATCTCTTCTTCTGCGATCATAATAACTCTTTTGACGACTTTGAGCCGTCCTCAATTTCTTCCGTCTAAAATCAACTTTCTCTGTGGCTTCTTTAATCATATCCGATCCAAGGACAAGTCTATCACCTGCCTCGATCTAGCATGCGAGTGATCGACACGGACGACTATATAAAGCTTCAAAAGGAGCCATCTCTATACTGGCCTAATAGCTATTGTTATATGAGAATTCGACCAAATGCAAATGGTTCTTCCAAGAACCACCAAAATCAAGTATACAATCACGCAATAGGTCTTCTAAGATTCGGTTAATACACTCAGTCTGTCCATCAGACTGTGGGTGATAAGCAGTGCTGAAATTCAGTTTTGTTCCCAATGCATCTTGAAATGCTTCCCAAAATCTACTAGTGAAGATCGGGTCACGATCACTCACTATACTGCTAGGAATACCATGGAGACGAATAATTTCATTCACATATAACTCGGCTGAACTTGCTGCCGTGAAGGTAGATTTCACTGGCAAGAAGTGGGCTGTCATAGTCAAACGGTCCACAATGACCCAGATTGCTTCATTGCCTTTTCGAGTACGAGGCAACCCGTCGATGAAATCCATCGATACTTGGTCCCATTTCTACTTGGGTACCTCTAAAGGCTGAAGTAAACCACCATTTTCTTTTGATCACTCTAGATCTGTTGGCAAGTAGCACAACGACTCACATATATAGATTTGTCCCTTTTCATTGTCTTCCACCAGAAAGTTCTTTTAATATCTCGATACATTTTGTTAACTCCTGGATAGATGCAAAGTCTAGATTTGTGACATTCGTCTAAAACTTCACGTTTCAGATCAGGGATGTCTGGAACATATATTCTGCCTTTTAATCTTATAACTCCTCTACTATCCATCTCAAAACTAGTGTCTTCCCCTTGGCATATTCTTTTATAAATTCCCTGGAGAAACTGGTCTTCTTTTTGCTTGTTGGCGATCTTTTCAAGGATAGTAGGAGTGACAACTAAATATGCAAGAACGGCATGTCTCCTACTTAAAGCATCATCAATTACATTGGCTTTTTCGGGCGTACATTGAATATCTAGGTCATAAGATGCCAGAAATTCTAACCAACGTTGTTGTCGCAGATTTAGATCTTTCTAGATGAAGGGATATTTTAAGGATTCATGGTCGGTGAATAATTCAAAATTTTCACCTAGAAGATAATGTCGCCATATTTTCAAAGTGAAGATAACAGCTAGGAGTTCCTAATCATGGGTTGGGTAGTTTCTTTCATGAGGACGTAATTGTCTACTCGCGTAGGCAATTACCTTCCCATTCTGCATGAATACCGCACCCAAACCATCACTGCAAGCGTCAGTATAAATAGATAATCCCTGATTCCCGTTAATAATAGCGAGAACAGGAGCGGTGGTTAATCTCTTCTTCAACTCCTGAAAAGCTTCATCACATTTCGGAGTCCAATTGAATTTTGCATTCTTCATCGTTAGCCTAGTCAACGGACTAGCTATCTTAGAAAAGCCCTAAACAAACTTCCGATAATAACCTGCTAAACCCATAAAGCTTCTAACTTCTTTCGGGGTAGTGGGTTTTCTCCAATCAAGAATAGCGGAAATTTTGCAAGGATCAACAGAAATTCCTTCTTCACCAACAAGATGGCCGAGAAATTTAACTTCTTTGACCCAGAATTGGCATTTGGAAAATTTTACGAATAGAATATTTCTCCTTAATATCTCCAAAATGATTCTAAGATGTTCGGCATGCTCCTCTCCGGTCTTGGAATAGACCAAAATATCATCAATAAACACGAGCATAAATTTATTCAATACTTCCCAAAACACACGAGTCATAAGATCTACGAAGTACGTTGGAGCATTAGTTAGCCCGAAAGGCATGACTAACCATTCATAGAAAATATTAGTACCCTTAAAAGCGGTCAACTGAACATAATCTTTGGCGATTCGTAGTTGATGGAACCCCTGGGCTAGATCCATCTTCGAAAAGAAACGAGCATCATGCAATTGATCAAATAGATCATCAATTCTAGGTAAAGGAAATTTATTCTTGAGAGTCGGCTTACTGAGATTGCGGTAATCCACACACAATCTCAAAGATCCATCCAATTTAGCGACAAACACGACGGCTGAACCCCATTCAGAAACACTAGGACGAATTAACCCCTTATTTAGAAAATCATCAGTTTGCTTGACTAATTCAACCCTTTCCCTGGGTGCCATCCTGTGACTTGCATGAACGACAGGACAAGCGTTGGGTACTAGGTCAATTCTGAATTCTGTTTCTCGATATGGAAGTAAGGATTTCACTTCTTCGAACACGTCCAAAAAATCTCTAACAATGGGTATGGACTCTAGACTGGGTTCGGGATAACCCAAGTTATACATCAACCCATCTCTTTTAGGACTAGGGTCCTTACAAGAAATCTTGGTGAAATCTCCAAATTTGGTTTTTATCGAAATCAATTGATATTGCAATCCAATTTGGCTTCGTATTTTGCTAGCCAATCCATTCCGAGTAAGACTTCAAACTCGTTAAAATCAAGGATAAAGGGACTGATAGGGAATTGGTAGCAAAAATATGAGATAGGAACATCTCTACATTGAAGACAAAGGTTCACGGAACCTCCAACTGGATTCTTTACGCATATAGGCTCATAACCAAAATCAGGCTCAAGATTTAGTTCATTAATAGCTTGCTGAGAGATAAAACTATGTGTAGTGCCTATGTCAAACAGAACTCTAACAATGCTATTAAAAATAGTGAGGTTACCTTCCAAAACTCCTTTCCCCTTTTCTGCTTTGAAAGGTGCAGGTTTGTCTTCGACTGTGTACACCTTGGCTGTCTAAGCTTGCTTCATGACTGGGCAGTCTTTAACTTCATATCCCAATTTCTGACAATAATAACATTTCCTGGGTTTTGCTTGAACAGATTGATTGACTTGTTTCTTAGGCTTCGTACATCTTCTCGAATAATGGCCTTTTTCTAAGCAATTAAAGCAAGTAACATTCTCTACTGTGCTTCCCTGATTGCTCTTCTTTTTCTCCTTACCCTGCCATGGTTTCTTGCCTCCAAATTTTCTCTTCTTCCAATTTTGATTGCTCGAATTTCCTTTCTCCACCGGGGCTTCTTGCATATCAATTGTAGCATATCTGTATCCCATATTAACCAAATCTGAAAAGGATTCTTTTACGTGGCCAGTCATCCTTTCGTGGAACTTCTTATTCATCCCACGAATGAACCTTTCATTCTTCTTTAGAGGTGTGTTTACCAGTTCTGGACCAAAACAAGACAATTCATTGAATTTATTTAGATACTCCTCGAATGACAAACTCCCCTGCTTTAAGTCCATGAATTCCTGGTACATTCGAGAAATTCCAGCTGATGGCATATAGCACTTCTCAAATACTTCTTTAAATCTCTACCAAGTAAACTCGTCCTCTGGCTTATCTACAGTAACTGTCTCCCACCATGCTAAGGCTTCTTCTTGAAGTTGCCAAGAAGCTATGAGTCGCATCTGATCATCTTGCGGCTTTATCCCTCTAAAGATTCTTTCACATGATCTGATCCATGCTTGGGCCTCAACAATCGAATCCTTGTCGGTAAACAGCTTACCACCAAGCCTTGAGAAACTCTTATATAAATCATCCAGATTCGGCTGATGCTGAATAGATAAAACTACTTCTGCTGTTGGGGGAACTTGGCTAGGTGCTGTGGAATTTCCTCGCCTCCCAGCTCTTCCTCTTTCTTACGATCTGTAATTAGTAAGAAAACTTGATTTAGATATTCGGACGAGATATCTTAAGGAATATCAGCAGTCAAAGGAAATAGACTAAGGAAATTTGGGGTTTCGATCTCTGTTATACTCATTCTAGGGTATACTTTACCTTATCTCTAATGAGCCATCTAATGTGTTATACTCCATAGCTAAAGTTCTTACTCAACCTTCAGCTCTGATACCACATGTCACGACCCGAAATCCAATGTTCAAAAATTGACGCTAAATACCTCACTTGTATTCGACTGCCGAAAATTCAAAACATCGGTCGGATGGAGCTTATAACAACATTAGATGAATATAAAACAGCGGAAACAAAATGAATGTCATGCATTACATCACAGATACAACATCATAATATCCATTACTACATCAGAGTGTCTTTATACATATATCACAACTCCAAATAGAACATCATAATAGAACAACTAGTGATCATATGCCAAAAGGTATTCAAAGGAATGAAGCGATAGCGAACTTCCATAAACTAAGCACCTTGAGATCCAAAAGCTTCCAAAATATCTCCAAGACAAAAGCCTCCAAAAAACTGCTAACACCAAAACACGGAAACCTGCTACTAGGCTGCCCGTATGGAAATGATGGGCACCCAGAGTTTAGAAAGGAAACAATTTCTGGGTCAGTCATGGGACTGATATGAGTAAACAAAAAATAGTCGCTTTTAAATAAAAAAGATTTATACAAGAAAACCCGGTATGCTTTTAGAAAATGAAACTACCGTAAGACCTCCCGCCACACACATAATGCAATCGCAGAATTGGAGGAGATTTCTTCTTATGATAGTCAAATATGCTTGATGCAGGAAAAATTCTTTGATATTATTACTGGCACATAGTGTAGAAAACCATTTCTAAAGTATAATACTAATCTTAGCCAACATAGACATTCCGAACTATGCCTACTATAGCTACCATCTAAACGGTGGTGACCACCATAAGTAAATGGCAGGTTATACAACTAAAACCATACTGGGTTCGTATTGGGAATTGGATTTCCAACAAATGGTCAAGCTAAGGAACTTCCTACTATCACATGGGTACGCCTCTAGAGGGACGTCCCAAGAACCCATCCAGCTCTCTGCTAACACAAGGCCGGGTTACCTTTGTAACTAGGTAACTACTACTTGAGTATGTCACCCCCCGGTCGTTTACGACCTTTATCCGAGGGCCCTCTATCACAAAGCAACAACCATACAGTAATGAGATTGCAGCAACCACATAGTAAAGTATCTGGGCTCCATACCATGATACCACCTTTTTCCAGAAGGAAATGACATACCCTAAAGGGTGCGACCCTCATAACCTTGTCGCATCTTTCCTATTTCGACCATTTTAGGGGTGTGAGGTCCGATGAGGTCTCGTCCACAAAGCTACGCTTCACACGAAATCCATGCTTTGATCACAAATGATCATCAACACACAGCAGCACTTAGCATGCCACACTACCAAATTGGGAGTATATCGCTGATAACCTTCAATTACATAATCTCTCAGCTCGTATGTCTCAAACAAGGGTGTTAAGCTAAGAGAATAAATTCTCCGCCACCAATAGATATGTATTTGATAGAAATCTGCTTTATATCTTAAAGTGTAGTGTCAGACACACAACCATACAAGTCTGTTCCGGGTTCGAACAGAACCGAAGGCACTTCGTCCAATAAAGAAAGAAGGCCTTATAAATCCGGGTATCCACAATCTCGATCGGACTCCCCATCACATGTGGAGATCTCTATACCGGAGCAACTCAGTGCAGAGACATTCGATAGGTTATCCTATCGTTTTCGAAGACACCCGGTCTTCACCACCATCTTCAAATGTTATTCATTTCGACGTATCAATATTCGAAATGGGTTATATGACACAAAGGTCCTGTCCTGGCTAAACCGAATAGTGAGCGCTTAATTTTGAAACACATGGACGTATCAATTACAAAGATTCACATTCATGGTTCGATGTGGGTTTCTGATAACTAACTGGAATCCTACTCCCAGTCTCATCGAAGTGTAAATGCCGTTTTTACTGACAAAAGGGTTTTCACAGAAACAAATCACGAATCACAGTTCATCACAAAGCAATTCACATCACACGGTATCACAATCACAATAGAAATACCAATCCAGTACACAACATTTGATAATAGTTAATCGTTTTCAATTCAGGCGAATGTGGTTTAAGTGAATTAACCATATGACTATTTTTATTGATTATTTTAAATCAATGATTAATTATTCTTAATGATAAATTAATTAAATCTTAACCAACTTTATTAATTAGTTATTCCTTAATTAATTAACTTAATTAACTACTAATTATAAATTAATTAACTTAATTTATCTAATTAATAATCCTTGATTACAAATTAGTTAAACCCTTAATTATTAATTAACCAATCTTTAAATACAAATTGATTAATCTCTAATCACTTAGTTATTTACAATTATAAACTAATTAATCATTTTAAATTACCCTTTTTAAACACTTGATTAATAATAATTATCTATCTTAATTAACATTTTAAAAATCTTCTCTAAACTTTGAAATCAATTTATTACTAACTTAGAAAACCTTCAATGTTAATTTACTTTAATACTTAACTGAAATTATCTACTTAATTAAAATATTAATTAAGATTTAAAAACATTCTTACGTATTCACTTAGTTAATTAAAACTTGAAACAAACTCTTAATTTAAAATAGCCAACATTAATTATTTCATAAATACTAAAATCTGTTTACAACGTTATAAACTTGAAATTTATTAGGCTTAACCCATTTTGAAAACAACCCGCGAATGCCCAGGTTTTTACTCGAGTAATCACCGAGTTTCCCTACTAACCTCCTTGAGTCATTCTCTCGATCCATATGTACACTCTTCTTCTTCTCTTTTTTTCAAGTTAAGTTGAATTTAAGCTTAAGTATAAACTATAGTATCAGGTAAACTCTCTCATGCTCAAGTTAAAACTCGAACCAATCGACCACTTTACTCGAGTAACGACTCGAGTTGCTCACCACCACAAGCTTCTGACACCAAAACGATATCATGCACGTGCACGGGCGTCGCGTCGCCGCTCCGGCGAACTCCATTACTTTCGGTAAGTCGTGAATCTCACCTACACTCGAAATTGACACTCGATTCGACACCAAAAATTTCCAATCGAAATTAAGTAGTTCGCTCGAATTCCTGAACTCAACCCAACCAACGAAACCACTTCGTCGCAGTTGCTCAGACCACCGGAGCTACCCTAACTCCTTCCACACCACGTCAACACCCCATGCTACCATCCCCTCGAGTATCGAGAAGCTCAATCAAACAGAGGAGACGAACACGTCTCATTTCTTAACCACATCCAATTTGAGCCTTAAACCCTAAAATGGCCTCGTCCCTTCAATTCGTGCAATAGAAAAAAATTGACAATTTTTCTGGAATCATCGATGAACAAACTTACTTCGCACAAAATTTCAACGTCCAAAATTGAATCGATCATCAGAAAATGGTTAAAATGCATATTTTGTTCAACTGTGAACTGCTCGTGGCATAAGCAACTAAAAATTCCCATTTTTGTTTAAAAATCCTATTTGCGGTGAGGTTCAAGTTATGAACTTGAATTAGCATTTTACAACAATCGAATTTAACAAAATATGACATGTTTACATGTAAAACAAGATTCCAGTGGTAAATTTCACTAACATGTTTTTAAAACAGATTTAAAAATCTTGATTGAGGTTAAACTTCTTGTTTGATTGAAATCTTTAAGCTTTATAATGATTTGATGAAAATAATTTGAATTTTGAATAAATATTCAACCCTGTAATCAATAAACAGAGAAGTACAGTATACAGAACAACTTATATATAAACACAGAATTATATTCAAAAATAAAACACATACAACACCATATTATCAATGAATCACCTGTACTATTTTAAATTAAACTTAAAATTTTAAAATTTATGTTTACTCACTTGGAAAAAAGTTTGAACAGAGCCAATATCTGTTTTGAAAACTGCAGTTTTGATCTTCCTCTAAATCTTTTCTGTTTTATTTTTGTTTAGTTGAACGAATTTGAGTTTGAAAAACAGTGATGCTTATTTTCTAGTTTACTATGTTTTGATGAACGAATAGGCATAAGAATAGATGTATATATAAAGAGAAGTTCTGTACAGGTAGGTGTTATCTGGTATAGCTTATTTCTTTTGGTCAAAAAAAATTTCTTTCTTTTGTTGACTAAGCAAGATTTGTTTCAGCTGAAATGATTCTTAACATATTTTGAAATGACTTCTTTTGTGCTGAGATGATATCATTTAGTGCTTATGTTCCCCTCTATGTTTACATACTTATGCCATTTTAATTTTTATATGTACATTTTTTTATACACAGATATTTATTTTTGCCTTGCATAACATACATACAAATCTGGTTTTGCTTATGTTGCATACACGCAACTCTCTTATTTCTAACATAACCCTTATGTCTATTTTTTATTCTTAAGCTTAACTATCAAACCCTTTATGTCATATTTACTTTATTACAAATACATTACCCCTTAAAAATATTTGCTTTATATTTTTCTTATTTCTGGAATTGTATGATGTATCCATATTACCATGTAATTTTAACATATATATTCACATATATATAAGGTTTTAATTCAATGAGTTTTAAAACATTTACTATTTCAATCAAAAGAACTTGAAGTTTTATATAAATTAACACATATTTTATTTGTTTTGAAACTTTTCAAATTAAATTCCAAAAGTTCAAATAAGTTACCAAATTTAAATTAATAAATTTTGGGATGTTACAATTGGAACCAATGAATAGGGTTGATATCTGCAATAATGCTATTAACCCAGCATAACTCATATAGCTTGTACCAAGCTAAGGTTACGTATCTCAAAGTCAAGACAATAACAACCTAACTCTATTAGTCCATGATCAGGATAGGAGTGAGCACGGTCGTACCGAGGGCAATGTGATGACTTGCTCCATAAATTCTAATTTTCTATAAGAACCTGGAAATTGACACATAGAAATGTTGGGTTTTGCAAATAGAAGTCAGATTATAACAAAAAACGGTTGAAGGAAATCTGATTTTTCATGAATAAAAATAATTATGGAATTTATTAAGCAACAACCTGCATTTCCAAGGGTAACACTTGATGGTGATAAAAGGCTAAGTGAAAAAAAAGCCTGGGACTCCCATCCTTCTAGAACATGGCTTATCCTAAAGTTAAGCAACATTGAGAAAAATACCCATATTGGGTTGAAAAGGATCTACTCTACTATACAAGATCGGATGGATGATTCAATCCTAACCAACATGACTTTAACATTGCCTGAAGACTGGCAGCATTAAGAAAAGACATCTACAATCTAATCATCAAAGTGCAATTTTTCAAAGACCAAAGTATTGGCCACTTGGATTAAAAGCATTGCTGGATTGGTGGAGAAAATTGATCCCAACCTCCTTGAGTGTCAATGTTGCTCTGACAATGCTAAGGCCTTTTCTCATTTCCTAAGTACCGGTGTTGCCCCGATAACATCGAGAAACTTTGTATTTCATAAGTATTAGTGTTCCCTAAGCAATGCTGGAAAACCCTCTATTTCCTAAGTATCAACATTGTCCCGACAATACCGAGAAATTTTCTATTCACTATGTACCGGTGTTGCCTCGATAACGCTAGGAAAACTTTAATCTAAAGGTTCGATAAGAAACACTCACCGTAGTAAACCATCAATGCACTAGATTTTGGAGATAGACGTTGGCCCTCAATTGAGGTTCTGCCCTTGTCTTCAGAAAACTACCATTGCGTGGGAATAGGAAACAACAAGAAGACATAATATTTCATAGATCAGCCAGCTGGTTCGATCTTTGACCATAGGAATCAGCCACTACATAGAAATAAAGCAGCACCGAAAGGAAACCCCAGGATTGAATTGCTCGTGTGCTAATATCTGGGGATGAAAGCTTATGCACAATTGAATTTCCTGAATTCAACTTGAAAAGAATTTAAATACATCCAAAAGATAGGCAGTCTTGAGGAAATGTTGCTTGGAACCAAGTAGCTAGGTTATCAATTCTCATGGATAGGAATTGGCGTATGAAAAGAATTCCGTGACGATAGCAATCAAGAAAAACATGCATAATTAAGGACATATAGGGACAATCATGGAAGGTTGAGACAAAAATCAACAGAGTTCTCATTCCTAGAATAGGATTGAGAGCCAAACCAGGGGAAATCGAACCATTTGTCTCGAACCTCTCCAATTCTCATAATCGCCTAAATATAGGCATTCAAAATAGCTAGCCCCTCAAGCAGAGATAGACACACAGATATTTAATCGAAAGAAACATTGCGAACTCCAAACATGAATAACCATAAGGTTGGTTAAATAACGGTTATGTATTACAAAATAGAGCATTATGGTAATAAAATCGCCAACAAAGAAAATGAAGGGTTTAACATTTAGAAATCAACCATCGCTCGTAGTCTAGCGATGACAAGAAGGATCGATGACCTACTTATGGTCTAACTAGATCAATCGGTTCCAATTTGTAGGAATATGCCATTACCCGAAGTTTGGTGATGCTAAGAAGAAACTCCTAGAATCAAACTAAGATACATCAACTTTCCAGAAACAGAAGCAAGACTTTGATTGAATCTACAAACCTACCTTCTGGCATCTCATGCTATTTGAAGATTCACAACATCAAAGAAAAATTCACAAAGTTGAGCCATCTGCGCATGAATTTCTGGAGATAAAAACTAATACATGATTATGTCTAAATACTGGACTTGGAAGAATTCGTTCTAGCAAAGGATGATGGCGATGCATCTTTCCAGCACATGGACCCAAATGACATTGGATGATGATGATAACTTGGAGGAATTCAATTACAGTCAAGAAACATACATCATTGGAAAAATCAGAACTTGAAATCGAGTAGCAAACCCCCTAGTTCCTAGAGATAGGTGCTATCATGTCAATTAAACTGGGGCAGTCGAACATATGGCCTAGGGGACATAGTCTTTCGAAAACATATAGACTTGGTATTCAGAGAAGTCGGCCCTATGGACTAAGACGGATACACCAACATTTTGTTGAAACGAACTCAATTGAGCATAAGTAGGGATTAGCTTCAAAACTGGCTAGACCAAGCTACCTCATAGTTCTAAACAAAGCTATGAAATAGAATATGTCAAAATGACCGCAAAAGTATTACTTACATGTATAGAATTACTAAAAGAGTGTGCTGCACATGAGCACAAGAGGTGCAATAGCGTGAAAAGGCTATGCTTGAAATCAAGCAGTTAAACCAATAGTCCCCAAAGATAGAGGTTGGTATGCGGGTTGAATTCCAAAAAACACAGTGGAAGGATAATCATAATTGAACAAGTCATGTGCTAATTTCCAAAGATTAAAATTGTCTACGATCGAACTTCCACTACAACTCTACAAGAGCATCTGTGCCTTGTAATTTAACTACAATTAATTATCCCGATATGATAGGAATAATAAGCGAAGCCTAAGTTACGAATGACCTAGCTTCTGGAGGAGTGGAAGTAACTCCGCCAGACCAAAGATTAGATGACCGGAAAGTCATTTTCTGCAATAGAACTTTGCATTCAACCTTGTAGGGTATGTTTTAATTTAAATAATATCCTCGTACAATCAACACCTGAGATCCAAGGGAAGTCGGCGTATGTTGACTAGTCGGGTTCTGAGCATTGACTGGGACAGATGTAGTATGTTATCTACATGAGAAGAGTCTAGTATCTTGAATACTGCAAATAAATAATCTATTGTAGATAGCTCGCTAACATATGAAAAATAATCCATATTGTCCTTTGAAATAATATTTTCCCCACTCACTCATTATTAATCGACGATCGATAATGGAGCCGCTATCCAAAGAAGCATGGAAAGTTTTTCTTTTCAAGATAACTGGAGTACAAAAACAGAAAGAGCGATATGACTGAATCATCCACTATATCGGACCTTGGAATAAATCATCATATTAGAATTCAAAACGAGTATTGGAAATTGACCAAGTCCTTGAAAAGAAATAGTTAAAGATAAATAGCAAGACTTCACTCCATAACAGTGTACAATCGTTCAAGAAAAAACTTAGCATTACTACTGGCCAAGTTAAAACTATATAGGTCGACTCCAAACCTATATCGTGTATCCACGTACCAACCTAAAACCTAGTGTAAACTACGGAGAAAAGATTGTATCATCAATACAAGGAATTGAAATTCTGATCGAAATTAAAAAACAAATGGCTATCAAAAGTTAGTCAAGAAAACAACATCTTGAGATGGACTACGACAATTCACTAAAATTCATAGAATAGTAATCCAAAAAATTTCTTGTTTTAGAGCACACATTTTTTTCCAACGAAAGCATATTCTAGGGGGCAAATGCTAATTGAATTTTTAAACCAGCAAAATTCAACAGGAGCTAGAACATCCGGACTAAGCCATAATGACTTAAAACTTGAACAAGGCATCTAAAAGAACAAGCCAATGGAATTTAAGAGAGACAATCCAAAAATCCACTAAGTAGATGGATCGCTGGTGGTCCATCATCCATGGATCGCTAGTGAACCAAAAGGAAACATCATGAGTTGTCAAAGCCTCTTGCATCATGATCTACAAACTCTTCTAAGAATACTTGCCAAGTTCCATAGCATGCAAAACAATCTAACTCGAGAAGTGAAGACTCATTTGATTCAAGCTATTTGGCCAAAAGCAGCTAACTTAAAATGGCCCTAGAGAACTCAAACAAAGTCGTATTGACTTGAAATTCTAGAAGAACACTTGGAAGACATAAAATAAGGCTTAAAGAAAAAATTGGATCATTTGGAGGTTGTGTGATGAATCTCTAGCAACCTAGCTAGCTGGATCACTGACGATCCAAGTAGGTTGTGCCCCACAATCTAAAATTAATAATGTAGGTCACGCACATCCTAAAGATAGTAACTGTAAAGTTTTGTCCAGTTTCGTGAAGTTTTGAGCAAGTTATGGACGATTCTTCTCCGAATTAGGCCAGTTTGATCCATCAAGTCTGACCCATGAGGAGTGAGCCCTATGACCTATGATCCTTAGGGGAGGCTCTCCTACTCATCTACATTGCATGTGTGAAGTTTCATGTGATTTGGTTAAGTATTGAGTGAGTTATGGATGATTCTTCATAAATAGATGATCCATGAAGATGGGTGATCACATGAACTCTAAATGAATTGATATTTGGACAAGACAATTAGATGGAAGATAGGAAGATAACCATACTAAGATCACTGAAAAATATGCTAAGTGGATAGATAGATAGCGGTCCATCCTCTATGGATAGCTACCGACCCATCCTCTATGGATAGCTACTGACCCATCAAGATAGGTCAGATCGCCCTTAAACTTTCCAAGCTCCTCCGTAGCACTAAATAAAGGCTTTTGGTAGAAAAATATGCTAAGATTATGGACAGCTAACGATCCATCCCCTATGGATTGCTAGCGATCCATCCCCTATGGATAGCTAGTGATCCATAGAAATGACTTAGATTGATTTGAGATTTTCGGTGATGATTGGCATAACAACCGAACTCTTCTGCACTTGGGATTCTGGCCCAGTACTCACTGAATCTCCTATAAATACTCACTTATCTGCAACATAAAAAGGATCTTCTTGACTGGTTACTAGAACTCTACAGAGATTATTCTTCACTCTTCTCCTCCTACATAATAGTCATATAGGGGTTCATTGTGATTCTCCAGCGAACTCTTGTACTTATCACTTGATCTAACTTAAAAGATTCAATCACATTGTAATCCGATTCAACTTGTAGCAGCAGTTAGTTAATAGAAAGTTATAAAATGGATGTAGGCTTCATTAATACCCGAACCACTACAAAATCTTCTTATCTTTTTACTATTTCTGCTCATTTTACATTTTTTTATATTATTGCTCTGTAAGAACATAGCTGCTTCTTTCACACTCAATACAGTGTGTTGATCCATTTTTTGGGTTAACAGATTTCTTTTTAGCTAGTAAATGCAAATACAATCTTGATTTCAAGGCTACAAGAGACACACTCCAAAATCTAACCTCTAGGTAGACTTACTTGATTTTCGTGCTACATGCACATCAACTAGATTAATGGGCTACTAAGCACAACCAATTGATTTATGGGCTACAATCACACCTACAAGTATAGTAGCATGATGTGACAGATTTTTATAGACTCAAATCTTCGATCTTGATTATAACTGATTTTATAACTCTTAAATAGCACTTTGATCTTGGTTTGAATGAGAGAAATGAGAGAGTAGATGAAGGACAATCAAACTAGTAATGATTGAATTTGATTCTGGTTGAATTTCAATGGAGTATGGAAAGAAATTAATTTAGAAATCAAGAGATTGAAAAGAGGAGAGAAGAATAAGAATGTAAATGTTGAAAATTCATTTGGAAGTCTGGTATATATAGGGAAACAACGGTCATGTCCATTCACGAAAAGAAATGACGAAAAGACACTTCTATTTAGATTTGAATTTTGAAAAGTACAGCTACTACGTTGACATACGTGGATAGGATATGTCGACATAATCCTTGATATTCTGAAAACTACTTTAAAATATTATTTTGAAAATCCGTTGCTTTGTAAAATAATTCGATACTATGTAGAGTCATTTAAATATAATTATACATAATATAATCAAAATATAACTTAATAAAAATTTATAAAATAATTTTGAAATATTTAATAAGAGTATTCAATAATATATATATAATCAATATAATTATAACTTATTAAAGTATATGCAAAAATTCAGTATATATATATATATAAACTTAAAAACACAAAAATAATATCATTATAAGTATAAGAGATTGAAAATAATTTTGACAAATATTTTGAAAAGATTATTTTAAAACCATAATATTTGAAAAACAATTTAAAACAAAATTGGAGAAGGTAAGAGAGATCAAGAAAGTGCTATCAAGGTTTTAGCGTAAATTCTACGACTTTATACCTTATCTGAATATCTTGAAATCTTGAACGCTTTAGTACTCATGGGTCTTCAATTATCATCATCTTGAATCTGCTCTTAATACTGTACAGTCTTCTTAATCAACACCTATCTAATATCTAGCACTATATACTATATATAACTTGATAAAACATTAGTATCTATATTTTATATAGTGTCCTATAGTTTTTGTCATCAAAACTGAAACATAAGGTACTAACACCTAGTTCCCGGTGACTATTCACTTTTCTCAAGCAAGCCTCCATACTACATTAATACACTATTATGGAATAGCATATTTCGATGGCCTTGCTCTTTCTCAGTCGAGCCTCCTATACATGCCCATTTAAACCATTGAGGGTCCAGACATTACTTGACTTCTACACCATCAATAAAACCGATAGCCTGAAGTATATGTCCTATAGACTCCATAGTATATCGTATCATTCCTAGGATGTGAGG
Source organism: Allium cepa (assembly GCA_030765085.1). Lineage (NCBI taxonomy): Eukaryota > Viridiplantae > Streptophyta > Magnoliopsida > Asparagales > Amaryllidaceae > Allium > Allium cepa. Next base: position 477,937,194 of record CM060937.1, read on the forward strand.
CCGGTGAAGCTACGTTCAACTTTCCACAAAGCCACACTTTGCTTTTCACAAAGCAAATTCCACTTAGAATGTCATATTGCCATTTCTAAAAACATATTATTGATTTCCACAAAGGTACAACCTTTAAGTCATACATCTTAGAGAAGCATTTTAAGTATAGGAGGGGTTACCTCCTACACCTCTAAACAGATGTATGTTTGTGGAGATCAATATACATGGTTTTTAAAAACTCAATATCAAACACTCATCCACACAAGTTGTCTAGGTGAAGGACAAACCGAAGGCACTCCTCCTACTACTTCCTGTTTGGGAATCATTCCTAGGATTAGTAGCAGGTAGTCCTTCCAAATCAAATATTTTAAAAATAAAGGCACTATTGCCACCATATATATATAATGTGGGGATTAACCTAGAGGCTAGTGGCAAGCAGCCATACGTCATGAAGATCTCTGTCTTTACATCATTGTCTTCAGCTTAATTTCACTTTCGAACATGTATGTTGGTTCAGAGTGGTTTTTGAATAGGAATTACCCAAATCCTGTTTCTCTGAACCAATCATCGATAAAAACATGTCATGTGTATAGGTGATCATCAAACAACATCCAATCAATTTATCTTTTTATCAAATATAATCTCTTTCATAGATATATTCTTTTAAACCATTCCTTTATCTTTTAAGAGCGTATGGAATCATGAAGCCTCATTTATCAAATTCTCTAGTTGATTAAACTTCTTTAATCTTGGAATAATTCTAAATCATTTCACCTTTTACTTAGGAAAACATTTCATTTATATAAATATTAAAAAAGATTACTTATTTTCAAATCATAACTTTTAAATGGGTCAGAAATGATGTTATTTAAGACATCATTTATTGTAAACTTAAACCAATTAGTATTGAGTTGAAAAGGATCCGTAGATATTAGACTAATTATACTCAATACCAAGTTCCGTATTCAACTTGTACTATTCATCAAATAACTGTGAAATCACCTTTTAAATTCACATGGATAGTACAAGTTCCCTCCTCAAAAACTAATATAAAGTTTAACTTGGGCATTCTCCACACTGCAAAATCATATTTTAAAATCTTTTTTGACTTTTAAAACCTCCAAATCTCTTTCTTTTAACTTAAGAAAATGCGGTCCGAGTAGATCAAATTAACTACCCCCTCCGTCAGGCCAGTCCAGATAGATAGAAAGGAACCCAAACACTGGTCGTCCAAGATCAAGTCTATATACTATCTCTTTATCATCCATAAGGTGGTCAAATCAGCTCTAAACTATTTTATATGATCTTTTAGAGATGATTTTCATTTACTTAATTATTCCAAATATTATTTTAAAAAAATTTATTTTAACCAATTATTTTTGACTCCTTTCAAATAATCATAAAACTTCCAAATCAACTTCAATTCATTTAGAAAGATTACTAAAAAAGAATGGGGAAAAATAATCAAGTTAAAACCATTATTTGCAAAAGTAACCGAAAACCATCGCAAAAACCGTTATGAATAGTGTATTTAGAAATATATATTCCACACATATATGTTCAATTTTATAACCAAAACTCTATTAAAATATTTAATCATATTTATGGAATTTATTTTATATTTTCAAAGATTTAAAAATATTAATTTTGAAGAGTTTACCCTTTGATTTTTGAACTGTCAAAACGTGCTATTTTTAAAAACTTGATTTGGACGTATTTCAAACTTTATTCCTTTTGAAAAATATACCTACATGGGTCCAAAAAATTCTTATTTAAAATAATTTCGACGTATATTGCATTCAATACATCGATTTAACTTTTCAGGTCGAAAAATAATGAACTACCGCTACGCGACGATCTCGATTTGACTATATTCTTCAAACTTTATTTAACTTTGCCATAGTAAATCATTTTAAATCATTTCAAACTATTTTACTACATTAAAAACTCAATTTCCACTTTGTTCTATATTATAATATTATATAGTATTCATTTTTCAACCTTTTTATATTCAAAACCATAAATAAGCTTAATAAGCTCCATATATGTATTAATATGGACTTATTTTTCATGAATTAACTATAGTTAGTTAATTAATCATTTCTATTTTGATGAATATTATTTTCCCATCATTGGTTGTATTTACCACAACCAAGTTATCAACGATATAATCAAATAATTTTCAAACATCCGAATAAATCATCCAATATATTAAATGGTCAAATTATCATACTTGAAATGATTGTAGATGTTATTTAATAATTACGATTGTCGAGTACTCACTATTAGTTTCCCACTCTGCTAATCTTTTTCCAAAGCTTTTTGAAATAATTCTGGCAGTACCCCAGTAGCACTTCCTTCTCTTTTCTTTGCCTCAGAGTCTCTGGATCTCCTCCTTTCCTCCTTGGAGGATCGAATGTGACTTGGATGAGGGCAGTACTTGACCTTGATGGTTGGACTAAGGTGGGCCATGGGTTTTATAAGGGAAGTGGAAGAACTTGGACTTGTTTCGACCTTGAAATGATGTGGTATTATATATGTATAATTTTATTTCTCTTTGCTATGGTTTTCTTCATTATTTTTGTAAGGAAGAAAAGCTGTTAGAGTAGCTAGAAGAAGAAGAAGATGGTGTGAAGAAATGAGAGAATGGATGGTGGAATTTATGGGAAAAATAAGTGAACAGATATCTAAATATGAAATTACCGAACTACCCCTAACCCACACTTCTCCTACATGCATGGACACTCCCCCTTGTCCTCCTCTCCATATGCTTAAGTAATGATGATGTGTAATGAGGTGATGGTTGATGGTTAATTTGCTTTTAGGATGCTTAAGTTGAAAGAAAACGGGAAAATGTCACGATATTTTGTGATAAATGTATATATAAGTGTGTATGTGTATTTTATATGTTTATGTGTGTGGATTAGTGCAAATATTCAATTATATATATGTGCATAGGACAGATAAAGAACATTGCGATCACTTCGAACAACATCAATTCGTTAAACCGTTGAAAATTTAGAAGCTAATTCCTAATCATATTTTCACTTATTAATAAAATTACATATAAATGTAAAAAAAATTGAAAAATAATTTATTATCATTAGTAATTAAATAAATGATCATATTTGAATTATAAAACCATATAAATCAATACTAGACAAGTGTTCATAAAAGGTGTTGTCGGTTTGACAAAACATTTGAATTTTATTATATTTTTAAAATAAGTATATATCTTTATAAAACTATTATAAATGATTTATCATCACTATATAACTTATTTAATTGAATTTTATCCTTTTAAAATATTATTTGATTATTTAAACTTAATTTAAAATTTCATAAAATATATAAAAGTAACGATATCCCTAATGATGTCATAAAGGCATTTTATATTCAAAAATAAAATAATGATTTTATTACATGTTCGTGCTTAAATGGAAAAGTAAATGCTGTAAAAAAAATCGTGTGCGACTTTTGATGGTTAAAAATTTGTTTATCGATAAAACTATTTTAGGTCGTATTATCTATATTTTTCTAAAGGATATATTTTTTGTAAACATTTTTCCCAAAACAAGATCACCATTATTATTTATCACATAAAACATGATTATCTATGTTTAATAAAACTATAATATTATATTTACAATTAATTAAATATTCCAAATCAAAGTGTTAAAATTACAGGTCATTACATTATACATATATTCATGCATACATTTTCCAATTTATATACATATTCATGTTGATCGATGATTTTAGTATCTTCAGTAGTGTCATCATATTATTATCCCTCATTTATACTATGCACCTTTACTATACATTCTTGATTAGACATAGTCTTACCCATGTGTGATTTATGTAATACTCGGGTCAGTCTAAGACATTTCAAGTACATGGGGCAATATGATCAACAGGTGTTTTAGCAAGCTTAAAGGAGATTCATATTAGTATTGTTGTAAGATATTTGTATAACATTAATTCATTGGATATATATATTACAAGGTTTTATATTTATTAATCACTTACATTTGAGATGTTTTCTATCCATACAGTCTGTTGTGTGTGTGTATTATTGCTGCAATTCTGATTATGTATTCTCTGTTACTTACTGCATATTATGTTTTGTTCTATCCTAGAGGCACATGTATTTATTGCTTTGTACCAATACAATATACATAAAGGTGAGTTATTTATTTGATGTTTTAATACGTACCAGTGTTTGTCCAAGGTTCCATGTGTGTACCCTATATAGCCTTATCCTCCATATTATCTGACAGTATTATTGTGTATACTCTTGGATAGTATAGGTATAGAGGTAGGATGTCTCATTTGCCCAAATCAGGTGCATGATTCGTGCTATATGAAGTTGGATTGATCGTCGGTCAATACATGCCATATAAGATGGTTTGCTAGTCACTCCTGATCCAAATGATCAATGGAAAAATCCAAGTTTGAAGAAAACTAATCAAGTGCTTTTACCCAACCACCAAACCATAAGATTCCCACGATCTAAGAATCATACCAATGCATCTAAGCTCAATAAATGAAGGTATAAGCCATCCAAGAAACATCGAAGGATCAAATGAAGATTAAAAGTCATCTTATGGATTGATACCGATCCATAGGGCATGGTTTCGTATCGATCCTTGAACTATGCTGTTACATCCCGTAATTTGGCGTTATTTATTTAATTAGTTAGTTAATTAATTAGGCTCCAAAAATGGAATTTATGCAAACGATGAAATTTGACTATAAAACTTACACCATTGCGTTCATGGCAAAATTCTCAACAACTTTCATATTTGGAGTTTTGCGATCGGAGTCCAAACAAAGAAATTAAGGATGAAAAACGAATTCAGGACAAAAATAATTAAATAAGAAAATAATTAACTTTTTCACATTAATTGCTCGGGCTCATAGGACAATACTTTATTGGGGATGATAGACTCCCGACGGTCGATTGGTTACCCAAAGGAGATCGACTAATGGCGACCCGGCGGCTAAAATAACCTTAGGCCGTAATGGCTTAGATTTAATATTTTAAATTGAATGGTTTTGGTTGATTCTAGCGCCTATAAATTTAAGTCTAGCCCTCTCTTCTCTTTTCATGTTTTTATGAAGCCAGTAGTAAAGCTCTACTCCACTTTCTTTCTAAATTATAAAGATAAGATATTTGAATATATACTCATACAAATCGGAGAAGAGTAGAAATCTAATAAAAAGGAGACAAGAAGAGAATCGACCATATGCATATTTGAGGTAACTTATGTATTTATATATATTTTGTATCTATTTTCTTTCCATATCCCTAATCTCTTCTTAGATAATGTATGCTCATACCATCTTATATATATATATATATATATATATATATATATATCTTGGATTAAAAAGGATTTGAAGATGAATCAAAGATTCTACTTCAGAACTAGATATTTGGATCGCTTTTAAAAGGTGAGTGGGAAAATTTATAGATTGTTATAATATGAAAATGATCATGTTGGTTTTTATTTGATTTTTATGCCTAATTGGATAATTGTATGTGAGTTGTAGGCAACGAATTAAATGTGATCTAAATATATAAATATCGCCTATATATTCTTGTTTATGAATTGATTTAGCATTGTCTGCAACCTGAGTTGGAAATCAGTCCCAAAAGTATGAATTTAGAATTTTGATTTGAATGAAATTTATTCCCAATCTGAAATAGGTTGTATAATAATATTATAAATTTGGATTATTACTCTAATCTTGTTAGAATGTAACTTTTCTATGTTTGGAATTATTGGAATTTAGATCCTCTTAATATTTATAAATTAGTTTGATTTCTTTCCCTTTTATAAAAATACAGATCTTAATCTAATAAGGAATAAATGCAAATAGAAAGATAAAGAGATGTGTGAAGGTTTGAATTCATTGTAGTTTACATTGTCTATTTCAGTAATAAAAAGATATGATTATTCCTTATAATTTCAAATGACGAAATCTTTTATATTATAAAGTTAAACCTTTTGTTTTGGACTAATTTATGGAAATTATGGAGGCTAATCTCTTTAGATATGATTCCAACGGTTTAACATGGAAAAGAATGTTCTAGTGAAGATATATAACTGGAACACATTTGATAAAAGTAATTATTTGTACATAATTTACTATACTTATAATAATTGAATAAGAAGTTAATAACGATGCTTTCACGTAATATTCACATTTAGAATAATTAATTATGGGAAAATAATTTAAAAGGTTGTAACTCTAATAAATGGTAACATATATAGGAGTTGCAATAATTTGATAGGGTAAATGGATCAATGGGACTGATAAAATGGAACAGATAAATAATGTTACTAGTTGAAAGTAGTAGTCATATATAGATGTCTTAGGAAATGTCCATTAGAATTTTATGGACAAATTAACATTGATGAGCATTAAATGGGGATTTGTGGGTAGACAAATATTTAAGGTAAATCTCATTGCCTTAAATAAAAAGAGAATTAGTAAGCTAAATCCAATGTCCACCTAAGTTAATATAAATAAAGACTTAGGATGGTTAATTGGACTTAGTTGGTAGTGATGTGAGGTCAGTAGAGTCAGTCGACGGAAGACCACCCTTCACTTTAAGGTTACCGGCAGTCAGGTGTACTTATTACTGATGTGAGATCTCACTAATACTAGGACCCGTGTCAACATGAGAGATTAGTCTTGCTTTCTTAATTGGAATGTATTAAATGGTCCAAATTTCGAATTAGGAGCGGTGAGAGATATCTCTATAGGGGTTTGCTTCTGGTTTGAGGTTTTAAGTGGCTAAAGAGTCAGCCTCTCTCCTAAATGGAAGTATTAAGTAACATAGTGAGATTCTAAATAAGCAATTAAGGATTTCTCTAAAAAGGGTTTACTTCAGCGTTGAGGTCCTAAGTGGCAAAAGGGTTCGCCATCCTACTGAAAGATTTAACCTAATGAGATGCCATGTTTATAATTAAAAAGTTAGAGTGGATATCTCAGGAAGGGTTCACTTCAAGTTTGGTGTTTTAAGTGACTATAGGGTCCTCCTTTTTCTATAAAAAAGTATTAAGTAACCTAATGAGATTTCCAATCAATGATAACTAGCTAACACCATTAAGGAGCATGCTTCTGGAAATAGGTTTTAAATGATGGGGTTTACCTTAATTAAGGTCTTAAATGGCCAAAGTTGGCCTATTTTCCATTTGGAAGTATTAAGTGGCTTGGGTACGGTCTCTCACATTACCAAGGCCATAATAGTATCATTTAGGAGCATGCCTTGAGGATATGTCTTAAATGATGGGATCTACCTTAGTAAGGTCTTAAATGGCCAGAGTCTACCCAGTTTTCACTTGGAGGTATTAAGTGGCTTGGTATTGTTTATTACATGGCTATAATTTTATTTACGATAGATGCGGTAATAGTTGGATATTCAATGTCGAAAGCCTAAAATAGTGGTTAGAGGTCTTGTAACAAGGACCGACCGGCCATTAATAACATGGTTATGAAATCACCTTGAGAGTAGGTCTTAAATGATGGGGTATACCTTGATTAAGGTATTAAATGGTATTAGTTTTCTTATTCTTTTTCTACAGGATTATAAAAGCCCGCTTCATATTTAGAGGTACTAAGTGGTTAATGGATTTGGAAGTATCGGATGGTTAATATGGCTTCATTAGTATTTTGTACCTTGAGAAGAGTAAGTAGTTAATCCTATGTGCAATACAAGGTTAGATTAGAATTGCTAACCTTAATGGATATGAGAATTGAATGGAAACAAATCGGTATAAATTTATGTTATGGACAGTTTACATTTACCCAGTCACTAGAACATTATTTTTACCCCTTCCTTATTAAAACCCACATGATAGAATTTAGAGTAACATCTTACTGGATCTAGATGTGCTTTATTGTTAGAGAAGTCTTCTTTCTCCCATGCTCGATGATGATGTAACAATCCACTATCTAAGGAATACCATTAATTCCAAAGTAATAGTCATAGTCGGTATTTGTATCATGTTATTGTTTTCGTTGTGACTTTAGATTTCTATCAATTTCCAATAGACTCATGCTTATTTGCAGCTACCAAATCCAATTTGATCAGTTCTTTGACAGACTTGGGTTTCAATTTTTTTGAAATTTAGGCCTATTAAGGTGCGGTTGTTACATTTGCTAAGTTAGCCATGATATTTTGAGAGTGGATCCTTTAAGATATGGTGAATGTTGCGGAAGAACATAGTTGAGAGAATTATGTTGGCCTTCAACTAAGAATAAAGTGTGATAGACACGTTTGGGGGATCTTTTTACTTGTATTCAAAAATTGTATACTTCTGTAATAATCTCTTGAGTCAATACTTATCCATAGACTAACAATCCATAAGATCACCTTTGTAAAAAAAATTATAGAATCGTAAACAAAGTTTAAGCGTATTTAAGCCAGTGATTAGCCAAACCACCAAAATTGTTGTGTTCGATTTTCTCTCTTTTTCATTTATTGTCTTCACTTTATTCTTTTCTATAATCATTAGGGTGTTTATGCCAAATTTTGGCATAAACATATATACTAGATTCAGAACTGTGTAATTCATTATAGGGGCTTAGAAACTGGCACCACTTGGCAAAAAATGACCAAGCATCCCTTTAGTGGAAGCAATGAAAGAGTTGATGAACTCTTAGTGTTAGTACATAGTTATGTATGTAGCCCAATGCCTACAACGACCAAATATAATTATTCTTACTTTGTTACATTCACTGATGATTTCTTGAGACTAGGATATGCATCTAATAAAGAACAAATCCAATGTCTATGAGAAAAATTTTTAGAAATAAAAATGTAATAAAAAACCAAACAGGCCTCAAGATTAAGATTTTTCAATTTGATCGAAGAGGTGAGAATGTTGGATAGAAGATCTAACGGTTTTTAAAAGATAATGGGATTGTGTTTTTGATTATCCACCTTATACTCCCCAACACAATGGTGAGTTAGAGCAAAGGAACAGAACCTACTAGATATGGTTCAATCCATGATAAGTAAGGCTGAGTTACCTCTGTCCTATTGAGGATATCCATTAGAAACTACAGCTCATATGTAGAACTTATTGCTCACTAAATCTATGCCTGCAACACCATATAAGATGTGATATGTAAGAAACCCCAACTCAATTATTTGAAGGTATGGGATTATTTGGTGCAAGTTAAGAACATTGGACTGAATATACTATAGGCAAGATCGATACTGTGTATATTTATAGGATATCCTAAAAACTAATGGGATATGATTTCTACAAACTGAAGAATAAAATGTTATTTTTTCCTGACAAGGTGTCTTTTCAAAAAATGAATTTCTATTAAAAGAAATTAACAGTGAAGTTGTAAACTTGGAAAAAATCCAAGAAGTTAACACTAAGGCCAAACCACTGGTAAAACCGATTTTATACGTATACGAAAACACACAACCAATTAGAAGGTCTAGCAGGGAATCTTATGTACTGGAAGGGTACTGTATTTTTCTCGTGGTTAGCAAGAAGGAGGACATGTCTTAAATGATGACACTCCCCGTCCTTCCAACAAGCACTATAGGGTAAATTCTCTACACTAAAGCTTGGAGATTTGAAATCTGAAATGGATTCCATATACAAAAACAAAGTATGGACTTTGTCAGACAGACCCAAGGGGATAAAACCCATCGACCGTAAATGAATTATTAATGAAAATATAAATTTAGATGGGAAAGCATAGACTTATAAGGCAAGGTAGGGATTTCATCAAATTCAAGGTGTTGATTATGGCAAGATCTTTTTGCTTATGACCCTGCTTAAGTCCATTCAGATTATGCTAGCCACTATTGTATTCTATGGCTATGAAATATGGAAAATAGATGTAAAGATGGCATTTATAATTTAGAAGAAATGTTCTATATTCCATAGTCTAAAAGGTTTGTGGTTTTTGGGAGTGTGGGCAAGGCTTGCAAGTTGTTAAAGTTTATTTATGGAGTTAAACAAGCTTTAAGAAATTGGAATAAGTATTTTGATAATGTAATTAAATAGTTTGATTTTATTAGAACACAAAGGAAGCATGCGTATACAGAAAGGAACATGGCAACGCTATCATATTTATAGTGCTATATGTCGACGATCTATCATTGATTAGCAATGACATTTCATTATATCAATCAGTGAAAGGCAGGCTTTTCAAGAACTTTTCCATGAAGGATTTAGGAGAAACAGCCTATGTACTAGGTATAAAGATCTATAGAGATTGATATAATAGGCTGTTAGGATTGTTCCAATCACTATAACTGGATACCATATTTAAAAGGTTTGGTATGGAGAATTCCAAACATGAAAACGTTCCAATATAATCTGGACTCGTCCTTCCTAAGAAGGATACTCTATATACTAATGAGCATATGAAAAGGATTTCCTATGCTTCAGCCATGGAATCCATAATATACGCTATGATATGTATTAGACCGGATGTATACTGAAGTATTTAAGAAATTATAAGGACTTATCCCTTATATATCGGAGAAAAACATCGGACAACTGTAAAATGTATACTAAAGTATTTAAGAAATACCAAGGACTTATTCCTTATATGCGAGAATGGAGACCTCCTTATAAAGGGATATACAGGCTCTAGCTTTCAATGTCGTATAAATGATAGTAATTCAGTGTCCAGTTATGTCTTTAAACTTAATGAAGGAGCCATCAGTTGGAATATTTTCCAAATAAGAAACAATAGTTGATTCGACGATGGAGACCGGGAACATCATTCTGAATGAAGCAGCTAAAGAGGTAGTCTAGATGCACAAGTGTTTGAGTAAGCTTGGAGTGATTTCCGATACCAAGAATCCAATGACATTGTTTTGTGATAACAATGCGACGCTATAGATCGTGAAGGAGGCCATAGCATACAAGAAGTCATGGCACATTCTTTGAAAGTTCTACCTTATTAGAGAATTCATTAAGAAAAAAGAGGTTGTGATACAAATGGTAGATACCAAGGAATACCTATCACATCTTTAACATGGAAGTTCCGCATTGATTACAGTCAAATCATGGTATGTCATCCACCGAGTGACAATAGTTATGTCGAGTGGAAGTATTGGAAGTGAAACACTAATCAAGAGAGGATTCGTCACCTCGGTTATATAAGATTAGTATCACAGTCAACTGAAGTCAGTATAAAGTCAAAATCCCTGACCATAGTAGTTTGGTTAATGATAATTATTATTATTGAACCAAAGACTTTGTGTTTGGACTATAGAGTTTAATATTGATGATATTAGAATTTTGACCATTAACAAATTCTATAAGTCCTAAATGATATAGTTTTGACAAAGAGAATTGGTATAAATAATAGTCACATCTGGTAACTCTTAGCAAAGTAAAATTTGATTTTACCAAAACCAAGTAAGCGATAAATTTTGTCAAAATATCACACCACTTGCTAAGTGATATGTGAATGTTAATATTCAAATAGTTTGATATTAATCGCTAACTAAATTTATACCTAAAGAGTCACACAACCGAAATATAAAATACTCCTTTGACCAAATGATTTAATTAATTCGTAAATTTATAAATTAGTTAAACTGGTTAATATTTATGAAATATTAATTATAATTTATTTTATTTTATTTGTTAACCAATATAAATAAATATGTTTATAATAGTTATAAATATATTGATCAATATATGATATCGATACGGTTTTAAATCGGATTTAAATGTGATCAATATTGTACGAGCTAAAATTGGATCTAAAGCCTATATGAACAAATGGAGTTTGGTCATGCTAAGACAGAATAGGGGGCGGCTATGATATGGAGAATAGGCTAGGGTTTTGATAGAATAAGAGGAAGAGAATGGGTAAGAGAGAAAAGTGGATCTTGAACCTAACTTGTCCCTCTAGTGTCTCACTTATAAATACATCATAATTGACATTTTTTACTATTTTTTTGGAGCCTCCATCTACCGCTCTTCTAGATGAAAAACATCATCATCCCTCCTCTATTTTTAAGCTTAAATTAAAGAAAAATAATCGCTATTCTATAGTCGGTGGTCGTCAGTTTAGGAGCTAGCATCTTAGTGAATTGGAATCTTGTTAAAGGAGTCGGTCTCTTCATCTCAGTGTTTACTAATAATAGGCTTTGGAGATTAGGTAATTTTCTAATCTACAACCATATATTAATGTTTAGATAATTATATATTGCTTTGTTGGTTGGAAAACGAATCGAGTATATCGGTATGTCGTCACATTCAAAATGGTTGCATAGTTACATGCTTTTATAATTAAATTAAAAAAATATGACCACTGAATTCACAGCATAAAAAAATTGATTTTTAATTTAAATTAATTTAATATACATTATTTAAATTATTTAATCTTCATGATCAAAATAGTAAACTTTACACAATTTAAAATATGGTTTTAAAATTTTATATAACTAATTTCATACTCAAAATACTTTCAACGTAAATAAAATAATTTTCTAATATATATAATGTAAATATTATTTAAATCAACTAATTATATAAATTAATAATATCAACATATATATTATATAAAATAGGTTTTACATTTTATAAAATTAAATTTGCACCTGATATACTTTCAATATATATATATATATATGTATGTATGTATGTATGTATGTATGTATGTATGTATGTATATGCTTGTAAAAGTTAAAAATTGAATTTAAAATTAATTTTCAAATTATAATACACATATAATATTTAAACATCAAAATACTATTTAGATTATTACCGAAAGCATTTTGCCGCGGGCATTATTAAAGGTGTGTAATTTTATTTTATATAATTTATATGTATTTCATTTACATGTTTTTAAGTATATATTTATTATTAAATAATTTATAAGATATATATATATATATTATATATAGGTTTATTTTAATAAATTTTTTTGAATTTTACTACAAAATAAATAAATAAAATTTTAATATGGTTATATACGATTTTAAATATACAAAATCATATTATATGTAAATTCCAAATATATATTAATAAATTATTCAAACTAAAAAAATAGATTTATATATATACAATTTTTACACATAAATTAGAGCATATAAGCATACGTTTGGATGATATATTTGTATACTAGAGGGCCTAAATGTCTATCGTGGTGTAAATCTCAACACTTCTACACGGGCATGCCAAACCTTGCATGGATTGCTATGTTACACATAAACATATATATGTGTGTGCGCGCGCGCGCGTGCGCATATGATACACATATATATGATTTAATATTGATTACAAAAAATAAAACTATATTACAAATTTTAATAAAATAATGATTTTGTTTAAAAGGAAATTCAAAAACTAAATAAACTAGGCTTCATGGGCCCAATAAAGATCCAAAATGGTTTTAAAAAAATTCAAGTTCGCTCAATTCTTCTATTGCAGGCTAGTCTTGTTCATACAATAGCTACCATGGCAATGAGTACACCAATAGGTAGAAGATGTCATAGTATGGTAGGTCGTCGAGTCTATCTACGAGTGTATTATGACAAAGTGGTAGGTTTGGATGTCCTTGTTTTATGCATCGTATGTTTTCAAGTCGTATACCCCAACACCATATATCCTATTTATGAAGAGTAGCAAACCCATTTTTCCCTATTGATAGATTGCATATATTTATTTTATTTGCTAATAATTATGTGTTTAGGAGACTAGCATGAGCATAGTGTTGTAGCTGGGCATGTCTCATGACCATCCTTGCATGGAAAAATACGGGTTCTTGCACGGATACATTATATATACATATATCAAATTTATTTAATATTTTTGGTAAATGACTCATACATGGTAGGCTATTATTTGACTTGAATTTTTGTATTATCCTTTTATTATAACTCCGCACACTCCCACAAGATGGTTAAGAGGTGGGTTAGTATGACTACACATTAGCTAATCAATGGAAATTAGTAAGAGTTTATGGATAAGTTAATTGTATAGGATTTTTATTATTGTATTTTCCATTGTGTAGCCCTTTGAGTAGTCAACACTTATTTCCATTATTAGAGGCAATGTTTTTATCTAGTTATTTATGCGTTCGTGAAATATCGACTTAATTATTTCATTATGATTAGCTGAGAGGTGTTATGCTCTAATATTATGGAGTTTATTTATGGGCACTTTCTCTTGATAATAATACTTCTCATTGTTTATATATGTTCAGTTATATTTTATGTGTAGTATGAGACATACGACATCTTACAGAATCTTTATTTAAATTTTTAAATGGAATTTTCATGAGTTGGGTGCTTAACACAACAGGAAATTAGTTGATATGCATCAAACGTGGAGGGGCTTTCCAAATCACCTCTAAGGAAGTGTTGATAAAATTCCTTCATGGAAATGGCAGTAAGGTTCTTTGGAGAGAAGGTGTTGTAGCAGATCATTTCTTACTAGTTAAAATTAGTTGTTGGTACTGCAAGTGATACAGGACTAAATAAAGTATAGTTATAGTTGTTAAATGGAATGTTATGAGTAAAAAAATCTTTTAGTCGTGTCTTTTAGTCATCTAGGATCAAAGATCCACCTAATTCAATTGAAAATTAAAAATTTTAGGTTTGAAGAAAATTTCGTCTCAAACAGAAGTCATTCGTAGCAATCTTCGGTGAGATTCAATTTAAAGGTTAAAAAGTTATAACTGTTCGATTGTGAATTAACAATAGTCACAATTGTTTATTAAACAACCATTGAATCCCAAATGTTAGATTTAATATGGTCCATTTTGTGTTGATCACACTTAGACAGTCGTCAAAGTTCAAATGTGTATTAGACATATGCTTGGATATGGTCAACTGTTCATTAATTAGAGTGCGTTGACAATTTTCTAAACCTCATTCATGCATCTAACATGCCGTGCTAGTATGCCAATAGTAATTACCCCTTTTATACCCCCTAACCTCTCTTATTATTTACAACACATCCTTTCCTTCTTTTCCTTCACGCTAAAATCATTCTTCTCTTATTACAAACTATGTCTAAAACTAATTTTGACATTAAAGATTTGGCTACATTGCTGGCTACAAAAGCATTTCTCGATGGACTGAGAAGTGGAAATACACCAATGCACACTTCAACTTACACCAATATGCATTAGGTTTTTTATTTTTTTCTGGGCACCAAGAACATTGTTAATGGAAAATTTACATGAAAAGTATTTGTTTCATTGCATTGTGTGACTATTTGCAAGCTTAAGGTTTGATGGCTACAAAAGAAATCTGCATTAAAGAAATGATAGAAATATTTGTATACATCATAGCTCTAGCTCCTCCAACATGTCATTTTAGAAATGTTTCAAAGATCATTTAGCGATATTTATGTTTATTTTCAAGTTGTTCTAAAAAAAATTTGTTAATGTCTATAGATATAATTGAATCAGAGGACGAACAATTCAACGTTGTAACGGAAAAATTAGAATTCAATTCAATACTGTCTATTTTCTTAAATTGCATTGGAGATATGAATGGAAAATACGTAGGTGCACACTTACCTAGTCATAGTGCTTAATCATTTATTAGTCAAAAAGGGCATGCGACACAAATGTTATGATTGTTTGCTCATTTGATATGGCATTTACATACGTAATGCCAGGCTGAGAAAGAACTGCACATGGTAGTTGAGTATTTAAATGCAGCAATAAATAATAGGGAATCAAAATTTACACTGATAGAACGTTACTTAATGCAGCAATAAATCATAGAGAATCAAAATTTCCACTGATAGTTGAGTATTTAATGCAGCAATAAATAATAGGGAATCAAAATTTCCATATCCTCCACTAGTTAGTTGATTGGGGATATCCGCTGATAGAACGTTATTTATCCCTATACCAAATGTAAGATATCGTATTTCTGATTTTCATGGAACTCAAAATCAACCAAAATTAGAAAATGAGATTTTCAACTTTCATCATTCAAGTTTACGTATGGTAATTGAAAGAACATTGAGAATATATAAAAGAAAATTTGTGATCTTAAATAATATGCTGATTTGCCAATTTTCGATTCAAATAAAAGTGGTTGCTATAATGACTATTTACAACTTTGAAAACACAATAGTGGAAACTCCGACTTTATGTCATTTGACGATGATCTCAATCTTATTCTAGATGAATACCTTGAAGAATACTAAATGAACTAGTTCAAAGGATTGTATGAAATAATATGGCGTTAGTTCGAGGTAAAATAAGAGATGGATTAGTTGTTGCTGTAGGAATTTTCTAATTTGTAGTTTTTATCATGTTTATATTTTTTGTTCAGCATCATATTAGCTGAAAATGTATTTTCAATTCCAGATTATTGTATATATCCCAATGTATTTGTTATCATTCTATCTTTGTTACCATATATCTTAATCATGTTTATACTAATTAATTAAAATTTAGTCATCATTAGCAATAATTATTATAACACGACTTTCATAAAAATACCCCTTTTAAATGCTCCTTTCATAACCAAAAAACATACTTCCCTTTTGCAAACTTACCCTTTTAAGAATCCCATTTCGCTAAATTACCCTTTTAAGAATCCCCTTTCATTTAACAAAAAACTAACCCTTAATCATTTTAAAAGTCTATTCAAATCATGTTTGAGCTTATGCATTTGTTTAAAAACTTTCTACCAACTACTAGGATACAAGTGAATACCCTATATATGTTTTGTATCCATTGGTTCGATGAATCGTCATATAAAATATTCTTATGTATGCCGTCCATCACATTTATTCTAATTTGATACACGCTGTAAATTTGGTGGTTCATGATATAGCAGAAGTAGTTGATCAAAATATCACTATTTTTGCTTTATAAAATATTATAACTCACCATGTGTGACCTGTGCATCGCACATGGTAATATTGTAAAATACACTGTTTATACTTTTAATGTTAAAATTAGCACTTCATTATGCAACATATGATAAATTTGTGACATAAATGAACAATAAATCTTACATATAATTTAAATGATGTAACTTGTATATCTTTATATTAGAGTATTTTTATCATTTTTGTTAATATTAATGTGGCATACATGTAGCAAATAACATGCTTAGTGATTTATTAAATGAATTAACAAATATTTTGTAGCCAAATTTGTTTAAATTTGTTAATTTAGAATTGCGTGAATAGTTTAAATAAATGGACTTAAAGGTAGGTAGTAGGAAAGAACTGAGATGGTTTTTGTGAAAAATTGTAGAAAATTTAATGCATGGTTAATTGAAATTAAAAATAGAATATTGTAGCATACTGTATTATAGATTTTCAAGATAAATGAATTACAAATTAAGTTTTTCGATATTATTTATGTACATAATTTATGTTATGTGATTTATATATCTTTATGGTTAATGGAAAAATAGTTAAATGCTTCTGTTAATATGTATGTATGTATGTGTATGTATGTATGTTGGTATATGTATATGTATATGTATATGTATATATGTGTGTATATAAGTATGTGTGTGTGTGTGTATTTATATATTAGGCATATATTTTTATGATTTATTAGAAGAAGAACAAACTATTTCCTAATGTTATTTAAATAGTTTAAATCTGATATTTTGTATGTGAATTTAAATATAATAACATTAGGAAAGAATTAAAGTAAAGGGCTATAAATAATTGTAAAAGTATAGGCATTTGAGGCTACATATAGAATTCTAAAATATAGTTTATGATAAATTTATCAAGATAAATGAATAATAAATCAAATTTGTTAGACTTATATATCTTTATGTTCATATGAGAAAATAATTTTACCAATTTTTTTATATGAATATTGTATACAAATTAAAACTGACATATTTTAGAATTTATTAAATGAATTAATGAATATTTGTTAGTTGAATTAATTCAAACTATTTAAACTCAATATTACATAAATAATTTAAATACTAAATGTATAATATTAGGTGATGTTGTAAAGGATTTTGTAAACTACTATAGAAGTAAAATATAGTTACTTGACAAATAAATAATTTTTTACAGTGCAACGTATGGTAAGTATATTTATATAAATTAATTTTGCAATTTTTTTTGAAAACGGTACTTAGATACAACATGTCACTGTGACAACAAACCACAAATCATGTGTCAATACATGTTCAAATCGCACTACACAAGTTTCAAACTTGTGACCTCTTGCACCAAAGTCGAATCACTTAACCATCGGGACAATGGTGCTTGTAAAATTTTGCAATTATTATTTATGTGTATAATTTATGTTATATGATCAATGTATATATACATCTAAGTGAATTTATTTTTCCATTTTTTATATTATGAATGTCATATAAATATTAAAATTTTAGTATTTTTATGATTTATTAGGCGAACCAATGAATAGTAGTTTAATGAACTTGTTTAAATAGTCTTAAGATTATATAATTAATTATAATATACAGACTTAAATGTAAAATATTAAAAGGGAATCAAAGGGTATTTTGTAAATGACTGTTTAATTTCAAAGATGCTGATATCTGAAATAGAATACATAACTTTGTAATGCATTATATGATAAATTTATTGTTACACCAAAAATTGGCACAAGCACCCAAGAGATTTATAGTAGAGGAATAAATGAAGAATATAAACGTAGACGGAGAGAACATAGCAATAAAGCAATAACAAAAAAGCAAATAATAGAGATACAACAATTTATAGTGGTTCAGTGTTGTTTGCCTATGTCCACTTTGAAGAGATAGCTTTATTAATCACTTTGTAAATTGAGTACAAGAGGGAACAGATGAAAATCCTTAGAATACAAAGCAATCAATAACATAAAGATTCTAAAAATGAACAATCAAATCTATATTTATAGAGGAAGATGGTGAAATATCTCCATGAAAATTCAATAGAAGGCTCTCCAGGTCCATTGTGGCCCATAGAAGGGATTGCATGACCCAAATCCCAAGAAATAGGGATCAGGGCCGATCCCTATGATTGGTGTTTTGAAGGTGCAATCCCTATGGGAGCTTCTCTACGTTGTATTATGCTTAGCCTCTAAGTTTCATATCAATTGGATTAGTAGAACTTGAGTTATTGAGCAATCTTTATTGCAACATGTGATGTTGTCTGATTTAGGCTGATCCCTCTAAGAAGGCCGATCCCTCTTTCTTATGCTTTTTAGGGTGTGATCCTTAAGGTGGACTCCCTAGAGTCCCCTTTTCCTATTTACAAAGTTTCATATGTATCCGACTTTTGGATTTTGAGATATCGATCGTTTTTCATCGAGTTGCGCTTTTTAGCTAAAGTAATCTGATCCCTTTGGTAGAGAAGGATCATACTCAATCTCTTTTTAGATTAAACAACATTCCATGTTTAGAAACTTTTTTATATCATATCATTTGATTCCGCTCGATCACGGCTTCATATTATCATCTACACTTGATTTTCGGACCCCACAATCATCACTTGGGCTACTGGTTTTGTTGGCAGTCGAGTTAAACTTGTCCAGTCAGTTCGGATATAGCCGGGTCAAAATGTCGGATAACGTTTATTAAGATAAATGAATCATAAATTAAATTTTTTATTCTCATTTACGTGTATACTTCACATACTGTGACTTATGTTTCTTTACTTTAATACAAAACTAATTTTACCATATTTTTAATATGAATATACATATTGAAATTATTGTATTTTCATAATTTAATAGATAAACTAATGAATATTTTTTAACTGATTTTATCGAATTAATTAAAATTTAACATTTCATCATTAATTTAAATATATGGACTGAAATATGAAATATTAGAAAAAGGTAATATGAGTTTTGCAGATAATTATGATAATTTTAAATGTAGGTATTTGCAGTTAAAAGTAAAATTTTACAATGCAACATATTATATATTGAGATAATGAATTAAAAGTTAACTTTGTTATTATTATTTTATTTTATTTATTTATCATAGGTGAATGAAAAAATAATTTTACCATTTTTTTAAGTACGTAGTTTTGTTCTTTAATATTCATAAGAAATATTAATAAATACTGGCTACATCAATTTATTTAAATACTTTAAATTTTGGATAATGTAATTAACCTAAATACATTGGCTTAAGCATAAAATATTTGGATGTAACTGATGAACTATTTGTAAATAACTTTATAAACATGAACGTCCATACCAGGAAATAAAATTATTGGAAAGCAATAGTAAAATAAGCGTAAAGTGGTAAATTAACAAGACTTGAATATATAATATCGAGAAGATTAAGAGGGAAAAAGAAAAATCCTAGAATCAATAAAAGAGCTAGAAATTCTTTTACTTTACTATTATTTAACTGATTTTTTTTAATTGGTTAAACTTAGAATTAGATAAGTAGCTGGAAAGAGAAGGGTTTTAAAAAAAATCATAGTAATTGTAATGCGGAAGTTATTTGAAGTTAAAAATAGAAGTTTGTAATACATACATATACATGCGTGCGTGCGTGCGTGTAAACATACACGCACATGCATATATATATATATATGCATATATATATATATATATATATATATATATATATATATATATCAAAATTGGCATATTATTTTACAATTTATTAGGAGAACAAACTAATAATTTATTAATATTAATTAAATATTTTCAATTTATTATTTCATACATAGTTTAAATATACGAATTTAAATATAAAATATTAAGAAAGAATATAGTGGGTGAGTAGTAAACAATTGTTGAAATGTTAACGCGGTTATTTGAGGAAAGCAGAATTTTGCATTTATGACAAATTTATTAAGATAAATGATTAATATATTAATTTTATTAATATTATGTAAGTATTTATTTAATTTTTTTACCATTTTTTGACATGAATATGGTATACATATTAAAACCATCAAATTTTGGAATTTATTAGACTAACTAATGAATATTTGTTAGTTAAATTTACTCGAATAGTTTAAACTCAAGATTGCATATTTAAATATGTTGACTTAAATGTACAATATTAGATGATATTTTGAAATTTTTTGTAAATAACTATAGAAATTCTAGAAGTAGGTACTTGAGTTCAAAAAATGAATTTTACATCATAATATATGGTAGATATATTCATGTAAATTAAATTTTTAATTATAATATGTATATAATTTATTTCATCGGATTGATATATTTGTATATTTAATGAATTTTTTTACCTTTTTTGTTAACATGAATATGGTATAAATATCAAAAATTTTGTATTTTATGATTCGTTAGACGAATCAACAAATAATACTTTGTTAAATTTATTAAAATAGTTTTAAGATTACGTAACTAAATACTTATCATTTATGGACTTAAAAGCAAAACATTAGATGAGAATTTAGGGTTATTTTCTAAATGGTTACAGAAATTTTTAATGTATCTATTAGAAATAAATAACATTGTTTTATAGTGTATTGTATGATATATTTACTGAAATGAATTAATTGTGTTTTTATTATTGTTTATAAGTATAATTTTTTTTATGCATCAAACACCATTGTTCCAGTGATCAAGCTCTCCTCTTTGGGGCGTCAGGTTACCAGTTTGAATCATATGTAAAGTTACTCGAACTACCAAACATATGTTGACTTGTAATATGATATATACTACCTACGGATTATAAACGATCCATATCTCTTTCATCCAGTTTTTAATGTTTTATATACGAATTTGGACTAGAAAAAACTAGTTGACGCAACAGAAAGTTAGATTTTCCAAATTCCTTTATTCATAAAAATTTAGTTTTTCAACTTTATGTGAAATTAAAAAAATTCCCTTATTTAATTATTTATTTTTATAAAAATCCAGGGTGTCTTAAAAAGGCTTTGCTTCATTGCATTGTGTGATCACTTACAAGCTCACGATCTAATGGCTATAAATGAAATTTTGGTAAAGAAATGGAAGCAATATTTGTAGACATCATATCTCTGGTTCTTGCAACATGTCAAGGTTACATGCAAGTTTCAAAGATCAAGTGACAGTATTTATATTTATTTTCATGCTTTTCTAAAATTTGCATTGTTAATGTCCAAATATATATTTAAACTGCAAAATGAACAGTTCAACACTACACCAGAACAAATTAGGAATAAACCAATATTATTTATTTTAAAAAAATGCATCGGAGCTTCAAACAGAACGCATGTAGCTGCACACTTGCCCATTGCCAGTTCTCAATTATTTAGTGGTCGAATATGATATATGACACAAAATGTTATTGTTATTTGCTTGTTTAATATGACATATGCATGTGTAACAGCTAGTTTGGAAGGGACTACACCTGATAATACAATTTTTAATGCAATAATAATCGATAGGGACTCAATTTTCCGCATCCTACGCAGGTCATTTACCCCTTATCATACTGTAAGACATCATATTCCTAATTTTCTTGAACTTCAAAATTAACCAAAATCAAAAAAATGAGTTTTCAATTCCTATAATTAAGATTTACTTATGGTAATTGAAATAACGTTTGGAATATGAAAGAAAAATTTATGATCTTTAATAATATGATGATTTTCAATTTTTGATTCAAGTATAAGTGTTTGTTATTACTAGTGAAAAAGATAATGAATACCTTGCAGAATATTACTTTAAGCTACTGGTGAGAAAGATAATGAACTGGTTCAAAGGATTATTGGAAATAATATGGTGTTGGTTCAAAATAACATAAGGGGAGGAATGGTTATTGCAGAACTTTGCTCAATTATTATTTTTATTGTTTTTATTGTTTCTTTCTGCATTGTCAGGCCCGACCCAAGGCGTAGGCAAGAGATTCAGCTGCATGGAGTAGCAACATACGGAGGGGAAATAAGAAAAATTATCATTCTCCCTTTCCAAACCATCTCCTTTGCATAGTCGCCAACTATTCCATAATCTAACATTGCATCCCACTCCGCCTCATCATCAATCACCAACCCTGCCAATTGCGTCAACGTAGTCATCGGCCAACCGCCTCGTCCTCAATTGCCTATTCTTGGTTCCTACCCTAATTTTATTTTGATTTTCCCTAATTCCTAAATTATGTGAGTTAATTAATGGAGTTATTAAATTGATTATTCATTATGCAACTAAATGTTAGTTTACTGATCCTAAACTAAGTGAGTTAATTTACGATTGATCAAATGCCCCAACTCCTAAACTAACTGACTTAATTTACTAATTTGTCATTTCACATTACAAGTAAATGAACCTATTACAACTAGTTATTTATAACGTTTACAAAATGACAGTTTTAATAAAGGGTTTTTAACAATGGTTTTTTCTAATAGTTGTAACATAGGGTTTTTAATAATTGGTTTTTCCTAACAGTTGTAATAAACTTATTTTTAACAGTTGATTTTTTCTAAGCTATAATAAATGTATTTTTAACAACTATTTATTTTAGCCGGTTGTAATAGAGATCTATAACAACTTATTAGTTTTAACCGTTGCAAACATTGGTATTTTCTCAAAATTTATAAAATAATAGAAAAATTAATATTGCAAAGTTATCTGGTTAAGACTTAATATGTAACAACCCGCCTATTTAACGATTACATATTTAAATGTTTGATTTAAATATGGCGTCGTTATTCGGATTTTGGGGTCCGAAATGTCACTTTTTGCAAACGGTCGAATTGGAGCTCAAGACCACCTCCATTGGTTCCAAAATGGCGTTTGCGATCTTTTTGAGTATAATCTTTGATATGTTTGGAGTAAGTGAAATTTTGACCTTTTCTATTGGGCTTTGGGCTTGGGTTTCACCCAAACTGTTCTATTAACCTCAACTCAGCCCTTCTCTCCTCTCATTTCACTTATTCATTTCTTAAACTTAAGCTAAAAACTGAAATGGGGGAAAGGAAGTGGAAATAGAAATTAGCAAGCCCTAGTTCTTCTTGTAAACTTGATTCTTGCTCCAAAATCAAAGAGAATCCATTGGTAAGTTCATCTCCATCTTCTCCATCTCTTCTCCTCTTCAATTTCAGTAATTTCCTAACCCTAACTCAGTAAATACTTGCTTTGATTCTAGATTGAAGCTTGTAGTGTTGAAGTGGAGTGTAGTTGGTTGATTCCTTGCATTTGTGCTTCTTCATCTTCTTTGTTTTGTGTAAAAAGGTGAGTTTTTAACTCACATCTACCTCTCTTGCTATCATTGATGTTGGGTATGATTTCCTAACAAATATTCATGTGCTATTGCTTTGATTTGAAAAAGATTTGGAATTCATTTGATAAGGGCAAGAAGTGCTGGAAAACAGCCTTCGGCCGACCGAGCGCAGGCTCCGGTCGACCGACCTGCTGCCCCGAGTCATATTTTGTTTCCTGCATCTGGCCGGCCGACCGAGCCCTGTAGTCCGGTCGACCGACCTGCTCCTATTTGCCCGTTTTGCTGTTTTTGCATATTTTGATTTGTTTTCTGGATTTTATCGATTCAAGTTGCTTTTTAGTGGTTGTTATTGCATATTTGGCTTTGATAACTTACTCTTGACTTCATCCACGGGTTTTTTATAAAATAATCTCTCGAATCGCATTTAAAAGCTCGTTTCTCCAATTTATAAATTCTATTTAAAACACACACTTTCGCACTTCGAGCGAAGTGGAAGGGTGATTAAATGGTTGGGCAAAACACGGACCATGAATCTGTGCGTTTATCTTTCCGATTAGTCCCCGACCTATTCGATTGATCGTTTTGACCCTTGTGTCTGGTTTACCGATGAGATGAGGTGAACTTTGTAATGCTTTGAGTGTGAAAATGGCTAACGGATAGTAAACCGTTTAGTGCGAACGAGTGGTTATGGGACATACGTTAACACTTTTCGGATTCCTCTTCGAGAGTTGTGACACATTCCGCCAGTTAGTGGTGTCCAGTACTGGGTCTCTGACCTTCGCCACTACGGTTTGTTGCCCTATAAAGTATCGCTCCGATGTTGGCCTTATGTGCCGCATGAGTGATATTGGGTTTGTTGCCTTTGGGTATGTTGCCTTCGGGTATGTGGCCTTCGGGTTTGTACCTTCGGGTGTGTGCCTTCGGGTTTGTTTCCCTATTGTATCGCTTTCGGAGTTGGTCATTCGTCACTGCTCGAGTGATATTGGGTTTGGAGTCTTCGGGCTCATGGATCCTTGTTTATACAGTACTGAGCTCGAGCAATTTTCTGATATTTCATTGATATGTATATTCCCTTGGTGTTGCCCTTCGGTGTTGGTCATTATGAGCCGCATGATGCATAGCATTTACCTTGTGGAACTTGTATACCTTATTGGTATTTGTTATTGCCTTTTTGGCTTGTTTTGGGATATTCGTATCTTTTGTTTCTATATGTTGCCGATGATATGAGGCTTGTTCTATATGATTCATCTTTCGTTAGATGATTGTGTTATCTCTTTTAGAGATATCTATTATGCTTTGTAACCTTGCAGGTTTATTGTTGTTCAGTTTATTTAACTGATTTGTTATTTAAACTGACCCGTGTATTTTATACTCGGGTCAGACCGAGATGTTTAGGGTTAGGTGCTTTGGACTTAGCCTCTTTTGCTTCCGCGTTGACTATTCCGCTGACTCCTTTTTGTCATAGCTTTTTGTGTAGACCTATTTTGTTGTAACTCTGATATGTATTCTTGTGAACTCGTCTGTATATTGTGGTTTGCTATACCACTTGATATGTATCATTTTGTATACTCTGTTATGTATCTATATATGTGTATATGATGGTTTACTGTTCTGTGATGTATATTGCATTTGAGTTGTTATATTCTGTTCTGATAGATCCTATAGCCATTGTAGTCTTGCTTTAAATATTTATTGAATACGTCGAACTGTTTGTGATTCTACTTTTCGACGTGTTTAGTGAATAGTTAAGGTAAGATTACACATAGTCGCTCCTATCCAGCCTTATTCTCCGTGTTAGCAGACGGTATTATCTATACAATACTCTTTGTTAACGTGGGTATAGAGGTGGGGCGTCACATAATAATTTTAATATTAATAATTAACACTTAATAATCAATGTTAAATATATAATAGGTAGTAATTAAGAATTACTATAAATAATTAATAAAACATACATAATAATTAACATTTAATAATTAATATTCAATTTTAATTAAGAACTAACAATTAATAAATAATAAACAAGAAGTAATATTTAATTATTAATAATTATCAATTAATAATTAATGATTACTGTTAGATAATTAATAATTAAGACTAATATTTAATATTTAATAATTGGTAGTTAATAATAAATGTTAAATAATTAATAACTAATAATTAAGGCTAATGTTTAATATTTATAAATTAATATTTAATAATTAAACTTCTTTAATTAACTTCTTTAATATTTAATGTTATATATAATAAATAATTATCTATTCTTATAGTTAATAAATTAAAAAGTATAAATTTGGATTTTAGAATAAATCGACAAAAGTTGAGTTGTTAATAATAAATAAAGGCTTAAATAAATAGGTATAAATATTTATTTGAAAAGACAAATCTTATTTAAAACATCTAATAAGGATAATAAAAGTATATTTATATATTTAAAAGTATGTTAATAATCGTTTTACAAAAATAACTAAAATTTGTCGCATTTTGTCAATTGTACATATGCTATAAAATTAGAGATTTTGGTATTAATTAAATATGATTTTAAAATATAAAGAGACATGTTTTAATTTATTTAAAGAAGGAAAAAGTTCATTTTAAAGTTTGGTTAACTTCAATATATAGCTTAACAAAAACGTCAAATTCTGACTGCAAATTTGTCGACTAAAACACCGTTTTCAATCAAAACAAGTTGTCGACAAGTTGTTTTGTTGCAACTTGAAACATTTTCTAACATACACATATGTATAAATACAACTTTATAAACTATTTGAACAATTTACATTTAGCACTAAAGACAAAAAGGGTTTACTTTTGAAAAGTTTACATAAAAGAGTGTAAAAGGTGAAAAGATATGATTTGACAAATTAAGTTTTATTTTATATCTTTACAAACAACATCATTACATATATGTCATGTCTCATTTATGGGATGTTAAGTGTATGCATGGAAAATGAGCAAAAGGGTAATTATGTAATTTAAAAAGTAAAGAAAAAAGACAAAATCAATACTTAAAGACTTAACATCACATCCAACCTTCTCTTCTCATTAATGCACATCCTTTCTCATCTTGGAAAGAAAGAAAGTAAGTTGAAAATTCAAAAAGTAGAAGGGTATTTTAGTCATTTTGGCTAAGGTTAAAAATGTAATTTACATAGAAAATTTTTGCTATAAATACCACTACTTTCACTCATTTTTTTCACACCTCTCATTCTTCTTCTTCTTCATTTTTGAGCTTTCTTTTGCTCATTAATGGCTTTTCCTCTTTAAGAGAGGTAGGAGGGTTAAAAATAGTGAAGTGCTTAGGCACTAATCCACTTGTTACTCTCTAACATCTTCTTAATTCACTTCTTCTTCTTCTCTTCTTAAAAAGGGCCTTAGGCCATGAGTTTGGGAGTTGATAAGGGGAGAACGTGAGCAAAGCAAGTAGAGATGGAGATGGTCGAGCACGTGGAAGCATGGTTATGATAAGATTTAGAAAGGATTAGTGAAGCGTTGAATTAAATGAATGTTGGTAGGAAGTTAAACGTTTTGGTTAAAAGTGAGAAATTCTCATTGCTTTTGAATGTATATTTTAGTTATGTTAAAACAATCACATTTACACCCTTATGACATATGAATGTTTATACCAAATTGATTGTTAATATGGATGATTTGATAGTTAGTAAATTAAGTGAATTATGATAATATATCACGTTGTGATATTAATAGTGAATGTTAGATTTGAAATCATATGTATGTGATTGGTTGAATGGATGTTATGTTAGTAATAAATATGAATATCGGATATGTTCATTTTGATTAATTAATCACTTTGTTAATAAGACCATATTTTAGTGATATGTGATATTTTGGAAAAATAAGTCTCTTTTCATTTAGAAGTGAAATTAAAGTTAAAATAAAAGAGAATTTGAGAAGTGAAACGGATTTGAAAAGGATAGTCAAATTGAAATTGAAATTGAAATTAAGATGAATTGAAATTTGAAAAGGATAGATTTAAAATCCGTCGAGCAAAGGTAGTTCGCGATTCCGCGCCGAAAAGTTCAAATGAATGTGTAGAGTGAAATATAGCTCGAAATTCTTCGAGATAAGAAAACTACGAACTATTATATCCATATGTTCTAAATGAAAATAGAAAATCAAAGTTTCATTTAGTAGATTTTGAAATAAATCCAAATCAATTTTCTAGAAAAATCGCGCTAGTATGGTTAAGTGACCATAACAGGAAATCTGTTTAAATGAACGTTTTTTAATTATGGAAAAATATAAAATAAATTTGATAAATCTATTTAAATGATTTAAAAGAGATTTGGATTGAATAATATGAATTATCAAATGTTTAAAGTTGATTTAATCAATTAAGTTTATATGTCACTTTCCACAGCACTTTTTTACAGCAAATTTTATAACCATTTGGAAGTGAGTTTAAATGTAATAACGATTGTTTCAGAACCAATTATGAATGTTTTAAAAATGATAGTTAATTGTTTTGAAAGATAATTTGGAATATTTATAAGCAACACCAAAATAAAGTTGAAAATCTGAGTATGCGAAAATGACTAGTACATTTGTGCCGCTTATGAGATCTGGGAAGATAAAATAAGGTGTTTAACTAAGGTTAGGGACGGATCAACCAGTGCCCTAAACTTACCTGGCCTTTGTTTTCTTTTCTTAGGCAAGGGGCGGAACATATCGAAAGGAAAGCCCGGATGCTCCTAAATAAAAAGAATCTGTTAAGTTTTCCAAGATTAATATTATCCAGAATTTAAGCAATATCCAAAATGAATGATTTCTATGATCCAATTTACTCAAAAATGTTTGTTAAGATTTATTTTAGGGTTTATCGTAAACGATATCTTAAATAACATTTTTTTTGACCCGCATAGAAGTAAGAATTTGATTGAACGATAAGTAAGGAATTTTGAGATTTTTTCCAAAACGAAAGAATGAATTTCTTAGAGTTATCATAAGTCAAAAGGAAGAGATCTCGAAATCATCCGAAAAGAATTAAAGTGAAAAAGACTTAATAAATCCTGTATACTTATATTCACTTTTTATCGATAATTGGATTTCGAAGGAACCAGGGTCGGATTTAGGTAATTCCTATCCGAAAACCACTTCGAACCAATGTATACATTCGAATGTGAAGACGTGCTGAAGATGATTGAAGACCGTGGATCTTTATAGCGTGAGGACTACTTGTTGACTTGCTCTGGGTAGCTCCCGAGTTATATATAACAGTGGTCTCCTCGTTGTGGAGATTTTGCGGATTGCAAGGACTACTCGCTACTAGTGGTAGTAGGAGAGTGCCTTCGGTTTGTCCTATTCCTGGACAACTTGTACGGACATTTGTCTAACATTGCATTTCTAAATATTACGTACATTGGTTTTTACAAACGTACATCAGTGGTGACGGAGAAGGCAACTTCCCTTAGCTTAACACCCTCCTTGAGACGTACGAGCTCAAGGGTTGTATTTTTGTGGAAGGCAATTAGTAGTCAACGGAAATGGCAATGTGGCATTCAAAGATGTGATATGTGCTTT
Organism: Allium cepa; assembly: GCA_030765085.1. NCBI lineage: Eukaryota > Viridiplantae > Streptophyta > Magnoliopsida > Asparagales > Amaryllidaceae > Allium > Allium cepa. The sequence continues at coordinate 477,966,832 of CM060937.1, forward strand.
GTGAAAAGGTAATCGCAGCCTCAAGCCTCATCATACTTGAAATGACCGAAAGAGGATTAGATGCAGCAAGGCGAAGTGGGTCATTCCCAATTAGGGTATGATCATCCCCTTCTAAATATATTTCTTCCCGCTATAACGTTCAAGATGTTAATTAATGTGGTGTATGGAAAGAGAGCTCTCGGATAAAGGTCGGTAACGACCGGAGGATGATATATTCGATACTATCTAGTTAAAGAGATAAGTCGGTCTTGTGTTGGTAGAGGATACTTTGTAATGGCCCTCGGGACATCCATCTTGAGGTGTACCCATTCCGGAAGGTAGATCCTAGGCCTAGTCATTTGTATGGAAATCCATTCTCCAATAAGAACTTAAGGTTTTGTTTGTATTGGTGTAATGAATAGCCTCGAAATGCATTATGGATAACCATTTCAGATAAGATTAATAGGTTTATTTGCAAATGTTTTTAAAGAGATGTCATTAGAAATAATATCAAGGGTTTTGATATAAAAGTGTTTTAGTTATCATAAGGTAAAAAAACCCATCCGTGTTTATGTATGGGCGTGGTCTTATGAGATACTCTTTATTTCAAAGGATTTTATCCAAAGGCTGAAATATGACACTGTCATTTATTATTGAGTTTTTCTCACGCTGGTTTATCAAGTCTGATCCGGGTATTTTCAATGCTCTAGTCAGATCCGAGTAGTTTCAAGTTAGTCGAAGAAGGTTGGAATTTTCGGAGGAGAGATGGAGATATTCATCGACGTATGGACATATTCTATCATCCGCTTTGCTTAGTGTATTTTGTTTGATGTTTGTCAGCAATTGTAAGGATAGATGTTTATAACCGTCTAAGTTGAATTTAGGTTAGACTTTGTATATGTATTTAAAAGTTTTCCATTGTAAAAGTATTTGTTCAATATTATATGTTATTGCATTCATGTGAGATTCTGTTCTGACTATTTTTCTTTATTACCCTTCATATTCCATATTTTCATGTAATTTGAGTTGGACATATGTGGTTTATTATCGATTCAAAGGGTATGGAAAAAAGGGTCTTGACATTTGGTATCAGAGCTTTTGGTTGAGCGAACACCGAAGCCTGATAGGGGTAAGTCTCATCAAAGATAACATTAGTAATATCCTAGGATGAGAAATTCATTAGAGATATGGTTAGCAACACCCTAGAATGAGATATGAGAGTATTATATATATTGAGCGTGTATTTATTAATTTTATAAAAATGATTTTTCTTTTAAAGATGGTAAATGAAATAATTTTACCCTGGGTTTATATTATAAATATTAAATGGGATATTATTATCTTTTGAGTTAGAAATTAAGGATTATTTTTAATTTAGCTTAGCTAAAATATAAATATCTTGTGATTAGAATTGCGCAATTTGACTATAAGATATTCCATATAGAATCAATTAGTTGAAAGCTAGAATTTAGAACTTTAATCATATACCCTTAGATATTTAATATTACGAAATAATAATGATTAAGTGATTATCATAATGGATGGATTTAAAAGCTAAGTACAAATATCTTGTGAAGTAAAATTCACAATTTGACTGTAAGATATTTGATGATAATATTGAAGCTACAAGTTGTAACTAGAGAAAGTAAAAAGAGAATGCACATTTAGAAAAGTTCTTATCAACAAGATAGGAAAAAGATAAACCTAAGTTGAGACTTTTTATAAAAGGATAAGTTCTATAACTTATAAAGGAGATAAGGTAATTTGAAATATAGACACTTTGATTAGGTTAAAATCAAAGTGAAATGTAGGAATAAGAAATAAATGAAATATCATCCTAATATAAAAATTTGAATTAGTAATGCATTTAGGGTAACATTTGTAATTTAAAATGAAGTAAGATTAGAAGTGGATATTTTTGAACAATGTGGTTAGTAGGTTGAATGTTGGATGAAAATGTTTAAGTAATAAATACCATGTGAATTAAGTTTCACAGTTTGACTATAAGGTATTTAATGGGTTTAAGGTTAAGAAATTTGATTTATAAAATGGATAAGGTAAATAATTAAGACCATAGGTAAAGAAAGATAAGGATTAAATTTTATAACTTATTAATTTGAGATAATAGTAGAATTCCACATTGGTTAAACACCCTAATTGAAGTAATAACAATTTGAAGTTTGGGGATATGTATATATATACTTAGGAAGCAAAGGTATATTATACAAATTTAAGTCATATTTGTATTCTTAAATAATAATGGTTCTAGTAAAAAAGTGAATGAATGTGAAATAAACTTGGATTAATAGAAATTTCAAAGAAATATATTAGGTAAAGATGAATGTGAATAAGTAAATAAGTTTGACGCACATCATTCAACACATAAAATTTGATCTAAGATTTGAGTATAGAACTTTAAGGTGTTTACACCAATTCGAAAAAGGGTTTATCAGTCGATTCTTGGCGGCAAACATTGATGATGGTTTATGATTATGTACACGAGTTTTCTATCATAGTTGAGAGCTAGGCAAGGAAAGCAAGGGTTTGTGATCAAGAAGTCTGATCAAAGTCCGCATTAGAAAATCAGGGGATCGATACTAGTTCGGAAGTAAAGTTGTGGATTCGAATAATAGATCGAATCAAATATCACATATAGTATGACGTTTTGGGTCTGTCTACTTAGTAGTTAGATAGTTATCTCAAATAGTAGGCACTATGATATAGTAGTCGGACTGATGTTGTGGTATGTATATATAGACGTCAGGTATAATACATGCTCAGGTCAGATAATGAGTTATGTGGTGGTATTCGTATTTATCTTGATATAGTATCAGTGTGGTTGTTTTGGATGCATAGTCTTGTTTGGTTGTTGTATATATTATCTTAAGTGTGCAGTATGCACTAGGATGGGTAGGATAGAAATTTGACTTGATGTATGTACATACGACCATAAGTACGTGATGGATACTCAAGTTAATGCAGGGAATCTTTATATGTATGTTTGTCATCATTTGTGTTAGTGTTGTTATGATATCGATCTTCTTCTTTCTATCATCAGTAGAAATAAGCCAAATTATTTGAGGAGATGAGTATGAGATAGATTCCTTTATCTAACTTTAATTTCGAGGAAGAAATGCTTTTAAGTGGGGAGAATGTAACGGTCCATAATTTCGCTACTTCGAAAATGAGAGATTTCGTTCGTTTTAAATTTAAAAAGGAGTTTAAATCTTAAAATAAATATGTTATATATAATAAATAATTATTTATTCTTATAGTCAATAAATTAAAAAGTACAAATTTGGATTTTAGAATAAATCGACAAAAGTTGAGTTTCGTTAATAATAAATAAAGGTTTAAATAAATAGGTATAAATATTTATTTGAAAAGACAAATCTTATTTAGAACATCTAATAAAGATAATAAAAGTATATTTATATATTTAAAAGTATGTTAATAATCGTTTTACAAAAATAACCAAAATTTGTTACATTTTGTCAGCTGTACATACGCTGTAAAATTAGAGATTTTGGTATTAATTAAATATGATTTTAAAATATAAAGAGATATGTTTTAATTTATTTAAAGAAGGAAAAAATTCGTTTTAAAGTTTGGTTTACTTCAATATATAGCTTAACAAAAATGTCAAATTTTGACTGTAAAATTTATCGACAAAAACACCGTTTTCAACCAAAACAAGTTGTCGACAAGTTGTTGTAACTTGATATATTTTATAACATACACATATGCATAAATACAACTTTACAAACTATTTAAACACTTTGCATTTAGCACTATAGACAAAAATGGTTTACTTTTGAAAAGTTTACATAAAAGAGTGTAAAAAGTGAAAAGACATGATTCGACTAATTAAGTTTTATTTTAAATCTTTACAAACAACATCATTACATATATGTCATGTCTCATTTATGGAATGTTATGTGTATGCGTGGAAAAGGAGTAAAAGGGTAATTATGTAATTTAAAAAGTAAAGAAAAAAGACAAAATCATTACTTAAGGACTTAACATCAAATCTAGCCTTCTCTTCTCACTAATGCACATCCTTTCTCATCTAAAGTAAGTTGAAAATTCAAAAGGTAGAAGGTATTTTAATCATTTTGCTAAGGTTAAAAATGTAATTTACATAGGAAATTTTTTCTATAAATACCACTACACTTTCACTCATTTTCTTCACATCTCTCATTCTTCTTTTTCTTCATTTTTGAGCTTTCTTTTGCTCATTAATGGCTTCTCCTCTTTAAGAGAGGTAGGATGGTTAAAAGTAGTGGAGTGCTTAAGTACTAATCCACTTGTTACTCTCTAACCTCTTCTTAATTCACTTCTTCTTTTTCTCTTCTTAAGAAGGGTCTTAGGCCATGAGTTTGGGAGTTGATAAGGGAGGATGTGAGCAAAGCAAGTAGAGATGGAGATGGTCGAGCACTTGGAAACATGGTTATGAAAAGGTTTAAAAAGGATTAGTGAAGCGTTGAATTAAATGAATGTTGGTAGGAAGTTAAACGTTTTAGTTAAAGGTGAGAAATTTTATTGCTTTTGAATGTATATTTTAGTTATGTTAAAACAATCACATTTACACCCTTATGACATATGAATGTTCATACCAAATTTATTGTTAATATTGGATGATTTGAAAGTTAGTAAATTAAGTGAATTGTGATAATATATCCCGTTATGATATTAGTAGTGAATGTTAGATTTGAAATCATATGTATGTGATTGGTTGAATGAATGTTATGTTAGTGATAAATATGAATATTGGATATGTTCATTTTGATTAAGTAATCACTTTGTTAATAAGACCATATTTTAGTGATATGAGATATTTTGAAAAAATAAGTCTCTTTTCATTTAGAAGTGAAATTATTAAAAGAGAATTTGAAATTTGAAGTGAAACGGATTTGAAAAGGATAGTTAAATTGAAATTGAAATTGAGATGAATAGTGAAATTGAAATCGGTTTTGAAAATTGAAGTTTAGTTTGAGATTGAATAGAAGTTTAAACTGAAATTAGATTTGAAATCTAAGTTTTAAATATGTTTAATTTGAAGTTAGAATTGAAATTGGAAATTTAAAATTTAATATTAAAATAATGGAAATATAATAATATTATAATATGGTAATAGTGAAAATTCATTTTAAATACTTTTAAAAAGTGAAAATATTGATTTAAAATGATTTGTAATGATTTTATAAGTGTTAAAATCCAATTTGAATAGATTATTTCAAATATTGAAAAATAAGTTAAAACTAGGTCCGTCGAGCAACGATAGTTCGCGATTCCGCGCCGAAAAGTTCAAATGAATTTGTAGAGTAAAATATAGCTCGAAATTCTTCGAGATAAGAAAATTTCGGACTATTATATCCATATCTTCAAAACGAAGAAAGAAAATCAAAGTTTCATTGAGTAGATTTTGAAATAATTCCAAATCAATTTTCCAGAAAAATCGCGCTAGTGCAGTTAAGTGACCATAACAGGAAATCTGTTTAAATGAACGTTTTTTAATTGTGGAAAAATACGAAATAAATTTGATAATCTACTTAAATGATTTAAAAGAGATTTGGATTGAATAATATGAATTATCGAATGTTTAAAAGTTGATTTAATCAATTAAGCTTATATGGCACTTTCCACAGCATTTTTCTACTGCGAATTTTATAACCTTTTGGAAGTGAGTTTAAATGTAATAACGATTGTTTTAGAATCAATTGTGAATGTTTTAAAAAGGATAATTAATCGTTTTGAAAGATAATTTGGAATATTTTTAAGAAATACCAAAATAAAGTTGAAAAATCTGAGTATGCGGAAACGACTAATACATTTGTCCCACCTGTGAGATCTGGAAAGATAAAATAAGGTGCTTAACTAAGGTTAGGGATGAAGCAACTAGTGCCCTGAACTTACCTGACCTATGTTTTCTTTTCTTAGGCGAGGGGTGGAACAGATCGAAAGAAAAGCGCAGATGCTCTTAAATAAAAAGAATCTGTTTAGTTTTTCAAGATTAGTATTATCCAAAATTTAAGTAATTTCCGAAAGGAATGATTTCTATGATCCAATTTACTCAAAAATGTTTGCTAAGATTTATTTTAGGGTTTATCATAAACGATGTCTTAAATAACATTGTCTTTGACCTGCATAAAAGTAAGAATTTGATCGAAAGATGAGTAAGGAATTTTGAGATATTTTCCAAATCAAAAAAAATGAATTTCTTAGAGTTATCTTAAGTCAAAAGGAGGAGATTTCGGAATCATCCGAAAAGAATTAAAGTGAAAAGAGACTTAATAAATCATGTATACTCATATTTACTCTTTATCGATAATTGGATTTCGAAGGAACCGAGGTCGGATTTGGGTAATTCCTATCCGAAAACCATTTCGAACAAATGTATATGTTCGAACGTGAAGACGTGTTGAAGATGATTAAAGACCGTGAATCTTTATAGCATGAGGACTGCTTGTTGACTTGCTCTGGTTAGCTCCCGAGTTATATATAGTAGTGGTCTCCTCGTTGTGGAGAATTTGCGGATTGCAAGGACTACTCGCTACTAGTGGTAGTAGGAGAGTGCCTTCGGTTTGTTCTGTTCCTGGACAACTTGTATTGACGTTTATCTAGCATTGCATTTCTAAAGATTACGTACATTGGCTTTTACAAACGTACATTAGTGGTGGTGGGGAAAGCAACTTCTCTTAGCTTAACATCCTCCTTGAGACGTACGAGATCAAGGGTTGTATTTTTGTGGAAGGCAATTAGTAGTCAACGGAAATGACAATGTGGCATTCAAAGATGTGATATGTGCTTTGTGAAAAAGTAATCGTAGCCTCAAGCCTCATCAAACCGGAAATGACCGAAACAGGATTAGATGTAGCAAAGCTAAGTGGGTCATTCCCAACTAGGGTATGATCATCCCCTTCTAGATATATTTCTTCCCGCTATGACGTTCAGGATGTTAATTAATGTGGTGTATGGAAAGTGGGCTCTCGGATAAAGGTCGGTAACGACCGGAGGATGATATATTCGGTATTATCTAGTTACAGAGATAGGCCGATCTTGTGTTGGTAGAGGATCCTTTGTGATGGTCCTCAGGACATCCATCTAGAGGTGTACCCATTTTGGAAGGTAGATCCTGCGCCTGGTCATTTGTATGAAAATCCATTCTCCAATAATAACCTACGGTTTTGTTTGTACTGGCGTAATGAATAGCCTCGAAATGCTATATAGGCAACCATTTCAGATAAGGTTAATAAGTTTATTTGCAAATATTTTCAAGGAATTGTCATTAGAAATAATATCAAAGGTTTTGATATAAAAGTGTTTTAGTTATCATAAGGTAAAAAACACGTCCATGTTTATATGTTGACGTGGTCTTATGAGATACTCTTTATTTCAAAGGATTTTATCCAAAGGCTGGAATGTGACACTGTCATTTATTATTGAGTTTTTCTCACGCTGGTTTATCTAGCCCGATCCTGGTATTTTCAATACTCGGGTCAGATCCGAGTAGTTTCAGGTTAGTCGAAGACAGTTGGAGTTTTCAGATGAGAGTTGGAGATATTCATCGACGTATGCACATATTCTATTATCCGCTTTGCTTAGTGTATTTTGTTTGATGTTTGCCAGCAACTGTAAGAACGGATGTTTATAACCGTCCAAGTTGAATTTAGGTTAGACTCTGATATATGTATTTAAAAGTTTTTCGCTGTAAAAGTATTTGTTCAATATTATATTCCATTCGTGTGAGATTATGTTCTGTCTATTTTTCTTTATTATCCTTCATGTTCCGTATTTTCGTGCAATTTGAGTTGGACATGTGTGTTTTATTGTCAATTCAAAGGGTACGGAAAAACGGGTCTTGACATTTAACAACTTTCCTTGTATGACCATTGCAAATGTTAATTTATAGCAAAATTTAATTTATAGTTGCCTTTAATAACTGATGAAAATTCTTGGTCGATGTAACAATATTAATAACTATTAAAAAATAATTTATGTTAAACAAATTTTTGAACTTATCAGTTTATGTCTATGAATGCACCCAAAGTATTACTTTCATATACTTGTAGATATTTTCTTTTGTAACTCTCTTTTATAAAATATATTATAGATTTATTTTGGCTTCGAAATAAAAATTTTGGCTCCAATTTTGACGCCCCGCCCAAGATGTTCAATTATATTTTTTTCCCTACAACTCCCCTTCTCAACCTCAAAAGGAAATCTAAATGGCTCACCAGAAATCCTTTCTCGCGTCTCCTCCTACACGCTTGAAGCATTGATCTAAAACTGTCGGACCTAATCAAACTCCAAATCCATCAAGACTTTGGCAACACAAGTTACTCCTATAACATGCCATCGAATAGGTTGCTCGAGATTTTGAGGTTGGAGTAGACCGTTGATTTTTTTGGCTGTTGCTGCCCAGCTTTATTTTAGGATTTGGGATTAGGGCAGGAGGCGAAATGGCGACCATCTTCAATATGGCTTCTGAAGTTAATTATATCTTTTGCTTTTGAAGTTATATGACAATTTGGAGTTGGCTTACTTTATTAAAGATGTTGACATGAATGCTCATATAAATTTTAACAGGCATGCTCATATTTATTTTACTTTGTCTAGTAAAGTGGAAATGTGTTAAGTTGTTTCAGGCTCTCAAGCAATTTGTAGCTTAAGTTACTATCTTGGGCATGGATCTGTTGCATAGATTGTAGCTACACTGTTGGCCATTCGAGTGGATTTTATTATCCTATAAAGCTCAAATTGTATATGCAATGAAGGACTGATGCTCTTTGTAAACCTGAAGTGCAACAAAACTGATTAAATGGTGAACTTTTGCTGCTTGTATATGCTGGAACGAGATTGTTGTAAAGTGTAGCAATATATGATGTAGGTCCCCACCAACGTTGGCCAAAACTGCTCACGCGGTAGTGTGTGCTTTTGACCCTCGGGCTGCAAGATACTGTGTTTGCTGTAGTTTGGGTAAAAAGGCGAGCGAGTTGGAAAATAGGAGGAGTTACGTAATGATCCAAAATTTTGATCATTTGATTTTGAAATATTTAATTGGTTGATTTAAAAAATTAAATAACTTAAATTTTCCAATATGGGGAATAAAATTTATGCTATTAACTAAAATTCAAATATAGAGAGTTATTAAAGTATTTGAATTTTAAATTTAACTTTGAATAGTGCTTCAATTAATTAAATTTTAAATTTGAATATAAATTCAATTTATTGAATGGACTTAATTAGCTCATTTTGATTTAACAAATAATATCGGTGAATTCAATTATAATTCATTTGCAGCAATAACTGGTTAAAATTAATAATCGAAAAATAAATTATTATTTTTATGACTCGATTTCCATTGACGTATATTAATTTAATTTATTTTAATTTGAAAAATATTTAAATGATATGTTGACGTTTTATTGTCAAACAACCGTGTTTTTGTGATTTTTCAAAATCCAAAATAAGCGTATATTATTATTGTTTTGAAATCGCGTCGTTTATTCCGAGCGTGAACTTTTTTTTTTTTTGATCGAAGTCCATATGCAAATTGGAGGCAGCCTAAGGTGACGCCGGAAAATTAACTTTATATACACACGCAAACACTTAGCAAAAAACATAACCATTTTCCTCTTTTTTTCGTTCCCTTCGTACTGTTGTATTCATTTCGAAAGAAGAAAAGACGTACTTAGATCTATCATTCAAAAATTAAAATCAAAATGAATACTTGATGAAAATTCTTAAAAACTTGGATCTTTGGTTTATTTATGTCAAGATCTACATTTTGGTACGGGGAGAGGGGGTGCGGCTGCTTTAGAAGGTTCGACCGTTGAAATGCCGACACTAGGTTTTGGGATTTAATTTAATCAAATTTGAGTGTGGAAGTAAACTTTGGTAATGAAAAGGAGGAAATGGGAGGATTATGTGAAGGTCCGATCATGATTTTAGGGGTGTGACTTCATGGGCTGTCGAAGTGGATGCCCAAGTCATGAATCTGTTCGCTTGGCCATGTGGGGTGTTGATGGGTTCAGGTGGTGGTGCTCGAAAAGAGAAGGTGCTTGGTAGCGTCAATTGGTCGTCTGGTCGAGGGATGAGTGAGAAGGAGGAAGAAGAAGCTTCGTCTATGGATGGTTGCTCACTGTAGTTTTAAGCGGGAGTTAAGGGTAGAGAGGGAAGATGGATTACTAGTTAATGATAAAGTAATTAGTGTAATGAAGTTTAATTTGTAAAATTAATTTGTAATTTAAAAGTCGTCAACTTATAAATAAAACAGGTAAATAAGCGCTAGGTAGAAGTTGCGAAAATTTTTAGTCTCAGGGGCAACAAGTTTAATTTTTTAGTTTGAAGGATACTTTTTGGTGTAAACTAAACATGTTTATTAGAACTATCCTTATGTGAATTACACTAAAAAGTGTTTTTCAGCTTAAAAAACAAACTTCTTGTTTCTAAAACTAAATTTTTCTCTGACTTTTTCCTTCAACCTAAAAACTCCCTTATAAAACCCATATTTTTTTTCATACGAGGTCCAATCGAGACACGGATTTTTGAGTTGCACTGGCAGCGATGAAGGCTTTGTAATGGAATTAGTTTGGTTGAATTTGGAGCACTTGGAATTTTGCAATAAAATCGAACGCAGTCAGAATCAGAACGCAAAAGTGACAATTGGAACTTTGGTGAGTTAAAACTCACTTTTCTGATTAATCAAGATGTTATACGGTTAATAAAAATTTATTGACTATGTTTGGTTGAAATATTGGTTGATTAGTTAAATTGTTCGCTTATTAAAAGCAATTGACAATTAAATTTAACATTTAGTGAATTCAATAGAGAAATCCGGATTTCTCTATATCATTGCTTTTAATCTCTAGTTATATTCCTATGGTTTATTTCAGTTATTTATATTTGTTATATAGATTGTTGAATACTGAAAAATTGACTGTTTGGCTATTTTGGATGTGACATCGACATTGTGAAAATTTAACTTTTTAGAATTAAAGAGAAGTAATAGTATTTGTCAAGTGCTATAATGATATGGGCCACGATATAGTATGGTTTAAATACTATAAACTGATGATTTGGTTTGGCAATGATTTCCGTTCAAAATTAATTTAAAATTCGACTGTTTTAAAATCTCTATGATATTTTAATTTAAAAAGTATTTTTCAAAAAAAAAATCTATTTTAAAATCATATATTATTCTTTATAATATATATTAATGTTTATATATATGTATATATATAAGTAAATGTTTAAAATAATTATTATTGAAGTATTAGTCTTTATAGAATAATTTTTATATTAGATAATTATTTCAAAAAATGGAAATTTAAATGATTATTTCTATTCAAAAATAGGATTTTGCAGATTTAAAGGAAATAGAAATATATGAACTAATATTATGAAGCATTTGTATAAAATGGGGTAGATTTAGAAATATCATTTTATAAGCACAAAATTGATTTACAAAAGGTATTGTAAATTAAAAGGGATGATTTATAAGTTATATCTTATAAAAAGGGAAATCAATATCAATTTGATAAATCGGAGAAACAAATTCCATTTTGGTAATTTATTAAAACATATAAAATGATCTGGTTATCGGGAATAGATGAGTTCTAAATGGTAAATGATATTTTTCTATTTTTGGTGTTTGGGAGTTTTATTTGGGATTTGAGTCAAAAATAGAAATAAATGAAGTTTGGGAATTTTATTTTTGAATATCATAAAAAGAGTTTTACAAATGAATTTGGAGTTATAAAAGAGTTGTAAATAAGTTGGAGTTTTATGAATGAATTTTGTGAATTAATATTTAGAAAAGAAGTTTTATAAAAGATTTTATAAATAATTAAATTGGTATTTATAAAAGGAGGTTGTAATTATGTTATGTCTTTAATGGAAGGTATAAATAATATTTTATGAAAGAGATCCTATAATTGAATTTTTTTTTTGGTTTTATTTATTAAAGGGAATTTTATAAAATGGGTTATTATATAACAGAAATTTAATTTCTCAAATTGACCTTCTTAATTATGGTGGTAGGGAATATTCTTTTTCCCTACTTAACACCGAAGGAATATTGTTTGGGTTGTTATTATCTCTGTTTAAAATAATTATGTTCTAACCCAAATTCAAGTGCGATTTAAAATAAAATCTTCCTTAAGATTTTAAAAGTGGTTTAAATTAATGAAAGGTTAATTTAAAAGTCCCAGAGTTGCTTTGTGCTTAACCAGTATTATTTCACTTAAAGAATAAATAATTTATGGTTGAATTGTTTTTTATTTGATAGTTAAGTAACTGACTATAAAATATGGACCAAAATAATTTTGGAAATATCTAGGAGAAACACGAGAATTATATGGTACAGTTACCGTCTGAGGTGTTATACTGTACATATAAACACGTTTCATTCTTCTAGGACAAACGATAAGAGAATCTGTCCACCAACGGTTAAGTGGGGATCTTCGATCTTATCTTTGTCTATTTATTTCCTAAAGAATCGGGGTTGAGTTTGCCAGAATTTATCGAAAGTTGTTTCGAAGAGATCGAGACTGAATATGTTATCCGAAAACCACTTTGATCCAACTCAAGTGCTTTAAAATGAAGCATCTTAAAGAGTGTGGAATTAAAGATGGAGTTTTAAAGTGCAAGAGCTATTCTTTATTAACCTTGCATGGATTCCCGTAATGGTCACAAAAAAGTAGCACCTTTGGTTTCGTTCAGTCCTAGAACAAATTTTTATGGATGAATGCTAGCATTGATGCCTGGAAGGTAGTGTTAGCATTCCAAGTGGAAAATGCTAAAAAAAGGTAAAACGTAACCTCAAGCCTTATCAACCGGGAAATGATAAAAATCGGGCATGCAGTAGGGCCATGTGGGTCGCTCCCATTAGGGTATGGTTGTAACGACCCGTATTTTTTATAATTAAAAATGTTAAATTTAATAGGATTTTGGAATATAATATTGTGAGAAATTAAAGTTTATGATTTATAAATGAAAATAAAGAATATTAGAATATAATTTAATAATGCTGATTGAATGTAATTGACAACTGTTTAATGTAATTCCAATTATTAGTAATAATGAAGGTCAATAATGAGTAAAATAAATGTTGTATAAAATGGGGAAATCAATGTTATTTAATTGGAATTTGTTTTAATATTTGTAAGTAAATTTATTATCTTTGCTGCAAACAATAAATGTACTAATGTGTTTAAATTCCTATTTTAACAGTTGAATTATTATCACCTCATTAATTAAATCAGTTTGAAATTAATTTGAAAATCAATAAAATTAATGTAATTGAAATATTACAATCAATATGATAAGGAAGTCAACTGTAGAATAATAAGTATAATAAAGTGGAACTTATGTTAATGAAATTCATTAGGTATTTGTTGATTTAATAATAAGAATGTAAATCAAAATAAAAGGATATATTGAAGTTTAAATATAATTAACTTGGATTTTAATACTGTTGTAATTTAACGTTGAAATTAATTTAATATTTAAATCTTGATTTTAACATGGAAAATTTAATTTTAAAAAGATTATTAATTTCAGTTTAATCAGAATGATGAAAATTGTTAACTTTTAAATTTGAATTTAAAAGTGATTAAATTGATTTTAAATAAATAATTCATTTAATTAATGTGAGAAATTAGTCCGTTTGGGCACTGTCTCGGATTTTGACGAAACTAGTTTCATTGGATCCATGATGGTGAATTATTATAGGATTTCAAGTTTCGTAACAATCAAACTTATCGTTTGATCGTGCGAGCTCGAAACGCGTAGAAATCAATTAAAGGAATTTAAATGAATATAATTTGATTTTAGAAGCTAAATTCTTCAAACATTAGGATTAGGGTTTGAAACTATATTCATTGAGTTTAAAAATATTGAAAACCTATATTTTGATATATTAAAATGACCTATTTTTGTTTTGGAAACAAAATGGGCTTTTCAGGTCTTTGTTATCGCTCTGACCCATTCGATCTGTTCCATCCATTCTTATCCATCTCTGTCTATATATAAGCTGTTATAAACCCTAGCAGTCTTTTATTTAATTTTGTGTACGTACAATTTTATGTTCTTATCATGCTCCTTCCCAAAGGTAGACATCTCAAACCCTAATTACAATTCCAAATCAAATCGAAAAATCGAAACTACTCAAACCCTATCATATAATATATGGTCGCGAAGCTCTCGACGAACATAATCTGCATCTGCAATTCGTTTTTCGATTGGAGGCTTCATTTGTCCAGAAATTAGCAAATCATTCTCAACCGTTCATTCTAGGGTTTTGATTCCGGTGGATCTTCACCCAATTGACGAAAGGGAAGCGCTGGCGTGTACAGGAGGATGAGCAGGTCTCAACGGTGATCTCCTATCATCTTATAGTCGCACGAGTTTGTGGCAATCAGAGGTAAATGGCAACGGCAATGGAGGTCTTCTCCAGCGTCAACGATGGCAGTGCGGCCATGGTTGGAGGCACCTCGGCCCGGGGAGTCAGGTAGTTGGGTCTGATGGGGTCAAAAGCAAGCAGAGCGGCATGCATCAGTAGGTTGAAGCGGTGGTTGAAGGTCATTTGAACGCGTGTAGGGTTTGAGTTGGGAGAGGTAAACAATATTACAGTATTGTCCTTGTATTATTTTAATTAAATTTAAATTTTCAACCTTCTAACTTGCATAACATTTTCATTTAAGCTCCGATTGACGTGCGATTTCTTCCGTTGGGATTGTATCGAATTTCTAGACAACATGGAATTAGTTTGGTTGATTTTGGATACAGTTGGAATTTTTGGCTTTTGTGGAATTTTAAATCAATTACAGATCAAAGGTGAGTGATTTAACTCACTCACGCATTACAAAACATTCTTATGTTAGTTGAATTAAATTTACGAAGTGATAAGAATTTTATTGATTACTGTTTGGTGATTTAAATTGTCATTTGAATTTAATTTGAATTTATATTGAATTAAATTGATATTTAAATTAATATTGAATTGAATTGCTAGTTAAGTACTTGATATCGATAACTAGTTAATTATTGTGAATTATTGGTTGATTTAGATGTTGATTGTAATGGATGTCTAAAAATGAATGTTTCGAAAATTGAAGTTAATTCGAACTGAAATTGAAATCAAGTTGATTTGACATTAAATCTAAATTGAGTAAATTGAATTGAAAGGTTGGAAATTGAATTTGCTGATTTGAAATTGGACATGGGTCCAGATTTTGTTGAAATGGAAAGAAATGGTTTGATTTGATATTATTTTCAAAATAAATTATTTTTGATATAAACTGTTTAAAATCTGTTATTTTTAATATTCAAATTTTTTAGATCTTCCAAAACTATTTCACTACATAAAACATTTTCAATACTCAAACCATTTTGTAAACTGTTTTAAATCTTTAAACTATTTATAACTATTCAAACTATTTTCTAGAATTTCAAAGGCGCAAAGTTGGAATGTTTATATTTAAATCGTTGATTTAAATGCGATTGTGGTTAAATGAGTTTATAACCTATGTTAGAATTTGAAATGATATTTTCAAGTGAATGACATATTTTGAGTAAATATGATGATTTAATATTTTGAAATGAATATGATATTTTGATATCAAATATGAATCAGTTTTGAAATGTAAAAGAACCAACCGGTGTGAAAGTGATGTTTGGTTGTTAAAGGGACTGGGTCCTCTTATTGGCGTATTCTCTATCAATATTGGAACCACTTCAATAACTGTGTACGTGGTGGATGATCCAGAATGAAGAGGTTGAATTAGAGGCGTTTTCCGGATTTGAAGAAAGAGAACAACGATGGATGATTCCGGCGCTTGTGTCAATTTGAAATGACTAAAACATGATGGCTTGTTAGGCCCAAGTGGGCTAGCCACCGCTAGCGAGCATACCTCTTCGTATTAGTATATGATGTTGGCTTGATCGGTGCACCTTGATTTGATTGGATTTTGTGGGTGTTGGACGAGGTGGGCGGTCGTGGCTACGATGCGTTACCATCAGCCCTACAATCCAAATTGATAGTATCCTACCTTGGACATTGCCTCTCATGCCTTGTCATACTTTTATCTTTATTCATGACCACTATGATTTTGTTTTAGTATGGTGCCTATAGGGAACTCACTGGCTACCAACGTTGCTGGTTTTGTTACAGGACCTGCATAGACCGCCTACTTAAAAATGTGTTAAGGAGATCAATGTAAAACCTTAACACTATTTTACTACTTTACTTTACCGATGACAATACATATATAGCGTATTTTACTACATGTAGATAGTTTGACAGATCCTTAGGAGATGGAAAATCCCGTAACATCTCTTAAATTATTGTACGCACGTTGTGTACTGCATATGAGTAAAATCCCATAAACATCTCTGAAGCTATTACACTCATAATTACTTGTTGTTGATTTTACTTACATAAGAACTTTTAGTTCTCACTCGAGTATATTTTTCTTTTCATTAGGCTCGGGTCAGCATGAGCTTTTCATGTTTGAAGACATTATTTCTAGAGGACGAAGATGGAGTTTGGTATATTATATTATTAGTATTATTCCACTGCATCATTATTTGTACGTTGTTGTTTGTACTCTGATTATGTTGTAAAAATTATGTAATCAAATGTATATTGTAAAACAGCTTCATGAACTATGTACTTGATTATTTTATTTTATCATTCCCCTGCAAGATTCTATATTTATTCCCTTCTTTTCTGTTATTTTCTTATTCAATCACATTTATAAGCCTCCATTTTGAATGGTTTGAGTTTGACATATGTGGTTTATTATCGACTTAAATCATGCAAAAAAAGTGGGTCATCACATTTTGTATTAGAGCTTCGGTTTAGAGATACCTTAGCATGTTTAGGGTTAACTCATTAAAGATAGGTTAGTAATACCCTAAAATGAGTTTGAGTGCATGTATACGAGGGAGCGTATTTATTAGTGTTGTATAAAAATGTTTTGTATTGTGTTAATTTGTTATGTTGAGTATTCATAAATTTTGGTCAGTTATAGTACGTATGGCATCGATAGAGGTTTCTAAACACATGAATAGGGTAAACCAACACAGTATGTTTTAAAAGTAGGTAAATGAAATAATTTTACCTAATATTATATTTTTCATATATATATATATATATGTATGTATGTATGTATGTATGTATATGTATATGTATTTGTATATAATTTTTCATAAATTGATTTTGTTATTTTTATTGTGTTGGATGTTAGTAAATGATAATATTCAATTAGTCATTTTGGTTAGTCATAGTTCTTAAAAACCATTACTAGTGTATGTAATAAGAAGTGTAATTTTATAAATGTGGTTTATAAAATATGATTTACGAATAAAATGAATATAAATTAAAAATTTGAAAACTTAAATTTCGGTGTTTTAAATTTGTTTCAAATTTTGGAAAAAAATTATTAGTATTATTTGGAAGTATTTTCAAATAGAAATATTGCGAAATGTTTTCAAAGGGTACTTGAAAGGAAAATTTTCAAAAAAGTTTAAAAGAAAATAAGTTATGTACTCCCCTCTTCTGTCGCTAGAAAATAATTTCGGTGATGATCGCGACATCATCGACTTTTATTTCAAAGTTTCAAAGTGGGAAGACCACTATAGTAGCTTTGCTACACAGTTGTTTGATGAAATAGATTTTGATTTGAAATTTATAAATATGATTTGATATATATAAAATAATATAAGTATATATTATTTCAAAATGATTTGAAATAAACCTGGTATTTGAACTCTTAAGTTCCTGTAAATTAAGGATTTTCAGTTGTGGAAATAAAGTGAAATTTTAATAGTTGAAAACTTCTAAAATGAGAAATAAGAAATTAAAAGCTAAGTATTTGATGATACTTTAAAGAAATTGGAGATTTGTAGCTTGTAAATTAAAAGATAATGAGAATTAAGAAGATGTAAACTATTGAACATTTTGTTATTAAAATGAATAAGATAAATTTGTATAACGGTCAATTGCATTCTAAAAACATATATAAAACTTACTAGAAATGTTTAAAAAGTTGTAATGTTAAATTTGAATTTATAATAGAATATTATACAATTAAATGCTTAAGTAACAAAAGTGTTTTAAAATGAGCATATATTTATAAGTGAAGAATTAACAGTTACAATAAATGTATAAACATAAGTTAATGTTTTGAAATGCTAATAATTAGATTGAGTGGTAAAAATGAATACTATTTAAGTTAATGATAATAAACTTAAGAAATGTTGAAATGATTCATAAGTAGATTTAATATTAAATGATACTAATTATGAAGAAATAAGTGGGAACCAAAGAATAGAGAAACATAAGTATGAAATGATTCATCAATGAATATTAATATTTAATGGAAATTAAGCATATAAGTTATATAATAATAAATGTTAATTAGACTGCAATGAAATGTATGTGATGCTTTAATAATGGACTCGTTGATGATTTTAAATATTGAATGAGAAATAATCAATGTAAGTAAATGAATGTAAACTAATAAAATGTATCTTGTATGAATGAATGAGAATTGAAAAATAAACGGAAAGTAAATGATATGTTAAAGAAACCAATTGAATAAACTTAAATAATGTTTAAATTCTTTGTTGTTTGGCTGGTGGAAAGTTTGGAAAATGATTCTTCAAACTGTTTAAGGTTGTATTAATAATCTATTAAGTGATAATCTAAGGCTGTTTAGTGTAAGGTATACTTGGTAGTTTATTTTTCGCCCTTCTACGATGAAAGGTTTCTAAACCTGGACAAACCATTAGTTTTTTGGTTTCTATGGATGTATGATTGATTCGTTTGTTGCATATAATGATTGTACTGCATTTGGTTGCATACGATTATTATATATTGTGTGTTGCTTGTGCTATTGATTACAACAACTAAAATATTGCTCTTTTTATATAGTTTTAGCTCTTTTGCATTATGTATGTAAGATACAGGTTTGTGGAAGCAATAGCTGTTGCTTTTGGTTTCATAAATAAAGTTTGTTTGCTCGACAAATAGGTATGTTTCTGGAATACGATTTTTGGAACAACATTTTATTGTTTTTTTCCATGGTTTGGGATGTTTATTTTTGAAATATGATATATATATATATATTGTAATTAATGATATTATTATTTTTTGGGATCATCCGCGCGAAGGAGACTCTGTTGAAATTTTTCCGTAAATCTAGGACATAGAAAATTTTATGAAAGTTGAGTTATTTTCAAATTTTATATAAGCTTAAGTATGTAAATTGGTTGTTATAAATTGTCTATTTTGAATAAAATGTAAGAAATTTCATAATTCTTTCTTGCTCCTTTTCAGGGACGAATTTTTTTGAGTTGGGGAGATTATAACGACCCGTATTTTTGATAATTAAATTTTTTAAATTTAATAAGATTTTAGAATTTAATATTGTGAGAAATTAAAATTTATGATTTATAATTGAAAAGAATGATTATTAGAATATAATTTAATAATGCCGATTGAATTTAATTGACCACTGTTTAATATAATTCTAATTATTAGTAATATTGATGGTTAATAATGAATAAAATAAATGTTGTATAAAACGGGGAAACCATTGTTATTTAATTGGAATTTTTTTAATATTTGTGTGTAAATTTATGATCTTTGTTGTAAACAATAAATGTACTAATGTGTTTAATTTACTAGTTGTAACAATTGAATTATTATCACCTCATCAATTAAATCAGTTTGAAATTAATTTGGAAATCAATCCAATTAATGTAATTGAAATATTACAATCAGTATGGTAAGGAACGTCGGCTGTAGAATAATAAGTACAATAAAGTGGAACTTATGTTAATGAAATTCATTAGGTATTTGTTGATTTAATAATAAGAATGTAAATCAAAATAAAAGGATAGGTTGAAATTTAAATATAAGTAACTGGGATTTTAATACTGTTGAATTTAACGTTGAAATTAATTTAATATTTAAATCTTGACTTTAACATGGAAAATTTAATTTTAAAAATATTATTAGTTTCAGTTTAATCAGAATGATGAAAATTGTTAACTTTGAATTTGATTTAAAAGTGATTAAATTGATTTTAAATTAATATTTCATTTAATTAATGTGAGAAATTAGTCTGTTTGAGCACTGTCTCGGATTTTGACGAAACTAGTTTCATTGGATCCGTAACGGTGAATTATTATAGGATTTCAAGTTTCGTAGCAACCGGACTCATTGTTTGATCGTGCGAGCTCAAAACGCGTAAAAATCAATTAAAGGAATTTAAATGAATATAATATGATTTTAAAAGCTAAATTCTTCATACTTTAGAATTGGGGTTTGGAACTAGTTTCATTGAGTTTAAAAATATTGAAAACCTATAATTCGATATATTGGATGATCTATTTTCGTTTTGGGATCGAAATAGGCTTTTCAGGTCTTTCTTATCCCTCTGACCCGTTCGATCTGTTCTATCCATTCTTATCCACCTCTGTCTATATATGGGCTGTTATAACCCCTAGCTGTCTTTTATTTCATTTTCTGTATGTATAATTTTCTGCTCTCATCTGCTCCTTTCCAATGGCAAACATCTCAAACCCTAATCACAATTCCAAATCAAATCGAAAAATCCAAACTACTCAAACCCTATCATATAATATATGGTCGTGAAGCTCTCGACGAACATAATCTGCATCTGCAATTTGTTTATCGATTGGAGGCTCTATTTGTCTAGAAATTGGTGAATCATTCTCGGTCATTCATTCTAGTGTTTTTATTCAACGATGGATCTTCACCCAATCGACAATCTGGAAGCGTTAGCGCGTACAGAAGGACTAGCAGGTCTTAACGGTGGCCTCCGATCACGTTATCCTCGCAAGATTTCATGGCAATCGAAGGTAAACGGTGGTAATGGTAGAGGTCTTCTTCGACATTGATGATGGCCACGTGGCTATGCTGGAGGCACCACGGCCTGGGGAGTGCGGCGGTTTGGTCTAGTGGGGTTAAAGGCAACCAGAGTGGCGTGCGTCAGTTGGTTAAAGCGGTGGCTGAAGGTTGTTCGAACGCGTGTAGGGTTTGAGTTGGGAGAGCTGATGATATTACAATGTTGCCCTTGTATTATTTTAATTAAATTCAAATTTTCAACCTTCTAACTCGCACAATCTTTTCATACGAGCTCCGATCGATGCGTGGTTTCTTCTGTTGGGATCGTATCGAAATTTCAGACAACATGGGACTAGTTTGGTTAATGTGGATACTGTTGGAATTTTTAGCTTTTATTGAATTTTAAATCGACTATAAATCAAAGGTGAGTGATTTAACTCACTCACGCAATACTAAACCTTCTTATTTTAGTTGACTTAAATTTATGAAGTGATAAGAATTTTATTGATTGTTGTTTGGTGATTTAAATTGTCCTTTAAATTTAATTTGAATTTTTATTGAATTAAATTGATATTTAAATTAATATTGAATTGAATTGCTTGTTAAGTACCTGATATCAATAACTAGTTAATTATTGTGAATTATTGGCTGATTTGGATGTTGATTGTGATGGATGCCTATTTGTCGACATTTTGGATAATTGGATGTTATTTATCTATATATATCTCTATTATCACCATATATATTAATTGAAAGCATGTAAACTATTATTTAAATTATTTTGAATAAACTAAGAAATGGTTTGAAATGATATATGTCTATGACACTTTGATTTGGATTGAAATGATATATGTCTATGACATTTTGATTTGGATTGAAATGATATATATCCATCCTTGAAATTAAAATAACTGATTACTTAACCATAAGATAGAAAATTATATACGGACATCGGACAGGTTAAATTAAATGGTTTTAAAATATTGAACTTGGATTTTGGTTAAATGATATTGTTTTAAAAGTTAATAACTTATGGATTTATATGAAGTGAATTATTCTTATTCAAGCTTTGAAATGTGGAATTTGAAATTGGTTAAAAGGAAATTGTTTTTAAAGAATTGAATTGTAAATATAAAGTAATAATTGATATTTGACTTTATTTCAGAGAATTTGATTATTTTAAGATTTGGACCTTAAAATTGAACAATGAGGTTTAATTTTATTTAAATGTTTAAATCAGTAATTTGAAATCGGACTTGAAATTGATATGAATTGAGATAGTTTAAAATAAGAATTGAATTAAAATTTAAATCATTGAATTGGATTGTTGAATCGAATTTGAAGTTAAGAATGAATGTTTCAAAAATTGAGGTTAATTTGAATTGAAATTGAAATCAAGTTGATTTGACATTAAATCCAAACCGAGTCAATTGAATTGAAAGATTGGAAATTGAATTTGTTGATTTGAAATTGGACATGGGTCCGGATTATTGAAATGGAAAGAAACAGTTTGATTTGATACTATTTTCAAAATAAATTATTTTTGATATAAACTATTTAAAATCTATTATTTTTAATATTCAAATTACTTAAATCTTCCAAAACTATTTCACTATATAAAACATTTTCAATACTCAAACCATTTTATATTAAACTGTGTAAACTATTTAAAACTATTTATAACTATTCAAACTATTTTCTTGAATTTCAAATTGTGCAAAGTTGGAATGTTTATATTTAAATCATTGATTTAAATGCGATTGTAGTTAAATGAGATTATAACCTAAGTTGGAATTTGAAATGATATTTTCAAGTGAAAATGACATATTTTGAGTAAATATGATGGTTTTGATATTTTGAAGTGAATATAATATTTTGATATCAAATATGACTCGGTTTTGAAATGTCAAACCAACCTGTGTGATAAATGACATTTGGTTGTTAAAGAGACCGGGTCCTCTTATTGACGTACTCTTTGTCAATATTGAAATCACTTTAACAACTGTATACGCAGTGGATGATCCAGAATGAAGAGGTTGAATTAGAGGCGTTTGCTGGATTTGAAGAAAGAGAGCGATGATGGATGACTCCGGCACTTGTGCCAATTTTAAATGACTAAAACAGGACGACTTGTCAGGGCCAAGTGGGCTTGCTACCCCTAGTGGACACACCTCTTCGTATTACTATATTGATGTTGGCTTGATCGGTGCACCTTGATCTGAATGGATTTTGGAGGTGTTGGACGCGGTGGATGGTCATGGCTACGATGCGTTACCATCATCACTACGACCTGAACTGGTATCCTACCTTGGGCATTGCCTCGCGTGCTTTGTCATACTTTTATCCTTATTCGCGACCATTAGATTTTGTTTTAGTATGGTACCTATAGGGGACTCACTAGCTATCGACGTTACTGGTTGTGTTACAAGACCTGCATAAACTATCTACTTAAAAATGTGTTAAGGGGGATTAACGTAAAGCCTTGACGCTATTTTAATACTTTACTTTACTGATAGACACTACATGTATAGCTTATTTTACTACATATAGATAGTCTGATGGATCTTTAGGAGATGGAAAATCCCATAACATCTCTTAAATTATTGCACGCACGTTGTACACTGGATAGGAGATGTAAAATCCCATAAAAATCTATGAAGTTATCACACTCATATTTACTTGTTGTTGATTTTACTTACATAAGAACATTTAGTTCTGACTCGAGTGTTTTGTCTTTTTATTATGCTCGGGTCAGCCTGAGCTTTTCAGTGTTTGATGACATTATTTTTGAAGGACAAAGACGAAATTTGGTACGTTATATTATTAGTATTATTTTGCTGCATCATTATTAGTATGTTGTTGTTTGTACTATGATTATGTTGTTAAAATTGTGTAATCAAATGTATATTGTAAATAGCTTCATGAACTGTTTATTTGATTATTATATTTTGTTACTCCGCTACGAGATTCTATATTTTTGTTCTCTTATTTTTTTATTCAATCCCACTGATAAGCCTCCTTTTTGAATGGTTTGAGTTAGACATATGTGGTTTATTGTCGACTTAAATCGTCCAAAAAGTAGGTCATTACAATGGTCATTCCAAATCTATATCGATTACTATCTACTCAAGTATGCTTCAGGACCCAAAGTGGGGTGATCAAATTCGATACCGCTAGTCAAGTGGTCGGTTAGTCCTGTGTGGTAGGGGTACAAGATGTTCTTGTCTGACCATGGTGCATTTTATCTAAAGATGTACCATCGGAAGGTAGTTCCTTACCTTGTCATAACATGGAATCCATTCTCCAATACGAGCTTTGAGGACTTAGTTGTGCCCACCTATGCTGAAACGTGAGATGCAAGCATTTTAGCTATATTCATATTTTACTTTTCCCCTAGACATTATTATAATATCACTGGATTTTCTAAAGAAATGTTTTATTTATCGTCTGGTAAGAACCCATCTGTGTTTATGTGCAGCGTGATCTTACGAGATACCTTTATTTGAAAGGTTTTTCATAAACATTAAATTCCATTTGGGTGTATTTTTTTATGCTTGTTTACCAGACTGATTCGGGTGTTCTTCTCTTTCAATGCCTGGGTCAGATCGAGTATATTTACAGATTCAGTATGGATGCTTTGGAGCTTCTGAAGACGAGCTGGAGGTCCAAAGACGTATTCACGTATATGGTTATTTTTCCGACGTATTCATTATTATACCTATCAGCATTTGTAAAGACGGATTATTATAACTGTCCAGGATGATCTTTAATTAGCGTACTCTGATTTATGTTTGTATGTATATTACAACTTTGTTTCTTTGTAAAGATCTATTTCATATTATATATTATTCATTCCGTTGTGAGATTATATGTTGTTTAGTTCTTCTTGACTTCTGCTTTCCTTCCCCTAACAATCTGCCTTTTCATTCAATTTGAGTTGGACATATATGGTATATTGTCAGCTTAAACTGTATGGAAAAGCAGATCGTTACAAATTATGGTGTTGTGGACATAAGAAACTGGATTAAAGAAGTTTAGTTGGTCAATCAAGTTGGGCATTGCCATATGAGCTTGAAATGCAATAGGAGGTTTATAAGGTGTAAAATTAATAAAATTAGAGCCATGGTGATACACTGCGAGTCGGGCTGAACATTTGCTTGAGGATTTAAATGTAGATTTTGATAATTTATTCGGCTTTGTAGATGACCAGAGCTTGCATTAGTAAAAAATGCAAACAGAGTGTTGCTATAGTAATTGTTCTTGAAGCTTGATGGTTGCCTCCACATTAGTCGACCAACTACACATGCGGATAGACAAGTTTGCATGTATGGTTAGATATGTTTTTTTATATTTTCTTTTCATTTTTTGTAAAGTGGATAGACTAGTTTAACTTGATGTCTTGTAACTATTTTGTCAAAGTATTTCTTTTGAATCTATCAATATTGTAATATTATTTGAATTTTTGGGAATATTTAGCAAAATATTTGGAAATGTGTTTTGTTTGAATCGATGGTTACTACGCACTTGAACCGACAAATTTTATATATTTGAATTTATGAAATTGTGATTTTATAATAATTGAAATTGCAAAACATCTGTAAAAGTATTATTGCAAAGGGCAAAAAAATTGTAAAAGGACCTATTGAAACGAACAAAAACAGTTATAAAGACCATATTGCAACAGGCAACAACAGTTGTAAAATGAACCTACTCTATAACAACTTCGCACATTATGACCCTTGCATGACCGTTATAAAGACTATTACAACTAGCATTGCCAGTTGCGAAATGGATATTTTGTTGTAGCGTTACTATTTAATTTGTGTATAACTGCATAACAATTGGCTATGAAATGTTAATTAAATCATGTTAGCTACTTAATAATCTATTTATGTTGATTAAATCATGTTACGATGTTAATTACTTATTATCTAGTTAATAATAGTTGTTAAAATAATTGTTAAACAATAAGTGAATTTTTTGTCGAAATCACTTGAACAATCTTGTTATGAAAAAAAGGTCAATAATACAGAGTTAAAAATTGTTATATTAATATTGTGTTATATCATAATTTGGGATAGGAATCGAAGAAAAAATCCCATATGTCAAATTGAATATAAAAAACAAGCAACGGAAAGATGACACTTAAATTTATTTGGTATATAATCTAAATGATTTAGCTGACCAATATTTTGTAATAGATGTTAGCTTTTATAATAGAATTTGCATTATTTTAATCGACTAGGGCATTGAATGTGTTTGGATCGGCCCTGTGCTAGAATTTTTGCTAAGGTCCTCAACAATTAGATTTTAGAAGAGATAAGAAGTGAAGAAAAATAATGAGAAATATATTCCCGCTAACAAAAATTTATTAATTCTCCAAACGATTACATGAGAAAGTCTAAAAATCAAGGAGATATTTTAATCCCTGAAACATTAGTAAAATAAACTTTTTCCCACATACATCTAATAAATCCTGTGCACGCATATTTATAATAATCTTGACAAAATATATTCTTTGAGAAGCTACTGAATACTTTCATAAATTTTTCCATAATCATTCTCCAAAATCTATAGAAGCGGCAATTTTTTTGAGTCATAATTCCACATAGACTCAAATATCTATAGTAAATATGGAATATTGCATCACTAAAAATCTAACACCATGTATGTTATATTGACTAAAAATGTAACTTCAATTCAGCATTGCTTGTCATTATGAATTGTTCTATCTGCACTGCTACGTAATTTATTTATGTTTATACTTATTAATTAAAAAGTCTATTCAAATGAAAATTGTGCTCTGTATTTGTTTAACAAATGTCAACTACCAAGTTACAAGTGAATTCATTACTTTTGTTTGTACCAGTTGCTCTGATGAATTATCAATATAAAAATATTCTAATGTGTGTCATTCATCAAATTTATTCTAATTTGGTATGTGTAACAAATATGGTTATTAATGGCATAACTACAGTAGTTAGTCAAAATATCACTATTCTGCTTTTTAAATTATAAATAACTCGTTATGTTTCCTAAAATAGGATGTGTCTAATAGCATCCCAATAGCAAAAGTCAAATCACTATATTATAAAACCAATAATAGACTACTTTATCCGTTATTTATAATGCCAGATAAATATGTATGATCAGAATTGCAACCCATGTGAAAAGCAATTAATCCTGGCCTCATACTTATCATGTATAATAAATGTCGGATAAATTAATGACTGTCCAGGTCATCAAAGTGACCTTGGCAAGTGCCGACCTAAAGAATATGTTGCCCATACCACATTTAAAATTTATTGCCCTTTGCTACATAAAATTTCATCGTTTGTTTTACATTTTCATTTTTATTTTTAATATTGAAATAAGATAGCATAAAAGACTATAGCATACAAAATATTCACTTTGCATTCAAAAGGCACTACATGAAGTAGGCTACAACATTCAACAAAATAAACAAATAAACTAAACATCAACTTTTCATACAAAATCATGATTAATTTTCTTCACATAGTTCAAAGAACATTTTTTGTAGCAAATTCTTCAATCAAATTGTCACATTTAAGTTTCTCTAAAATATCACTTTCAATTAAGATCATTGCCAGTCCATTCAATCGTTCTTGTTACATGGTAGCTTGCATATAATTTTTAGTTAATTTCAATTTAGAAATTTTCTCTCCGCGAAAGCAATCGTAGCCGGAATTGTTAACAAAATCCGATAAGAACCCACATACTACATAAGACTTGTAACAACAACAACAACAACAACAGAGCCATTATTCCCAAACAAGTTGGGGTCGGCCAGATATGGAACCCGAAACTAAATGACAAAAGTAATTTAAAGGTTATAACAATAACAATAATAATAGCAATAATAAAATTAAGTCAGATAGGTAAATTAATAATAATAGTAAGTAAGTAAAATAAAGATAGAAATACATATGTATGAAAAAAATAAAAAGTAAAAAATGAAAAAATACAGTAAAATAAAAAAAAATGATGATAACAGTTCAAATAGTAATAATAGAGCTGATAGTAACATTGATCAAAGACCAAACGCTACGTCTTAGGCTCTTTTTTCCTAATTCTATAATCTAAAACTTATAAGACTCATAGCTCATGGTTCTGGTACGTGAATCGCTAACTTCCATGCGCTCCTTTCCATTACCAGCTCTTCGGCTATAATCCAACCCTTCAAATCCCTTTTCACAACTTCCTCCCATGTTAACTTTAGTCGACCTCTACATATTTTCGAGCAAATGACACGGCCTATAATTCCAACGCGCACAGGTGCCTCGTGTGGCCTTCGTTGGAGATGTCCAAACCATCTTAAGCGATGTTGAATTAGTTTCTCCTCAATTGGTGCTACTCTAAGTTTTTCACGTGTATCATCATTTCTAATTCGGTCTCTTTTTGTATGACCGCAACTCCATCGCAGCATATGCATCTCTGCTACGCTTATCTTTTGGACGTGTTTGTTTTTAGTAAGCCAACATTCTGCACCGTACAACATCGCATGCCTAATTGTCGTTCTATAGGACATTCCTTTAAGCTTCTGTGAGACTTTCTTGTCACAGAGAACGTCAGATACTTGTCGCCACTTCACCCATCCCGCTCGAATTCGAAAAATAACATCTTCATCAATCTCGCCATCATACTGCAATATTGATCCTAGATATCGAAATGATTCCTTTTTATGAACTATTTGTCCTGCCAGAATAACATCTTCATCCTTTGACCTAACACCGTTGAACTCGCACTTCATATAGACTTATGAAGTTAAGAATATCAACCAATTTAGTTATTTCCTTAGGTACTGTAGTTTGGAAAGCTTTTAAATATTAGAATAAATCTTTTCCATGTACACCACATTGTTCATTGTATTCCAAGTAACATTCTAAACAAATTCAATGTTCCATTAACTCTTCTTTACCAGGATTTGTAAACTTTGCTTCTAATAAAAATCCAAAGATATCGTCATAAAGTTGAATTTGTTCAAATCGATCTTTGAATGATGTAAGAGCTTTGTCTATGATATAAGTGAAGTATATAACTCTAAAAATGTCTTTCGATGATTGACTTTCTTCATTACTACTTTCAGTGTCCTCATCAAATTGTTTTTTCATATGATAACTCTTTTCACCTCAAATTATGGTTCACTACCAACATCCGTAGCAAGTTCATTTGCTTCTTTCCCTAGTTCTTCAAACCCATGTTCTCTAAAGGTTTGAAAAAATCCAATAAGTTGTTTTAATCTTGTGATTGCATCCTCTAAATTCATATCCTCATTTTGAAGTGCTTTGCTTACTTGATTCGCTTTATTTATTAACTAGTACCAAATACAAAGTCTTAATTAAGAACTCAAAGTTCTCTAAAACATTAACACAAGACTTTAGCGTTCGCCATCCCATTATCCATTTTAGAACTATTTGCAATTTCAGCTAAAGCATCTCTTAACATTGATGGGTGAAATCAAATAGCTCTTACACTTTCAACATGATTTTCCCATCGAGCAGTCGATAATGATTTTGGTGTTAAACCTTTTACGTATTTTTAAAGAACATCCCACTAATGAATAGATATCGAGAATAATGTATAAAATTTTTGTATGAATGCAAAAAAATTCCTTGCTTTAGCACAAGATTTAGCCATATCACATAACACAAGGTTTAAACTATGACAACCACATGGCGTATAAAATGCTCGAGGATTTATATCAAGAAGTCTTTTTTGTACACCTTGATTCTTACCTTTTATATTAGATCCATTATCATAACCTTTACTTCTTATATCATCAATGTTAAGATTAAGTTCATTTAAAATATTTTTGAGTTGTTTGAAAAGGCTAAACCCCAATGTATCATTAACTACTGTAAATCCGAGAAAAACTCTTCAATCTTCACTTCATTGATATCTTCAATATACACACATCTTATAATAATTAACATTTGTTCTTCATGACTTAAATCTAGTGTGCAATCAAGAATAATCTAAAAATAATTTTCTTTGAAGATATTGGTTATTATTTCCGATTTGATCTCATTTGATAATAGAAGTATTATCTTATTTTGAATCTTATGACTAAGATAATGATGTTGAATTTCTTTATCTACCACACTCGAAGATGATCTTGCATAATTGGATCAAATTTTCCAAGAAACTCAATAAGTTGCCAAAAAGGTCCATTATTCTTTTCAAAAATCTTTCCATTGCTTTCACGAAATGGCAAGCTATTCCTACAAAGTGTTTTCACAACTTCAATTATCCGAACTAATATCATCTTCCGACGGACTTTCTCCATTTCAATTTGAGCTTCCATTTTTTTAATCAATCGTTGCTTTTAATTTTAGCCACTTTTACAAATCAACCCACTTTACAACATTTTCACAATGTTCCAGATTAGTTTCATGTTCCCTAAGTTTGTGTGGAAGATTATGCCAACTATCAATTCCATCTTTCAACAATTTATTCGCCATTAATCTATTTTTAAATAATTTGAAAAAAAAAACTTTGTTCGATGCATTTGAATATATAAGTCACTTTCTTTCATGTTCCTCACTATTTGGAAAACGACGAATATAATGTTTGGAGGATAAGCTTTTACTTTTGCCAGATTTTATGACACTTGAAAATTTGTCTTTTTTCTAGGATTTTCAATGGTCCCTTTGAACTATTATTTATTATTCTTTTGGAATCATTGATAAGTCCCCATAAACCCAGATTATTATCTACATTAACATTTTTTTTCAAATCAAGCATACTTTCTTCATATTCATTACTTGCTTCATTTTCATTAATTTCATCATTCATCCCTTCATTCACATGCTCTTCATGATCACCATTATTTGTTTCTTGATCAACGATTTCATTCGCATAATATCTTCATTGATACGCACTTCATGATCCCCATGTTCCTCGATAACATCATTAATAATTTTATTAATAGCTTCGCTTGTTTCTCCGACTTGACTTGATTCAATTGATTGTTGTGTTTTTGCCTTGAACAGTTATTGTTTCAGCCTTCTACTATAAGCTCGGTGTTTTGCTTTCTATTTCTCACACATTCCATATCATCTTCTTCTTTTGTCATTTTATCTATTATATAATAACATATTTTAAGTAAACTACATTACCACAGAATTGTTTAAAATAGACCTATTTTAAAGCATTTAAAATAGCTTAACAAATTTTACATTATTAATCAACAAACTACTTAAAAGAAAAGTATTTCCTAAATAAATCACCTAATAACTACTTAACAAATCAACTTATAAATAAATGAATCAACTAACAAATCAAGTTAATCAACCAATATATCATTTGAATCAACTAATAACATATAATATATCAGACAAGCACCATTGTCCAAGTGGTTAATTGATTCGGCTTTGGTGCAAGAGGTCACAAGTTCGAAACTTGCTTTCGAACGTTTATTGACATGAGATATGTTGTCCCAATGATTTGTTGTATATAAAGAACCATTTCAAAAAAAAAAAAAACATATAATATATCAATTTGTCAAATTTAATCAGCTATTAAGTAATAAAACAAATTAACCATTTTGCCAAAATCACCTTGCAGAGTGGCACTGTAGGTCTGTAGCAGCCAGTAGCACTGAAAAAGATGGATCTGCAATCGCAAGTTGGCAGGTGCTGCAGTAGCCCAAATGGCAAAACGGTAGGTGCAGCAGTACAAAATCACGATTGCGACTCTAACCCTAAACTTCTAGTTCGCGAATTGAAAAAAGCACGATTGAGAAATGAGAAGTGAGAACGACTAGGGGGCTTTGTTTGGAAATTGGACCGGAAAGCTAGCTCTTGCCTCTTGCGTGTATGGGCTTTGATGTAGAAATGACAACGAAAATTGCAAAAAGAAATTCCACTAGCCTTTGGGGGTTGCCTAAGCCCATGGGCTTGATGGGCTTCCACCTAGGCCGGCTTTTGGATTCATTGATCCTCTTCCCGAATTACCAACTCCGGTTGGGATGCTCTAACACGTGGGAACAAAAAAAGTGTCTGTGGACATCACACAATAATAGCACGCACACCACTTTCTCAACAAAGAATATGTGCAGATCTTCATGGGTCCAACCAAATTTTTCTATACAATTTCATTTTTTCTGCGCCATACAATTCATAGAAACCGACGTCTCACCAGATAAATTCATCTGTGCTATTTCCGTGTCCCATTATATCACAGTCGCAGATTATAGTTATTTAATTTATGCAAGATCCATCATAAAAAAACCAGATGATATTAATGCAGAAATCAACGAATGGAAAATAATGGACACATGAGACAACTAAACCAAGGACAGAAAAATAATGCCCAATATTTTTTACATTTACATGCAACTTAACGCTACAGGAGAAAACTTGCTCCCGCAATGGAAGCCACGGTACAGAAAACAGCTACTATATGGCAACGGAAGCATATGGATCAAAGCAGACTTAACAACAGTTATTCGTGAATCAACCTTATCCACCGAAAGATGAGCTAGGATCCGCGGTCATCTTAATTTAGCATCATCCACCTATGTGGCCTTCCATATCGACTACATGTTATATTTAAATGGAGTTTTAGGCTCAAAGAAAAAGTTAAAAAAAAATTTAGTTTCAGATAGCTTGATAGACATTTTTTAGTGTAAATCACAGAATGATAGTTCTAACTATCATTTTTAGTTAACACTAAAAAGTGTCTTTCAGACTAAAAAGCAAACTTGTTATTTTTTGACTAAATTTTTTTACGACTTCTTCCTTGTGCTTATTTACCTATATTGTATTTAAATAATCAATCGTTCTATCTTTTGTCAAATAGGTTGATTATTTCAATATAAACATGTGATCAAATAGGTTGGTTATTTCAATATAAAAAATGGGCTGATATAGAAGGCTGCGTATCCTAGTAGGGGAAAGATTGATCTATAAAAGAACATAAAAAGTGCACAATCTATGGGCAACAATATTCAGGAAACAACTTGCTAAATGATTAAAAGGATTGAGATCAGAGCAACTTGAGCCATTAGATTAGGATTAAATAGCCCCCAAATATTCGATGCATTTTGGCTTAGACCATAACCAATAACGTGACTTGCTCACTTCACTCTTTCTCATGTTTTTGGACCGAACGAACGAGCTATATAACTAGATAAGTACAACCAACCACGGACTAGGTTTTTTTAGAAAAAAAACTGTTTATAACGGAGAAATCTTCGCCGTTATAAATTAGATATAACATTCGCAGTTTATTAAGACAAAGATTTCCCCTTATAAATTAATAACGGCGAACTCTTCGCCTTTATAAATTTATAATGGCGAAGTCATTACCGTTATATATTTACCGGCCTTTGTTTATAAAGGCGAAGTTTTCGCCGTTATAAATTTATAACGGCGAAGGCTTCGCTGTTATAAATTATATATAACATTCACGATTTATAAAGGCGAAGATTTCATTGTTGGTTATGCCTTCAGATTCTTAGCTTAAGCTCAGCGATTCACTGTAGTTAATAATAATATAGTAATAGAGCATGAACCTCGTGTTCGTGCAATATATCAGAATGATACACGTCATGTTATAAAGTAGAAGTAATAAATACACAAATAATGATAGCGTGAACCATATGAAAGTATTTTAAACTGCAAGCCTGTTTTGGCTCATCGAATTCCCTCTGCAAACCAATCTTCACCGAATCTAGTAAATATTATATCGTGAATCACGTTCGATGTCCACGTATGAACTTGCACATGGGAGAGTATAACAATACTTGTATTCATTTTTAGGTGTTCTGATTCTGTTCGAAAATACACTGTACTTGTTGCAACCAGTCGGTGTCAATTTTCTGACCGAAGACTTCAGAATGAGTATATAGTCAGTTACATCTGGAAAACAGCGAGACGTTGAAATTTTGCAACACGGTCGTAAAAAAAAAAGTTAAATAAGATAAAGTTTTGATAGAAACAGAAACTTGTCTTTATTGAATTGAGAAAATGATATTACATTTGCATACAATTCTGTTACAATACAGTCTGTATATATAAGAGTGATACAGCAAGCTATACAGCCCAATATGTAAATGGGCTTAAATGTATTTGTATAAAGACTTTGATGTGATTGGGCCGGGTCTTCACTATCTCACAAAAGCACTGCATATACTGTTATACTGTGAGACTTTTGTTTCGCCCCCTCAAACCCTACTTCAGTTAGGGTTTGCGAGAAATAGGAGCAATGGCGCCGCCGACTCAAACTTTGAGAAATTCAGCGAGACTGATGTCAAAAAACTGCTAATGTCTAGCATCTGCTCTCTTTGATGTTGCTGCGATTCTCTGATTAGCTTCAGCAAGATGAAGTTTTTGAGAGGAATACTCAGATAAGTTGACGAAACTTTCACGCATTGAGATCAACTGGAAGTATATCCACTGACGATAACTAATTTTGTTAAAAATTCTTGATTGAGCCTAGATAGAGATGAATATAAGGCATGACTCTGAGAGATCTTCGACTGCATGACAGATCTGGTAAGTTTTCTTTCTCCAGACTTCCCTTTCCTTTGCAAATTATCATAGTCGTTTTGTTAACAGATTTCCTGTTTGTTGTTTGAGGTGACGATCTGATAGCATCGGGATCTTACTCAGAGAGAAATGCATAAAGTGTTGAGCTTTACTTCCTGTTTGAGTAGACAGAGAGTAAAGTCTTTGTCTTTGGCTCAGATTTAGTCATTATTTGTCGACAGTACAAACTTTTAGCTTCTGCTTGAAAGTAGAGAAATTTTTCTTGGATAATGGCTTCGTCAGTATGTCGGCAATTTGGTAAGGTGCAGGTATATGACTTACTCTTAATTTGTTGCTGGTAACTTGTTCTCTAACAAAGTAGATATCAATCTCCATATGTTTAGTACGACTGTGTAGAATTGGATTTGCACTAAGTAGAACAGTACTAAGGTTGTCACACCAAATTGTAGGTTTACTATCAATTTTGACTTTTAGTTCACTTAAAAGTGACTTTATCCATATTAACTCTGCTGTAGCATTTGCTACACTTCTGTATTCTGCTTCTGTACTAGATCTAGAGACAGTGGGTTGTTTTTTTGAGCACCACGATATAGGATTTGTGCCTAGGAATATACAGTATCCTGTTGTAGATCTTCTATCATCTGGATCCGTAGCCCAATCTGCATCTGCATAGCCATTAATATTTAAGTTGTTGCATGCTTCTAAGATCAATCCATGTTTCAGTGTGCCTTTTAAATATCGTAGAATTCTTTTAACTGCTTTCCAATGCTCATTCAGTGGGTTTTGCATAAATTGACTAACTTTATTTACACTGTAAGCAATTTCTGGCCTTGTAATTGTTGCATATTGTAGAGCTCCAACTATGCTCCTGTAGTGCCTTATGTTCTATATAGCCTCACCTTTATTTTTGGATAGATGTAAGTTGGTTGCCATTGGTGTGGAAAGTGCATTTGCTTTATCCATTTTTGCTTTCACAAGGATCTCTAATATATATTTTTCTTGACTTAGTTGAATCATTGATGTAGATATTCTTTTAACTTCTATTCCCAAAAAGTAGTTTAAGCATCCTAGATCTTTGATTGAGAACTCTTTATTAAGGTATTCAGTGAGTTTGTTTATCTCTGCATTGCTGTTGCCTGTGACAATAAAATCATCAACATATATTAGTACATACGTAGTTTCAACTTCACTGAATTTTGTAAATAAAGAGTTATCAGATTTAGTTGATGAATAGCCAAGTCTGATCAGTGTTGACTTCAGTTTGTCAAACCAAACTCTAGGTGCTTGCTTCAGTCCATAGATTGCCTTGTTTAGCTTGCACACAAGTTTTTCATTGCCATTTTGTTTGAAGCCTTGTGGTTGTTCCATGTATACTTCTTCCTGCAAAACACCATTCAAAAAGGCATTATTTACATCAAGTTGCTTAATGATCCAGTCTCTACTCAAGGCAATAGTGAGAACTATTCTGATAGTAGAAGTTTTCACAACTGGTGAAAAAGTTTCATTGAAATCAAAACCATTTTGTTGTGAATAACCTTTTGCTACAAGTTTTGCCTTGTACTTAGAGATTGAACCATCAGGATTCTTCTTGACTTTATATGTCCATTTACATCCAACAATATTTTTGTTTGATGGTAAAGAAACTAAAGTCCAGGTTTTATTTCGAATCAGTGCATTATATTCTTCCTGCATTGCAGTTTTCCATTTTTCATTTTGCACTGCTTTCGAAATAAGTGACTGGCTCTCTGATATCAATGACTGCACTATAAGTTTTTGGCTTAAAAATTCCACTTTTAGCCCTTGTTATCATATGATGGCCAGTTGTTGCAGGTTGTTGATTGTTATCATGTGTGGCTTCACTGTCATCTGATGGTTGTGAGTCATCTATTGATTGATGACTGCCTGATTGGATGTCAGGATCATTCTGAGCATCTTCAACTTGACCTTCATGTTCCAACTGCTCATGACCTGGTTCATCTCTGATCATTGTGTGTTGTGAGCCATCACTGTCCTCAGCAGGAGTAGTGAATTGAGTGCTCTGCCTTGTTCTTGAATGAGATTGATTATCAATCTCAGAGCATTCTGGTATCTCAGGTATTGATACCCGTGGATTGTAAATTTTTTGTGATGTTTTCACATCTGTTTTGCTATAGGGGAAGACATTTTCATTGAACACTACATGTCTTGATATAAATATTTTTCCTTTGTCATCTAAGCATTTATACCCCTTTTTGTTTGTAGCATACCCCAGAAAAGTACATGGTGATGATCTGAAGTTTAATTTATGTCTGTTGTAGGGTCTTAGATAAGGAAAACATAAACAACCAAAATTTTTTAAAGCATTATAATCTGGTTTGATTCCCAGTAACTTTTCTATGGGACTTTTAAAATCTATAGCCTTAGTGGGCAGTCTATTGATTAAGTACACAGTAGTAGAGAAAGCATCTGGCCAAAATTTCAATGGTAATGATGCTTGAGCAAGTAAAGTAAGACCAGTTTCTACTATTTGTCTATGTTTCCTTTCAACCAGACCATTTTGTTCAGATGTATATGGGCAAGTTGTTCTATGAATTATTCCTTTCTTTGAAAAAAATTCTTTTAGAGGATGGAACTCTGTCCCACCATCTGTTTGTATAATTTTTACATTGCAATCTAGTTGATTTTCAGCTTGAACAATAAATTGTTGAACTGCTTTGCAAGTTTCAGATTTAGATTTCAGGAAATAAATCCATACATATCTAGTGTAAGCATCAACAAATGAAATATAGTAATTGTACCCATAATCAGTGTTGATGGGTGCTGGTCCCCACAAATCTATAGCAATTAGTTCTAGGGGTTTACTATATTTTGTTTGTGAGTCTGGAAATGCAAGTTTGTGGCTTTTTCCCAGTTGACAGTGTGTACAAATATATGGCAGAGAGATTTTTTCAAAAGCAATTGCATTATTCTTTAGCACATGTTTAACAACATTAACATTTGGGTGGCCTAGTTTATAGTGCCACATATCAAAGGTCTTATGATCCTCTTTGCAATTGATTTCAGAAACGTTACAGCATTTTCCTTTATTTCCAGAATTTCTTGATTTAGCCACATCAAATTTGTACAGTCCTCTAAATTCTCTACCCTGCAATAGAATTTCTTTTGTTAGAATGTCTTTAACTAGACAATACTGAGGGTAAAACTCAAAGAACACATTATTATCTTTTGCAAACTGGGATACACTTAATAAATTTTTTCTAATTAATGGGACTCTTAAGAGATTATTGAGATAAAGTTGTTTCTTGCCAATAAAGCTTGCATTTCCAGTGTGTGTGATTTTAATGGATTTACCATCCCCCATAAGCATAGTATGTGTACCTTTGTACTCTTTGTTTCCCAAGTTTAGCTTGCTCAAGTCACTTGTCACATGATTTGTAGCCCCTGAATCTGGATACCAGCATTCATCATGTATGTCTTCTAATTTTGCTGTGTCACAGTCAGCAATTTCTGATTGACTTCTCTGATTTGGTTGTGTGTTGACCATGTTAGCATTTGGTTGATAGTTCTTTGCATTACTTTGTTGTTGTGGCACATAATTGCTATCATATCTGAAGTAGCATCTGCTTGCTATATGGCCATACTTCTCACATATCTGACATCTAATTCTGTTATTGTTATTATTATGTCTGCCACCTCTCCCTCTTGCTCTGTTTGGCTGACTGCCTCTTTGACTATTAAATTGATTTCTGTTGCTGTTGTTCTTTCCTTGATTCCTGTTTCTACTGTTGCTAATATAATTGACAGTAAAGTGTGAATTAGTAGACTTCTTTTGTTCTATTCTGCCTTCATGTGCAAGAAGCGTGGCATGTACATATTGAATTGTAGGAGTTGTTTCTTTGGAAGAGATGACTGCCACAACAGCTTCATACTCTTCATCTAGGCCATTTAGTATTGACAATATCTGTTCATAATCAGATATCTTGTGTCCTGCTGAGGCCAATTGATCACAAAGCATCTTGACTTTAGACAAGTAATCTCTCATTGATAATGCATCTTTCTTTAAATTTTGCAGTTGTCTTTTATAGAACATAACTTTTGCAGCAGATTGAGTATTGAAAACTTGCTCAATAGTAGACCAGATCTCATTTGCAGATTTACATCCAATCAATTGCGGTAGAAGATTGGAACTGATTGTAGAAAGTATCCAAGAACTTACTAGACTATCTTGTCTTTGATGAGATGTGAATTCTTGATTGCTCATTAGTTTTCCATCTTTATCTGCTATAAATCTAGAAGGCGTGATTAATGTTCCATGAACATAGTCCTCTAGACCATAGCCTTTAACTGCTGTTTCAATCTGGAATTTCCAGAGTAGAAAATTTGATTCATCCAGTTGAACGTTGATGATTTGACTTTGTGGTTTAACTAGAGCTTTAATCAGATCTTGTGTTGCAGATCTCTGAACTGTTGATTCAGTGTTTCTTGCTGTGGATGATGATTCCTCTTCAGTCATAGAGTTGAATTATGTGAATCAGAGTGCTTCTTGAATTTGCAGTGGGTTGATCTTAAGATCAAGAAACAGATGCAAGAACTTAAAGATATTAAAGAACCTCTGATGCAGCTTGAAGTGGCTGAGTGATGAGTACAGATCTGACAGTTGCTTCTGGCAAGGCACGGGTTCGAGACAAATCAGAGAAAAATTGATATGAATCTTGATAACTGCACAGGTATGACCGATCTTTTATCAATCAGATGATGAGAATCACAATTCTCTGATGATTCTTGGGTGCGCAGCCTGATCTCAATGATGAAATCAATTCTGAGAGATTAATGGCAAGGCGTTAACCTTGTTACTGCTGTTAAGCAGATTCTTTGCTCTGATACCAAGATAAAGTTTTGATAGAAACAGAAAATTGTCTTTATTGAATTGAGAAAATGATATTACATTTGCATACAATTCTGTTACAATACAGTCTGTATATATAAGAGTGATACAGCAAGCTATACAGCCCAATATGTAAATGGGCTTAAATGTATTTGTATGAAGACTTTGATGTGATTGGGCCGGGTCTTCACTATCTCACAAAAGCACTGCATATACTGTTATACTGTGAGACTTTTGTTTAAATAAAATGCTAAGCAAGCAAAGCAGGAAGAAAAACAGAAAAGATAGAAAATACAACAGCCAATCCACGGCAAGCAATTGGCGGGTAGAGAGCATTTCCCTGTATAGATCCCAAATTCCCATATTTTAGGTCTTCCATCTAATTTCTCATGCCTGCCTTTTAAAAAATCGTTTAATATTCTGTAGTTTTGCTGCTACCATAATTTAGATCATCGTCATAAATTTGTGTATAAATTAAAATCTTTTAATCCATTTAAAATTGGGAATGAATCCAAATCATAAACAACAGTTACTTTTAACATTAATTTTGAAAGTATTTGTTTGCTTGGTCGGTGATACGCCACACGTGCGGAGGCTTGTTGAGATTAGTCTCACTTCGGACAATTTACAATATAAATCATGCATAAATAATAAGAGACCCCCTTCACATTACCAATTGGTTTTGTGATAATATGTTGGATGAGTCCTTCGTGCTTATTGGAGGGGTTGGATGTTTTTTGATACAAATTCATATAGATATTTACTCAAAATATCTTTGCTAAGTCATTTGGGTTGATATCCAGATCCAAGAAGTTAGAAGGAAGAATGGATCTCCGTTGACTAGTTGACACTTGTTGTATAGTGATTCGATGAAGGACTAACTTGTTATTGGAGTGGCTCGACAAAGTACTGGTTTGACGTTTGGTTCGACAGTGTAATGGTTCGAATTTGGAATGTT
This sequence comes from Allium cepa, assembly GCA_030765085.1. Taxonomy (NCBI): domain Eukaryota; kingdom Viridiplantae; phylum Streptophyta; class Magnoliopsida; order Asparagales; family Amaryllidaceae; genus Allium; species Allium cepa. The sequence continues at coordinate 478,007,031 of CM060937.1, forward strand.
TCGATAGTTGAGTGGTCTGTTGTCAAAGTGATAAAAAAAGGGAAAAGGGATAGAGCATTACCATGTCATTTAACGAAGCTTGTTAAGATAGGTTTATCATACCGTGCTGAGCCACTTTGATAGTAAGATAAGGGTACACAACAATCTATTTAATACTCCTTTCTTTTTTATAACGAGAGTAGTAGCTTTGTTTTCTTCCATTCTTGTAAACTCTATTTTCCTCTTGTTCTCCATATTCCCATTTTTGATTAAGCTAGGAAGTGAGCAAAACGGTTAGCATAGAGGTGTAGGTAATGACATGCTTCGTAGAGGAGGAGTTCAACTAATTTGGAGTAGTAGTTTACTATACACCTTGTACATAAATATATTATATTACATGAACTCTTGAAAGAGATTTAACAGGATCGTAATATGTTTTGTTGTTAGAACATAATTAATTCAGAATTCATAGATCAAAAATAAAATAGTAAAGGAATTTAAATTTTTATAGTTCTGAAGTGAAGACATCTTTAGGCGGAAGCGTTATTACTAACCTTCAATGGTTTTACTCAGATCATGTAACAGAGACCCTATTGCGTTTACTTTTTCCTCTTTCCTTTCGTAAACTTATTGAACTTTCAGAAATCATCCCTTAAATACAAAATGGGCAGAAGAACATTTTGATTTTGGATTATCATCGGTCCAAATAGAGAAGGGATATACACACACACCGAGGCAACATTTGAGACTAGTATAATTATTAATAGCAATATGAATTTTTCCATCAAAAATTCAAATGTCTTTTCATTAATTCTTTAAATAAAATTGGTGTACAATAATAACATAGGCCATATAATAAATAGAACTAACATTCTCCCAATTGGCCATAACGTTATAACATAACAAAACACACATTCAATATTGACCAATATAGCTTTCATTAATCCTAAACCTGTTCGGTTAAAAATACCAAACCAAACTAATTTAATCAGAGTAAAAAACGTTGTCATTTGATCATCATTAATTATAATATTGGTACTCTTTCCAACAATGATTAATAATCTTCATTCAGTCATCATAAGTTATTTTCTTCGATTAAATAAAATTATGCGCATCATATTAAGCAAATTTATAAATTCAATGTCGGTACATTATTAAAGACTTGGTACATATCATTATATATATATATATATATATATATATATTGAAAATGGGTTTAACTCTATTGCCAAACTCAAACAGGCTACAAACCAATATCATTTACAAGCACGACCTTAAATAAAAACAATTAGCTATAAAACATCACACACAAGAACACTTTATAACTCGAACATTCCATTTTTAAGTCTTACTCATAGTGGCTCCCAAGAATCTGATCGAGTTTCTGTGTAATCAACCATCATTTTCATCCTCTCCAGTGCTCATCTTTCTTGTTCCCTTAAGCTGGTGAGTTTACTTCTTGCAATTCGATCAACTATTATGCTCGTATCTCTACTAATATATGAATTAAGCAACTGAATCCCTTTTCTCTTGTTATTGAAAGCCCAGTGGTTCCTTTCTCTTCAAATATGCCATACGGTAGTTTCAAATAAATTTTGAGCGTCTCTTGCATCATGCTAGAGATGTTACTCCATTGGTTCAGGTAAAAGATTTCATCTTTCAAGGATTTGACTTCATCTGTTAGTACACATTTCAGTTTTGAAGTCCCCATATACGTTTACTATAAGAGCATTCAAAGAATAAGTGATCATGACTCTCATTTTCCTCATTGCATAAGTTTCATGTAGTTTCTTCTATGATTCCCCAATTATGCGGACGATCATTAGTAGGAAGCCTACCTAGAATAGATATATATAGAGTGTGCACCATCTTAGGGTTATTGGACCTAATTCGGACTATTTTATGCCAATCAACTGTCTGGAATTTGTTTCTAGTGTCTTCCCATACTTAGTATAAAATGAACCGATCTCTACGAGAATTTTTCATAATCCATGTATCTTCTTCCTTTTTCTCTATGTATTGGAATACTTTGGATTTCTTCCCTGAAAATTCTTGTTACAAGTTATTTGTCACATCTCCATCTATCTTCTTCAATTATGCTGACATAGTACACCTTGGGTTGCCATAGTCTGAGAAACCTTCCCGTCCTATTCTTTCAATCAGGCTTTAACTGTTGATCCATGGGTCTTTCCACAAGTCAGTTTTTTATCCATTAGTAATTTGTCTCTCAACGAGAGGTTTTAGTTCCTCTTTGAACTTCAATATGTTTTTCCAAGTTACTGATGCATTGTTATCTATTGTATCTGTCCAGAAATTTTCTTTTAGATATTTAGCTCTCATCCATTTTGGCCATATGTTGTCAGAAGTTAAGATTTTCCAAGCCATCTTCCATAGACCTTTTTTCAGTTTAAAGAGGTTTTTAAGTCCAACCCTTCCTTTTTTTTAGTTTACACACGTCTTTATATCTAATTTTGTGTAATTTCCCCCTCCATATGAAATATGCACACACTGCATTAATCTTCCCTATAGAACAATTTGGAATTTGGAAAGTTTGAAGCTAAAATCTGACTTTGGAAGTAATAACTGCATGGGCTAGCTCAATTCTACCTGCACAGGATGGGAATTTTGATCTCCAATCCTGTAATTTCTCTCTGATGTTGTCAATTAACTTGTCACACTCTCTATCTATAATTGTATTGTGTGATAGTGGTATCCCTAGATATTTAACAGGAAGATCCCCTTCTGAAACTCCTATTCTTCTAAGGAGATTTTGTCTATCTTTACAGTGTTTGTTAAAATAACATTTTGTTTTCCCCTCGTTGAGTTTCAGACCTCCATAATGTTTAAGCAGGACGAATATATTTTCCAAAGTATCAATGCATGGAAGGAGGCTTTCATAACTACTAAAAGTTCATCTGCATATATCAAATGAGTTACCTTTGGTTCAATTTTGTGTGCTGGAATGATACTATTTTGATAACATGCAATTTCCATTTGAAGAGAAAACCACTCTATACCACCGCAAAGAGATAAGGGAAGAGGGGATCCCTCTGTTTAATTCCTCTATTGCTAGTTATGTAGCCTTTTGGCACACCATTTATAAGAATAGAAAAAGTATGAGTAGATATGTAGTATTCAATAAGGTTCAAAAGTTTTCCTGGAACTCCCATAGATTTAAGCATATGAATTATGAATTTTCTGTTCACTTTATCATAGGCCTTAAGTAAGTCAACTTTTAGGCACATTTTATCATCCTCTGGCTTATTGAAGTTTCTAATAAGCTCATGTGCCAATAAGGAGTTCTCAGATATAAACCTTCCTTTTATGAAAGAACTTTGAGTCTGAGAAATTAAAACCGGTAATACTTTGTTAAGCCTCATGCACATAATTTTGCTTAGAATTCTGTAAGAAACATTACAGCATGCAATAGGCTTACATTCCTCAACTCTTTCAGGATTTTTAACTTTGGGGATAAGGGAGATGAAAGTATGATTTATTTCTTGTAAAAATTCACCATTGTCCATATCTTCCTGATAGACTTGCATCATATATTATTTCAGGTGTATCCAGTGCATTTTGAAAACAACTGCCCCCATACCATCCAGTCCAGGACTGGAGTCTACATGAATGGACTTTACAGCTCTCCACAGCTCCCCTTCTGTAATCCTAGTTGTCAGCATGGAGCTACCTTCTTGAAAGATCTTTCTTCTACTATGAATTATAGGCAAGTCTTGTAGTGTTTCTCCATTGTAGAAGTTCAGAAAGTAGGATAAGGCATTATCTTCTATCCCCTTTAAGTTGCCTGTAGCATTGCTATGTTCATTCAAGCAGTTGAGCGGATTATTGTGATGTGTTCTCTGAGACATTTTGGTATAGAAAATTTTTGTGCATTCATCCCCCTGAGTAAACCATTTTCCTTTGGCTTTTTGTTTAATCTCTGTGGCTTGTTTTTTAAGTTCATCTTTCAAGTTTTCTCCTGAAGGTAGTAGTATTCAGAATTGAGACCTTCATGCATTGGGTCCTTGTCTAACTTCCCTAGCATTTCCTCCAACTGATTTTGAATATGAATCAAGTTCTTTTTACCAATCATCCACTGTAAGAAGAAATATCCATTTGTAGATGAAACTTCTACAGCCGCTGCCGACTTTCAAAATCTAGTCGTTTTGCCCAACCTTTTAGGTAGGAGAGCGTATCCGTGAATCCATTTATCTACCTGTCCTTCTCTCCCTTCGCCAAGTTGACCTTAAGCTATGAAGCTCTTATGCAGCTAGCCAAGTAGGAATCTCCAATAGAGAACAGAGTCGGAACGTTATGCATTGGCTTGACTGGAGAGATCTGATCTATAAACCTCTGTGTTTTCGGATGCCAGGAAAGAATCTAATTCATCGGAAAACCTAGACCCGAACTAATTATTTATTTACCTGGGTCTGATAGAGACGAAACCAGTGTGACCATTTCGCAGGGGGATAGATTGCACATTTCAGGACCGCGGTACTAAATGAACCACATGCTAGGCTTTTGGCTTACTTTCTTTGCCCTTGGGAGTAGTGGTTTAGAGCGGTTCCTGTTATTCCTCTGCCGAGGGTGGGATCGTGCCCAATAGACGATAAAGAGAGGTGCTTGCAACACATAACCTGTTGTAGTAATATATCCCCTCGTTCCCCACTCCTTCGTCAACAACTACGTAGCTCAACACATGATAAGAAAAACCGAATTCCTCTATTTGATGTCGATTCATCCACACTTCCATTACTTGCAAAGGAAAGCGAACTGCTTGCTGGTTGGGAACTGTATGAGCGGTAATGCACGACCGTCTACGTTGGTTCAAATCCATCTCGGTGTTGAGTACCATATCATTATGTTTTGTAATCTTCCTGTTCCATTCCTTCAATCTGAGTTTCATAGTTTTCAGCACCATTATGAATTTGTACGCGTGAGTACTAGTAGGAGGTATAATAGTTTCTAAGTTTACTGCCTCATTGTAACCTTCAATCAAACTCTAATGATTAGCATATCTAAAAGGTTTCCCTTTTTGATTGCTAGTATCATTACTAAACTGAATTAAGAGAGGGCAATGATCACTTATGGAACTAGGAAAAACTGTGGTTTTCAAAGAAGGGATTTTGTTAATTAAATCTGCACTGCATAAGGCTCTGTCTAATCGTGAAGTAAATTTTCTTGCCTCACCACTTTTCCATGTAAATTGCAGACCTGTATGGAATGTTTCCAATAGTCCAATGGAAAGCACAAGTCATTGAATTCAGCCACTTGTGACAACTTAAGGGTAATTCCTCCTCTCTTTTCTCTTGTCTTTAATACTGCACTGAAGTCCCCCAAAACCAACCATGGTTTATTGATTTGTTTTGAAAGTGTGATTATTTATTGCAAAGTGCACTTCTTTTTGATGCCATGTTCCTAGCATATACAAATGTTATATATATATATATATCTCCAACCGTCCCGTGTTTTTGAAAAGTATTGTAATTTGTTGATTCTTTTTGTTTATAGTGGACCCAATCCAAGCATTATTTTTCCATAAGACAAGAATTCGACCTTTTTGTTTGTTGTGTGATATTATGTATCAAGCTCCATTGATTAGCAATTTGTCATTTGGACATATCTGAGTTTTCTTCAGTGAACTTGTTCTCTAATAATGCAATTATAGATGGCCTGTGATGGGCCTTTAAATTGTGGAGGTCTAATTGACATATGTCATTATTTAGATCTCTCACATTCCAACAAAGTATAGACATTAATGTTTATTGGCTTTGCTCCTTGTTACAGGAGCAGACCCAACATTTGCTATTTTTATAGCAAAGCTTTCTCCATTTTAATTGAACTGCTTGATATAAGGCTCATTTCTTCTGTAAATTTGCTTATATTTTCCTCTTCTTCTTCACTCTCTTCCACAGATGAATCCAACTGGATATTCATCTTTTGGATTTCCTTCAAGGAATCATGCAGGTTCTCTTTCTCATGGTGGTGATAATGCACAACAGGACGAACAACTGTTGTAGGGGGAACTGTTTCAGTATGGATCTCAGCCCTTTGATCCAGAGTTAAAGGAACTTCTTGCTATGATATAGAGCCCTTAGCAGTAATGTCGGTATGACTATTAGGTATGGGTAGATTACTGACTGCAGCTTTTCGTATGTAATCTTTTACAGCCACCATATTTTTTGAACAACTAGTAGGGGATAAGATTACACACACACATATGTACCCATATATATTTTGCAACACCAAAATTATAATACATTAAGTAAACTCATATCGACAACATGCTCTTTGTAAAGAGTGGGTGGTAGCGTTTTTGTTAGAGAATCAGCTAATAAAGTTCTTGTATTAATATGTTGTATCATAATAGTACCATTTTTTGAATCTATTTCTAGCAATAAGATATTTGATGTCAATCCACTTAGATGCATTACTTGATCAGTTATTCTTAGAGAATAAAACAACAGTTTCTTATCATAAAATAAGGTGAGTGGCCTCATAATAATGTCAATTACTTGAAGTCCTAGTATAAAATTCTTTAACCAAACCGCTTGACTAGTAGCATGATTACATCCTACAAATTCTGCTTACATAGTGGAAGATGCCCTTATAAACTGCTTAGCACTCTTCAATGAAATTGGTCCCCTTGCAAGCATAAATATGTAACTTGATGTGGATTTCTTACCATCGTCATATCTAGAAAATATGAATCAGAATAACCAATGAATTCAAGGTTATTTGGCCTCTTGTAAGTAAGCATATAATCTTTTATCTCTGGCAAATAGCATAAAACTTTCTTGGTAGCTTTTGAATGTTCCATTCCTGGATTAGTTTGATATCAAGCAAGCATACGAACTGCAAATGCAATATCAGGATGTGTACAAATTTGAGCATATATAAGACTTCCTACTACTAAAGCATAATTTTTTTTCTTCATTTGAGAATGTTTTATTTCATTTTTAGGGCATTGAAACCTGCTGAATTTATCACCATTGACAATAGGAGCAACACTAGAAGAGAAATTGTGCATGTTATATCTTTTAAGCATTTTCTAAATATCTGCTTTTTGAGATAAGCCTAAGATCCCACGTGATCGATTTTAGTAGATTTCAATTCCTATAACATAAGAGGCTTCATCAAGATTCTTCATTTTAAACTTAGTTGATAGAAAATGTTTTGTCTAGTATAACATGTCTAAATCACTACCTGCTATTAAAATACCATCCACGTATAATATGAAAAAGAAAATTTTACTTCCACTAATTTTGAGGTACATGCGTCGATTTATTGTATTTTCTTTAAATCCAAATTCGGTTATAACCTCATCAAACTTGAGATACCACTGTCGTGAAGCTTGTTTCAATCCATTTATTTAATGATTTAACCTACATGTCATATGCTCCTTGCCTTCTACAACAAAACCTTTAGGTTGTTTCACAAAAATTTATTCAAGTAAGTTACTATTCAGAAATACAGTTTTCACATTCATTTGATGTAGTCCTAAGTCATAATGGGCAACGAGGGATAAAACAGTTCTTAATGAATCTTTATTTGGGGCAGAATAAATGTATTATCAAAATGTACACCTTCTTGTTATATAAATCATTTAGCCACTAGTCCAGCTTTAGGTCTTTCAATGTTATCTTTGGATTCAGTTTTAGTTTTACAGACTCATTTACAGCCTATGGATTTCACCCCGACAAGTAACTTAACAAGATCCTAAATTTCATTAATTTCCATAGATTTCATCTCATCATTCATGGCTTCAAACCACTTAGATTATTCATCACTTATAATATCTTGCTTGAATGAGATAGGATCATCTCCATTACCTATATCACATCCTTCCTCAGTAATGTATACGATATAATCATCAGGTATGGTAGATCTTCTCTCTCTTTATGGTTTTTGTCAAGGTTCTTGTGGCAGCATTAGAGCTTCATTGACATTAGAAACATCATGAACATGAGTTTCTTCATTAGCCTCTTGGACATGAGGAATTTGTAACCTCTTGAATTATAGAAATTGGAACATAAGTCTGTTTTTCTTTGAGGTTTACTATTCTATTTACATTACTTCCACTCACATTGTCATTTTGAAAAAATACAGCATGCCTAGTTTCTACCGTTAAAGTGGTATGTGATGGTAAATAAAATTTGAAGTCTTTAGATCCCTTTGGATAACCAATAAAAATTACAACTAATGGTTCTGGAATCAAGTTTCATTAGTTGTGGATTATTGACTTTTGCTTCGGCTAGACAACCCCTGTAACGACCTGCCTTTTTGGACAGTTTAAATCGACGATAAACAACACACGTCAGACTCAAACTATTCAAAAGGGTAGATTATTATGGGATAAATAAGAAAAAGTAGAGAAAGAAAGAAAAACAAATATAGAATCTCGCAGCGGAATGACAAAATATAATAACCAAATAAACAGTTCATGAAGCTGTTTACAAATAACATTGATTAAACCTTTATAATACAGATCTGAGTTACATAAAACAAGAATAAATAGTAAATAAATGCAGTGGAACAACCTGATGCAATGGAATAAATAATAGTAGTACAAAATCTTCGTCTCCATCCTTCAAAAAGCAGTCTTTGATAAACTGAAAAGATCAGACTGACCCGAGCGAATTGAAAAGACAAAACACTCGAGTCAGAACTAAAAAATCTTATGTAAGTTAAACCAACAATACATAAATATGAGTGTAACGGCATCGGAGATGTTTACAGGGTTTGACATCTCCTATCTAGTTTCAATGCGAGTGCAATAACTTAAGAGATGTTCGGGATTCACATCTCTTAAGTATCCGTTAAATTATCTACGATGTAGTATAATACACTATTATAATAGTGTCTACAGTAAAGTAAAGTATTAAAATAGCGTTAAGGGATTACCCATATCTCCCTTAGCACATTTTATATATTCCCATAATCGACCGTAATTCTTCCGTAAACTAGAGGGCTATTAGAGGGTACTCCATAGGTATGGACAAACAAAACTCATAGAAGGCGCGATAGGGCATGTGAACACGGCACTCGAGGCAATGCCCGAGTAGATATATCAATTGTGGATCCAGACTGGTGGTAAAGCGTAGCAGCTACTACCGCCCACCTTGGAACACACTCCCATAATCAAAATCAAAGGGTGGCTACCAAATCATCACAAAGTTATGATATGACATCGAAGATATGTGTCCGATCGGAGGTGCGACCTCACTTGGTCTGACGTGGCTCCAGTTCCGGTCACATCTAAGCTGACTCATGGGAGTCAAGGTCACGTAAATACCTCAAACATAATAGTTCGCTAAACCATCCTACTTTATTTCTATAATATCCACCACGTACATAGTTGTTAAAGTGGTTTTCGGTATTTGCAGAGAGTATAACAATATCTGATTCCGGTCTCTTTAACAACTAAATGCTTATATCACATCGGATGATTCTTTTACATTTCATAGTCAATTCACACTTGATATCAAAATATCACATTCTCAAAACCATATCACTTTCAAAACTGTATTCACTTTCAAAACTATATTCACTTTCAAAATCATATCCACTTTTGAAATTGTCGATAAGATAGGTTAAATAATTGGGTTAATTAGTTAGAAATAGGTTAAGTTTGGTTAAAATAAATTGGAATAGTTTAAATTAATTAAGTTGGTTTTAAAATAGATTTCAAAATTATATCTAAGCATTTTCAATTACTCAATTTCAATTATTCATTTATATTTGACAATTCAAATTTGAAATTCCCATTTAAATCCTTTGAACAGTTCATTAAATCAATTCCAATTTCAACATTAACGCTTAGATTATTGAAAATAATTCAGTTTATATAAATCAATTTCTATTTCAAAATACCAGTCAACAGAATTCAAAATTTAAAGTTTTAAAATCATTTGATTCAACTAATCTTATGCCCATATATAATTTTTTACCCAATGGTCAGGTGATACAGATATTTATCATTTCAATCTGCAATTTAAAATATTAAGGGTATATATCATTTCAACCCGCAATCCCAAAATTTAATTTCAATGAAAATTGCATGAGTTTATCATTTCAACCCATAATAATTTTCCCATATTCTATACGATTGTTCGGGTATGTATCGTTTCAACCCTTAGGGAACCTGCAGTGTTATAACAATATAAAATATAACATCCAATTATCCAATATCAACAATCAAACAATCATCATCCAAATCAACTAATAAACATCAATAGATAACTTATCATCATTAACATAAATTAAATTGAAATTAAATTCAATATTAAACTAAACGATGATTAAATGCAATAAAAGTCAAATTTAACTAGAATGGCAAATTTACACATACCAAACATCAATGAATTAATTAATTCTAAAACACATCATAGATTTAATTTAACTAACATAAGATAATTTTATAATTGTGAGTAGGTTAAAACACTCACCTTTGATTTTAGCCCATAAAAATCCAAACAGAAGCGCAAAAACTCAACAGTCTCCAAATTTAACTAAATCAATTTCATGTTGTCCGGAATTTAAATATGAATCCAACAGAAGAAATCACACGTGAATCAAAGTTTATATGCAAAAGATATTCATATTATAAGAAATATTATTAAAATAAAAATTAGTACGCATAAAAAATATAAATAAATTTTAATACATACGTTTTTCACAAGACGAGGCTCAAGGAAAAGATTGAAGAACAACTAAGATGAAGACAGGATGTGTGCGAAAAATGAAAAAAAATCATGCTTCATAAAAGAAAGCTTTTGGATTTGCAAGAATAAAAGCTTTTAAATATGAGGCGTCAGGAGAAACAAAACATAAATGAAGAAATAAGCTATATAGGTTATTTATAATTTGGAAATGAAGGTGGAGGGACCAAAAATAAATGTCACGTTTTATTTTGAAAGCTATATGCGTTAAGATTGCATAAGAAAATGTACATAGGAATGGAAAAGTTTGCAAACCAAAGGAAAGTAAAATTTTGCATACGTGAAATGAGGTGGCAAGAATTTAATACAACCTAAAAGTCTAGGCTCAGGTATTAAATAGAAGGAGAAATGAACGGATCAAGTATTAATAATAAGGTAACTATTTTACAACGTTTGTGCAACAATTAATAACAAAAGAAATGAATGGACCATGTACATCACACAACCTTTTGAAATTCAATTTTTCTGAAACGTAACAAATTAAATTCATTAACTCAAATAATGCAAATTTGTACGGATTTAGGTTTTTATCTTTGCATAATAAAAAATTTATACTTACCTTAAAAATGAAAACGTACAATTTCGTTTTCCCAAAATGATCTTTTATTTCCACTAAAACACCCTTTTTGTTTAACACAAAACGTGCCTTTCATTTATTAAATCTATTAATTTCAAAACAGTCAACTAAAATGGATGAAAAATAGAAATGTAAACACGTTTATAATTTGTTGTTTACATAAGAGTAATAAATGACTTACTAAAATAGATTATTTTTCTATTCTTATAATCAATCTATAAGCTAAAACACAGTTCAAATAAACATATATTTCTTCCTTTAAAATCAATCATTCTATTCTTTATTTTAATGAAACTGTGACGATCCGGAATTTTTGGATATTTGAAATTGAAATATTTAATTGATTTTAAATATTTAAAAGGTTAATTTTTAACTTGAATTTCAGATGTAACCAATTATTGGATAATTAAATTATTGAATTTAATAATTGAGACTTGGATAAAATATGGAATCTTGAGTTTTAAGCTTGTTATTAAAATTGAATTTAAAGATGGTTTATTCAATTTTGCAAATGTATCGTTTAAATTGACGTTTTAAAATAGCCTTCCGAGGCACAGTCTCAGAATTCGACGAAATCAGTTCAATTGGATCTATAATAATATTATTGTATTTCAAATTTTGTAGGGTTTGAAGTTGTCATGTGATCGTACGGTAGATAAATGCGTTAAAATTTATATCAAAATTTTCAATATAATAACTGGATTCAATAAGCTATCTTCTACATACGATCGAGTTAGGTTTCGAAACCTTTTCCAGTGCGTTCGAAATAGAGGTATAACATTAGGAACGCCTGGCAATACGCCACGATAGGGTTTGCGATTTTAAGCTACGAATTCAAGACAATTTAAATTTGAATCTAAATTTAAATAATATAATTGCATTGAAACACTATAGCAAGTGCATACATGTAAAGAAATTTAAAGCACGTCTTCTCCCTGGTATACCACGCATCTCCTCCTAACTTCTGTTTCCACAATCGAATTCTTTGTTGAATAATAAAAACCTTCTTTTGCTCATCTTCAAAAACAAATTGAACTCCGAAAAAAAGTAATAATGGCTATAAATAAATCGTGCGTTCATCTGCTATTCGATATCGCCTCCTTCCTTTCCCTTGTCTGCTCGATAATCGAACCCAGCCTAAATCATAGCGACTTCAAAGAGGGCCGATTTCGCTTCAAACCAAAACTAGGGTTTCGATTATAGGAAAGTGTGGCCTTCGATTCGAGCTGGGGACGATGGAGTCGGGTTCAGGGCATCAAGGTGCATCGGTGGGTCGAGTTTGGCGAAATGCGGTAGAGTTTTGGGAGGCACGGCGTTTTGGGTTCGTGGGTGGGTCACAAGCAGATCGAAGTTGGTCGCGGCATTCGAGGTCGAAGCCGAAGGTGCTGGCTTGACGGGGGGAGACGTGGAGTCTGGGTCTCATTTTTTTTTGCAGTAAGGTATAACCTATTATAGTTTTAATTCTATATATATATATGTATGTATATGTATGTATGTATGTATGTATGTATGTATGTATGTATATGTTAGGAAATGATATTTTTACAATAATATATACAATAAAATTCTGTTAGAATTTAATTTATATATATATATATATATATAAGATTTTTGGAAAATATAGGAACTTTCTAAAATGTTGTAGAATGTATAAAGATTAGATTTTTAAATGTATATAGGTTAATATTTTTAGTGCATGTAGAGAATAAATATACATATACCTATTTTTCATTTACTAATTTATTTTTAAAATAACGTATTATGGAGATTAAATTGTTTAATTAACTTATCTAAATTATTTTAATTACTAAGAGATTTATTTAAAAAAATAGTTTAAATCTAAATAATTTGTTAATTAAATCTATTTAATAGAAATTAATTGTTCAATTAGTTCAAAATGTTAATAAACCGTATAATGTTATACAAGGTCTAAAATCGTGGATAAAACAGGCCGGATTGGATCGGATTGCCAAAAAAAATCAAAGGTGCGTTAATCTCACTCATTTGGATTATTGGTTAACTTAAATTACATGCTGATTGATTGAATTGACAGGATGTGATATTACATAGTAATATATATATATATATATATATATATATATATATATATATTGGAGCGATTGATTTCCCGCATTATATACCGGATGAGACCCTATGCGCCCCGCATAATAGCGGATGACCCTTTATACCGCGATATCCCACCTTGAAGCGAGATTGGTATTTTAATTGTTGACTAACATCTGTGGATGCAGGGAAACAGGTTGGTGGGATCCAATTGGATTCCTCAAAATGTTGGAATTTATTTTCATTTTCGGTGATATGTTTTATTTGATAATCTGTGATAGATTATATTGATTTTATTGGGAATTGAAAATATTGAATGCTATGGTTTGACTGAATATTTGGGTATATTGAGATGTCAAAAATATAAAAATTGGATTTTTAAAGGAAAATAAAAGAGGGAATTCTAAGTAAAATAAATATAGAGAATTTGGATAAATTAAAGAATGAACTGGAAAATGATAAAAGTTGATTTTTAAATTTTAATAAATAAATTCCAAGTATGGGAAAGGAGATTTTTGAATAAATGATAATAAATGAATTTTTAACTTAAGTGATATTATTTAAAGAAATAAAGGATGTATTTTTAAATTCAAGGTTTAAAATAGTTGTGAGAGATAAAGAAGAATTTTGGAAAAATATGAAATTGGTATTTTCAGTTTATATATGATTTTAAATCATAATAAAGGAGTAAAATTTGAAATTAATGGGATTTGTAATAAAATTGAGTAAGCAAAGGAATTTATTTTAAATGGTGTAAATTTTGGAAATCAATTTGAAAATTTATTAACTGTTTGAAACTGTGATTTAAAAGGAGGATGAGACTATGGAAATTATAAACTCGGTTTATAAAGTGAAATAAGATATCGGTGGATATTTGAAAGTATAAATTCACGGTGGGAACTTATAAGGAGATAGTAATTTTTTTAAAAATAAAAGGTGGTTTTATTTTTAGAAGTATGAGAAAGAATGGGGACGTAAATTAAATTGTGATAAATCGAGCAGGATTTATAAATGATTAGATGGTTATATTTAAATGGAAAGTGTATTTCCCTGAAAAGCCAAGTATATTTTCAAAGGAGATTTCCAAGTATAAGTTAGAAGTTTTAAAGTGGTTTTAAAAGAATGTTTTAGAAAGAGATTATTATTTAGTGGTTTAATTTTTTTTAAAAGTAGATATTTATTAAGTTAATTATATAAGCAAATTATTTTAAAGGTTTAACTAGTATTATGATTTAAAAGCTAATTATTTAATATTTATACCTTATAGAATAACCTTTATTTTAAAATTAGTTTTGGCTCAAGTTTTACATGAGGAATTATTATAAATTTTGATAACTAGTATTTTAAATAAAGTGTTTTAAGTAGTTTTTATTTTAAGTGTTTTAAAGTATACATTTTGGATAAAGTGATTTAAATTATTTAAAAACCTAAAGTATTAAGACTTGGTGATTTTCAGTGGAAATAAAACAATTGGGTGGAAATTTATTCCGCGAAAGAAAAAAGTGATTTGAAAATTATTTTCAAAGGGTTGAAGTGTAGAAAAATATCTTGCAAAGATATTTTGAAATAAATAATTTGTGAAATTACTAAGGCCTGATGGTTGTTTGTGGATGTTATATGATAGTTAAATAACCGACTGTCAATATTGGCCAATGCGCTGATCGTTTCGAAGAGACAGGGATCGAGATTAATTTCTCGAAAACCACTATGATCCGGTTTGAACATTTTCGTGAGGAAGACAAGAGCTTTGAGTCAAAGATGGAGCAATGAAGGGCAAGGGCTAATCGATACTAAACCTGAGGGTGATTCCAAAATGAATGTAGTAGGAGTAGTGCCTTCGGTTCCGTTCGGACCGAGAACGGACTTGTATAGACGAATGCTATCAGAACATCGTCAGAGGGAGCATTCTAAGTGTATGTATGCTAAAAAGGTAATGCATAGCCTTGAGCCTCACCAACCAGGAATGGCTAAAACAGGAAGGTGCAGCAAGGCTAAGTGGCTAACAACCAATTAGGGTAAGGTCATCCCTGCCTAGATGTCTCTTTTTACTCGGCTGTGTGGGCGGTCGCTGATTCCAACCACAGGGTGATCTTATTCGGACTATCCAGTAAGGGATAGCTCTGGTCTTGTGTTGTAGGGGATCATAGGGGATCCTCGGTACGCTGATCTAGACCAGGTACTGTGATGGATGGAACCCCAGTAGCCTTGCCATTGATAGAAACCCAATCTCCAATAAGTGCCTTAGGACTTGTTTGTATAACTATTATGCTGGAATTTAAAGAATGTAACTATTTCGGCTATTTGAATAAGTATTTGTATATAGACACTACTATAATATCAGAGGATTTGATAAGAAATGTTTTGGTTATCGCATGGTAAAAACCCGACATGTTTATTTGTGGCGTGGTCTTACAAGATACCTTTGATTTTTAAAGTATTTTGGAAAATTTAATAATCCAATTGAGTGTATTTTCTCATGCTAGTTTTCCAGACTGACTCGGGTGTTATTTTACTATAATGCTCGGGTCAGACCGAATATTATGGGATACAGGGTAGGATGTTGTGGAGCTCAGGAGATGAACTGGATGGGAGACGTATCACACGTATTTGGTGTATATTCCAATGTGTAGTATAAGCTGTATAGTCAGCTTTTGGAAGGACAAGTTGATATAACTGTCCAATATTTTGCTATTGATTGTATTGTACTCTTATGATGTAATGTATATAACAGATAAAGTTCTTTTTGTATGAAGATCAGTCATTTATCTATTATATATTGTTCCGCTGCGATTGTGAGATTCTGTTGTTGTTTTGTTTTCTCTTCTTCTACCTCCTTCTTCTTTTCCCTCATCAATCTGTCTTTTCTGGCACTCGATAGTCGGCATATTATATAATGACGCATTATTGTCGATTTTCGAGGGTCGAGAAGGGAGGGTCGTCACAGAAATTAAACCTACATTCACGAATGAAAAATTCATTTTATTTGATGTAATTGTTCTTTTCATTAAACCAAACTTTCCTTATATTTTCACAAAACACAAGCCATTTTTAATTACACCTATTAATTTACAATTCAGTATTCTCTCTCATATTAATTAAAAAAATTCAATTACATTAGTTTCAGTTGTTAAGTTTCAAAATTGACTAAATAAATGTAATCAGAAGTAGAACAATTTTCTCCTATCTAATAGTAATTTAAACATATTTATACACTATTGGATACAAACAGTGATTATACATTTCTTACTAAATAATAGTTCCTCATCTCTACAATCAATCTTCAGCTACCAAACATTTCAGATAAATAAACATATGTTTACTCATTTACAAAACTTATTCATTTTTATTCATTTATTTTGATTTACACTCCTACTATTAAATCAACCAATACCTTATGAAATTATTAACATAGGTTTCTATCTTATTATCCTCATTTTCTACATTTACGCATTTTCTTACATTAACCACAATATTTAATTACACTAAATTTCGATTAATTATATTCTAATTTCAATAAATTGATTTAATTAGATTTCAATCTTTTTATGCAATCAAACATTACTTTATGGACATAGTTAACATTTGTTTACATCTTATTACATTAATATTCTGCAATTATCATCTTTTACTATATTACTTGCAATATTTCAATTATATTTATTTTTTGTCGATTTTCACACAAAATTATGACTAAAAATCCCAATAAATTCATTTATCTTAGTTTCACTCTTTTTATTAAATAAATTATTGCCTTAAAAGTATAACTGACATTTCTGTACATTTTATTACCTTCACATTTTACAGCTATCGTCTTAACTCATATTAACATAATATTTTATTACAGTTAATTGCAATTGATTTCCAACTTAATTCAACATATTAAATAAATTGATAACAAATAATATTTGTTACATTTTCCTAGTTTAATCACATTTGTAAGTTTATTGTCTACACAAATGTTATAATTATTTGCACAACGCCAATTTTTATTCAATTACAATTTATTACATACTATTGCATTAATTAATACAACATTTAAATTATCAATTACTCTTTTAATCCAATTGTCAATTAATACACACATTATTTCATCAATCAATATAACATTTAAATTTATTCCTTGTTTTAAATTTAAAATCAATCATAACTTATAATTATTATAACTACTTGAGATTACATTCCATATGTCATCCTTCACATTAAATTTACATTATTAAACCCTATTTCTTTATTTACAATCTATAACCAATTTTTACTTTACAATCATTGCAATTAATTGGATATACTTTACAGTAGTTATCTATTGTCTTGAATTAACATTTTTACATTACATTCTACTCATTTCTTATTAGTAAATCACAATTTTAATTTCTTTCAATATTAAATCGAAAAATCTTACTAAATTAATAAATTTTAATTATCGAAAATTATGGATAGTTACACTTCCCCTCACTCAAAACTTTTCCTCCTCGAAAAGGAAAAAGAAGGGTTTAAGGAAATAAGGAATCAGTATATCTTGTTCAAAATATTAAATTTATAACTAATCAACTTACATAATTAAATAATTTAAATAAAATATATCAATTTATAACAATTAAATCCTTTTATACTCAAGTTAATAAAAGTTTGGAAAACATTTCACAAAATTTTGTATTTCCAAAATTCACAAAAAATTTCGGTAGAGTCTCCTTTGTACAGAGAGGTCTGGGAGAATTAATAATATCAATAATAACAATATATATCCTATTTTTCAAAATAAAATATTCCAGACCATGGGAAAAACAATATAATATTGCTAGAAAACCATAATCTGAAAACGTAACTATTTGTTGGGCAAACAACGCTTAATCTATGAAACCAAAAGCAATAGCTATGCTTCCATAAACCTGTATTTTACTTGTATAATCCGAAGAGGTTAATAATTAAGTAAAATAGAATATTTATGTTGTTTCTATTAGCCACAACCAAATCAACACAACACACAATAGTCATAAGCAACAAAACCATACAATTATCACATGCAATCAAAGCAATCAACCATCCGTCCATAGCAATCAAAACTAAGGGTTTGTTCGAGTCTAGAACCTTTAATTGTATAGAATGATAAATAAACTACTATGTATATCATACACTCAACAGTTTTAGATAACTTAAAAGATTATTTATACATTTTAAACAATATAAAGTATCACTTCCCAACGTCCCATAAGCCAAAACAAACAAAGAATTCAATACATATTTTAAGTTTACTCTATTAATCTTTTTTTCACATCATTTATTATTCATTTTTTTTCTTTTTTTTCATGCAATGATTTTTCTTTAATTCACGTTCATTACTAACAAATTTTAATTCCCATCCATTTATATAAGGCTTATTTCATTAATTTACATTCTTTACTTGCATAAGTTATATCCATTTCAATTATTTGGATCATAAATGAATTCATTATTGAAGTATTGTATAAATTTCATTTCAGTTTACTTCACATTTACTATTTAGTTTGATTTCCCTTTTTATATAAAAATTCATTTGTGAAACAACTCGTACCTATAAAAGATTTTCACCTTTCACTTTTATTTCTTTCACACACAGTATCCACTTTTACTCTATACTCTAATTATAATTGGCTTTAATCATTACCTAAGTTTATAATTATTTAATTACAATATTCACTTTTTTATTAATTATAATTACTAGCATTTCAAATTATTAACTTATGTTTATAACAATTTGATAACATCAGAATCCTTATTTATAGAAATTTTTCATTGAACCCTTTCATTGTACTTAAGCTTTACTTGTATAATATTCCATTACATATTTCTATTAATATTTCAACTTTTAGTATTTTGGTAAGTTATATATTGTTCTAAGAATGCAATTGAATGCTACACAAGTTGATCTTATTCACTTTAGTGAACAAAATGTTTAATAATTACGTCTTCTAAATTTTATTATTCTTAAACCTATAAGTTACAAATTTCCAATTTCTTATCTATTTCATTAATTATTTTAGCATTAATTTCTTATATTTTTCTTCATTCGAAAAACTTCCAATTATTAAAATACTTAAAATTTCATTCATTTCGATAATTGACAAGTACTAATTATTGGAGAATTTAAGAACTTCCAGTTTCATTTTAGCCACTTAGAAAATAATATATATATATCCTTTATAGATCAAATCATATTTAGATATTCAAAGCTAAGGTTTTAATCCATCAAAACAGATGGGTAGTTTCTAGAATTAAAATCATATATATATATATATATATCAAATCAAACTTCAGAAATTAAAATAAGATTGGTTTATCAAAACGGATGTGCAGTAAAACTACTAGAACAGTCTTCCCACTTCGAAACTTGAAATGAACGTCGATGATCCATGCACTCATCACCAAAATTATTTTCTAGCGACAGAGAGAGGAGTACAGAAGTTATTTCCTTCCAAAATTCCTTTAAAACATTTCTTTCAAATTATCATAAAATATTCATATCAGAAAATACTTCTAAATACTACTAATATTATATTCCAAAACCTTTTAAAAGAAATTTCCAAAATCCCGGAACTTAAGTTCTCAAATTTTAATTTATATTCATTCTATTCGTAAATCTTATTTTTCAATCAATATTTATAAAATTTCTCTACCTAACAAACAACATGTTACATCCAACATACCATTTACAAAATTTATTGTTTTATATATAAAATATATAATAGGCAAAACGATTTCATTTACCTATATTTCTAAACAATATTGTGTCGGTCTGCCCTATTAAGTGTTTGGAAATCCCTATCGATGTCATAGCATCCTATGCACCGACCAAAATTTATAAATACAAAACAGAGCAAATTAACACAATACAAAAACCTTTATAACACTAAAAAATATGCTCTCTCATATATATACACTCAGCGATTCATTCTAAGGTATTATTACACTATTTCTAAAGAGTCTGACCCCACAAAGCTAAGGTTATTGTTGAACCAAAGCTCTGATACTAACCGTAACGACTTGCCTTTATGGACGGTTTAAATCGACGATAAGCCACACACATCAGACTCAAACCATTCAAAAGGGAAGATTGTTATGTGGTAAATAAGAAAAACTAGAGAAAGAAAGAAAAAAATACAGAATCTCACAGCGGAATGACAAAATATAATAATCAAATAAACAGTTCATGAACCTGTTTACAAATAACATTGATTAAACCCTTATAATACAGATCTGAGTTACATAAAACAAGAATAAATAATAAATAAATGCAGCGGAACAACCTGATGCAATGAAATAAATATAATAAATAATAATAGTATAAAATCTTTATTTTCATTCTCTAGAAAGCAGTCTTCGATAAACCGAAAAGCTCAGACTGATCCGAGCGAATTGAAAAGACAAAACACTTGAGTCAGAACTAAAAGATCTTATGTAAGTTAAATCAAAAGTACATAAATATGAGTGTAATGATGTCGAAGATGTTTATGGGGTTTGACATCTCCTATCCAGTGTCAACGTGTGTGCAATAACTTAAGAGATGTTCGAGATTCACATCTCCTAAGGATCCGTTAAACTATATACTATATAGTACAATACGCTATTATAATAGTGTCTACAGTAAAGTATTAAAATAGCGTTAAGGCATTACCCATATTTTCCTTAACACATTTTTATATATTCCCATAGTCTATACACTACCATAATTCCTTCGTGAACTGGAGGGCTATCAAAGGGCACATTATAGGTATGGTACAAACCAAACTCATAGAAGGCGCGATAGGGCATGTGAACATGACACTCGAGGCAATGCCAGGGTAGATATACCAATTGGGGATCCGAACTAGTGGTAACGCATACAACTAATACTGCCCACCTCGGAACACACTCCCATAATCAATATCAAGGGTTAGCCACCAAATCATGACAAAGTCATAATATAGTATGGAAGAAATGTGTCCGATCGAAGGTGCGACCTTACTTGGCCTGGCATGGCTCTTGTTTTAGTCACATCTAAGCTGACTCACGGGAGTCAAGGTCAGGTAAATACCTTATGCAGAATCGTTCACCAAACCATCCTACTTCATTTTTGGAATCTCCACCACGTGCACAGTTATTAAAGTGGTTTTGGTATTGGCAGAGAGTATGACCATATTCGATCCTAGTCACTTTAACAACTAAACGCTTATTTCACATCAGATGGTTCTTTTACATTTCAAAGTCAATCCACACTTGATATCAAAATATCAAATTCTCAAAACCATATCACTTTTGAAATCATGTTCACTTTCAAAATTTATTCACTTTCAAAATCATATTCACATTTGAAGTTATCGATAAGATAGGTTAATTAAATCCTCATTCCAAAATCTTCTTATTTACTCAAATATGTCATTACACAAAAAGATATCAATTTCAAATCCCAACTTAGGTTGTATCATCATCAAAGATTTAAATATAAATACTTCAACTTTGCACAGTCTGAAATTTTAGAAAATAGTTTAGATAGTCATAAATAGTTTTAATAGTAAAAAAATAGTTTAAAAATAGTTAAAACACTCTAAAATAGTTTAAATTATTTAAAATAGTTTAACATAGATTAAAATAGTTTAAATAGATTTAAATTAGATTAAATTAGATTTAAATAGATTTAAAGTAGATTAAATAGTTTAAATTATATTAAATATATTTAAAATATATTAAATAATTTAAAATAAATTAAAATAATTTAAAATAAATTAAAATAGTTTAAAATAAATTAAAATAGTTTAATATAGTTTAATAAAGTTTAAATGGTTTAAAATAGATTAAACTATATTAAATTAGATTAGAATAGATTAAAATAGATTAATTGGCTTAATTAGTTTGAAATAGGTTAAGTTTTGGTTAAAATAAATTGGATAGTTTAAATTAATTAAGTTGGTTTTAAAATAGATTTTAAAATTATATCCAAGCATTTTCAATAACTCAAATTCGATAATTCATTTATATTTGACAATTCAACTTTGAAATTCCCATTTAAATCCTTAGAACAATTCATCAAATCAATTCCAATTTCAACATCAATGCTTGGATTTTCGAAAATTATTCAGTTTATATAAATCAATTTCTATTTCAAAATACCAGTTAACTGAATTCAAAATTGAAAGAGTTAAAATCATTTAATTTAACCAATCCGGTGTCCATATATAATTTTCTATCCTATGGTCAAGTGATAAGATATATATCATTTCAATCCGCAATTTAAAATTTTGCGGGTATATATCATTTCAACCTGCAATCCCAAAATTTAATTTTAATGAAAATCACTTGGTTTTATCATTACAACCCATAACAATTTTTTCCTATTCTATAAGATCGTTCGGGCATGTATCATTTCAACCCATAGAAAACTTGTAGTGTTATAACAATATAAAATATAACATCCAATTATCCAATATCAACAATCAAACATCCATTACAATCATCATCCAAATCAACCAATAAACATCAATAGATAACTTATTATCATTAACGTGTATTAAATTGAAACTGAATATTAAATTAAACGATGATTAAATGCCATAAAAGTCAAATTGAACTAAAATGACAAATTTACACATACCAAACATAAATCAACTAATTCCAAAACACATCATAAATTTAATTTAACTAACATAAGATAATTTTGTAATTGTGAGTGTGTTAAAACACTCACCTTTGACTTTAGCCCATAAAAATCCAAACAGAAGCAAAAAACTCAACAGTCTCCAAAGTCAACTAAATCAATTTCATGTTGTCCGGAATTTAAATATGAATTCAACAGAAGAAATCGCACGTGAATCAAAGTTTGTATGCAAAATATATTAATGATATAAGAAATATTATTAAAATAAAAATTAGTACGCATAAAGAAAAATAAACAAATTTTAATGCTTACGTTTCTCCCAAGATGAGGCTTAAGGAAAAGACTGGAGAACAACTAAGATAAGGACAGGACGTGTATGAAAAATGAAAAAAAAATCATGTTTCATCAAATAAAGCTTTTGGATTTGCAAGAAAAAGAGCATTTGAATATGAGGTGTTAGGAGAAATAAAACGCAAATGAAGAAACAAGCTGTACGTTATTTATAATTTGGAAATGAAGGTGGAGGGACCAAAAATAAATGTCACATTTTATTTTGAAAGCTCTAGGCAGTAATAATGCATAAGGAAATGTACATGGGAATGGAAAAGTTTGCAAACCAAAGGAAAATTAAATTTTGTATACGTGAAAATGAGGTGCCAAGAATTAAATACAACCTAAAAGTCTAAGCTCAAGTATTAAATAGAAGAAGAAACGAACGGATCAAGTATTAATAATAAGGCTCCTATTTTAAAACGTTCATGCAACAATTAATAACAAAGAAATGAAGGGACCATGTACATCGCATAATCTTTTGAAATTCAATTTTTTTGAAATGTACCCAAATTAACTTTATTAACTCAAATAATACAAATTTGTACGCATTTAGCTTTTATCTACACATAATAATATTTTTATAATTACCTTAAAAATAGAAACGTTCAATTTGGCTTTCCCAAAACGGTCTTTTATTTCCATTAAAACGCCCTTTTTGTTTAATATAAAACGCGCATTTCATTTATTAAATCTGTTAATTTTAAAATAGACAACTAAAATGGATGAAAAACAGAAATGTAAACACATTTACAATTTTTTTGTTTATATACAAGAGTAATAAATAACTTACTGAAATAGATTATTTTCCAATTCTTGTAATCAATCTGTAAGCTAAAACACAGTTCAAATAAACATATATTTCTTCCTTTAAAATAAATAATTCTATTTTTTATTTTAATGAAATTAACATACATTCACGATTGAAACATTCATTTTATTTAATGTACATGTTCTTTTCATTAAATTAAACTTCCCTTATATTTTCACGAAACACAAGTTATTTTTAATTACACCTATGAATTTACAATTCAGCATTCTCTCTTCTATTAATTGAAAATTTTCGAGTACATTAATTTCAGTTGACTAAGTTTCAAAACGGAGTGAATGTAATGAGAAGTAGAACAATTATTTCCTATCTAACAGTAATTTAAACATATTTATACACTATTGGATACAAATAGTAATTATACATTTCTTACTAAGCAATAGTTTATCATCTCTACAATTAATCTTTCAGCAACCAAACATTTCAAATAAATGAACATATGTTTACTCCTTTACTAAACTTATTCATTTTTATTCTTTTATTTTGATTTACACTCCCACTATTAAATCAACCAATACCTTATGAAATTATTAACATAGGTTTCTATCTTATTATCCTCATTTTTCTACAATTGACGCCTTTTCTTACATTAACCACAATATTTAATTACATTAAATTATAATTAATTATATTCTAATTCCAATAAATTGATTTAATTAGATTTCAATCTTTTTATTCAATCAACTTACTCTATGGACATAGTTAACTTTTTTTTACATCTTATTGCATTAATATTCCACAATTATCATCTTTTATTATATTAGTTGCAATATTTCAATTATGTTGATTTTTGTCGATTTTCACATTAATTATAATTTTAAGTCCCAATAAATTCATTTATCTTAGTTTCACTCTTTTTATTAAAATAATCATTGCCTTAAGAATATAATTGACATTTCTTTACATTTTATTACCCTCACATTTTACAGTTATCATCTTAACTCATATTAACGTAATATTTAATTACATCTAATTGCAATTGATTTCCAACTTAATTCAACATATTAAATAAATTGGTAACAAATAACACTTGTTACCTTTTCTTAGTTTAATCACATTTGTAAGTTTATTGTCTACACAAATGTTACAGTTATTTCCACAACACCAAATTTTATTCAATTACAATTTATTACATACTATTGCATCAATTAATACAACATTTAAATTATTAATTACTCTTTTAATCCAATTGTCAATTAATACACATATTATTTCATCAATCAATATAACATTTAAATTTATTACTTATTTTAAATTTAAAATCAATCATAACTTACAATTATTATAATTACTTGAGATTACATTCCATTTGTCATCGATTACATTAAATTTACATTATTAAACCCTATTTCTTTATTTACAACCTATAACCAATTTTTAATTTACAATCATTGCAATTAATTGGACATACTTTACAGTAGTTATCAATTGTCTTGAAATAACATTTTTAACATTACATTCTAGTTATTTCTTATTAATAAACCACAAATTTTAATTTCTTCCAATATAAATCGCAAAGTCTTATTAAAATAACAAATATTAATTACCGAAAATTATGGGTCGTTACAGCCCCACACATGCAAGTACCCCAATTTCAATTTTCTACCAATCTATGGTTAATAAGGTGTTTTTAAAACAGATTTACTAGGAACCTAATTTAGAATATGTGTGTCATTTTTAAAGCTTTTGCCCATAAAAAATCCGACAATGTAGTATTGCATGTCATACTTCATACCATATCCATTAGTGTATGATTACATCTTTCAGCAACTCTACTTTTTCGAGGATCTCCTAACATAGAATACAGATAAACAATACTTCGTCTTGAAGAAATAAAGCGAACAAGACCGGACTTTGAGCAATGTCGGTCTGTCTACCATAATATTAACCGCCTCTATCTAATCGCACTATTTTAACTTTAAGGCTATACTGATTCTCAACTTTTTCCTAAATTTTTTTGAATTTATCTAGTGCTTCAGATTTCTCATTAATCATATACACATCAGCACAGCAAGAATAATCGTCAATGAAAGTTATAAATGATTTATGCCTATTAACACCCGGAGTAGGAAAAGTACCATATATATCAGTTTGAATTGTCTCTAATAGTCCCCCACTTTAAGTGACTCCTTTCTTAGTTTCCTTGACAAATTTTCCTTGAACACATTCTACGCAGTTACCGAAATCAAAAAATTTAATGTTAAGAGAGTTTCATTTCTTATAAGCAGTTACATTATATCTTTTGAAATATGACCCAATCTACGATGCCATAATTTGGAAGAATTTCCAACATCACGATTTCTCTTGACTCCAGTTTATGATTTACTCTAATAATATTCATCAGTAACAGAGATTCACATAAGGAAGAATTCAAACACAATTTATATAGATTGTCACATAATAATCCTGAACTAACAAACTTAGAGTTTTGATATTGTTTCAACTCATTATTTCTGAAATGAAGCCTAAAACCACATGGGTCAAGTTTAGAAATAGAAATTAAATTCCTAATCACACAAGAAATATAAACTACATCATGAAAATCAAGAATAAAGCCACTCTTCAAAACCAAAAGAAGAGTTCCAAGAGCCACGACTTTAGCCTTTAATCCATTAGCAACTTTAAGTTTCCTTTCTCCTCTTTGAAGCATCCTCACGGAATGAAACCTTTGCAATGAGTTCGTAATATTAACAGAGGCATTAGTGTCAACCCACCATGTATTTAAGAGAATATGAATTAAAAAGGTTTCATAAATCATGAAATTTAAATCATTATCCTTTTTAGCAAGACAATCTTTAAACTTCACACAGTCCTTTCTCATATGTCCATGCTTCTTACAGTGATGACACTTAAGAGCGTGCATAGGTATTATACCAGATATACCAGTCTTGATAATACCAATAGCCATATTCACTTTAATTTTACCTTTATCATTGTCCTTATTTTTCGGTTTTGGACTTTGAACAACAATGTGTACATAGTCAGGTTTCTTTGCCTTAATCCTTTCTTTTCCTTCTTCTTCTTCTTCAATACACATAACAATTAATTCTCTGTTTTTCACTTTTCTTCTATGTATTATAATTGATCTTGAAAGGACCAAATTGTGTAGGAACAGAAGTCATAATGAAATGAACTAAAAAACCTTCAGATGCCATATCAATGTCGTTTAATTTTGCGGCCATATCATTCACCATCATTATATATTCACGTACACCACTTGTCCCGTTATACTTGGTAGTCAAAAATTTCATAATGAGAGTGCTTGCATTAGCACTAGAGGTACTTTTAAACTGCTCTTTAACAGAAGCAAAATACTATTTTTTAGTACAAATATTATTTTCGTCATCTTTCTCAGGAATACTTCCTCTTATAGCATCTGTAATAGTACTTTTTATAATCGCGAGAGAGATGTATTTGACCGCTCCCATTTTGCAAAACTAGCCTTTCCATCATCAAGTCCTGTCGCTATAATAGTAGGTTTGTCCATTCGTAATGCCCGGTCAATATCCAGAACACCAAGACAAATCTTATTTTGCTCTTTTCAAGTGGAAAAATTAGTTCCATTCAATGGAACTATTCCAGAGATTTGAGCATGAACAATATTCAATGTTGCATTAAATTCAGAAAAAATAGAATGCTTACTATTATCAACTATAAATCCACAAATAGTATCACAAAATTAAATCAACTATATATAGAGGGACTAACAGTAATTATACTGAAATAAACAATGGAATGCCAAATTATATTTTAGTCCTATCATAATAGTTGTTTATCTAAAACTCAATTCGTATTACCGTTAGGTAGAAACAAATTGAATTATTAAAATAAATATATTCACTTAATAAATCATAATGACCATTAAAGTTGATAAAATTACCACTCATAATCTATTAAATGCAAAAACGTAATTTCATGAAAATCAATTTGTACCACCGTCGAGCAGAAACAAACTGAAACATTATAACAAATAAATTCACTTAATAAATAATAATGGCAATTAAAGTTGGTAAAACAACAGCTAATAATTTAGTAAATGTAATAACGCAATTTCATGAAAATTAATTTGTATCATTGTTAGGTAGAAACAAAATGAACAATTAAAACAAATAAATTCACTTAATAAATCATAATGTCAATTAAAGTTGGTAAAATTGCTGTTCATAATTAATTAAATGTAAAACATAATTGTGACTTTAAATCAAAAAATTCATTTTAATAAAGTGAAAGTTACAACTCAAAGTTAATTGAAATCGACGACAACCAATTATTAAAAAGTATAAAATAGTGTTATATGGTTTAAATTGCTAAAAAGGTGCAATAAATCATAAAGAATAACAACATATTCAAAATGCAACATATATAGACATATCGAAACTTTTGGTCATGATCTAGTTTGGACCAAAATTTCACACAAACTTAAATGTATTAGACCCAACATATTAAATAGCGAGTGCCCATGTGATTCACGACATATGTAATGACCCACCTTTTCAACCTCAGAAGTTGACGCTAATACATCTACAATATTCAAGTACCGAGCATCCAAGTGCTGGAATGAAAAATGGTTAGGGGTAAAGAAAGAGAAAGACAGAACGGAATCTCACATCGTGACAGCTAAAATATAATATACAATAGATCTTCACAAAAACTGTAATATACATACATCAAATCAGAGAAACTATCTATCATCATCTTGGACGATTATAACAATATGTCCTTATAATTGTTGATACTATAAGAACATAATAGCGGAAGATCAAATACGTGAATACATCTTGGAGAATCTAGCTCGTCTCCTATAGCTCCAAATGTCCAGCAAAATCTGGAAAATATGCTCGGGCTAATCTGAGCATTATAAGAAAAATAATGACCAAATCAGTCTGGTAAAACCAACATGATAAACATAATCAAACTAATACTTACATCTTATAAAATCCTTCAAAATAAAAGGTATTTCGTAAGACCACGCCACATATAAACATGGATGAGTTTTTACCTTACGATAACTATACCGTTTTTATTGAAAATTTGATGATCTTAGAGTAATGTATAAGGTTTAAAATAAATTATGAATATAACTGAAATGCTTACATCTCACCTTCTAGCAAAGTTAGGCACAACTAAGTCTGTATGGCGCTTATTGAAGAATTGATTCCATTAGTGACAAGGTTACTGGGGTACTTCTTGTCACAGTTCATCTCTAGATAAAATATACCAAGGGCGTCAGCATTGACCCCCGCATGGCAGGACCAACCTACCCTTTACTGGATAGCATCGAATATTTCATCACCCTGGTTGCTTTGCAACTTTATCCCCAGAGCCCTCATGCACAACCAAATCCCTAAATAATAATATAGAAGATTGACGACGACACCCAAATGGATACGACCCACATAGCCTTGTGGCATATCCCATGTTTTAGTCATTCCTGGTTGATAAGGCTTGAGGCTATATTTTACTTTTTAGATAGAAATCCCACTTGGAATGTTAACTCTGCCCTCCAAGTATTAATGCAATGCTAGCATTCATCCATACAAGTTGTTTAGGATATGAACAAACCGAAGGCACTACTTCAGCTGCATCCATTTTGGAATCACCCTCAAATTAGTAATAAGTAGCCCTTGCACTTCAAAAGCTCCATATCCAATTCCATCATCTTCAAGACGCTTCCAAATCGACAGTTGAGTTGGTTTGAAGGGGTTTTTGGATAATTCATACTTATCCAATCCTGGTCACTTTGAGCCAACATTCGATAGTTTTCGATAAACTCAACTTCAGTTCTTTTGGAAATACACAAACAATTCATAAGAGCGGAAATCGCATCCCAACTGTTTATGTGGACGGATTTCCTCACCATTTGTCCTAGAAGAACACATGAGTTTATGCGTATAGTAACATCAACAAAGAAAACTGTACCATATAATTATCATGTTTTCCCCTAGATATTTCCAGAATTGGTTAAGATTTTTGATGGTTGGTTATTTAACTATCAAATAACACAACAATCTAAATATAGATTAAATTCCATATAGGATCCACTAAGCCTCCTGTAATTAATATTCATTAATTAAAACACTTCAATTATTTACCAAAATATTTACATACTTATCTCACTGGTACAAGTATATCATTTTACTTTCGATACTTGGATGGCTTATCCATATACTTATACAATGGTATAGAAATATTCACAAAACATTTAAGAAATATTTCTTATTTCTAAAGTCATATTAAATGGATCAAAATCAACAGCATTCAAAAATATTATTTACAATAAACTCGAACTACTTATCATTCGGTGTTAAGTATGGAAAATGCTTTCATACTACCATAATTGAGAAAGATTACTTATTAACCCCAGAACTTGATCTTTCATTACTGATCCAATTCATAAAAATCAAAGTGTTATAAACTCAGAACCTCTTTTACTAATTCAAAGATCTTTTTCTAATTTATAATTTTAACAACCTGTTGTTTAGAAATAAAACAATTTATTACTTTAAACACTTTATTTAATAATTGATTACCTTTAAAACCTTCCTACGAAATGATTTATTAAATTTAAAACATCATCACTAAATAATTAATTAACTTTAAAACACTATAATGGATAATTAATAAACTTAAATCACTATTAAATAAATGTCTAATAAATCTTAAACCATTATACATAAATAATTAATAAATTTTCAAAAACGACATTATTAAATAATTAGCTAACTAAAAATATCATTAATAAAATAATTAACTTACTTCAAAATAACTTAAATAAAATAATTAATTTTAAAAGAACTTTAATAAATATAATTAAAAAACTTTCAACTTTAAAACGTTATTAATTAATAATTGGTTAGCTTTAAAATATTATAATTAAAATAATGTTAATTAACCATTTTAGTATAGAAAATATTTTGCTTCAAATATATTTTAAAGTCAATGTAAATCCAAATCCATTTTCTTTAAGACTTTTGAAAAGGTCTTAGTGATCCCAAATGGTTCTTAAACAAGTTAGCACTTATCTTCCAGTTTAACAATTCAGATCATATCACTAATATTTACATAATCAACATATATGAAAATAAAATTCACAATTAACAAACGATAATAACTCTTCATTTGTCCAATTCAACTAACATACTAATAAATTTCTAAATTAATACAATAGGAGAACGGGGATTTATTCTACTAAATAGATGTCCAATAATATATATTCAAATTGCATTCAGTAGAACGGTGTTTTATTCTGTTAGCTGCATGTCAGTGATAATTAAAATTACCAAACAACAGAATTATTTTCTATGATACTAAATTTATCAGTATTTATACTACTACAAATCTATTGAAGATTTGTACAAATGTGTTCTATTAGATGATAAAAATAAAGTATAGAAGTCCGTAGAGTTAAGGGAGTTCGAATGGATGCATTATAGCTTGTTAAAGTTTAAAAACTTAAAATTTTAAATTTAATTAACTAAATTAATTTAAACAAAACTAGGCCCAAAGACCACAATCTAAACTAAAACTCACCCTTCTCCGTCGTAAACCTTATTCACAAATCAAAAACCCAAACAAAAATCTGGCACCAAAAATTGATCGTGCACTTCACATGCCACCACCAACCTCCGACCAAAATCACGACCATCCCCACAAACTCCAATCATCAACCTGGGCCTACCTGACATGATGTCATCCATCCCAGCTGACTAAATCGAAGATCGACCTATAACTATAAATTCAAACTCATGCGCTTTTCTAGTTTCAACAACCACCCCCAAAAACAAAATCACATGCCATCACAACCACCTATGATTTTCCATTGCCTATGCCAGAGCCAGGGTCGAGCCTTGGTGCACCCACGATGACTAAAACCTTGTTGCACTCAATGCCCCACAGTGATGCCAGCAACCTCAAGTACACACGCAAAACCCAAATCCAATAGCCTTAAACCCTACGACCTCTACAGCCCACCTCCGACCATCACAACCCCTACGACCAACATCATGGCTCTGCTACCACACATGGCTGCTCCATCTCCTACTGCTCTGCCCCAAACCACCTATATCGTCGGTAATTGATTTTCGACCCAAAACCGATTAACTATCGATCACGACACCAACCTAACTCGTAAAATCCTACGAACAACTCCAAAAATCTTGATTCGTAGGTGCAATGTGATTATATAGGCCATTTGTCGATTCGTAGTCGATGAAAAACATACTTTATACGACCCCTTTCTATTATTGACACAAAACTCTCTCATCACTCGAAGAAACATCCCCGGACTAATTTAAGAAAACTAAACTCCAAGGTAAACATCTTCCTAGTTGACGTTTTTGGCCAAATAAGTACGGATTGAGAGATATTAAATTTAGAAATCTTGAGATGGAAATGCAAATTTATTTTTAAAAGGAACAATAAGTATAAATAAAGAAATTTGGTTTCTATATACTTCCAATAAGCCTCGTTTTCTAATTTCAACAAAATTTATGATGTTTAACCCTTATTTAAACATGAAAAATTATTTTTAAACATCATTCATCTGTAAATAAGATTCCAACAATACTCATCATACATCTATAAATCAAACAAATAAAAGTGAGATCTCATGTTGCAAAATTTTGAGTAATCGAAGCTAACTTATTATTAAACAAAATAAATCCTGATTTTTCCTCTCTAAAACTCTTGGGTGAAAACTAAAAGTTGAGCTTGAAAATAAGTCTATGAAGTATGAAATAAGAAGATGGAATAGTGCATGTGTATATATAAAGTGGTTTAAAAAAGAATTTAAAAATAAGAAAATCAAATGGAAATACTCTTTTCAACTCTAACATCATTTCAGAATCACTCAAGCACATTGCATGTAAAAGCATATTGGGTATTAGTGTGTATCAAGTCCTTTTGTTTACTTATTTCCTTAAAATTTTTTACTGTCTTTTCATGTTAATTTTTTTAAATACATTTACTTTTTAATATCATTATTTATTATCCTTTTTTATATTCCAAAATGTAAAGTTTCACTTCTAAAAACGTAAATACTATTTTTCAAACATATAGAAGGATAATTAGGACTTTCTACAACATGTCGTTCGATAAAAAAAGAAAATCAAAAAAAGGGTTTCGGTCTTATTTTTATTTTTCCATCGAACTATCTTTTTATGTAAACCAAATTTAAAAATGAAATATATATTACTAGTTATAAATTTTAAAGAGAGCTATTCACTTATTTAAAACTATTAATTTAATATTTAAATTAAATTAAATATTCCTAAATCAATTCCATAAAATTCTAGGTCGTTACATTCTCCTCTCCTAAAAGAATTTCGACCCCGAAATTTAACCATTTTAAAAAAAATAAAGAAATAAGCTCACATAAATATATAAAATTTTCATAAGCCCATACGATGTATATAGATAATTCGTACGAAATATC
This sequence comes from Allium cepa, assembly GCA_030765085.1. Lineage (NCBI taxonomy): Eukaryota > Viridiplantae > Streptophyta > Magnoliopsida > Asparagales > Amaryllidaceae > Allium > Allium cepa. The sequence continues at coordinate 478,040,565 of CM060937.1, forward strand.
TAATTCGATCACTTGCTAGAATATGTAAACTTCTCTTTCGAATTAGTGTCGCTCACTAAGCTTCACTAGTGTGAACTTTGATCAAGCTCCCTAATTAGGAACCTCTGTTCTCCTTACATAACCATATACTATGATAGAAAACATCATCAACTTATCAAGAACCCTAACTAAGTGTTCGTCTTCAAGAATCGAATGATTAATCCTTATTCAGATTGGTGTGTGAATCACCTTAAAGTCATGTACTCGAATCTCGGATCAAGAACCGTGCTAAGGAGTGATCTGCATACAACATACGCATTTATTCTTCTTGGTTCTTGCTTGTACCAATTTCTTTTTTGCTTTTAAGATCATTTATGAAAATATTTCATAAAAATCAACTTAAGTTTAACCCATATAATATCCTACTATATCCTTAGAGTATATACAACTACTCGATTTAATCTTTTTTTGAATTTATTTCACTTAAGTAAACTCAAGATCCAAATACTCGGTTTTTAATCCAAAATACTTTTTAAAATGATACCATATATTTTAACCATCGAAAATATATACATATATCCCAAATAGCCCCAAAATGATACCAAGGAACAGGGTACTACTAAATAGTATCATACATTCCCTTACGAAGAAGGTGATACTTAAGAAAAGTGTTTACCATCAAAATACCTCTCTTTCCTATTTCTAGTTATTTTAGGCCAATCAAACTAGTTAATTTAAAGGTACTTGTACTATTTCAAAATTCCCTTTTTGAAACAATAAAATATATATTTCCAAACAAATAGCTTTAACAAAATATTAATTTCCAATTTTCTTTAGGTTCATTCAGTTTCAAACTCGTTTCGATTGTATAATGATAAAGAGAATAATTTACTAAGTTCACTACCACGTTCATTTAAGCAAACATCTGATTGTCACTTAGAAGATTATTCCAATTATCACAAAACTGATCAAGCGTTCTCCCGAACTATCCAAAGAAAATACTCCTTACTTAAAAGTTTCCCTTTAAAATATTTATACTTAAAATTATACTAAAGTAAAAGTATTACTACCTTTTTTATATACATTAGAAATCTTCTTCAGGACTCTAGAATTTGAATCCTCAAGACCTTTTATTTATATAACACATTTTTATAAAATCCAACTTTCATAAAATCATTATTTATAAAATCATTTTTCAAATATTTATTTTTAAATATTCAAGATTTCTTTTAATAAACAACCTTTATTAAAATCCAGTTTTAACCCAACAATAAAATCAAATGCCTTATAATCAAATTTTGAAATTTAATTCATAAGGTGTTCATTTCAATGTTTCCAGAATTTCTATCTACCTAACCCATGTTGTAAAAAGGAAAATTAATGATAAATCAACAAACAATAGTCAATGCTCAACTAGACGCGTAGGACTTAATCAAACCCTAAATGATAATAATTGAATATTATTATTTCTTAATAAACAAGCACATCAAAAATAACTATATAATTATTTTGAAAATTATTATTTTATATATAAAGTATAATCCGAGGTAAAATTATTTCTTTTAACCACCTAAAACAATATGTGCCGATTTGTCTTGTTGAAGTGCCTAGAAATCCCATCGATAACGTTGATCAGATGCATCGACCAGAATTCATAAACTATTCAATGGACCAATCAACAAAATATAAAGCATTTTTATAGCACTAACAAATACGCACTCATATATATATATATATACACACACACACACACACTCAAACTCGTTCTACGGTGTCACTTACCCTATCATACTGAGTTTACCCCACCAGGGCTAAGGTTCTCACTTAACCTTCTGCTCTGATACCACGTGTAATGACCCGCCTTTTCAATCCTCAAAAGTACACACTAATACATCCATGATATTCATGTGCCGAGCATTTAAGTGTGGGAAAGGCAGATGGTTAGGGGAAAAGAAAAAAAAGGATAGAACAGAATCTCACATCGCGACGAGTAAAATATAATAAGCAACTGATCTTTACAAAAGAAAAACTATAATATACATACATCAAATTATAAGAACTATCTATGATCAGCTGGATAGTTATAATAACCTGTCCTTATAATTACAGAAAAATACCACAAGAACATAACAACAAAAAATAAAATACATGAATATGTCTTGGAGAATCTAGCTTGTCTCCTACAGCTCCAAATGTCCAACTAAATCTGAAAAATATGCTCGGGTTGACCTAAGCATTATAAGAAAAATAACATCTAGATTATTTTGTTAAAACCAGCGTGAGAAAGATAATCAAATGGATTCTTATATCTTATAAAACCCTTCAAAATAAAAGTATCTCATGAAACCATGTCGCATATAAATATGGTTTTTACCTTCCGATAACCAAACCATTTTTATATAAAATTTGGTGATATTATTATAATAACATATAGGGTTTAACGTAAATTATGAACATAGATGAAATGCTTGCGTCTCACATTCTAGCATAGTTGGGCACAACTAAGTCCGTATTGGGGTATCGCTTGTCATAGTACATCTTTAGATAAAATGTATCGAGGGCCTCGGTTGGACCCCCACATGGCAAGACCGGCCTACCCATTATTTGATAGTACCGAATATTTCATCTTTCCAGTTACTGTAACACATCATAAAATCAACCATAACTGAGTTGAGTAAATAAAATTAAATAAGGTAAGCTTGAAAATGGAATTTTTATAAAAGTTAGAATTTGACCCGATGTTATTCCGTTGCATTCGTGATGAAATTTTTATATGTTTTCAAATATAATATGATGAAAACGGAGAACAAACGAAGAAGTTATGAGCATCTGAAATTTAGATTTAAATTATTTTATTTGGAATTCAAATTCAAATGAGTATTTAAATTTAGGGTTTGAATTTCAAAAATTAACTATAGGATTACTTGGGGTTAAGTAACTATTAAGCTAAACTGTTGACGTTAAAAGTTAATTAGGAATAAAATAAAAAAATAGAAAAAAATCAACGCACCATAAATAGGAGTAGAGGTCGACACCTCCGACCCCAAGCGGTTGACCTTTAGCGATCGTAGTCTATAGGGGCGGTCGACCGCTATTCTGGTGGCGGTTAGGGTTTTTTCAACGTTAATGCTCCAGATTTATCCATCTTTCACCTGATTTCATCCACCAACTCTGTTGGGTTTCAACTCCTATAAATTGGACCATATCCTCGCCACTTCTTATTCATGAATACATAGGAAATACCGCGAACCTCTGCCATGTTCTCTCTTCAGTTAGATTCAAAAATTCAAGTAAGAATTTTAATACTTTTCTAATTATTCTTTAATCTATTTTCTTCTCCTCAATCCTGTCTGAACCTAACAAAATTATATATATACCTATCCTTCGCTGTACACAGATATCAAAAGAAGAAATTTCGGAAAAAAATTGTTTTGGCGTTGCAAATCCACACAAGAGAAGCTAAGGATAACCTATGAGTGGAAACCTTGGTATTTTTATTTTGGTAATTGATAGTACATATGTATATATTTTAATATGCATTAGGGAATGTGCGATTGTGAAAACAAAACAGATAAATCCCCCAAAATTATTTTTTATTCCAAAATCTCAATTCTAGATGGAAATTCTCAATTACTTATTTTAATTTGAAGGAATTTATATTGTTCTACAATTTCTGACAATGTCATAGTCTATTCCACTTCTCCTCCGTCTTTGATTCAAATTGTGATTTTTTAGTTATAAAATAAGGGTTTGAAGTACGAATTCTATTCGTATTTTACACCACTTATTCCCACACAAAATTCCTTCGTTTATTTCTATGTAAAATAGTAGTTCAATAGAATATGAAGTTAGGATTGCAATTTCTATTGTTTAGGATATTCCATTATATTAATGTGATGAATTGGGAATCTATTTTTATAAATCTATGTATTGCAGTTTTAGATATGAATATTTAATCCCTTATTATAAATATTGAAATCTTGGAAATTTGAAGGAAAAGGACTTGTATTATTATTATGGTTAAAATAATTGACATTTAACGCTAGTTTAGGGCATTTACACCGCACACTAGAATTGATTAGGCACACACACACAGATATATATATATATATATATATATATATATATATATATATATATATATGTATGTATGTATGTATGTATGTATATACACTCATTTTTATTAGCGTAATAAACATATAATTATGGCGCATAATTACGTAGTTAATTAGATAGTAATCATCACTAATTTACCCCTTTAGGAAGGTGATTGATATATTGTGGCGTAATAAGGAAGATTCCTTATAAGTCTTTATTTATGAAATGGTGGGATGAGTATTATGTATATATTTAGAATATTTAAATTATGGCCAAGTCATAGGGATGCGAGATCAGTAGAGTTCACGATTCAAGTCTGCCCTTCACTTTGAGAATACCAGCAGTTGTGTATACTTTTGTTGATGTGAGACATCTCCTATGATAAACATTTGTGATAATGCGAGGTCATTCCTTTATTTTGTAGGGTAAATCTGCCCAGCTAATCTGGCTATCTGTTCCTATGAATAGTGGGACTAATTTGAGACGTTATTATGAGTATGGGTCATAATATGAAGGGCCTGCTTTATGTCTTGAGGTATAAAGTGGTTATTTGAGGGATCGCCTTTTTTCCTCAAATGAAGTATTAAATGGACATGGGATAGTTCATAGGCACGATAGGTGGTATCTTGACAGGGTCCGCTTCGGAATAAGGTATTAAGTGACTGATTAAGGGGCTGCCTTTCAACAAAGAAGTATTAAGTGGCTCGAGAGATTCCATATGATTTCAGCTAAATAGTTACCATTGAGGAGTTTGCCTTGGGAATATGTATAAATAACGGGGCTTGCCTCAGTTGAGTTCTTGAATAGCCAGAGTCTACCTATTTTTCCAATAAAAGGTACTAGGTATCTTGGGTTGTAACGACCCCGGATTTTTATGAATTTAAATTGATAATTTAAATGAATTTTTGAATTAAAATTTGTAAAAATTGATTTTAAATGATGCGAGTTTCCTCGATTCAAATAGAAAATATGTAAAGTCATATGGATTTGAAAATTTGTATATATGTGAATATATATGTATATATTGGATTTTAAATAAATTCTTAAATAAATGATTTTGAAAAAATAAATAATATACTTTGGACACAATTATAAAAATAAATAAATAAATAAATTGATTTAGAAATTTATAAATGATGATAATTTGAGTTATAAATAGAGATAAATTAGGCAAGTTAAAAGTCATTTCATAAAATAAAATTGGTTATGTAAACTATAAAATGTAAAATATACACATGAAAACAAATTAGTTAAAAATTTAAACAATATATTGACAATAGAAATTTATGTTCATGTACAAGCAAAACATTAGTATAAAAATAAAATAATATATGTATGTACTTTGGGAAACTATGATTGTAAATATAAAACAAATCTTATAAAAATGTACATAAGTTTGAAGTAATTTTAAGTAAATTAAGTATTTAATAATATAAGTTAAAAATAAAGGAAAGGTAAGATTTTAAAACTTTGTTTAAGTATAAAAGTGTGTTTATACTTGAGTTAAAATTTTATAAACAAATAACTGTAACTAAAGCAAAGTACAAAAGAAGATGTACCAGGTTTGTATAAATAAAGAGTGTAGCCTGTAATGTAGTGATGCAAAGGCAAGAATAAACAAAGCAAATATATACGTTAGTTTATAAAAGGAAACAGTGCAAATACATTTATATCTATAAAACAAGACACATGCATTTAATGAAACATACCTCTAGCATTTAATGCCAGCACCTTCAACATGTTTTTGTACACAAGGAAGTAATATCACCCTGTACAAATAATACTTACAGTAAACCCATATATATCAACTTCCTTCCTCACTTCAGTTTCATCCACCATAACTGAAAGAAGAAAAGAAAAGGAAAAAAAAAACTAAGCAACCTCTAAAATGAATACCATCTCAACTTAAACAATGCAAATCAATGCAACTTGGAGATTTAAAGAAGGTCTCAGCAAGCAAATTTCAAAAGCCTGATTCAAATTGAAGGCTCTGTTCTTTTTTCTCAAAAACAGAGGTGAGTAAACTCTTTGACCCCTCTATACTTTAATTTGTATGTGATTACATCTGGATGGATGTTTGTGAAATAAATATGTATGGAAGTTAATATGTTTGTGTGTATACATATATATATATAGATAGAAAATAGATTGAATATGTAAATCTGTATATATATTCATACAGGCCTCTGCTTAACTTAAAAGGTTTTCAAAACCTGATTCAAACTTCAAAATCTTCTCCTCCATCCCCTTTTAAGATAAAATGTCTAAAAGAAATAGGTTTGAATGACTAAGATTTAAATTTTAAAAAGTTATATAAGTTAAAAACAACTTTTAATCTTCTTTGAAAATCAAGAAACCAGATTTAACTTTAAATAAGCCAAATTTCGAACTTCATGATTTATGAATCCATCGTGTTGATCATTCGAGAGCAAATTAGGGTTTAAGGGTCGTGTTTACTGCTTCGAAGTCACGAGTTAATCGCGCCGTCACCATCGTGTTTCTGGCGATCGCAGGTGGGGGAATGTGGCAAGGAGGTCATGTTGCATCTCTGGTCAGGATGGCGTGCTCGCTGGTGATCGGGGATGAGGAGGCGCGGCGTTGACAGGTTTCGAAGTGAAGCTATGTTGTTTTCCAGGTTTCAAATTTTTGTTCGATTTTGATCAGCGACGTGATCGAGATGATGGATGGTCTGACGACGATGTCGTCACAAATTGTGACTTGCTGATGGTCGTGTTGTTCACCAGAACGTCGGCGATGAGAAGTGCACGTGCACGGTGCACTCTCGTGTTTCAGGGAAGTTTTGAAGATTGGAAGAAGTAAGGGTCTCGGGGATGGTCTCGAGAAAACGATGGTTGGACTCGAAGGAAGGTGGAGCGCGAGTAACTCGAAGTAGGGCTCGTGATTTTTGCAGATTGTCTCGGGTCTGAACTCGGAGATGATAGTTGTTTATCTAGAAGCAGAAAACAGGGGGGGCAAGGGTAGAAATGTTTGTAAAGGATTCAAAACCTGTTCCTGTTTTGAGATTTAAAACTTAATCTTTTAATTTCAAAACAAAAGTTTAAATTAAGTTTCAAAACAAAAGTTTAAATATAAATACAAGTTTAGGTTGAATCTTAGTTTGGAAATAATTAAGTTTTTATATTCAAAATTATTTGATAACTTTAAAGTGTTTAAGTATATTTGAATTTAAAATGAAATTTAAATTGTAAAGGAAAGATTTAAACAAAGTTGAATCAAATTTTGAAACCTGGGCTTAAATCTAAACTGGAAATCTAGATTTCGAAATAAAATTAAGTTTTAAATATAAATGTGGAAATAAGTTTTAAAATGTAAAGTATTGATTATTGAATAACTAATCAATTGAAGATAATTAATCTAGGGATTTAAGTATAATTACTCGAAGTAATTAAATCATGATTTATTAAAACAAGTGATTTGGGATAAGCACTTATTGTAGCCAGTTAAGGATAATAAATTGAATGATGGTTAATTAAAGATTAATTAATTAATGAGTTATAATTAATTGAAGATTAATTAGTTATTACAAGTAGTTAATTATAAAAAAATTAATTAATCAAGTGATTAAGGTAAAATTACATTTAATGTAATTTGAATGTTGATTTATTTAGAAAGAAAATTAATTACTTAAAGATGAAATTAATTAAGGTTGAATGATGTTGTAATTAACTTAAGGTTAATTTAATTAATTTATTAATTAAGAATAATTTAATTAATTTAAGAGTTTGATTAATTAATTATATCAAATGATTTGTAATTAATAAATCAAGATTGGGTAATTTATTCGTAAGCAATTAATTTACTTGGAAATAAATTGAATTAATTAGGATTATACGATTAATAAATCCTAATTATAAATGATTATTGAATGTTGCCCTACTTATAAATGATTTTATTATGAGATGCCTTGAATTGATTGTCCTCTCTGATCTGTAATATCTTGTTCTGTGAATTGAGCTATGTGAAATTTACTCATTTACTTATGTACATTTGTGTATTATCTGTGAATCTGTGAATGGAAGATAAGCGTTATAATTTATATCGCTTATCGAATATATTGTCGTATTTGATCTGTGATGATTGAATGGTTGTGCACTATTGCGTTAAACCCCTGGACCACACCATACACACACAATTATGGATTTCACGAGGAAATCGGTTAAGTCACAGATTTTTGAAATAGTTTAAAATTTGAATTTTTAAATTCAAATGTTTTGGAATTGAAATTGGAATAGAAGTGAAAAGCTTTTGAAATGGAATTTCAAAGATGGAAATTTATTTTGAATAACTGGATTAAGTGTTGGAATTTAAATACTTTAATTTAAATTTGAATTCAATATTCAAATTAAATTCTGTAATTTGAAACTAGGGATTAATGATATTATACTAGTCATTATAAGTTAAATCATTTTTAAAGTATTATTTTTGAGAATTTGAATTTAACCCAAGGATTTCAACTCGTATAAATGAATCAGATTTCCAAAATGAAAACTGTTGTGTTCAAATGACAAACACTTTTAGATAAGAACTGAGATTCCAGTTAATTAGGGGAATTTCAAGATTGAATAGAGAAATGATTTTCCTAGGTTATGAATGAATTCTTTTTGAAAGCTATGAATTAAATCTGTTTATTTTTAACAGATTTAAATTGATGATTTGTTTAAATCAAATTGAAAAGAAATTGTTTTGAAGGCTATAAGTTAAATCTTTGATTTAGAGATTTAACGAGTTAATCGAATTGAAATGAAAATTGATTTGGAAAAATCTGTGAATGAATCTTTTGTTTAAAAGATTAAAATGTGAAAATTGTTTAAACCGTTAAAGGTTGTGAAAATGAATCTTTTTGTTTAAAGATTGAAATGGTAATTGGATTAAACCATTTGAAAGAAAGTTTTGAATTATTAAGTTGTGACTTAATTGAAATCCCATTATCCATTTGTTTTTGAAATATCGTGCCCACTATTCGGTTTAACCGGGAAAGGACCTTTGTGTCGTATAACCCATTCCGAATATGTGATTCGACGTTATGGATAGCATTTGAAGATCGGTGTTGAAGACCGGGTATTTGCGAGAGCGATAGGATGACCTGTCGATTGACTCTGCACCGAGTTGCTCCGGTATTGAGTTCTCCATATGTGATGGGAAATCCGATCAGGATTGTGAATATCCGGATTGCAAGGGCTTCGTAAGAAGTGCCTTCGGTTCTGTTCGAGCCCGGAACAGACTTGTGTGGATTGTATGTCTGACATTTCAAATTGAGATATAAAGCCGATTTCTTTCAAATATATTTCTGTTGGTGGCGAAGAATTTATTCTTTTAGCTTAACACCCTTCTCTGAGACGTACGAGCTCAGAGGTTATATAGTTGATGGTTATCAGCGATATATTCCCAATTTGGTAATGTGACATGCTGAGTGTTGCTGTAAATGATCATTGTGTTGATTATTTGTGATAGGATCGTTTATTTGATCGTCTATCCTGGTGATCATTTCTATGATCATTTGTTGACCCAAAGCATGGCTTTTTTATAAAGTATGTTTTTGTGGACGTGACTTCGTCGAGCCTCACACCCCGTGAATGGTCAAAACAGGAAAGAAGCAGCAAGGTTATGAGGGGTAGCGCCCTTTAGGATATGTGCATTTCCTTCTGGAAAAGGGTGGTATCATGGTATGGAGCCCAGATACTTACTCACGTTGAAAACACTTTATGATTGTGTGAATTGATTACGAGATCTCGGATAAAGGTCCCAAAGGACCGGGGGATGGCATATTCGGTCAGTTGTTACTCAGTTAGGGGTAACCCGGCCTTGTGTTGGTAGAGATCCGGTTTGGTTCTCGGGGATGTCCATCCAGAGGCATTCTCATGTGGCAATGGGAAGTTCCTTGGCCTGATCATTCGTTGGAAATCCAAAGAAACAATACGAGACTTGTACGGTATTAGTTGTAGAACCTGCCATCTAATATGGTAGCTATAGTAGGCATAATATAATGGTACCTATGCTGGCTAAGATTTATATTCTACTTTCGAAATGATTTGTTCTACACTATGCACTAGTAATAATATCAAATGTTGCTTTTTAATGCGTATCAAGCATCTTTGACTAACATAAGAAGAAATCTCCTCCAAGTCTGCGTTTGCATTGTGTGTGTGGCGGGAGGTCTTATGGTAGTCTCATTTTTAAAAAGCATTGCGAATTGACTTTGAAAATCTTTTGTTGAATGTTTTAAAGAATAAACTGTTTTTGTTGCTCACACCAGTCCCACGACTGATCCAGAGTTTATTGTTTCTTTCCTAAACTCTGGGTGCTCATTATTTTCTACACGAGCAGTCTAGAGTTGGGTTTTTCAGATAGCTAGGTTTAGTAGATTATCTGGAGTTAGTTCAGTCTTTGGACCACACCAGTCTTGTTAAGCTTTGGGCTATGTGATGGGGGGTTCTCGCTTCGCGGTTTGGGGGTTCGAGCTATTGCTGGATTGATTCTTGGAGATGGAGTTACAGTTCTTGGAGTTCTTGCTTGAAGACTATCTTAGAGTTATATTGTTCCACTGCTAGATGTCATCTATTTTCTTTTCCGCTGCTATTTATTGTATCATATCTCTGATGTATATTGATATCTATTGTATTATCTGTTGTATCAGATATTGTATCAAAGCTGTATATCAATGTATTATTCTTTTATTCCGCTGTGTTATTTACTTAATGTTGTTATAAGCTCCGGCGAATCGGATTTGAACGGTCGAATCTATGGCATTCGAATACGATTTGAAGTATGGATGTCGATTTTTGAGCGGGCAAAATCCGAAACGTTACATTTGGTATCAGAGCTAAGGGTTGAACTTTAGCTCAGGAGTGTAACACATTAAGTAACACATTAGAGATAGGGTGAAGTAAATCCTAGAATGAGTAATCCTTAAGATATCCGTTTGAACGCTTCAGTAAATTCTCTTACTATCCACTGATAGTAAGTATGAGTGCAAGAAGAGAACGCGATAGGGGAAGGGAAATACGACTGTAATTGGTCGATACTCTGTAACAACAACGAAAATAGCTTTCTCTATCAATTTTCTTTGATTCGTTTCCAAATTCTTTTGATTTCTTCGTACCAGCTACAAAAAGAAGTTTCGGTGTGATGGTGGCCTTACGAATCGTTGTAGAAAATTATTACTTCGTACTTCATCGATTTCTTATCGGCTTTTCGATTTAAACTCTAATAAATGAATTAGAAATTAGAAATTTTAAATAAATTGGAAATTTTAATTGAATTAAATTTATTAATAGAATATGAAGAATGATTAGAATTGTATCGATAAAATGATTTTGTTTAAAACCAAAATTTGAAATTTTATTATAATTTCTTGTATCTATTATTGATATTCTGATTTGGTGAGCCAAATGCAGAACTGATATCCAGTTTGATCTGAAAAGATATTTCTCTATCTTTCATCTATCTGTGTTGTTTTCGTGCGTGCGAATTTCGAGGACGAAATCCTTTTAAGGGGGGAAGTTTGTAACGACCCGGATTTTTATGAATTTAAATTGATAATTTAAATGAATTTTTGAATTAAAATTTGTAAAAATTGATTTTAAATGATGCGAGTTTCCTCGATTCAAATAGAAAATATGTAAAGTCATATGGATTTGAAAATTTGTATATATGTGAACATATATGTATATATTGGATTTTAAATAAATTCTTAAATAAATGATTTTGAAAAAATAAATAATATACTTTGGACACAAGTATAAAAATAAATAAATAAATAAATTGATTTAGAAATTTATAAATGATGATAATTTGAGTTATAAATAGAGATAAATTAGGCAAGTTAAAAAGTCATTTCAGAAAATAAAATTGGTTATGTAAACTATAAAATGTAAAATATACACATGAAAACAAATTAGTTAAAAATTTAAACAATATATTGACAATAGAAATTTATGTTCATGTACAAGCAAAACATTAGTATAAAAATAAAATAATATATGTATGTACTTTGGGAAACTATGATTGTAAATATAAAACAAATCTTATAAAAATGTACATAAGTTTGAAGTAATTTTAAGTAAATTAAGTATTTAATAATATAAGTTAAAAATAAAGGAAAGGTAAGATTTTAAAACTTTGTTTAAGTATAAAAGTGTGTTTATACTTGAGTTAAAATTTTATAAACAAATAACTGTAACTAAAGCAAAGTACAAAAGAAGATGTACCAGGTTTGTATAAATAAAGAGTGTAGCCTGTAATGTAGTGATGCAAAGGCAAGAATAAACAAAGCAAATATATACGTTAGTTTATAAAAGGAAACGGTGCAAATACATTTATATCTATAAAACAAGACACATGCATTTAATGAAACATACCTCTAGCATTTAATGCCAACACCTTCAACATGTTTTTGTACACAAGGAAGTAATATCACCCTGTACAAATAATACTTACAGTAAACCCATATATATCAACTTCCTTCCTCACTTCAGTTTCATCCACCATAACTGAAAGAAGAAAAGAAAAGGAAAAAAAAAACTAAGTAACCTCGAAAATGAATACCATCTCAACTTAAACAATGCAAATCAATGCAACTTGGAGATTTAAAGAAGGTCTCAGCAAGCAAATTTCAAAAGCCTGATTCAAATTGAAGGCTCTGTTCTTTTTTCTCAAAAACAGAGGTGAGTAAACTCTTTGACCCCTCTATACTTTAATTTGTATGTGATTACATCTAGATGGATGTTTGTGAAATAAATATGTATGGAAGTTAATATGTTTGTGTGTATACATATATATATAGATAGAAAATAGATTGAATATGTATGTCTGTATATATATTCATACAGGCCTCTGCTTAACTTAAAAGGTTTTCAAAACCTGATTCAAACTTCAAAATCTTCTCCTCCATCCCCTTTTAAGATAAAATGTCTAAAAGAAATAGGTTTGAATGACTAAGATTTAAATTTTAAAAAGTTATATAAGTTAAAAACAACTTTTAATCTTCTCTGAAAATCAAGAAACCAGATTTAACTTTAAATAAGCCAAATTTCGAACTTCATGATTTATGAATTCAAGTATATAAATGAAATTATCATACTTTAATATGATTTTTAATGCAAAAATCTTGATTTTTAGTTAAGTTTTGGGATCGCATTTTTGAGATGATCAGAAATGGAAAAATCGTCAATCAACGGCGACGTGATGATTTATCGGCCATGGGATTTTCATCGGAGTTGCGTTGTCGCCTGGGGATCATCAGAAAAATGTTCAACGATTTTTTTATCCATCGTGTTGATCATTCGAGAGCAAATTAGGGTTTAAGGGTCTTGTTTACTGCTTCGAAGTCGCGAGTTAATCGCGCCGTCACCATCGTGTTTCTGGCGATTGCGGGTGGGGGAATGTGGCAAGGAGGTCATGTTGCATCTCTGGTGAGGATGGCGTGCTCGCTGGTGATCGGGGATGAGGAGGCGCGGCGTTGACAGGTTTCGAAGTGAAGCTATGTTGTTTTCCAGGTTTCAAATTTTTGTTCGATTTTGATCAGCGACGTGATCGAGATGATGGATGGTCTGAGGACGATGTCGTCACAAATTGTGACTTGCTGATGGTCGTGTTGTTCACCAGAACGTCGGCGACGAGAAGTGCACGTGCACGGTGCACTCTCGTGTTTCAGGGAAATTTTGAAGATTGGAAGAAGTAAGGGTCTCGGGGATGGTCTCGAGAAAACGATGGTTGGACTCGAAGGAAGGTGGAGCGCGAGTAACTCGAAGTAGGGCTCGTGATTTTTGCAGATTGTCTCGGGTCTGAACTCGGAGACGATAGTTGTTTATCTAGAAGCAGAAAACAGGGGGGGCAAGGGTAGAAATGTTTGTAAAGGATTCAAAACCTGTTCCTGTTTTGAGATTTAAAACTTAATCTTTTAATTTCAAAACAAAAGTTTAAATTAAGTTTCAAAACAAAAGTTTAAATATAAATACAAGTTTAGGTTGAATCTTAGTTTGGAAATAATTAAGTTTTTATATTCAAAATTATTTGATAACTTTAAAGTGTTTAAGTATATTTGAATTTAAAATGAAATTTAAATTGTAAAGGAAAGATTTAAACAAAGTTGAATCAAATTTTGAAACCTGGGCTTAAATCTAAACTGGAAATCTAGATTTCGAAATAAAATTAAGTTTTAAATATAAATGTGGAAATAAGTTTTAAAATGTAAAGTATTGATTATTGAATAACTAATCAATTGAAGATAATTAATCTAGGGATTTAAGTATAATTACTCGAAGTAATTAAATCGTGATTTATTAAAACAAGTGATTTGGGATAAGCACTTATTGTAGCCAGTTAAGGATAATAAATTGAATGATGGTTAATTAAAGATTAATTAATTAATGAGTTATAATTAATTGAAGATTAATTAGTTATTACAAGTAGTTAATTATAAAAAAATTAATTAATCAAGTGATTAAGGTAAAATTACATTTAATGTAATTAGAATGCTGATTTATTTAGAAAGAAAATTAATTACTTAAAGATGAAATTAATTAAGGTTGAATGATGTTGTAATTAACTTAAGGTTAATTTAATTAATTTATTAATTAAGAATAATTTAATTAATTTAAGAGTTTGATTAATTAATTATATCAAATGATTTGTAATTAATAAATCAAGATTGGGTAATTTATTCGTAAGCAATTAATTTACTTGGAAATAAATTGAATTAATTAGGATTATACGATTAATAAATCCTAATTATAAATGATTATTGAATGTTGCCCTACTTATAAATGATTTTATTATGAGATGCCTTGAATTGATTGTCCTCTCTGATCTGTAATATCTTGTTCTGTGAATTGAGCTATGTGAAATTTACTCATTTACTTATGTACATTTGTGTATTATCTGTGAATCTGTGAATGGAAGATAAGCGTTATAATTTATATCGCTTATCGAATATATTGTCGTATTTGATCTGTGATGATTGAATGGTTGTGCACTATTGCGTTAAACCCCTGGACCACACCATACACACACAATTATGGATTTCA
The DNA here is from genome assembly GCA_030765085.1 of Allium cepa. NCBI lineage: Eukaryota > Viridiplantae > Streptophyta > Magnoliopsida > Asparagales > Amaryllidaceae > Allium > Allium cepa. Next base: position 478,055,687 of record CM060937.1, read on the forward strand.
CGAGGAAATCGGTTAAGTCACAGATTTTTGAAATAGTTTAAAATTTGAATTTTTAAATTCAAATGTTTTGGAATTGAAATTGGAATAGAAGTGTAAAGCTTTTGAAATGGAATTTCAAAGATGGAAATTTATTTTGAATAACTGGATTAAGTGTTGGAATTTAAATACTTTAATTTAAATTTGAATTCAATATTCAAATTAAATTCTATAGTTTGAAACTAGGGATTAATGATATTATACTAGTCATTATAAGTTAAATCATTTTTAAAGTATTATTTTTGAGAATTTGAATTTAACCCAAGGATTTCAACTCGTATAAATGAATCAGATTTCCAAAATGAAAACTGTTGTTTTCAAATGACAAACACTTTTAGATAAGAACTGAGATTCCAGTTAATTAGGGGAATTTCAAGATTGAATAGAGAAATGATTTTCCTAGGTTATGAATGAATTCTTTTTGAAAGCTATGAATTAAATCTGTTTATTTTTAACAGATTTAAATTGATGATTTGTTTAAATCAAATTGAAAAGAAATTGTTTTGAAGGCTATAAGTTAAATCTTTGATTTAGAGATTTAACGAGTTAATCGAATTGAAATGAAAATTGATTTGGAAAAATCTGTGAATGAATCTTTCGTTTAAAAGATTAAAATGTGAAAATTGTTTAAACCGTTAAAGGTTGTGAAAATGAATCTTTTTGTTTAAAGATTGAAATGGTAATTGGATTAAACCATTTGAAAGAAAGTTTTGAATTATTAAGTTGTGACTTAATTGAAATCCCATTATCCATTTGTTTGTGAAATATCGTGCTCACTATTCGGTTTAACCGGGAAAGGACCTTTGTGTCGTATAACCCATTCCGAATATGTGATTCGACGTTATGGATAGCATTTGAAGACCGGTGTTGAAGACCGGGTATTTGCGAGAGCGATAGGATGACCTGTCGATTGACTCTGCACCGAGTTGCTCCGGTATTGAGTTCTCCATATGTGATGGGAAATCCGATCAGGATTGTGAATATCCGGATTGCAAGGGCTTCGTAAGAAGTGCCTTCGGTTCTGTTTGAGCCCGGAACAGACTTGTATGGATTGTATGTCTGACATTTCAAATTGAGATATAAAGCCGATTTCTTTCAAATATATTTCTGTTGGTGGCGAAGAATTTATTCTTTTAGCTTAACACCCTTCTCTGAGACGTACGAGCTCAGAGGTTATATAGTTGATGGTTATCAGCGATATATTCCCAATTTGGTAATGTGACATGCTGAGTGTTGCTGTAAATGATCATTGTGTTGATTATTTGTGATAGGATCGTTTATTTGATCGTCTATCCTGGTGATCATTTCTATGATCATTTGTTGACCCAAAGCATGGCTTTTTTATAAAGTATGTTTTTGTGGACGTGACTTCGTCGAGCCTCACACCCCGTGAATGGTCAAAACAGGAAAGAAGCAGCAAGGTTATGAGGGGTAGCACCCTTTAGGATATGTGCATTTCCTTCTGGAAAAGGGTGGTATCATGGTATGGAGCCCAGATGCTTACTCATGTAGAAAACACTTTATGATTGTGTGAATTGATTACGAGATCTCGGATAAAGGTCCCAAAGGACCGGGGGATGGCATATTCGGTCAGTTGTTACTCAGTTAGGGGTAACCCGGCCTTGTGTTGGTAGAGATCCGGTTTGGTTCTCGGGGATGTCCATCCAGAGGCATTCTCATGTGGCAATGGGAAGTTCCTTGGCCTGATCATTCGTTGGAAATCCAAAGAAACAATACGAGACTTGTACGGTATTAGTTGTAGAACCTACCATCTAATATGGTAGCTATAGTAGGCATAATATAATGGTACCTATGCTGGCTAAGATTTATATTCTACTTTCGAAATGATTTGTTCTACACTATGCACTAGTAATAATATCAAATGTTGCTTTTTAATGCGTATCAAGCATCTTTGACTAACATAATAAGAAATCTCCTCCAAGTCTGCGTTTGCATTGTGTGTGTGGCGGGAGGTCTTATGGTAGTCTCATTTTTAAAAAGCATTGCGAATTGACTTTGAAAATCTTTTGTTGAATGTTTTAAAGAATAAACTGTTTTTGTTGCTCACACCAGTCCCACGACTGATCCGGAGTTTATTGTTTCTTTCCTAAACTCTGGGTGCTCATTATTTTCTACACGAGCAGTCTAGAGTTGGGTTTTTCAGATAGCTAGGTTTAGTAGATTATCTGGAGTTAGTTCAGTCTTTGGACCACACCAGTCTTGTTAAGCTTTGGGCTATGTGATGGGGGGTTCTCGCTTCGCGGTTTGGGGGTTCGAGCTATTGCTGGATTGATTCTTGGAGATGGAGTTACAGTTCTTGGAGTTCTTGCTTGAAGACTATCTTAGAGTTATATTGTTCCACTGCTAGATGTCATCTATTTTCTTTTCCGCTGCTATTTATTGTATCATATCTCTGATGTATATTGATATCTATTGGATTATCTGTTGTATCAGATATTGTATCAAAGCTGTATATCAATGTATTATTCTTTTATTCCGCTGTGTTATTTACTTAATGTTATTATAAGCTCCGGCGAATCGGATTTGAACGGTCGAATCTATGGCATTCGAATACGATTTGAAGTATGGATGTCGATTTTTGAGCGGGCAAAATCCGAAACGTTACATTTGGGTACTATCTCTCGCATTATTAGACATTTATGACATGGGATTTGGGTTATGGGATTTAGAAACCCACTTCGGGGATGGAAGTAAAAAGTGGTTGATTATGGATCCGCCTCCTTTCCTTTTAAGAAGTATTAAATGGATTTATGTACGTAAACATATTCTTATTTTGAAATATACTACTAAGTACTGAAATTATAAGACTTGAGGTTTTTATTTACCAGAGATTTGTTGTTCTGACATAGGTTAAAGATAGAGTGATGACAGTGATGATGCTCGAAGGTGGAGTGGCTTAAGCTTGTAGCAGTTATTATTATCTTTCATGATGTTTTTATGTTGTACCCATGTATGTGAACAAGTGATGTAATAGATCTTATGTGATAGTTTTAGATGTTATGTATTACGCCATTTCAAATGGTTCTGAAATAAATGGGTACAATTTGGTATTATATTTTATTCTATCCACTGTGAGTTCTAAAAGAATAGTTATTGCTCTTACTGTTACTTCTTTTTTCCAACTAACAGCCAGCCTTAGAATAGTTCTAAGTTTCGATGGGCCTATTCCATGTCTAAACTTAGGCCTGTTCCTATATAGGTTTTCAAATTTGGTATCAGGGCTTAGATTACCGATCAATAGGGAAACTATATGTATGAGTGGCATACTTGTTATTCTAAAGAGGTTTTTCAAAAAGGAATTCCAAATATTTTCACTAAATATTATATATATACACCCCTATTTCTTTGAACATATGCGCACACACTAGGCAACCTTTTTCTTTAAACATATAATATTATCATAGGAAATCATCACTAAAGAGTTAACTTAGAGATAGGTTGTATGGCTAACAATCAATCTTCTTTCGAAAATGGGATCCCTGCACATGGAAGATCTCTCATTCTTTGAATGCTTGAATATTTTAGATGATATCATAGGACTGTTGATTAATTTCATATTCCCCAACTGCACCAATGGCACTTGCAGCCCCGCCTACAGATGCAACACCCCGTCCTATTGACTTTCTTAAGTTGTGTAAAGACTTTCTTAATATGGGAAGGAAGATATACCCTAAAACAGAGGGATATCCGTAAGCTAAAGCAAGGGCTAATGATTGTAATAGGATATTTAGAGAGCTTGGTTGGGAAGATCAACTAAAGAGGAGGATGAAAACTTGGCACCTCAAAGGATAAGCTTTGGATTGGTGGAATTTAGTGACTGAGGAAAATGATGGAAGAATTTTCTTATGCAAGGAATTGAAGAATAGATTTGAGATCAGGTTTATATCTAGGGTAGAAGTGAGTCTACAACTAGAGAAATTCATCCAACTTAGGCAAGGAGACTCCACTCTTAAGGAGTATACGATAAGTTCATAGAGTTGGATAAATTTGGGACGAACTTGATAGATACACATGTTAAAAAGGCCATGAAGTTCGTGAAGGGCCTAAATTCCCCGCTGAGAGAAATTTTTGACCTAAGTTCTTATTGGTGCCATGTATGAGATGTTGGTGGTGATGGCGCATGGCCAATGTAGACGAAATGGAGGCAGAAAAGGAGAAAGCTTCACCTACCCAAAAGTAAGGAGGTTCCAATAAAGGAAGATTTTAGGATAACAAGAAGTCTAAGGGGATGTTAAGAAGGACGGTAAGGTATGCAAGTAATGCTAGAAGAAAGGTAATGAGGTTAAAGATTGTAGGGTGAATCTAATGAAGGAAGCTTTAAAGGGAAGTGCTTTAATTGTCATGAGGAAGGGTACCTCAAGAATCAATGCCCTATATTGGAAAAGGAAGGATCAAGTGGACAAGCTTATGTTATTGAAGACGTCCTGTTGCAAGTAGACCATCGAGAGACCAATGAAAGGCTGCATTATAAGGTATAACTCTTATTTCTAGGATTATAATTCATACCCTATTTGATTCGGGGCCATCACATTCCTTTATAGCTAAGAATGTAGTAAACTTCTTATACCTTCAAACCCAGATTGTCACCAGCGCAATTGTGGTCTCTAATCCTATTCGAGGTTCGACACATCTCTCTTTTATTTGAAAGACCTAGTATTGGACATATGAGATGTTAATTTCATAGGCAATGCATATGTTTTAAATTTTGAGGGGTATGGACTTATCTTGGGTATGGTTTGTTTAGCATATTGTGGAGCAATTCTTGATTGTGATAAGAGGTTGTACGATTAAGAATTTGTAGAGGCCATGACCTAGAAATTCTTTGTATGCCCCAAAATTAGTTGAGTTAAGCCATCTATAGTCTATTGATAGTTGGAGAACCATCATCCATACTCATAGTTTGTGAATTTTCTGATGTCTTTGAGGAAATCTCGGGTCTCCCACCCCGTAGGGAGATTAAGTTCCGGATAAATCTCGAAAAGGACGCAAGGTCAGTCGCCCCGTCCTTAAGACACATGGCCCTTGAAGAAAGAAGGGAATTGGATAAGCAAATCTCAAAGCTATTAAAGAAATGATTCATATGTAGTAGTACTTCGAAGTAAGGAGCCCCTATTTTTTTGCTACTAAGGAAAATGATTCTTTGAGACTTTTTGTCAACTATAGCAATTGGAAGTTGACAAGGACGAATAAATACCTTTATCTAGGATGGACAACTTGTTCGATCAGCTGGGAGGAGCTAAAGTCTTTTCTTAATTAGACTTAGCAATTGGAATCCATCGGTTAAGGATTAAAGAAGAAAGCAAGTCGAAGACTACATTTCACATACAAGATAAATTCTATAAGTGGGAATTGATGCCTTTTGGATTGACGAATTCCCCAGCATACTTTGTGGATTTGACGAGTGAGGTATTTAGGGGCAACTCAATAAATTCGTTGTTGTGTTCGTTGGTGATATTTTGGTCTTCTCCAAGAGCAAAGATGAGCATGAGGATTACCTAAGAGAGGTATTAGGAACCTTAAGAAGGCATTAGCTTAAGGCCAAATTCGCTAAATTCCACTTTTAGAGGAAAGAAGATAGATAGGCATATTGTTTCTGAACAAGGATTGGCAGTAGACCCCGCCAACGTAGAAGTTATTCAAGGATGGAAGACTCCTTGGAATGCATTGAAGGTTAGAATTTTTTTCCGGGTTGGCATGCTACTATAGAAAGTTCATCAAGAACATTGCAAGAATAGCAGCTCCTTTGTAACGATCCGAAATTTTGGTCATTTGATTTTTAATATTTAATTAATTTTACATACTAAAATATTGGTTTAAAAAGGATTAATTAGTTGAATTCAAATATAGGGATTATTTTAAAGTTAATATCTAGAATTCAAATATGAGGATTATTTAAAATATTTGAATTGTGAATAAATATTTTGGATAGTGTTTCAAATAACGAGATTTCTAATTAAATGTCAATTTAATTGATTTAATGTTGTTATTTATCTCCTTTTAATTAATAAATAATAATGGTGAATTAGTTTGTAAATTTATTTACAATAATAAATTTCCCTAATAAATTATAAGAAAATTTATTTTTATTTTTACGGCTCGATTTGTATTGAAGTATTTTTAATTTAATTTATCTGATTTTTCCATAATTTTTAAATTGGAAATTATTTAAATTATCATTTGACGATTTTTCACCAAATGACAATGTTTTTATGATTTTACAGAATCCAATAACTAGTGTATATTATTATTGTTTTGTGGTTGCGTCACTGTTCTGAGTACAACTTTATTTTTTTCCATCGTTCAAAGCCTATACGAAAATAATCTATCTGGCGAAAAGTTGAATATTTCAAAAAATTTATAATTCAACACTTAATAATTCCACACCATACAACTCTACTGTTCCATCAATTTGGAAATGTCAGCAAGCTAACAGAGAGCAAAAATTAGATCCATTCCTTTTAACATTCAAATCAATTCAAACGAAAATGAAAAAAATTGAAAATCTTTGAGCTAAAAATTGATGTATTTACATTTCGATATATATTAGTGAGTGCGAAATCATTCCAATGCTCGACAGTTTTGGTTGTGAGTTCATATTGATCTAGGGTTAAGTTTAAGCTATGGTTGACAAGAGGTCGTGGCAGTGGTTCCCTGGGGTTCACGTCATCGAGCTGTAACTAGGGTCGAGATTTGGTGGGTCGTGGTGGACGTGAGGGTGGTCCGACATTTTAGGCATGAGAATGGATTACATAAGGTTGGAATTTGAGGCGCTTGGCTGAGCTTGAAATCAGGTGATGGATTGAGGAGCTCGTTCTACGTGGAGTTGAACGGTGTAATCGATTATCAGTTTATTTGAGTATCGAGAGAGAGAGGTTATTTGGAACATGCACGGTGATGGATATATGGCATGGCATGGGAGATGAATAGGGAAAAAGGATTAGAGGTAGGATTTAAATTTATGAGGTAATTATATTTGTTAAGTAAGTTGTTCCTAATTTAATTAAATCGATTGCTTATAAAATTAATATCCTTCTCATCTGAGGTCCAATCGAGATGAAATCTTTTGCGTTGCGCTTATAGTAACTAATGCTTCACGATGGAACTAGTTTGGTTGAATTTGGAGCAAGTTGAGATTTGGACTAAAATCGGATATTGTTCGATTTTAGTTCAAACGGAACGCTTCAGCGATAACTGAAATTTCGATGAATATAACTCACCTTTTTGGTTAATCGGTATATTATATAGTAAATTTAATTTTACTATTTGTGTTTGGTTGAAATTACTGGATGTTTGGTTAAAGTATTTGCTTTACAAGCGATTGTTATTTTAAATCGAAATACAAGAATTTTGTCGAGAAATTCAAATTTCTTGATATTATTGCTTTTAAATTCTCAGTTATAGTCATGCTGATTTTATTTTAGCTATAACTCTGATATATAATGGTTAATTGTTGAACCTTTATTGTTTGGCACTATTAGTTACGATATTGTTATATGTTCAGAACGTAACCCTTGTAGTGATAAAAATCAATAACAATGTTGGTTAAGTGCATTGGTGGCTATTGACCTAAATATAGTATTTTGAAATAATATTAATTGTCATCTGGCTTGAAATTCTTTTTAATCTGGAGACCCATTTGAAATCTGACTTTTGTGTTCTCTGGAATATTTTGTTAAATGGGTTTTGAAAGTTCTCTATTTTGCTCCAACCCCTTTATTTTTCTTTTCTAAATTATGTAGAAATGTTTTAAAGTTGTTTAAATATTGTTTGATATTGTTTTAAAAGCTGTTTATCTACATTTAATACTGTCTAAAAGTTAGTTATTAATATTTTAATATTCTAAAAGTTATTTATTTAATAATTCACATTGTTCTTAAGATAAACAATAATGATTATTTATCAATAATGTTTTGGAATTTATATAATTATTTATTAATAACATTTTGGAATTAACAATTAATGATGTTTTGGAAGTTAATTATTATTTATTTAATAATAATGTTTGAAAATTAATTATTATTGTTTTATTAATAAGGTTTGAATTTATTAACTATTATATTTATAATTTTGGAAGTTAAACATTAATTATTAGTAATGTTTTGCGGTTAATAATTATTATTATATAAAAATGTTTGAAGTGAATAATAATTGTTTATTTATTATGTTTTGAAGTTATTAATTATTTAATAACGTTTGGGAGTTAATAAATTATTTTATCAATGATGTTGGTAAGTTAATTTATTATTCATCTAGGATGTTTAGAGTAAAGTAATTTATCCAACTAATTGTATTTGTAAATAATAAATTCGTTTTAAAAGGAAATCTCATTTAGTAAAACAGATTTATTAAAGAGTTTACAAATGAAAATGGGGTTTTGGATTTATAAAGGATTTTAAAAACGCTTTATAATAATTTTTATAGACTGTTTTATGAATTTTTTGGATATTTATAAAAGAAGTTTTATACATGATTTTGGATATTCATAAAAGAGTTTTGATTTTTTAAAAAAAAATCCATAAAAGAGTTTTATAAATAAATCTGCAAATTTATTAAGAGTTTTATAAATGGATTTTAGAGTTTTAGTAAAGGAGATTTCATAAATGGAAGTTATTTATTAAAAAGGATTTATTGAAGAAGTTTATAAATGGAAATGAGATTGGATTTTTCCTAAATTGACCTCCTTAATTTTGGTGGTGTGGACATTTGTCCCACTCCTAACACCGAAGAAATAATATTTGGGTTTATCCTGTAATGACCCGCTATTTTGGACTATTCGCATCCGCACATGTTGGACTTGAATAATTCAAAATACCGAATTGTTAATTTAAATTTGGCACAACTCAGATATACAGTAAATAAATAATCAAAGAATCACAGACACAGAGTAATAAGATGCAGCGGAAGCAAAAATAGTAGTTCATGAAGCTACTATATATATAACAGAGTTAAATAAGTTACATCAGAAGTCTTGAATACAATAGTCAAATACAAGAATCAGAATTCATCACCGGAATCAACTGAATATCTGAAAGCTGTATAGATAGCTGGGTCTCCTGGCGAAGCTCCAACTCCAATGGTGAGTCTCGAATACTGGTACACTCAGTCTGACCTGAGCGTAAAGCAAAACACAAAACACTCGAGTCAGGATTAACATTCTTATATCAATAAATCCAACTCAAGTGAAATAACAACTGAAATACAAGTGACTCAAAGGATGTTGGAATAACCATCCTCTAAGGATCCGTTAAACAATCTACTTTGTAGTGGTGTATGCTAAGTAGATAATGTCTATCTGTAATATAAAGTATCAAAATAGTGTTAAGGCGTTACCATTATCCCCCTTAACACATTTTATATAAGCGTTATAGTCTATACAGCACTATAAACTCCACCATAAACTAGTGGGATATCAGGGAGTACTCCATAGGTATAACACAAAAAAATTCGTAGTGGTCGCGTATATAGGGATACAAGTATGACAAGGCACATGAGGCAATACCCAAGGTAGTGAAACTACCGTTTGCATGATCCGGACTGGTGAAAACGCATCGCCGCAATGATCGCAACACCGCGAAACAACACTCCCAAAATTCAAGTGTGCACCAATCAATAACAAGTAATGAGTAGTTAACGAAGAAGTGTGTTCGCTCGAGGTGGCTAACCCCATTTAGCCCGGCACGGCTCCTGTTTTAGCCATTTCCAATTTGACACAAGTGTCAAGGCTATCCATTATCGTTCTCTTTCTTCAGTCATCACGTACATCATTCCAACCACTTCATTCTGGATCACACTCCGCGTATAGTTATTAAAGTGGTTTTCGGTTTAGACAGAGAGTATGTCCATAACCGATCCAGGTTTCTTTAATAACTTTCGTAATTATTACACCGATTGGTCGTTTAATATATTTCAAAACAAAATTAAATTCAATTTCAATTAGAATTTGTAAACCAACATTTCATTGGTCTTTCTAAATCAATTTCCATAATTTACGTTTAAACTTCCAAATTACTATTTCAAAATCTTATAATTCAATTTCAATTTTTATTTAAACAATTCAAATATCGATTCAAGTTCGTATATAAATTTCACTTCGTAATCATTTAAATTAAATTAATTTAACATTCTAATCAATTTAAATCCATTGATCGATTTCGTTCAATAATCATTTAAATTAAGTAAATTTATCATTTAAAATAATTTCAATTGAATTTTCAATTCATTAAATCAATTACTTAAGTTCAACTTCATTGTATCAAAACTTACAAATTGAACTAAATTAGATTCGTCAAATCAAATTCTTTAAATAACAAGTCTTGCATTAATTTCAATAAATCACATTTTATTTCTTGTTAAAGAAATTCAATTTTACTTATTTACTTCGTTACAATTTCTAAACTCAGTTAATAAAGAAACTTAGTTCACTTATTCAAGAAGTTCAATTTCACTTAATAAAGAATTCAATTTAATTTAATTATTAAATAATTCAATCTTATTTAATTATTAAATAATTTCAAAACTTAATTATTAACTAATTTCAAAACTTAATTATTAATAATTCCAAATTTAATTATTAAATAATTAATTTCAAAACAACGTTCTTTCAACAACTACTATGTTAATATTTGTTTCAGATTTTTAAATATTAACATTTTCCTTTCATTAAATTAAAATCCCAACTTTATTACAAAACCTTATTATTTATTCAAATAAATTCTTTATTTTATTTTTAAATCCAATTATTGACCAATCGAGTTTATTTAATTCTCTATCCTAAGTCAAGTTCATTTGGGTATTTATCATTTCAACCCGATTCTATTTCAATTCAAAAGTCAAAGCATATCAAAGGGAACTTGCAGTGTGATAACTGGGATGGTGTCAAAGTAAATAAATAAGCAATAGCGAACATCAATAACAATCCAAAAGTTTATTTAAATAATCTCAAAATAATCGTATTAATTTACATTTGTCATTTATGAAAATTAATATAATTATTTCTAGAATCTACACTATCATTCATGTAGATTAAAGATTATTACAATAATATTTATATGGTTCTTCACTTGATATCTATTTACAATTTCATACATCATCAATTTAAACAACAGATATTCAATTGTTCAAGATGTAATTAACCAAATCCTACGTGTCAATTAATTTAACATTAAAGGGGCCATATTATATGAATTTCACAAATCCAATTAGACATATATTTCAAATTTTAAATTATTAACTATTCTACATCAAATTTCATAGCATATTATTTATCACTACAATAACAATCTAACGTCTAATGTGAACATCAAACAATCAATCAATAATCAACCAAACTGAATTATCATCGTATAAGTAACAGATAATGGTATCAGATGTCACAAGAGAACTGGTACAGGTAATAACATATATAACAGTGTAAACAGCTAACAACAACATATTTCAATTGTCGTTTCAATTGAAATCAAGTTTAATAAATAAAAGAACATTAATCGTGGGTGATTGCTCATCTTTCGAGGCTGGAGAGAATAGACGGTGTATTGAGTTATGGATCCGAGCACGAATTCCAAATCAAAGCTAGATAGATACGGACTCGACGGACAAGCTGATAGATAGAGATTGATGGAAACGAATCAGAATTGTCAAAACAAAATATATGTTATAAATTTTCTTTAAAACAAATTTTCTTTTAAAATATATATTTAAATAAGAGGTATATATGTTATACTTATTTTCAAATCGAAATAAATTTAAACACAAATTAAAATAAAATATTCAATAAACATTAAAACTGACATTATGTAACTGCAAACTCTTACATTTAAAACTATATATATATACACACAGCCCACACACAATCTACATGCAGACTCAATATACTTACATAATTCTGCACTCGTGTAAGATGTAACCGAACTTACATAACTAATATGTGAACCAACCTATAATTACTTATTATATACACTTACATATGAACCGCCCAAAACAATACTCCGTACAATATATATGTGACGAAGACATACTTATATAATTAACATACTTTGTATTGGCCGTCAAAATCTTATAAACTTTATTTTTAAACAAAAGTCCAATATACGAAAGCAATATGCATACTAAATATATTACCGCTATATAAAATTTCTATATACATATTATTTATAAACATACCAAATCTCAGAACGTATACCATGAATATACTATTAAAAATCAACATATCCTTCTACATTTAAAAAAACTAGAGTGCCGCATAACATTATATAGAAACAAATGCAGACTACACATATATAAACACACTTTAGTATTCAAAATATAATTGAAAGCTATATATATGTTTACATATTAACATACTTTAGAAAAAAATTTTACGTGTGTACAAAACATACTTGCAGACTATATTTTATGAAACAAGTACATATTTGCTACGCATACAAAAATATAGACATAGACCATAAAACAGGCCATATAAAATAAATATACATACATATATTATAATATAATATAGAGGCACTTATAATTTAGGCTATACATCTCTGCAAATAAACAGGCTAGGCCAATCACCAAAACAAAGCAAAATGAACTGCATGTACTGATTAAAAAAATACATATATACATATACTCGTACCCCTATATCATAATATACATATATATCAAACCTCAAACAAAATATACACAACATTATATAATTTATGCAAACCATGTAAATAACTAACATAACTTTAATACTATATAACACCTCAAATATAAATACCTATATAGCCTTATAAGGAGGGATGGCAAGAAGACACGCTCTGCGGGAGTTTCAGACTGTTGCTTGCTTGCAGTGGCACTTCCAGTGAGGCGAATTGTAGGATGGCAATACGGGAGTTAAACAACAAAGAAACTGGCAACTAGTCCATCAAAGTAATCAACGCACATCAGTAATATACAGCATGCGTGGTCACCAAAGGATGAAAGGCTATAGGTGGACATTGGTTGCGGGTGAGGTACTGCTACTGGAGGGGAAAGGGGGTTGACAGGGTAGGCTGCTGCTATGGAAAAGGACAACGGGAAGCTTGGTTTTAGGTCGGTAGTTGCGTGGCGCATGGGCGCGGTGGAGGCCATAGGCGCGCTCGGTTGTGGTCGAGAAGATGTGGAGCTCGTTTTGATGGCGATAGTATAGGTGGAGGAGACGTGAGGAGGTGAAGGACGGTGATGCTTGCATGCAAAAAGGCGGGTGGTGTTTGTAGGCGGGTCGAGGTGGCCAGCAAGGTGTTGGGTAAGGTGACTGGCGAGAGAAATAATCATGGCCAAAGATAGAAAACAAAGAGCATAGGGAAGGAGAGAAAAACTACAATGGAAAAAAGAAAAAAAATGAATTGGCATAGCAACTAAAACGAAGGGTCAGAGGCCAAATAATGGATTGAAAAAAATAATTGAAGTCAGAGGCCAAATAAATTTTCTTTCTTGAAAAAGTGGAATTGCAAAAAAAATCAGATAATTTTTTTTGGGAATATGAAAACAGATGGCGGTTTTAAATTCACTAGATGATACACGAATAGACTTAAAAGAAAGCAAAAAGGCTCGAAAAGCGGAACCGCTACGACTGATTGTTTCATCGATTTCGTCATGTATCGGACTCCAAAAGGCACAAATGAATATACCGTAGAGAACATCACGACCAGACAATCAAAATGGTATACGAATATCAGTGGTACAATTGAATTATAAAAATTCGAATTTTCAACTAGCGGAAAATGCAGCAAAAACGCAGAAAAATAAGATCGACGGAGCTAAAGAAGACCGAATTTGGAAAAATGAAAAATGACGTCTTGCTCAGAAGATGATTTAGAATTTTTCTATGTAAAAATATTTAGATTTCGAAAACGTTTTATTTTCATTGATTTTTAACTGATTAAATTGAATAAATTTACGCACGAAAATAAACTTCATACTTTCAGACGAAAATTTACCAGCTACTACGTTTAACGAGACACATTTCAAATATTAAATTTTTATTTCAAAATTTTATTTTAAATTTTAATATTAAATTTCACACAAATTCAGTTAATTAAATTAATTGAAACCGTTAAACTATTCGGGTTGTTACACTCTCCCCCACTCAAAACTTTTCGTTCCCGAAAAGGAAGGAGGTAGGAGAATAGAAACAACCAGAAGAAAATAGAATTGAATTCCAAAATAAAACAATTAACTTAAACCCTATAAATTAATTGAATTAATTAATATTCAATAATTGATTTTAAACTCAAGGAATTTCATTAAATTGGTTTATTTTCAAATTATCATTGTTCGTTACAAAATTAATTTCAGACAACCATTTATTTTATTAATCCATTTATTATTCGACTAACTTAGTATTCTATTTATCTTTATTAATCATTTAATAATTAAACTTTAAGTGTATAACATTTTTATACGCACTCAAATTTTTATAAACACAATTTATATTGTAATTGTCCAATTATCTTAAATTAACAATTTCAAAGATCATAAATTTGAATAGTCTTTTTTTATAATCATATTTTATTTGACAAATTTAATTCTTCTTTTTTCCAAATTATTATTAAATTTATTCTACTTAATATATGTATATATATTAAGTATATTTACACTTATTATAACTACTCAAATTTATTTAAAAATTCCTTTGATATCATTTATATTGTATAATATTCAATTACATAATTAACTTTTAAAAATTAAGGTAAGTATATATATAGAATGCAATTGAGTATTATACAAATAAAAAGTTTCAATTCAGTTATTTCAAGTTAAGTATATAAATTTTTTTTTGCTTTATTTATAATTGAAAATCATCCTTTAACAAATTTAAGAATTAATTTCCGATTAACTTTAAACCATTTAGAGATAAATATATATATATATATATAAATCAAATCCATAATTAGATACTAATATATATTTTATAAATCAAGTCATACTTTAGAAATTTCACATCAATTAGATTTTCAATACAAAAGTGTTGCAGAGCTACAGTATGGTCTCTCCACTTTGAAACTCGAAAATGAATGTCGATGATGCGGCCGTCGTCACCGAAATTATTTTCTAGCGACAAAAGAGAAGAGCTCTAATTTAATCATTTAAATTCTTTGGAAACCATTTCTATTCGAAAATATTTTAAATAATATACATTTTAAACTTTAAAACCATAGTTCGAAATTATCGGAAATTAAATTCTCAAATTTCAGTTTAAATTCACTTCAAATTCCAAATCAAATTATAATCAAATTTTATAAATTCATTTATTTATATTATGCAATAGTCAAGGGTTTACAAACAATAAATGAAAATCAATTATTATCATTTCTGAAAACAAGTTCATTAACAATTTAATTTCGAAAAACTTTTATTTATATATAATATAATCATACAAAACTATTTTTTTACCAAATTTGAAAACAATATTATGTCAGTTTGCTCTGTTCAAGTGTTTTGGAAATCCTATGATAGCGTTGATCAGACGAATTGATTGGAAACCCAAATCAACATCAACAATTCAAACAACACAATATATAAAACATGTTAAATATAGATTTACAAATACACTTCCTCGCTCGACAATTCAGAAATAAATTTTCAAAGTAGGGATAGAGATTCAATTTTTTGATAGACTCAAATCAAAGAAAATTTTGAGTCTAAGATAGAATCAAAACAGAGATAAGATGATTAAATAATCAAAATAGGAAGATGAATAAGTTTATTAAATCGTGGGTAACCTTAACGGGGTCAACTGAAACTTCAAGAATAAGATCGATGTAGAATTCCGAGGTAAATCGACATCAGATCACAAGAGATAGAATTCAGGTATAGTAGGAGATAGATAGCATCGTAAATCGAGGATATAGAAATCTCCAGTAAATCAATGTCTATTGTAAAGGAGTTTCACCCATTTACAAATAATTCGAAGATTGGCGAGACCGTCGATTCATTATAAAGATCATTCAAAGTGGAGTTATGGGATATTCCGAAATTAAAAGGAGTCGAATAGTGAGGGACACGAATAGATTTTGGAACCACAGGGAATGTTCCAAAATTCAAGGGAATCGAATCAAGAAGGAGGAGATTCAAACTCGAATGAAAGTGACACTGTAAGTACATTTACTATAGATGCTGAATTTTGCCTAGAGCTACCAAAGCTCTGATATCAACTGTAACGACCCGCTATTTTGGACTATTCGCATCCGCACATGTCGGACTTGAATAATTCAAAATACCGAATTGTTAATTTAAATTTGGCAAAACTCAGATATATAGTAAATAAATAATCACAGAATCACAAACACAGAGTAATAAGATGCAGCGGAAGCAAAAATAGTAGTTCATGAAGCTACTATATATATAAAAGAGTTAAATAAGTTACATCAGAAGTCTTGAATACAATAGTCAAATACAAGAATCAGAATTCATCACTAGAATCAACTGAATATCTGAAAGCTGTATAGATAGCTGGGTCTCCTGGCGAAGCTCCAACTCCAAAGGCGAGTCTCGAATACTGGTACACTCATTCTGACCCGAGCATAAAGCAAAACACAAAACACTCGAGTCAGGATTAACATTCTTATATCAATAAATCCAAATCAAGTGAAATAACAACTGAAATACAAGTGACTCAAAGGACGTTGGAATAACCATCCTCTAAGGATCCGTTAAACAATCTACTATGTAGTAGTGTATGCTAAGTAGATAATGTCTATCTGTAATATAAAGTATCAAAATAGTGTTAAGGCATTACCATTATCCCCCTTAACACATTTTATATAAGCGTTATAGTCTATACAACACTATAAACTCTACCGTAAACTAGTGGGATATCAGGGAGTAATCCATAGGTATAACACAAAACAAATTCGTAGTGGTCGCGTATATAGGGATACAAGTATGACAAGGCACATGAGGCAATATCCAAGTTAGTGAAACTACCGTTTGCTTGATCCGGACTGGTGAAAACGCATCGCCGCAACGATCGCAACACCGCGAAACAACACTCCTAAAATTCGAGGGTGCACCAATCAACAACAAGTAATGAGTTTTTTACGAAGAAGCGTGTTCGCTCGAGGTGGCTAACCCCATTTGGCCCGGCACGGCTCCTGTTTTAGTCATTTCCAATTTGACACAAGTGTCAAGGCTATCCATTATCGTTCTCTTTCTTCAGTCATCACGTACACCATTCCAACCACTTCATTTTCGATCACACTCCGCATATATTTATTAAAGTGATTTTCGGTTTAGACAGAGAGTATGTCCTTAACCGATCCCGGTTTCTTTAATAACTTTTGTAATTATTACACCGATTGGTCGTTTAACATATTTCAAAACCAAGTCAATTTCAATTTCAATTAGAATTTATAAACCAACATTTCATTGGTCTTTCTAAATCAATTTCCATAATTTACATTCAAACTTCCAAATTACTATTTCAAAATCTTATAATTCAATTTCAATTTTTATTTAAACAATTCAAATATCGATTCAAGTTCGTATATAAATTTCACTCCATAATCATTTAAATTAATTTAATTTAAAATTCAAATCAATTTAAATCCATTGATCAATTTCGTTCAATAATCATTTAAATTAAGTAAATTTATCATTTAAAATAATTTCAATTGAATTTCCAATTCATTAAATCAATTACTTAAGTTCAACTTCATTGTATCAAAACTTACAAATTGAATTAAATTAGATTCGTCAAATCAAATTCTTTAAATTACAAGTCTTGCATTAATTTCAATAAATCACATTTTATTTCTTTTTAAAGAAATTCAATTTTACTTATTTATTTACTTAGTTACAATTTCAAAACTCAGTTAATAAAGAAACTTAGTTCACTTATTCAAGAAGTTCAATTTCACTTAATAAAGAATTCAATTCAATTTAATTACTAAATAATTCAATCTTATTCAATTATTAAATAATTTCAAAACTTAATTATTAACTAATTTCAAAACTTAATTATTAATAATTCCAAAACAATACTCCGTACAATATATATGTGACGAAGACATACTTATATAATTAACATACTTTAGAATTTTTTTTACGCGTGTACAAAACATTCTTGCAGACTATGTTTTATGAAACAAGTACATATTTGCTACGTAAAAAAATATATAGACATTGACCATAAAAAACAGGCCATATAAAATAAATATACGTACGTATATATTATAATATAATATAGAGGTTCTTATAATTTAGGATATACATCTCTGCAAATAAACAGGCTAGGCCAATCATCAAAACAAAGCAAAATGAACCGCATGTACTTATTAAAAATATATATATATATATACTCGTACCCCTATATCATAATATACATATATATCAAACCTCAAACAAAATATACACAAAGTTATATAATTTATGCAAACCATGTAAATAACTAACATAACTTTAATACTATATAACAGCTCAAATATAAATACATATATAGCATTATAAGGAGGGACGGAAAGAAGACACGCTCTGCGGGAGCTTCAGGCTGTTGCTTGCTTGCAGTGGCACTTCCAGTGAGGCGAATTGTAGGATGGCAATAGGGGAGTTAAACAACAAAGAAACTGGCAACTAGTCCATCAAAGTAACCAACACACATCAGTAATATACAGCATGCGTGGGCTCCAAATTATAATTTATAAGCATAGATTAACCCATGTTCTCAATAATATTATTACACAACAAATCCATCAATATGCACCAGGGCTGAAAGGCTATAGGTGGACATTGGTTGCGGGTGAGGTACTGCTGCTGGAGGGGAAAGGTGGTTGAGCTGGGTAGGCTGCTGCTATGGCAAAGAACAATGGGAAGCGTGGTTTTAGGTTGGCAGTTGCGTGGCGGATGGGTGCGGTGGAGGCCATAGGCGCGCTTGGTTGTGACCGGGAAGACGTGGAGCCCGTTTTGATGGCGGCAGTGGAGGTGGAGGAGACGTGAGGAGGTGAAGAACGGTGACGCTTGCATGCAAAAAGGCGGGTGGTGTTTGTAGGCGGGTCAAGGTGGTCGGCAAGGTGTTGGGTAAGGTGACTGGCGAGAAAAATAATCATGGCCGAAGATAGAAAACAAAGAGCATAGGGAAGGAGAGAAGAACTACAGTGGAAAAAAGAAAAAAATGAATTGGCACAGTAACTATAATGAAGGGTCAGAGGCCAAATAATGGATTTAAAAAAATAATTGAAGTCAGAGGCCACATAAATTTTCTTTCTTGAAAAAGTGGAATTGCAAAAAAAAATCAGATAACTTTTTGGGAATATGAAAACAGGTGGCGGTTTTAAATTCACTAGATGATACACTAATAGACTTAAAAGAAAACAAAAAGGCTCGAAACGCGGAACAGCTGCGGCTGATCGTTTCACCGATTTCATCATGTATCGGACTCCAAAAGGCACAAATGAATATACCGTGGAGATCAGCACGACGAGACAATCAAAACGGTATACGAATATCAATTGTACAATTGAATTATAAAAATACGAATTTCCAACTAGCGGAAAATGCAGCAAAAACGTAGAAAAATAAGATCGACGGAGCTAAAGAAGTCCGAATTTGAAAAAACGAAAAGTGACGTCTTGCTCAGAAGATGATTTAGAATTTTTCTATGTAAAAATATTTAGGTTTCGAAATCGTTTTATTTTCATCGATTTTTAACCGATTAAATTGAATAAATTTACGCACGAAAATATACTTCATATTTCTGGACGAAAATTTACCTGTTGCTATGTTTAACGAGACGCATTTCAAATATTAAATTTTTATTTCAAAATTTTGTTTTAAATTTTATATTAAATTTCACACAAATTCAGTTAATTAAATTAATTGAAACCGTTAAACTATCCGGGTTATTACATATCCTTATTTCTATTTTAAAGAATATTTGTTGTGATCCTCTTAGTAAGATTTTGAAATATGAAATCTTTTGAAATGTTTTGTAATTGTACTTATACCATTGAGATAAGTGTGTATATATATACACATTTTCTAGGTAATGAAAGTGTAGTGTTTTTGTGAATATGTTTGTACGTTGAGATAATTATATGGATAGTTTTCCAATTATAAAAAAGAGTATGAAGGGTTTGTGAATATATCTTTGTAAAAGTATTTTGATACAAGCATTTACAACAAGATTTAATTCATGAAAGGATTTATTAAAGAAGTTAGTGGCTGCCTATATGCTTAACCAATGTTGGTTTCCCTTATGGAATTAAATACCTAAAGTGATTTTTGTTTATTTGATAGTTAAATAACCGACTATCAAACTTGGCCAGTTTTAAATTATCATTGTCGGTTCTGAGAGACCAGAATCAGATATATTATCCCAAAGTCACTTCGAACCGGCAAAAGCATTCGAATTGGAACATCTTAAAGATGATTGAAGATAGAGCTTTTGAAGTGCAAGGGCTACTTGGTACTAATTCTGAGGGTCATTCTAAAATGGATGTAGTAGAAGTAGTGCCTTCGATTTCGTTCAGACCTAGAACGAACTTGTATTGATGAATGCTAGCATTGTATTTCTACCTAGATGGCAGTGTTAGCATTCCAAGTGGGTTTATTTTCAAAAAAGTAAAGCATAACCTCAGGCTTCACACCTGGTAAATGACTGAAGAAGGGACATCCAACAGGGCTAAGTGAATCGCTCCCATTAGGGTATGATCATTGCCTTATCTAGAGTCGATATCTATGTATGCTTCAGAGACCATTATGGTTGTTCGATTACAACTAAGCGGTGATCAAATTCGATGCTATCTAATAAAGGGTAGGGCCGTTCCTGAGCAGTAGAGGTGCAACATGTTGTAGCCTCCCGTAAATTTTATCCAGAGATGTACATATTCGGTGGGTAGACCCTTAACCTTTCATATTTGAAATCCATTTTCCAATACAAGCTTTCGGACTTGATTGTATACTTATTATGCTAGTGTTTAACGAATTTAACAATTTCGGCTATGATTCAATATTTATTTTAAACCATAGACGTTATTATAATATTAGAGGATTTCCTATAGAAATGTTTTAGTTATCGTAAGGTAAAAATTCGTCTGCGTTATGTGGGGCATGATCTTACGAGATGCCTTTATTTTTAAAAGAATTTTGTCACATTAAGATTCAATTGAGGTGTGTTTATCACAGTGATTTACGTGACTGATCTAGATGTTATTTTATTATAATGCTCGGGTCAGATCGAGCATATTTTCGAATTCAATTTCGATGCTTTGGAGCTTTAGAAGACGAGTTGGATGCTTCTAAGTCATATTCAGGATATTTTATTTTCACTAATTTGGTTATTTATATTTTTCAGCAATTTTGAGGACATGTTGTTATAACTGTCCAGGCTGTTGATTTGTTTAGTGTACTCCGATTGATGTATGTATATTATAGTTTTTCTTTATGTAAAGATCTGTTATATAATATATATTACTCATCATGATGTGAGGTTTTTGCACTGTCTTTTCTTTATTTTCACTAATGATATGTATTTTTGGTACTTGGATGCTCGACACGTGTATACCTTGGTTATATTAGTGTCGACTTCTGAAGGTCGGAAAGGCAAGCCGTTACAACGTCGTATTAGTGCTTAGGCCAAATGAACACCTAGGCTTTGGTAGGGTTAACTCGTTTACGATAGGGTATGTGACCCTAGGATGAGTTTGAGTGTATTATATATACAAGCGCGTATTTTTCAATGATACAAAATGTTTTATATTGCGTTGATTTATCAGTTGAGTGTTTATGGATTCTGATTGGTACAAAAGGAACAATTTTATCGACATGGTCTTTTAAACATTTGAACAAGGCAAATGTACACTGTATTGTTTTGGAATTGGGTAAAATAATTTTACCTAAATAATATATTTTTGTATGTAAAGGAAAAAATTTCAAGCTAAGTATAATTATTAATGGTGTGTTTGTTTGTTAGGAAATGATAATATTTAATTATTATCATTTATTGTTTGATTTGTCATGCTTACCTAGTTTGGAACATTAGCTATTGTTGTTGATTGATTATTTATGCTCAGCCAGTTTATGAGCTTTTATTGTTTGATTAAATTAAATATGAATACCTTTTGAATTTAGTTTTAGATTTGACTATAAGGCATTCGGTGATAATGTTGAGCTAAAATTTAATTTCAACAAAAGTTGTTTGTTATAATTTGAACAAAGCACCATTGGTGAAATGATTCTATATAAGTATAATTTTTTTTTAAATATAATTTATAATGTGGTTTATAAATAAAATGGATTTAAGTAGAGAATTTGAGAACATAAAATCCCAGTGTGTTGAAAATTGCTTTTCCAAAAGTTTTGAAGAAAATAATAGTAGTGTTGTTCGAAAGTATTTTTGAATAGAAATACGTTAAAATGGATTTTAATCGAGATAGAAAGCACTGAACTCACTTCGATCATTGAAAATTAATTCCGGTGATGACTATAGCATTATCTGTGTTCATTTTTGAGTTTCTTAGTGAGGGACTGCTACTATGGTAATTTGTTTAGAGTTTATTGGATATCCAAAAGTATGATATGATATACAAAAGGAGATATGTATATTATAGATTATTTCAAAATGTTTTGAAATAAAGTAGGTGTTTAATTATTAATTTTTCAATTAATTTATTTTGGGGATTCATGTACCCTATGCATTAGGATAGTTTGGTCTTACATCTCATTTTGAAATGTTTTTTTGGTAGTTTCCATTTATTGAAATGAAAAGGAATTTTCGGTGATTCTGGATAGTCGAGACTTCCAAATTTGATATAGAAACTGAAGCAAAGTGTTGTGAGAAATTTAAGAAATAGGTTTTGTAACTTATAAATTTGAGATGATAATAATTTAAAATAAGTTTAAAAGTGTTGAACATTCATGTTAAGTAAAACCAATTTGTTATTGTATATATACTCATAGCAAATAGAAGAGTATTTTGCCAATATAAACTTGAGTTATAGAATGTTAACAGACTTAAGTAATATTTCTTAAGTAAAATAATTATTCTTTGGAAGTGATAAAAATCTTGGAAAATGTTTTATTAACGAAGATAAGTCCTTATAAAGGGTTTGTAGGCTTAAAGTAATATCTTATGAATTGACTCAGAAAATGAATTCTTGTAGTAGTTAAGAATATGAACTTAAATTTTAAAGTATTGATAAAACATAAGTTGTGTTTTAAAAATGTTTAAAAACTTAAGTATGATTTTATGAAATAGTTCATAAATAATTTTAGTGTTAAAGGGAATATACTAAAAAATAATAAATGTGAATTAAAATAATTGGTATAGTTAAGAAAAGTAAAATTTAAAATTGAGCTATGTGATAAAATTTAACTTAGGTAAAGTTAAATAACATGATTTATGAAATGGGGTGTAAATGGATATCTGTATTAAAGGAAATTCTATAAGTGCAATTTAATTATGATTTAAAAATGAATGTGAATAAAATGAGTTATGTATAATTAAGAGATCAATTTGAATAAATACGTAAGATATATGTAAATCATTTAATCCACATAAATGTTTGATCTAGATTCGAGTACAAGATTTTGAGGTGATTTGCACCGATCCAAACAATGATATTTCATTTGATTTTTAATGGCAAAAATTGATATAGATTCTTGAGATGATCCTGAAGTTCTTTAGAATAGTATATGGCTATCCAAGGAGAACGATGGTCTCAAATCAAGGAACCGGATCGAATTCCGCACTAGGGAAGTCAAGTGAGTGATACTAGTTCGAAAGTGAGATCGTGTGATCGAGCGAATGATCAGATTTGATATTGTGTACGGATAATATATGTCCATCGTATGGGATTTCATAAATTTCAAGCTGTTGGCATAAGAAAATGCAGGTTCATAAAAGTAACGACCAGTTGATGCTTTTGGTTTCATAAGTAAAATTGTTGCTCGACAAATAGGTACATGTTTATATTTTTGTTTGGCTTGATAGTTTTATGTCCCAGATATGGACGACCGTTTGGCTTTTGTTTTCTTTTGATGGTTTAGGCCCGTAATGGCGATTTGCACTTTTTTCGATCGAGCCGCATAAAAAAGACGCTGCTGAAAAATTCATATTTTAAAAAGACTTAGAAAATTGGATGAAAAGTTCAACTAATCAATTTTGAAAAGTTTAAGGATTTTGAGACATTTTTCTTAGCTTAGAAATTTCGGGGACGAAATTCTATTAAGGAGAGAGAGTGTAATGAACTGGAATTTCGGTCATTTGATTTTGAATATTTAATTAATAAATATTAGAATATTGGTTTAAAAATGTTTAATATCTTGAATTCAAATGTAGGGATTATTCTAAAGTTAATATCTAGAATTCAAATATAAGGATTGTTTTAAATATCTAAATTATGATTTAATATTTGAATAGTGTTTCGAATAACCGGATTTATAATTGAATGTTAATTTAGTCAATTTAATGGATTTATTTAATTCCTTTCAACTAATAAATAATAACGGCGAATCCAGATTATAAAGTACAGTAATAAACTTCCCAAAGAAATTATAAGACAATTTATTTTTATTTCTACAACTCGATTTATATTGACGTATTTTAAATTTAATTTATCTGATTTTTCCATAATTTTTAATTCGAAAATTATTTAAATTATCGTTTTACAATTTTTTGCCAAACAGCGATGTTTTTATGATTTTACAGAATCCAATAACCAGTGTATTTTTTTTATTATTTTGTGGTCTATCATTATTTTGAGCGCGATTGTATTTTTGTTATGTCGTACGGAGCCCATACGCAAAAAAATGGTTTTTTAGCATTATGGAATTCAGACCAACCTTGATGGACTGGGTTGGCTTGAGCAAGTGAGGGACAAAATGTTAGTAGAGATTTTGGAGAACTTAAAGGGATAAGAGCACTTTCCCCATGCTAGTAGGTATTCAGTTGATGAGAAGGGATATTTAATTAGGGATGGATGCCTTTGTATTCTTATGGTTGATAGTTTATTAAGAGTGGTACTTACGGAGTGTCACCGCTAGAAGATGGCTATTCATGCTGGAGGAGATAAGATGTACAAGGATATAAGAGGATTTTTTTTGGCATGGAATAAATAAGAGTGTAGCTGGGTTTGTTACTAAGTGCTTGACATGTCAGAGAGTAAAAGCTTAATAAGGGAAGCCTGATGGATTATAATTACCTTTGGAAATTCTGACTTAGAAGTGGACACATATTTCGATGGATTTTGTGGAAGGATTGCTTAGAAGTAAGAGAGGTAATAAAGCTAATTGGATTGTTGCAGATAGACTCACTAAGAGAGTCCATTTAATCCTGGTCATGAATAATAGAATTTCCACTTTTCTCGTGCAGATTTACATTAAGGAGGTAGTTCGATTGCATGGAATTCTTGTAAGCATAGTTAGTGATTGAGACCCCATGTTTACTAATGAGTTTTGGAGGAGCCTACAAGTAACTTTTGGAACTTCTTTAAATCTCAGCACTTTATATCACCCACAAACTAATAGTCAAACGAATTTTATTGTGAACAGGATTTTGGAAGACTTATTTAGGGCTTGTGTTTTGGATTTCAGAGGACATTGGGAGTAGCACCCACCATTAGTCGAGTTCGCGTATTATAATAGCTATCAAGCGACGATAGGTATGGCCCCTTTTGAGGCACTTTATGGGAGGCAATGCAATATCGCCAAGTTTTTGGTGGAAAACCGCTAAAAAGTGCCGTTGAAACCCGATTTGTTCCGTGATACCATGGAAAAAATAGAGTTGATTAGACAACGAATGAAGGCAATGCAAGACCATCAGAAATCTAATGTAGATAGAAGAAGGAAACAGATTGAGTTCGAAGTCAGAGATATGGTATTTTTCAAAGTCTTCCCTCCTAGAAAAGCGATTAGGTTTAGCAAGTTTGGAAAACTTGCACCTATATTCGTTAGGCCATTCAGAATTTAGGAAAGGATAGGAAAACTTGCTTATCTTGGAGCTTCCTGACAGATTGGTAGAAGTTCATAATGTTTTACATGTTTCTCACCTTAGGAAATGCATTCATGACACTGCTATTAGAGTTGAGCCTGATCAGTTGGGGGAATTAGAGATGAAGCCAATAATACCCCTTACCACCACAAGCTTTCTGGAGTACAGAACTAGGAGACTCCGCAACAAAATAATTAGGCTGGTCCGAGTATAATAGGGAAACAACCCAGCAGAAAGAACATGAGAAATTGAGGAGAAGATGAAAATCACTCATCTAGAGCATTTCATCTCACGCTCCAACTTAGTTGGGCACAACTAAGTCCGTACGGTGCTTATTGAAAAAATGGATTCCGTCAACGACATGACTATTAGGGTAGTTATCATAGTACATCTCTAGATAAAATGTACCGAGGGCCTCGCATGGACCCCCTACATGGCAAGATCGGCCTAAACCCTTACTTGATAGTACCCAATATTTCATCATCCCGGTCGTTGTAACACTCCGTAAAATCAACTATAAATGAATTGAATGAATTAAATTAAATAAGATAAGGCTGAAAATGAAAATTTTATGAAAATTTTAGTTTGGCAATAAAATTTATTCTGTTACATTTGTGGCAAAATTCTGATCTGTTTCTAAATATAATACGCTGAACACGAAGCTCAAACGAAGAAGTTATGAGCCTTTGAAGTTTTCAGTTTTAAATTAATTTGGTTTGAATTCAAATGAGTATTTTAATTTTTTGAATTTTAAAATATAATTATAGGATTACTTGGGGGTTAAGTAACCATTAAGTTAAACAGTTAATGTTAAAAGGTAATTAGGGAATAAAATAAATGAGCAACTTAAACAAATCAATGCACTCCAAATAGGAATGGAGGTCAGTATCTCCATCCTCAGGCGGTTAACCGATCTATGGGAGGCGGTCGACCCTTATCCAAGTGCCAGCTAGGCTTTTTCAGTGTTAAATGCTCCATATTTACCCCTTTTTCACCCAACTTCATCCTATGGTGCTGGTGCGTTTCAACTCCTATAGATAGACCATATCCTTTTCACCTTTTATTCATAAATATTTGGAAAATACCTTGAACCTCCGCCATTTTCTCTCTTAAGTTAGATTCAAAAATTCAGTTAGAAATTCAGGTAGGGTGTTTAATCCTTTTCTAATTATTCTTTTAATCTATTTTCTTCTCCTCCAACTTCGCTGAATCTAACAACAATATGTGAGTGTGTATGTATCCTTCGCCATGTATATACATCAAAAGAAAGAGATCTGGAAAAGAGTTGCTTTGGCATTGAAAATTCGTACAAGGGAAGTAAAGTATAATATGTGAGAGGAAACCTTAGTATTTTTATTTTAGTAATTGATTAGTATATATCTATGGATTTGAATATGCCTTGAGGATTTTGGGATTGCGAAAACGAAATAGATAAAATCACCTAAAATTCCTTTTTATTTCAAAATGTCAATTCTAGATGGAAATTCTCAAATATTTATTTTAATTTGACGGGATTTATACTATTTTGTAATTTCAGATAATTTCATAGTCTATTCCACTTCTCCTCCTTCTTTGATTCAAATTGTGAGTTTTAGTAATAAAATACGGGTTTAAAGTATGAATTTTATTCGTAGTTTACACTAGTTATCCCACACAAAATCTCTTCATTTAGTTCCATGTAAAAGATAGTTGAATAGAATATGAAGTTAGGATTGCAATTCCTATTGTTTACGATATTCCATTAGATCAATGTAATAAGTTGGGTTTCTATTTTTACATGTCTATGTATTCTAGTTTTGGATATGAATATTGAATCCCTTATTATAAATATTGAAATTTTAGAAATTTGAAGGGAAAGCACTTATATTAGTATTATAGTTATAAAAATTGACATTTAACGCTAATTTAGGTCATGCTAGAATTGATTAGACGCAAATATACATTTACTTCTATTAGCATAGCAAATGTATAATTATGGCATATAACTACATTGTTAATTAGGTGGTAACCGTCGTTACTTTCCCCTTTTTAGGAAGGTAATTGATATTTTGAGGCATAATTAGGAAGATTCCTTATAAGGCCTTATTTATGAAAATGTGATATGAGTATTATATATATATGGAGAATATTTAAATTATGCCTAAGTCATAAGGATGCGAGATCAGTAGAATTGCATGACAAAGTATGCCCTTCACTTTGAGGCTACAAGTAGTTGTGTATACTTCTTATTGATATGAGACGTCTCTTATGATAAATATTTGTAATGACGCTAAGTAAGTCCCAAATTCTGTAGGGTAAATTTACCCAACTAATATGACTACCAGTTTCTGCGAATAGTCGGACTAATGTGAAACGTCATTATGAGTACGGGTAATAATACAAAGGGCTTACTGTTGGGCCTTGAGGTATTAAATGGTTTTTGGAGGGCCCTCCCATTTTCCCCAAACGAATAATTAAATATCCAAGTGGTTGTTTAAAGGTATCTCGATAGGGGACTGCTACGGAATAAGGTATTAAGAGACTGATTAAAGGTCCGCATTTCCATAAGAAGTAGTAAGTGAATTGATAGATTCCAAGTGATGTCAGCTAGATAGTTACTATTGAGGAGTCCACCTTGGGAATGTATATTAAATGATGAGGTCTGCCTCAATTGAGGTTTTAAATGGCCAAAGTCTGCCTTTTTTCCAGTAAAAGATATTAAGTGGCTTGGATAACATCTCTCGCATCGTTAGAAATTTATGACGTTGAATTTGGGTTATGGGATCTAGAAATCTCCTTCGAGAATGGATGGTATTAAGTGGTTGATTGTGGATCCACCTCCTTTTTTTATAAGAAGTATTAAATGGTTTTATGTACGTAGATATTTCTTATTCTGAAATATACTACCCAAGTACTGAAATGGTCAGACTCGATGTTTTTATTCACTAGACATTTGTTATTTTGACTCTTTCCTTGTTACAACAAGGTTATGAATGAAGTAACGATGGTGACGATGCTTGAAGGTGGAGTGGCTTAATCTTGCGGTAGTTATTATTATGTATTTGAAATTTTATGCGATAGTTTTATGATGTTTTGTATTATGACATTTCAAATGGTTTTGAAATAAAAGTGTACAATTTGATGTTATATTTTATTCCATCCATATGAGTTCTAAATTAATAATTATTGCTTTATACTCTTACTTCTTTTTTCCAACCAACAGCCAACCTTAGAATCGATCTAAGTTTCGATGGGCCTTTTCTGGGTCGAAATTCAAGCCTATTCTAAGGTAGGTTGTTACAGTTGTTTTGCAGCCTTATTTTAAAACTCTCATGCATAACCAAATCCATAAAAAATAATCTAAAAGGGTGATGATAATACCCTAACTACGACCCACATAGCTTTGCGGCATATCCCCTATTTTAGTCATTCATGGTTGATGAGGATTGAGGCTATGTTTTACCTTTTAAACAGCAATCCCGTGTGGAATAATAACACTTCCCTCCAGGTGTCAATGCAATTCCAGCATTCGTCTATACAAGTTGTTCAGGATATGAACAAATCGAATGCACTACTTCTATTGCATCCCTTTTGGAATCACCTTAGGATTAGTAGCAAGTATCCCTTGCTTCCATCATCTTCAAAATGCTTCCAAACCGAACGCTTGAGTTGGTTTGAAGTGGTTTTTGAATAATTCATTATTATTCGATCTTGGTCTATTTGAATCAACATTCGATGGTTTTTGGTAATCTCAACTCCGATTCTTTTGGAAATATGCAAATAATTCATAAGAGCAGGGATCACCTCCTAACCATTTAAGTAGAGGGATTTACTTATCATTTGTCCTAGATGAACAAATGAGTTTATATGTACAGTAACATCAACAAAGATAACCATACAATATAATTCCGTATTTTCCCCTAGATATTTCCTGAATTGGTGAAGATTTTTGACAGCCGGTTATTTGTCTATCAAATAACATAGCAATCCAAACGTAGATTGAATTCCATATAGGATTCACTAAGCCTCCTTTAATTAATCTTCATCAATTAAAACATTTCAATTATTTATCAAAATATTATATACTTATCTCATCGATATAAGTACATCCTCAAACCATTTTACTTCCTATACTTGGATGACCTTTTCATATACTTATATAATGGTATAAGAATATTCATAAAACATTTAAGAAATTATTTCTAACATCATATTTAATGGATCAAATGTCATTCAAAAATATTGTTTAAAAGAAACCCGATCCACTTATCCTAAGTATGGAAAATGGTTCCATACCACCATAATTAAGAAGGATTATCTATTAACTCCATAACTTGATTTTTCATAAATGATCCAATTCATAAAAGTCAAAGTTTTATAAACTCAAAACCTCTTTTCCAAATTTCAATGTCTTTTTCCAATTTATAACTTTAACAACCTTTTGTTTAAAAATAAAAAAAATTATTACTTTAAAGCTCTTTATTTAATAAATTGATTGCCTTTAAAGCCTTTCTAAGAAATGACTTATTAAATTTAAAACATAATTAGTAAATAATTAATTAACTTTAAAACACTATAATGGATAATTAATAAACTTAATCACTATTAAATAAATGATTAATAAATTTTAAACCACTTTAAGTAAATAGTTATAAATTTCAAAAACATCATTGTGAAATAATTAACTAAGTTAAAATATCATTAATAAAATAATTTATTAAGTTTAAAATAACTTAAATAGAATAACTAATTTTAAACAACTTTAATAAATATAATTAAACAACTTTCAACTTTAAAACATTATTAAATAGTAATTTGTTAACTTTAAAATATTATAACTAAAATAACGTTAACTTAACCATTTTAATGTTGGAAATATTTTACTTCAAACTTTTTTAAGGTTAAAGTAAATCCAAATCCATTTTCTTAAGACTTTTGCAAAAAGGCTTTGTGATCTATTTTTCCGACGTTATTTTTCTTATAATGCTCGGGTCAGCCCGTGCATATTTTCCAAATTTAGCTTGATACTTGAAGCTATAGGAGAGGAGCTCGATTCTCCAAGATGTATTCACATGCAGTTATGTTCTTGTAGTATTTATTAGCAATTTTAAGGATATGTTATTATAACTGTCTAGGACAATGGTAGAAAATTACCCTGATTTGATGTATGTATATTACAGCTTTTCTTTTGTAAAGATCTGTAGTATATTATATTTTGCTCATCACAATGTGAGAATATGTTCTATCTTTTTTTCTTCTTTTCCCCTAACCATCTATCTTTCTGGAACTTGGATGCTCAACATGTGCATATCATGGATGTATTAATGTCGACTTCTAAGGATCGGAAAGGAGAGTCGTTACAACATGATGCCTCTGGGTTAAAGATCTTCAACATTACATCCCTATGGAAAATAGATTGATCAACTTTTATCCGCATACATAATAGAGAATAAAATTTCTTCTTTAAAATCTTTCATCTGGTATTATACAAAAATATTTATACATAAATTAGTTGAATCTGAATAGCTTTTATACGAACCACTGAAAATCAATTTCGAAAAAAATTGCATCTTATATGATTATACGATGGCTCTTATACCAATTGAAAGAGATTTAACAAGATTGTGATCTATTTTGCAACTAGAACACAATCAATCCAGAATACATAAATCCAAAATAAAAAATAGCCAATCTTACAATTCTGAAGTGAAGACAACTTTAGGCGAAAGCGTTAATACTAATCTTCAATGGTTTTCCTTAGATCAGATGATGGAAGCCCTATTGCATTTTCTTCTTCTTTCCTTTTGTAAACTTATCGCACTTCAAACAAATGTTTCAAAAATCATCCCTTATAGACAAAATGGGTAGAAGAACATTTTAATTTTGCAATATCATTAGTCTAAATAGAGAAGGAGTCTATATATACACACACACGCACACACACTGTTACCCGGCACCTTGGGATGGTTACAAAACAACAGTTGAAGATATTATTATTAGCACTAGATAAGATTCTGAAGAAGAAGAGCCTGAAGGTATAAGGGTTCGATGCAATCGACATGTTTCGGCATACCTGGCTCGGTGCGCAGAAGCTACTTACCACGGGCCGAGATACCTTGTTCCTAGGCCCGTGAGGGAAGTCCAACCTATCTTTGTCTATAAATAGAAGGGCAGGGGCACAGTGAAATGGACCTTTTGCCGAAAACACTAGGGAGACTCTGCCCTATTTTATACTCTCCTCTTTTTAATTCAAACTTGTATTCAAGTGATTGATTTACGGATTGTATCTATATTCAAGTAATTGAGAAAGCAATAAAGATTAAACTCGAAGTGGAAGTAGGCAATTACACCGAACCACTATCAATCCGGTATTCTCGTTTTTATTGTACTTTTTGTATTGAATTACACTATTCTTCTATTCTAATTTACTCTCTTCATTAATCTCTCTACATAACTCTACTCAATGGTGTTAGTGACCAATTCTGATGCTAATATTTTGGTGCTTTCATTGGGAATTGAATTCTCAGCTTGATCGGATCTCATCGTCTACTAGTGGATTTTCATATTCGCAAGATAGATCCAGTTGTTTATTAGAAAACTTCCTATTCTACTCAGATTTGAAAGAAATCTAAAGGAAGCTGATAACCGTTGATTGGATTCACTGATGTACACAAGATCTGGGAATTGGACGTTGAAGTTTGCATTCAAGTTGAATGAAGGCCGACCCTCCTCTGAAGGCAATTCGACCGATCGTTCCAGACAAGGCGCATGCCAATCACCCCAGAAAAGGCATATGCCGACCGCTCTAGAAAAGGCGTATGCCGATCGCCCCAAAAAAAGGCATGGCGATCGCTCCAGGAAAGGCGTATGCCGATCGCCTCAGGAAAATCGAGCCACTCTATGCCGAACAATGTCCAGGCCGAGCCATACGTCAATGCCGAACGGTATCCCTATGCCGAACGGCATCCCTATGCCGAACGACATCAATGCCGAACGACATCCCTAGGCCGAACGGCATCCCTAGGCCGAACGACATCTATGCCGAGCAGAATCCCTATGCCGAATGACATCTATGCTGAGCGGCATCCCTATGCCAAACGGCAACTATGCCGAGCTACACGCCTATGCCGAACGGCATCCAGGCCGGGCCATGCTTAGCCGATCCAAACTTAAGTTGCACCGGTCTCTTATATGACCTCTATTTTAAAAATAATTCGGGTACGACCCAAATTTTCGAAAAAGAGGTGTGAATTCAAAACTCAACTTAATATAAGAACATTCTATCCACTTTCCTTACATCCTCTGATCGACCAGGGCATAAACGATCTAGCGATAGCTTCTAGACGACAACAAAGGAATGGACAAGCAACCGCTACTCAAACGATACTCCCAAATGTTGGAGAACATAGATGATATGATTCTAAGAAAATGCCTAGATGACTCCAAGCACCATTCTTCACTGACCCATCACTTTGAATTTAGTGACTTCTAGCAGACCAATGTTTGGCTCTAAGCAATTTATTCCAAATGCTAATAAGGATATCATACTGATCGCATTTAAGGAAAGTCGACTACCATTTATATTTTGGCAGCTAGTTAGCTGGAGAGCCTCCTGCAACCATGGATTGTTTCTGTTATAAAATGAATCAGAACCAAAAGTGAGGGGAGGTGGAACATATTAGGAAAAATAACAATGAAGGCCAGTTGG
The DNA here is from genome assembly GCA_030765085.1 of Allium cepa. Lineage (NCBI taxonomy): Eukaryota > Viridiplantae > Streptophyta > Magnoliopsida > Asparagales > Amaryllidaceae > Allium > Allium cepa. Next base: position 478,089,358 of record CM060937.1, read on the forward strand.
CTAAGGACGCTGAATCTAGTAGACAAAATAAGATCTCAAAATTCGACTCATATGCTTTTTGAAAGATTCGATCGACAACCTCTACTTGGAGACTCGCGACTTAGAGTACTACTGGAAACCAACCTCAAGAGAGTACACCAAAGTCTAAAGAAAATTAAGGGAACGTTGTGTATTCCAAGATGCTCACTGATCCTAACACGACCGATTACAAACACCTCTGAGGTGTGATCGAAAAGCTGATCTGGAAAGGAAAGCTTCAATGGTATGTACAAGTCCTGTAGAATGGCAGGCAGTGTATATCCGATGCCTATTAATAAAGGGCTATGATTATCAGTTGGACTGCTGACGACCAACATCCCTTTGAAAGGAGCCAGGGGCAAAGTTGAATAGCGAGCACACGATGCTGCTTTACTTATCAATGAGATTTATTCCAATCTTCTTTGAATTATTCCCATTTTCTTTTTCTATTTCAATTGTTCCATGAACTATGACCAACTTGAATAAAACTCTTTCAAAACGATGTAGGTGACCAGGTACTCTGATTTGGCTGCCAACCAATCCATGCAACCCATGATTGGATGTGTGGAGTTTCATCTGGACGAGCATGAGTCAATCGCTCACCATCAACCGTGTGCCTTTAATTTGAGGCCAAGAACTAGAGATTGAAAAGCTCATCACGATTAGAGCCCAATACAAAGTCAACATGACTGACCATCCATTCATTGACCTCCACATTTGACTTGGAGACCTGAGCAAGGCATGGAATGAGTATGGCCCGATCATCCGCTCAAATCAAGTCATAGAACAAAGTTCGACAAAATACAGATGCCTTTCCTGAAGCTCAGTGACGTCGAGATCTATCTACAAGATGTTAGGAACTGAGTTGATGATGTTTTGATGACAACAACCTTATATAGTTATTATACTTTACTTTATAAAATATATACTAACATTTCTATATATATATATGTATATAGGAAGTATATGCAGGTATTATCAAAGACTGATCAGTATAAAGACTCAAGCATCAAGATGAAGATTATAGATTCAAGATTCAAGAATTTAGAGAATCAAGATTTCAAGATCTCACGATAAGTGTCTAGTATTTTGTTAAAACTTCATAATAGCACTCTCATCTTTCTTCCAATTTTCTTTTGGGATGGAACCCAATTTCTATCGAAACCAGTGGCTTACAAACCCACGACAAGTAGCTTACAAAACTATGACAAGTGGCTTACAAACCCACGAAAATAAAATCATTTAAACTACTTTGTACAAGTTCTCGAGTCCTATGGAGGAGCTCTGTAGGAAGGTTCTTGCAATTTCAGTTTGAATAGATTTTTCAAAATGTTTTTAAATCTGTTTTTCAAAAAATTTTAGCTTTCAAAATTATGTTTTCAAAAATATTTTCAAACTTTGTTTTAGCCTTGAAATATTCCTCCATTCTGATTTTAAAAACTTCTATTTTTAAAACATTAAAACTTATTCTGATTTTAAATATTACTTATATAATTGACGGTCTATATCAATTATATATATATTTAAAATAATGTTTTATATTCATTCTCTATCTCAAAATATTGTTTAAACACTTTGTTTTGCTTCAGAGAAGTTTCAACTTGTTTTAAATTCAAATGCTTTTACAAAACAACATCTCTACAATTTTGAACTGAGGGATGTCGACATATGGGGATACCCCATGTCGACATGGTGACAGTTGGATTCAAAATTCAAAATTCAAAAGAAGTGTCCATTCGTTCAAAATACCTTTCGCCAATAGTTATGACTGTTGTGCATCTATATAAAGTCTTCCAAAATGAATTTTTTAACAACTAACTTTCTTATTTTCTTCACTCTTTCTTCTCCACCATTCCATATCCATAAAACTTCATATTTTCAAGATCGTGCCATCATTCTGCCAAATTCCCAATAGGAAATCATTTAGATACTCTCTCTATTTGATTCTCCATCATTCTACTAAAGATCAAAGTGCTATTCAGAGTTATAGGATTAATTTGTATTTAAAAAGTCCATAGAGTCTGTCCATTCAAAAGGATTGTTATTAAGAAGTATTAGGGTGATCTTGTGTCCCGTAAATCAAGAGAGTTTACCCTAGACTCGGAGATAGGAGGGTTCCTCAAGGCCTTAGAAATTGAGGGTTGTAATTTGGATATTGGCTTATAAAAATCTGTACAAGGATATTGCCTTGGTGCAGGACTGGATGTAGGAGGATTCCGAACCAGTATAAAATCCGGTGCGTTCTTTCCTTTTACTTGCTTTACTTTACTATTTGCATTTGTTATATGTTCTGTGATCATTCTGTGATAGAATTCTGTTTAGATTTGTGTTGAAAGTTTTAATTTAGTCATATAGTTCATATATTCTTTAAAACACTATTCACCCCCCTCTAGTGTTATTTCTGCCTTAAGATCCTTAATCCGCATCCCCAACACAAGAGACGTGGTTTGATCATCTACACATCAAATCCTACGATGAACACAGAAGATTGTCCGAAAGCCCGACTTGGAGTAGTTGTGATGGACTACCGACTCGTCAACCATCACTCTCAATAATCCATTATCCTTATTTTCTAGAAGGAGATACGAATAAAATTGTGTGAGATTTGTATATCTAACCCAGCATGGATGTGATCCAACCATCTGTCATATACCTCCTTTCTTAACTTAATTGGAAGAGCTATAATCACCAAGCGGACGAGAATCGACCGTCCATTTTTCAAGTTTCATCCTTCACGCTGGGGGCAGAATCTCATTCCATAAGCAAACGTGGGTCGATCGTTCATTCGACAACATTAACCTCGATACGGTAAATGAAATACAAATTAAAGAACGAAAATACGACTGATCTCAACCAAAATCTCCAAGTCCCCAGAGTGCGGAATGGAGTACCCTGAGTCCCCAGAGTGCGGACTAGAGTATAAACGACTCAAAATCTCCAAGTTTCTGGAGCGCGGACTACAGTACTCTGAGTCCCCTGAGTGCGGAACAGAGTATAAACGACTCAAAATCTCCAAGTCCTCAGAGTGTGGATTGGAGTACTCTGAGTCCCTAGAGTGCGGACTAGAGTATGAACGATCAAAATCTCCAAGTCCACGGAGTGCGGACTGGAGTACTCTGAGTCCCTAGAGTGCGGACCAGAGTATAAACGACTCAAAATCTCCAAGTCCCTGGAGTGCGGACTGGAGTACTCTGAATCCCCAGAGTGCGGGCCAGAGTATAAATGACTCAAAATCTCCAAGTCCCCGGAGTGCGGACTAGAGTACTTTGAGTCCCCAGAGTGCGGACCAGAGTATAAACGACTCGAAATCTCCAAGTTCCTGGAGTGTGGACTGGAGTACTCTGATTCCCCAGAGTGCGGACCAGAGTATACACGACTCAAAATCTCCAAGTCCCCGGAGTGCGGACTGGAGTACTCTGACTCCCCAGAGTGCGGACCAGGGTATAAACGACTCAAAATCTCCAAGTCCCCGTAGTGCGGACTGGAGTACTCTGAGTCCCCATAATGCAGACTTTCAAAATCTCCAAGTCCCCCGAGTGCAGACTGGAGTACTCTGAGTCCCTAGAGTGCGGAACAGAGTATAAACGACTCAAAATCTCCAAGTCCCCGGAGTGAGGACAGGAGTACTCTGAGTCCCCAGAGTGTGGATCAGAGTACAAACGACTCAAAATCTCCAAGTCCTCGAAGTGCGGACTGCAGTACTCTGAGTCCTCAGAGTACGGACCAGAGTGTAAACATGAAACGACCCGACTTTCTTACCACGGAAAGACGCATCATTTTTAAGAAAGTAAAGGGATAAAAAAGAGAAAAGACAGAGAAGAAGGAAAGAAACAACACCAGAATCTAAACAGCGGAACGAATAAATTATATTAATCACATAATACATTACATAGTATCATATACATCGGAGATACATAGCTAAAAAACACATACTAGACAGTTATAAACACCTGTCTAGTTATACAACTCAAATATACAACACAGACAACGACTTAGAGAACACACAGCGGAATACTATATATCTATACGCAGAAGCCTCCTGCTCCATTGCCCCACTAGAATTCATTAAGCCAACCTGAACCCTCTGGCTACTCGTAAAAATTTGAGTACCCAAGAGTTTAAGAAAACAGAATAAACTCCGGGTCAGACATGGGTCTGGTATGATTAAACGGTTAAAGTTACAATTAATTAATCTTTAATAATAGTTAATTAATTCTTAATTAACTTGCATTATAGATTAATAACCTCTTAATTATTAATCAAGAAAACTCAATTATTACTTAATAAAACTTTATTAAGTATTTCTTTATTACTAGTTTAATCATCCCTCAATTACTTAATTTATAAATAATTACAATTTAATTAATCATTAGTCATTAATTAAATCATCATAATTATTAATTAATTAAATTAATAATTAACCTTAATTAATTACTTGATTAAACCTTTTAAATAATTAATTAAATTAATTAATTAAAGTTAAAAGTTTCTTAACAAACTTAATTAATTATTATTCATTAAAACTTAATTATCCTTAAGGTAAAACATTATCTTTAATTATCCTTGAAAACTTTACTTAACTTAATTCATTAATTAGTTTAAAATATAAAGAAATCATCAATTACTTACCTTTAATTATTAATTAACAATCCTTAGTTTCAGGTTAATAAATTACTTGAAAACTTTAATTGTTAATTTATAAATCATTATTCATTAACTAATTTTAAAAAAAACATTTCCTTATAAATTTCCTTTTTATATTTCAAAATAAGTTTGAAAATAATATTAAGGTTTTAACTTAAAACATTTAAAAACCATTCATACAAATTTATTTATATAAACAATTCAATTCAAAGAAATGAATTTCAAGAAATTGATTTTAACTTAATTATTTAAAAATTTAAAACGTACTTTATTATAAATTAAAAATCTGGTTAAACATTTCAACTTGGGTTCAACCCATGTATACTTGAACTAAGAACATCATCTTTTCTTTAAAATAATTTGACTTGAAAATTTAAAAATTGTTTTAGTTAAATATTTAAAACCGTTAAACTTAACAGTTTAACCAGGCTTGCAAAAAGCCCAGAAACAACTCGAGACACAACCAAGAATTACGTGAGTTTCCCCGAGTCAACTACCCTATACCCCGAGACCTACTCGAGAAAAACAAACAACCCAAAGCAAACAATGGTGCACCGATCACCTTATGCACCCGCAACAACACTGGCGAACTTCCGGCATCAACGACGATCGCCGGCACCTCGAAAATCAATAGCAACCAATCCTGATCATCCAACTACCGCCACCAACCACTGATCAAAATTGGGTTACTCAGTAAAAAAAATAGTTCCAACTACCAGGGCCAAAACCCACTCGAACCAACACCCCTGACCATCAGACGACGAGCAACTTCGGCCAATCCATCTCCGTTCATCCACGAACCCACCTTCAAACCCTTACTGAACTCGATCACCCTGATAAGTGGCAATGACCTTTTATCCCAGGCCGACAAAATTTAGGGTTAAAACCCAAATCACTTCACCGCCGTCACTACGGCGATCATTCAGCGTCCACACCATTTTTTCCATACTTCCATATCATCCTTCTAGCTCCATCAAGAACCCCGAACTTCCCAGATACATAGATCATCAGATATTGACCAAAAACCAAATTTCAGCAAAACCCCAAATACACATTCAATACTTCTTTATAAATTTGGATTTTAAATCTTTATTTTCAAAGTGCATTCGAATTAGAATCCTGAAACAACAAACCAGGATGTTTGAATTTTTAACATATTTGAAATTCTATTTGTAAATCAAATTTCCCAGTGAAGCTTTGCTTAAATTAACTTTAAATTATTTTTAAAATTTGAGCCTTGTTAAAATTCACAACTTTTGTTTAGAAACTAATTTCTAAAATAAATCATAGAAATAGGAATTGTTTTATGAATATATTTGATGTTTGTAAGCTTGGAAAGTATTTCATTTGTCTGATATAATTCAGGCATGCTCAATCAATACTCAACATTTTCCTATGTATAATTATTTTCTAAATTCCCAAAATCATCATGCAAGCATATTTTCAGACTTACACACTTTAACCATACGTCAATGCATCATACTTTAAAGAGGTTCATGATAGCAGATTCAAACAGAGGTTTAAATATTGGAACAGAGGTGCTTTAAAATTTATAGACAAGCACTCAAAAAATTCACATGCACATGCAATTCATCTCAGAAATCATCTAAAAGCAAACTTAATTTTACTTAGCATTTGAATTAGAATGTTTACTCACTTATCAAGGAGATGTAGAGCGTTAGAAACTGGATTGAAATCTGCATGCATTTGTATATTGATTCCAGAAAACCAAACACTTTGATTAGCTTTTAAACTGAAATGCTCCAGATTTGCATTGACCTAGATTCACTTGCATGCATTTTGAAAACTGGCAAATGCTTGAAATTTTTGAAATGGCTGTGATTTAAAAACTGGAGTACTTGCATGCACTTGAAGGTGTTGCAAACATGGGAAATGCAGAACTTTAGAACTGGATTGAAATTTGCATTGAACCTTTGAAAACATATTGGAGGCTTGCAGTTTAGAAGGTGTTCCAGGATTGATAATAGAAGGTTTGGAAAATAAGTTACAGGGCTCTCAAATTTATTTCTGGATTGTGTTGAATTTGAGGAATTTCAGATTTGCATTTGAACTTGAGGAGGTTACGGGGAAACAAAATTTTCAGATTTGATCTGCACATGATTTCAGGTTTTGGTATTTTGGTTTGAGGATTTTCTGGTTTTTGAAGAGTGAAGATTGCATGGAAAATTCTAGTTTTCTTTTAGGAATGAACATAGATTTTAAAGAAAAAGAAAATGAAGAGAAGATAGTGTTTATATAGGCTAATTTCAGTCTTTATTAAAATTAAAAGAAAATTTAAAAAAAAATGTGACACATGTCATTAACTTACATTAATTTGTTAAGATTTGTTACATAAAAGTTTATAACTTTAACACTTGTCAATATTTTTTTATATTTATCCTAAAAGAATTTTAAAAGCTTTTTAAATATGATTTTCTAATTAACTAATATGTTTTCTTAATTTATAAATGCTTTTTTAATTAAATTCCTAATTAACAAATTCATTTAATAATTTATAAATGTTTTCTAAATTTATATAAATACAATCTTTAAAAGAAAATAAAATAAAACCAATTATAATTTAAATAAAATTATATATAATATTGCAAACTCATTTTAAAAATGCTATTTCAAAAAGCCTTTGTATTTATTCTTATTAAATAAATACTTATCCAAATTTCTATAGATAAATTTCTATAAAAAGAATAATATAAAACAAATCTTATTTTTAACTAAAAACATTATCTATATATTTTAAATCCAAATTATATTATTATTTTATTTTAATATGTATGTATATTCCCTTAAATTCAAATTTATATTCAAATTCAAAGTTAATTTAAAAATCCAAATCTAAAATCAATTTAAATAAATATAAATATCAATTTTTAAATAAGCTCATTATTATTTATAAATAATTTATCCTATTTTAAAAATCAATTTAAATAAACAGATATATATATTTAAACACACTTATTAACTTTGAAAACAATAAGTCAATTTATAAATAATTTATACAAAGAAAATAATTATTCTTATTTTAAAGCCAATCTATAACCATAATTAAGACATTATATTTTTATTACTTGGTTATTTATTTTTGAAAATAACAATTTTATCAATTTCAAATAATTTAAATTAAGGGATTGTCACATTTTAAATTCCTAGAAATTCCGGGATATTACATTCCTCCCCCTTAAAAGAATTTCATCCTCGAAATTTAAAACAAAGATAATCCAAAGTTTTATTTTATTTCATCCAATTCAAACATACATATCAGCAATACATTATCGATCAACCAAACAATTTCATCCAAATAACCAATTCAATCAAATAAATAACACCAGCTATCCCGACACAGATCCGGATAAGCTTCCTAAAATTATCTCGAGTTTCCTAAGTACAGACATAGGGATACTCGCTCTACTAAATCCGAACTAGCAATACTGCTAAGCTACTGAGTTCCTACTCAGCTAGATCTATAATCTGCAGAAGATACCAGACTATAGACAAGTCTGATCAACATCTAAATCCCTCACAGAACTATTGGTCTCAAAATCCATGATGGACCAAACATGTACTTCCTCAAAGACACGTGAAATATTTTGAATTCCAGTCTTCCAAACTGGCAATTCAACTCTTCAGACCGAAGCACTGATCTTTACAAAAACTCAGAAGAATCCAATATACCTCGGAGCTCACCTCATAATCTCACCAAATCTTATTGCCCCCTTTACCAGAGAAAACCTTAACTACATCGAAGCCTCCAACTTCGAATTCCAAATTCTTCCGTTTCTTAACCTCAAAACTTTCCGGATGATCCGGGCTGCCTACAGATCCTTCCTGATCAGCTCAACCTTCGCTGATACTTCTACAAACAAACTGGATCAAAACAACTCAACAAACTGATCCTCACAAAATCTACCCGAAATCAAAATCACACTTTACTATCAACAGTAGAAAACAACTTCTCCCCTCTGGAAAAGACAGAACAGAATCACTCGCCAACTTGCCTCAGTTCCTGAAAAAAATTCAGTAGAAACTCTCTAATCGAAAACACTGCAACTTCCAGTTGCTTCTACTCAAGAACAGCAGCCACCTTGCTTCCGTTGCACAACTCTGATCTGGAGCATATGAGAATGTCGTCGATGAACACAAGCACAGACTAGAAAACACATCTCGGAAATAGGGTTCAACAGAAGTTTCAAGAAATACAGAGCTGCTTCACCAAACAATCAACCTAGAAGATATCCTTCAACCCAGCTGAATCACCGGTATCACTCCTGTCATCAAGTCGATTCAGAACTCAATCTCCAATGCGGGAAAATCTCTAACTTTCCTGAAGATATATCCTGAAAATCTTCGACAATCTCCATAACTCCTGCATCCTCTAGAGATGCCACAAATCCAAGCAAAAGATTATCTAAGATAATCACCCAACTATCGCAAGTCACTTTTGCGATCAAACCAACCTAAATTTCTAAAGATACTGTTCTCTTTCCACTAATCAGAACAGTTTATCCTCGACCAACAAATCCATCGAAGAAACGGGTCCTCTCTGCTACTTCTGAATTCCACCTCTAGGAACTGCTAAGCCAAAAAGATCTTCCTGCTGGAACACAGAACACTCCCGAGCTGCACTGCTGACAGAGATGCCAAAGACTTCTTATCCAAAGCTCTTTGAGAAACTCGGACCTCCAACTAATCACATACATCCTGTTGAACTCAGCTACAACCCCGAAGCAGACACTCTTCCTTAAACTTTCTCCGAAAGAAAACATCCTTGGAGACATCCATAGCTACTGCGTCTCATCACGCAGGTACTACTTCCTGAGGTTGCCAAGATACCATCACTTGCTTCTGCCTAACCGACAGATCCAAATTCTCAAAAATCCGCTTATACGAGCGCGATCAAACTTACACTTCAAAGTTGAACTCCGAACCTTAACATGTTTCCTTCAGAGATCAATGAAATCCTTACACCAAACCGCAAAGATTACTCGAGACGGTATCAGGTCTACAGTCTCGACAAATACACTTCCAACCTCAAACATTCAAACTCCAACCATTGGTGGTCGTGTTACACACACTACTACCCTGTCTACCTTTATAACTTATATTGGAAAACCCAAACAGGTAACCCAACGGATAGGTAGAAATATATATATATATATATATATATATATATAATTTACAAGTATGCTCTCTCAAGGAAGACACTACTACAGAGCCTAGGTATTCGCTCAACCTGGCTCTGATACCAAGTGAAATGACCCGACTTTCACACCATAGAAAGACGCATCATTTTTAAGAAAGAAAAGGGATAGAAAATACAGAGAAGGAAGAAAGAAATAACACCAGAACTAAACAACAAAACGAATAAATTATATTAATCACCTAATACATTACATAGTATCATATACATCAGAGATACACAGCTAAAACAACACATACTAGAAAATTATAAACACCTGTATAGTTATACAACTCAATATACAACATAGACAACGACTCAGAGAACACACAGGGGAATACTATATATCTATACGCAGAAGCCTCCTGCTCCATTTCTCCTCCAGAATTCGTCAAGCCAACTTGAATCCCCTGGCTACTCGTAAAAATTTGAGTACCCAAGAGTTTAAGAAAACTGAATAAACTCTGGGTCAGACATGGGTCTGGTATGAGTAAATGGTTAAAGTTGCTTAATTTTAAAAAACCTTTTGAAAGAAAAGGTATCACGTAAGACTTTCCACACATAAACATGGAAAAGTTTTTACCTTACGCTAACCAAAACATTTGATAGGAAATTCAGTGATATTATAATAGGTCTAGGGTTTTCAAATAAATATGAAATAGCCGAAATTGTTACATTTAATAAATTCCAGCTACTAACCACAAAAGTGGGTAATACAATCAAATTCGACGGCACTTATTGGATTTTGGATTCCATACAATGGCAGGGCTACTGGGGTACCGCCCGTCATAGTACGTGGCCTAGATCACCGTACCGAGGATCATTCCCAATCCCCTGCAACACAAGGCCGGAACCATACCTTACTGAACAGTTCCGAACAAGACAACCCTGCGGTTGTAGCTAGCAACCGCCCACAAAGCCGAATAAAAAGGGACGTCTAGACAGGGGAAAATCTCGTCCTACTTGGGCATGACCCACTTAACCTTGCCGCACCTCCCCTGTTTTAGCCATTTTCGATTGATGAGGCTTAAGGCTACGATTACCTTTAGTGAACACATCACTTAGAATGCTCATCGTCCACCTGACGATGTTCTGAAAGCATTCAATCCATACAAGTTCGTTCCGGGTTCGAACGAAACCGAAGGCATTATCTCGTTACACTCATTTTGGAATCACCCTCAGAGTTAATGACAATAACCCTTGCACTCTGAATCTTAATCTTCACTTGAGATTCATGACCTACCGTTAATTTGGATCGATGTGGTTTTCAGATATCCAAATATGAAAACCCGATCCCGGTCTCATCGAAGTCCAAAACGTATCTTTTAGGTCCAAGTTATTTAAGGTTAAACAATTCAATTCAACTATCTATATACACAGATAGATAATTCACAATATCACAATAGATAATCCATGTTATCATCACAAATAGATAACTTATACTATCATCTCAATGCAACCAAAGCTTCCATATCATATCACACATATCTCATTAGAGATATCAAGCAACTAAGCCATTCAATATAAATCAGCCATCCATAAGCAATGATCTATAAATCACACCATTTATAATTAATTTAAAATGAATTAAATTAATTACTTCATCTCTTAATTAATTTAAAACTAATTAAACTAATTACCTTCATCACAATAAATCTTGCTTACTTAAACATTAATTAAACCAATTAATTAATCATCATCTTAATTAATCAACCTTGATTAATTATCCCTTAATTAAGTAATTAATCCTTAATTATTCTCATTAATCATATTAATTAATGAACCTTCATTAATTACTTCCATTAATTTATTAACTATAATTAATTACAATATTTCTTAATTAATTATATTAATTAATCATGCTTAAATTAATTGCTTTCATTAATCCACTTTAATAATTATAAACAGTAATTAATTATTCGTAATTACTTCTTAATTACTTTTATGAATCGTTTGATTTATTACACCAAGTAATAAACCCTTAATTACTTTACCAAGTAATTATCCATTTTAAAATTACTTCCCAATAAGTAATTTCACTTATCTTAATTACCTCTTGTAATTTATTCTTCAATTACTTATCTCAAGTAATTACTCTTATCAAAACTCGTTAAGTAAGCATACTTAATCATTTATCATGTGACTATATTTAATTAATTAACAAATTAATTAACTTAATTTGATCACATTCACCTCATAAATCATAGTCGAGTAATTTATCCCTTAATTACTCTTTAACCAAATTAATCATTAATTACAGATTAATTACCTTCAACTATTAATTAATAAACCTTAATTATTAATCAATCCTTTAATACAAAGTAATCAATCCCTAATTACTTCTATAATTAATTAATTAACCATAATTAACTAATTAATTATCTCTTAATCATTAATTAATAAAATTTAATTATTAATTAACAACCTTAATTACAAATTAATTAATCCATGATTATAGTTAATCAATCCTTAATTACAATTAATTAACCTTTAATAATAGTTAATTAATTCTTAATTAACTTGCATTATAGATTAATAACCTCTTAATTATTAATCAAGAAAACCCAATTATTACTTAATAAAACTTATTAAGTATGTCTTAATTACTAGTTTAATTATCCCTTAATAACTTAATTAATAAATAATTACAATTTAATTAGTCATTAGTCATTAATTAAATCATTATAATTATTAAATAATTAAATTAATAATTATCCTTAATTAATTACTTAATTAACCCTTTCAAATAATTAATTAAACTTAAAAGTTTCTTAATAAACTTAATTAATTATTATTCATTAAAACTTAATTATCCTTAAGATAAAACGTTAGCTTTAATTATCCTTGAAAACTTTACTTAACTTAATTCATTAATTAGTTTAAAATATAAAGAAATCATCAATTACTTACCTTTAATTATTAATTAACAATCCTTAGTTTCATGTTAATAAATTACTTGAAAACTTTAATTGTTAATTTATAAATCATTATTCATTAACTAATTTAAAAAAAAACATTTCCTTATAAATTTCCTTTCTATATTTCAAAATAAGTTTGAAAATAATATTAAGGTTTTAACTTAAATTATTTAAAAACCATTCATACAAATTTATTTATATACATAATTCAATTCAAAGAAATGAATTTCAAGAAATTGATTTTAACTTAATTATTTAAAATTTTAATACTTACTTTATTATAAATTAAAAATCTGGTTAAACATTTCAACTTGGGTTCAACCCATGTATACTTGAACCAAGAACATCATCTTTTCTTTAAAATAATTTGACTTGAAAATTTAAAAACTATTTTAGTTAAATATTTAAAACTGTTAAACTTAACAGTTTAACCAGGCTTGCAAAAACCCCAGAAACAACTCAAGACACAACCAAGAATTATGCGAGTTTCCCCGAGTCAACTACCCTATACCCCGAGACCTACTCGAGAAAAACAAACAACCCAAAGCAAACAATGGTGCACCGATCACCTTGTGCACCTGCACCTAACACTGGCGAACTTCCAGCATCAACGACGATCGCCGGCACCTCGAAAATCAATAGCAACCAATCCTGATCATCCAACTACCGCCACCAACCCCTGATCAAAATTTTAGTAAAAAAACAGTTCCAACTGCCAGGGCCAAAACCCACTCGAACCAACACCCCTGACCATCAGACGACGAGCAACTTCGGTCAATCCATCTCCGTTCATCCACGAACTCACCTTCAAACCCTTACCGAACTCGGTCACCCTGATAAGCGGCAATGACTTTTTTCCCAGGCCGACAAAATTTAGGGTTAAAACCCAAATCACTTCACCGCCGTTACTACGACGATCATTCAGCATCCACAACATTTTTGCCATACTTCCCAATCATACTTCTAGCTCCATCAAGAACCCCAAACTTCCCAGATACATAGATCATCAGATATTGACCAAAAATCAAATTCCAGCAAAACCCCAAATACTCATTCAATACTTCTTTATAAATTTGGATTTTTGTCTTAAAAATCTGTATTTTCAAAATGCATTCGAATTAGAATCCTGAAACAACAAACCAGGATGTTTGAATTTTTAACATATTTGAAATTTTATTTGTAAATCAAATTTCCCGGTGAAGCTTTGCTTAAATTAACTTTAAATTATTTTAAAATTTGAGTCTTGTTGAAATTCACAACTTTTGTTTAGAAACTAATTTCAAAAATAAATCATAGAAATAGGAATTGTTTTATGAATATACTTGATGTCTGTAAGCTTGGAAAGTATTTCATTTGTCTGATATAATTCAGGCATGCTCAATCAATACTTAACATTTTCCTATGTATAATTATGTTCTAAATTCCCAAAATCATCATGCAAGCATATTTTCAAACTTACATTACAGATCCACTTTAACCATATGTCAATGCATCGTACTTTAAAGAGGTTCATGATAGCAGATTCAAACAGAGGTTTAAATATTGGAACAGAGGTGCTTCAAAATTTACAGGCAAGCACTCAGAAAATTCACATGCATAGGCAATTCATCTCAGAAATCATCTGAAAGCAAACTTAAATTTACTTAGCATTTGAATTAGAATGTTTACTCACTTATCAAGGAGATGCAGAGCTTTAGAAACTGGATTGAAATCTGCATGCATTTGTATATTGATTCCAGAAAACCGAATACTTTGATTAGCTTTTAAACTGAAATGCTCCATATTTGCATTGACCCAGATTCACTTGCATGCATTTTGAAAACTGGCAAATGCTTGAAAATTTTCAAATGGCTGTGATTTAAAAACTGGAGTACTTGCATGCACTTGAAGGTGTTGCAGACATGGGAAATGCAGAACTTTAGAACTGGATTGAAATTTGCATTGAACCTTTGAAAACATATTGCAGGCTTGCAGTTTAGAAGGTGTTCCAGGATTGATAACAGAAGGTTTGGAAAATAAGTTACAGGGCTCTCAAATTTATTTCTGGATTGTGTTGAATTTGAGGAATTTCAGATTTGCATTTGAACTTGAGGAGGTTACAGGGAAACAAATTTTTCATATTTGATCTGCACATGATTTCAGGTTTTGGTATTTTGGTTTGAGGATTTTCTGGTTTTTGAAGAGTGAAGATTACATGGAAAATTCTAGTTTTCTTTTAGGAATGGACATAGATTTTAAAGAAAAAGAAAATGAAGAGAAGATAGTGTTTATATAGGCTAATTTCAGTCTTTACTAAAATTAAAAGAAAATTTAAAAAAAATGTGACACATGTCATTAACTTACATTAATTTGTTAACACTTATTACATAAAAGTTTATAACTTTAACACTTGTCAATATTTATTTATATTTATCCTAAAAGAATTTTAAACGCTTTTTAAATATGATTTTCTAATTAACTAATATGTTTTCTTAGTTTATAAATGCTTTTCTAATTAAATTCCTAATTAACAAATACATTTAATAATTTATAAATGTTTTCTAAATTTATATAAATACAATCTGTAAAATAAAATAAAATAAAACCAATTATAATTTAAATAAAATTATATATAATATTGCAAACTCATTTTAAAAATGCTATTTCGAAAAGCCTTTGTATTTATTCTTATTAAATAAATACATATCCAAATTTCTATACATAAATTTCTATAAAAAGAATAATATAAAAAAAATCTTATTTTTAACTAAAATCATTATCTATATATTTTAAATCCAAACTATATTATTATTTTGTTTTAATATGTATGTATATTCCCTTAAATTCAAATTTATATTCAAATTCAAAGTTAATTTAAAAATCCAAATCTAAAATCAATTTAAATAAATATAAATATCAATTTTTAAATAAGCTCATTATTATTTATAAATAATTTATCCTATTTTAAAAATCAATTTAAATAAACAGATATATATATTTAAACACACTTATTAACTTTGAAAACAATAAGTCAATTTATAAATAATTTATACAAAGAAAATAATTATTCTTATTTTAAAGCCAATCTATAACCATAATTAAGACATTATATTTTTATTACTTGGTTATTTATTTTTGAAAATAACAATTTTATCAATTTCAAATAATTTAAATTAAGGGATTGTCACATTTTAAATTCCTGGAAATTCCGGGATATTACAAAACGACTCAAAATCTCCATGTCCCCGGAGTGCGGACTGGAGTACTCTGAGTCCCCAGAATGCAGACTAGAGTATAAACGACTTAAAAACCTCTACGTCCCTATAGTGCGGACTAAGTACTCTATGTCCCCTCAGTGCGGACTATAGTATAAATGACTTAAAAACATTTAAGTCCCTGAAGCGGACTAGAGTACTCTCAGTCCCCTGAGCGTGGACTAGAGTATAAACGACTTAAATACCTCTAAGTCCCTGAAGCGGACTAGAGTACTCTCAGTCCCCGGAATGCAGACTAGAGTATAAACGAATTAGTGAGTTAATAATCCTCCTGTCGATTTTAGGCCGAAGTTTGTGGAATAGAGAATGGTCGGAATCCACTCATCTATTTGTCGATGTTTATACACCACTTTGCATCCTGGTGACTTAGTGTTATTCTCCCCTCGTTCGACTAGTGGATGGAGCTCGACAATCCAACTAGTGGCCTGACTAAATCAATGCTGGGAGCAGGGGTACAAATCACTAAAAGTTGAATACGGAAGCTTACTTTAGCTCTAGCTTGACGCTCTTTATAACTTGAGGCAACGACTACATGGAGGCCTCAATACAGAACTAATCGAAACGACATCCAAAGCTACGAGCAACCGATTATATCATACCTCAGATCGAGGGTCAATACCGATCCGCATTAAGCACATACGAATGTGACTGGGATGTTCCTTGAAAAACTATGACCTCCAGAGTGTGGAAAGGAGAGTAAACCATGAAGACTTGGTCAAAAATTCTCCAGCACCTCTTTCGATCCATTAGGAGGAGTATGAAACTGGATGGGCATGACCCGACTGCATTTGTAGCCAACTTTACCTCGAGATCTGATTACAGAACATGAACCAAAGTGGACGTGGATGACCATCCAGTGTCCAAAATACGCCCTAAAACTGACGAGACATCGAAGTATTCCTCTAGGAATGAAAAATCACGATAAAATCCAAGATAGGCGAGACCCCGTCTCCCATCGATTGACCTGATCCCCGATTCAATGGGAAAGAGAGTAATGCTAAAGTTGGCATGGCTGACCTTCCTACTTATTGGTATATATGCCCCAGACCTGGGGCCATAAGCTAGAAGCAACATGACTGTGAACCGACTATTCATCGATCAGCTCTATGTTTTCGAAGTTTAGGTGGGAACATAAACATAGCTAGGACGAGACTCAACTGTCCATGCAGTAATTTATCAACCCGAGACTGGGAGAAGATGCGTGGTCATCCAAAGAGTGGCTACGATAGCCCAATATTGAAACTATATATAATGTTTACAACTACTCAAGGCTACGACCGAAAGAATGCTTTGGGATAGAATTATTAAATCAATACCTAAGCTAGTGGGCAACTAGCTGCCACTCCAACCCGAGGCATGCGGATCATGAATGTTGCTCGAATGTGGAAGATGGAACCCCTGCAAAACAACAACGCATGATGACAGACGATATAGTGTTTAGGAGTCGAAATGCAGACAAGGTGGATAGCTCCGTCACATCCAAAACACTGACAATTGGCAAGTAGTGCCCGAGCCCTGGCTCGGGCAGCATTCTCGGATCTATAGAGACATAGATCCGAGAGCTGATGATGGGGGACTTAGGGAAACGAATGCAGCACCGGCTGAGTTGAAAATTGACATACCAATCAGACGGGATGACCCGTCACGAGTCCTTAAGATTAGACCGCAACTCGACCCGTCATTGGCCGAAGATCTTAGTGATTTCTTTCGAGCAAACCTAGACGTTTTCGCTTGGACACATTCTGATTTGTGCGGGATTTCTTCCGCTATTTTGAGTCATATGTTGAACATAGACCCGAAATACGTCCCTGTAAAACAAAAAAGGAGAGGCATGGACCCGGAGAGGTCCACTGCTCTCAAAGAAGAGGTGGACAAACTCAAAGCCAATGGGTTCGTCCGTGATGCCCTCTATCCTGAATGGATTTCTAACCCGGTGCTTGTGAGGAAAGCAAAAGGGAAGTGGAGAACTTGTGTTGATTACTTTGATCTGAATAAAGCATGACCGAAGGATAGTTTTCCTTTACTTTGAATCGACCAGCTCATCGACTCTACGGCCGGACACGAATTATTGTCTTTTGTGGATGCGTATTCGGGATACAATCACATCCCGATGCACATTCCAGACCAAGAACACATAAGTTTTGTTATAGATGTGGGGCTATATTATTATGTAGTAATGCCTTTTGGATTAAAAAATGTGGGAGCAACTTATCAGCATCTGGTGAATCGAATGTTTAAAGACCAGAATGGTAGAATGATGGAAGTCTATGTTGATGACATGCTCGTGAAGTCATGGCAGTCAAACGACCACATTCGAGACCGAGCGGAGAAGTTTGATATACTCAAGCATTATGGAATGCATATCAATCCTTTGAAGTGTTCATTTGGCGTAGCGTCGGGAAAGTTTTTGGGTTTCATTGTGAATGCGTGGGGAATCGAAGCTAACCCAGAGAAGATTCAAGCTATCCGAGACATACAAGTGCCCAGAACTATAAAGCAGGTACAAAGCTTGAATGGAAAGGTGGCTGCGCTGAGTCGATTCATATCCAGAGCTACAGATAAGTGTATTCCTTTCTTTGATGTGACAAAGAAAGGAAGGAGGAATTTCGAGTGGACATCCGATTGTGAGGAAGCATTCCGAGCTCTGGTAAGGCATTTGGAAAGTACCCCGGTGCTATCGAAACCAATAGACCACGAAATGTTGTATATGTACTTGGCAGTATCCCAGCATGCTATCAGTACGACTTTGGTTCGCGAAGAGGACCGAGTTCAAAAGCCAGTTTAGTATGTTAGTAAACGTCTGGTGGAGGCAGAAAGAAATTAGCCCAAGATCGAGAAATTATCCTATTGCTTGGTGATTGCATCACGCAAGCTTCACCCATATTTTCAGGCATACTCAATTAGTGTTTACAATGATCAACCCTTAAGACAGGTACTCCAACGACCGGAAACTTCTGGAAGGATGTTAAAATGGAATATCGAGTTGAGTCGGTTCGATATTACCTACCTGTCACGAAAGACCATACAGGGGCAAACACTAGCAGACTTCATTGCTGAATTCACTGTGTCAGATGACTCAAACGGCCACAATGTCATACCTCCCTTTCGATGGAAGATGTACACCGATGGGGCATCTAACGATCGTTGTTCATGGGCTGGTGTAGTTCTTGTTATTCCTGAAAACCGATCAATTTGTTATGCTTTGAGGCTTGAATTCCCAGCAACAAATAACGAAGCCGAGTATGAAGCATTGATTGCTGGCTTGAGACTTATCAAAGAACTAGGAGTAAAATCGGTTGAAATGTTTTGTGACTCCTAATTGGTAGTGTACCAAGTGCGGGGAGACTATCAAGCAAAGGGACAGAGACCTGCCCCGCATCTTGAACGGATTCAGGAGATGCTAGCAAATCTAGAATATTATGATATCTCGCATGTCCCGTGTGAACAAAACAAAGAAGCTGATTCATTGGCCAAATTTGCGAGCACTGGCGATGCCCGATAAATGGGATTGGTTCCCATTGAAACCTTACATACTTCGAGTAGAAATATGATGGAGGTAGATTTCGTGTTAGAAACCGAAATCGATAAGGAATCATGGATGACCCCATTTAAGCAATACTTACTACATGGGGTCTTACCCGAAAGAAGGAGCGAAAGACGACAAGTCATTCGTAAGGCTTTGCGATATGTAATGGAGAGCGGAATAATGTATCGAAGGGGATTCTCGACCCCTTTATTCCGATGCATAGCCCATGATGAGATAAAACGAGTCCTGAAAGAAGTCCATGAAGGAGAGTGCGGTGACCATACTGGGGGGCTGACATTAACGAAGAAAATCCTCCGCTATAGATACTATTGGCCGGCTGTAAATCAGGATTCCACGGACTATGTGAGGAGATGTGACAAATGCCAGAAATAAGCAAAAGTCCCGAGAGCTACGCCGACGGAACTCACACAAATGGTTAGTTCCTGGCCGTTTGCAATGTGGGGGATCGACATAGTCGGTTCCTTACCCATATCCAAAGGTGGTACGAAATACGCGATAATTGCAGTCGATTACTTTACTAAGTGGGCAGAAGCAGAGCCTTTGGCCACTATCACCACCGAAAATGTCATTAATTTTGTTGTACGAAATATTATATGCCGTTTTGGTCTTCCACGAAATATCATTACAGACAATGGAACTCAATTCGAAAGCAAGGAGTTCAAAGAATTTTGCCAAAAATATGGCATTGAGAAAAAGTTTGCAGCAGTTGCTCATCCGAAAGTCAATGGACAAGTGGAAGTCGTGAACAAAACAATCAAATCCATATTGCAAAAGCATTAGGAAAAGGCTAGAGGCAAGTGGGTGGATGAACTTCCAACAACATTATGGGCTTATAGAACTACCCATGAGTCCATGACTGGTCGTACTCCATACGTTCTTACTTATTGCTCTGAGGTCGTCATCCATGTAAAATATGAAGTCCCCTCTCATCAAATGGCTTATTACAACCCTTATTTCACAAAAAAATACAAATCAGGAATCGCAATTGTATTGCAATTAAACAAGATGGAATTGGCGGTGACTTACAAGCATATAAAACGCATCCGACAGCCAATGGCAAGAACATGTACCTGAACATGCATGTGTACATCCGAAAAAAAGTTCGACTTCTTGAAATCAACAGGGAATTGAATTCCCACATAAGGTTATTAAGAAGAGACTAGATCAAATAGTTGAAGCTTACTGGCCCTGTAGAACCGGACATGGATGACCACTAATGAACTACAACCCTGGATTTATAATATTAGGAATCGACCAAGCATCATGACGACCAAAGAAGGATACGACACATTGGGAGGATAAAATTGAAGAACAATGACTATTTAGGAAACATGATGGATTTCTTTCTTTAAACAAGGAATACTTGCTGATTCAAAGCGTGTCATGTTGCTTCACACGACACACTTCGGGGGGCAAGTGTTACCCGGCACCTTGGGCCGGCTACAAAATGACAGTTGAAGATATTATTATTAGCACTAGACAAGATTCTGACCAAGAAGAGCCTGAAGGTATAAGGGTTCGATGCAATCGACATGTTTCGGCATACCTGGCTTGGTGCGCAGAAGCTACTTACCACGGGCCGAAATACCTTGTTCCTAGGCCCGTGAGGGAAGTCCAACCCATCTTTGTCTATAATAGAAGGGCACGGCACAGTGAAACAGACCTTTTTTCAGGAACACTGGGGAGACTTTGCCATTTTTTATACTCTCCTCTTTTTAATTCAAACTTGTAATCAAGTGATTGATTTAAGGATTGTATCTGTATTCAAGTAATTGAGAAAGCAATAAAGATTAAACTCAAAGTGGACGTAGGCAATTACGCCGAACCACTATAAATCCGGTGTTCTCATTTTTGTTGTTCGTTTTGTATTGAATTACACTATTCTTCTGTTATAATTTACTCTCTTCATTAATCTCTCTACACAACTCCACTCAAGGGTGTTAGTGACCAATTCTGATGCTAACACACACACACACATATACACACACGCTGAGGCAACCATTAGGACCGGTATAATTATTAACAGCAATAAGAATTTTTCCATTAAAAATTCAGATGCATTTTCATTAATTCTTCAAACGAAATTGGTGCATAATAATAACATAGGCCACATAATAAATAAAAGTAACAATTCTAACATGCATGCTCTATGCACATAAGCGAATACATTATTAATTGTTATTTGAGAGAGTTTTCAAGAATATTCTCGCAATTTTCCGTTCACATTCAAAATTTCTTATGTTTGTTATGTTTTCCAGATCTTATCATATAATTTTCATTAAAATATGAGCTGAAGACCATTGGAACTCTCTCTAAATCCTTATACCACATTATTGCACCATTCGAGCCATAGGATGACCCAATTCAAATAACTATGCTAGTGACCCTATAGTGATCATGTCATCCTAAAATTTTATGGATTTTGTTGGAAACTCATGGAGCCTAACTATGTGATGCATCCTATTTATTTAGATATATTGGAATTAGACCAGCATAGAGCGGAAGAATTGGGTAAATTTCAAAAAAAAAAAAAAAATTCTCTTTTGGATCTTTAACAGGCCTATGAAGTCTAATTCATTTAGAACTTTCTAAATTTTCTATTGAATAAAGTCAATATCTTATTTAAATTTATAAGCAAAGTTTTATATTATGTAATTTGTATTATATTTAATATATGTGTGTCATATATGCATATCTGTGTGTGTGCGCTCATGTAATAAGATAATGTGAATATGCTTTGATATCTGTAAGTCCCCATATCCGTAGCTTTTGTATCAATCCGAGTTTCATGCACAGATCCATGTTTTACGCTCCATCCTGGCCGCTTCCTTCGCGACGATCAATTTGAATACGATAGATACGAAAATGGCCCCTAAATCCTTTGCATCCATTTAGAGCTTTTTTCTTCTTATCGATCCTCGAATGCCTGCTACCTTTCATATCCATCCAGCATAGCCTTCTCTATGTATGTCCTTCGTATCTAGCAATAAGTGATCGACATGAAATGCTTCTCCAAACCTATGCACTTTCCTTCGGATCAATCTGATGCCGCTCAGGGAAGCATATGTCTTCGTATCTATCAAGTCCGTATCCATCCAAGTCTTGCTTCCTTCGTATCAATCCATGCTTTGATTGATACGAAGCATGCCAACATGCCTTACTATATCCATCCAATCATACACATTGCATCGATATGAAAACCTATCGATCGACGCAAAGTGTAAAGCATGTCTTCTTATCCACATCCATTTATAATGGTACAAAAGCATCAATATGAAAGCATCGATCCAAAGTGTACTCTCCAAGTCCATTATGATCGATAAGAAAGTGGCGATATGAATTGATTGTCCATGAATATTGATCCACCCATAACTCGACCATACGAACTCCGATTGACCTAAAATTCGAAATGTAGCCTCACCTGGCCTTGTTTATCTTTCCCAGTCGATCCCACCTTGATTGGAACTTAATCAAATTTCGATGGTATCGATCATAGCCTCATTTCCAATTGATCTCCAACCATGATATCTGTCCTTTTTAGTCAATTTGTTGATATCCCGGCCTTGTCCAAAAGGCGGGGTAACATTTGCCCCCAAAATATGCGTTGCGATAGAAATGCGTGTTTTGAATAACTTTAAATCTGTCATCCAAAATCCATATTCCATCCATAGCCATACCATCCGACCCATAATCCAATCCATTACCAAGCCATCCTATCCAAGTGCCATAGCTATATCTTGCCCAAATCCGCGACTGCTCCGAGTCGATATCCGATTCTGAATACAATAACCAAATCCTTAGCCAATTCCATACATATTCAAACCCGTTAACTGAGTTTTAATCCATTCATTTCCAGAATCTAATAACTAAATCCATGACCCCTCCCAGTCACTTTATCCAAGTCCTAGAACTCGGCGGGTCCAAATCCAAAGCCGGGACCTCTCCGGGTCCAAATCCAAATTCGCAGACCTTATCGGGTCATTTTATCCTGCTCCCGCCTTGACTATACTGCAAGGGGATTTTTTATTCTCCGACCTCGACCCTTTGATCGAGGACTTTTATATTCTACAGCTTCGACTCTCCGGTCGAGGACGTTTATATTCTCCGGCCTCAACTCTCCAATCGAGGACTTTGATATTCTCCAGCCTTGACTCTCCGGTCGAGGACTTTTATATTCTATGGCCTTGACTCTTCGGTCGAGGACTTTGATATTCTCCAGCCTCGACCCTTTGGTCAAGGACTTTTGTATTCTTCGGCCTCAACTCCCCGGACGAGGACTTTTATATTCTCAGGCCTCGACTCTCCAATTGAAGACTTTTATATTCTCCGACCTCGGCTCTTCGATCGAGGACTTTTGTATTACGTTCGAGTCCATTCCATCGCTCTCCGACGAATGGACTCGTAACTTGCGATTACTGCCTTGTCTCTCCGGTTGGGACCGTAATCGCATGACCTGTATTATTTATTACATTAATCTAAATCCGATCAACACAAAGTCTAATTGACCAAATAAAAATCCGTACAACCAAGAAAATCAAATTTCCATAGTACCAAGAAAGAAACCATAGCCCATAGAAAACAGAAAGAAAACAAGACTTCATAAACCCGAGCATCATGGTTTATCATCATCTCAGAGCATGTCTAGGGATTTTCCACAATCCCATACATGTGTCAGTGACTTAGCCCATTACTTCGGGGGTTTATTACTTATTCAAAGCCATAAATCCATTTAGCTGATAATAAGCCGATGATGCCTAGATTCAGTGCTATCTTCATTTGAGGGCGGTGGCCGCACCTGGTCAATTGCTGTAGCTCGATTCCTTATGTATTTTTGCAAATGACCATTCCTCACATGTTCCTTAATAATGTCCTTCAGATGCCTGTAGTTATTCGTGCTATGCCCATCCAGCTCATGGAATAGGCAATGCTTTCCCGATGTTGGCTCATATTCGGAGGGTTCCCTTTTTGTTGGCCTTTGATACTGGAGGCACCCTCGAGTATCTAAGTAAATTCTTTCTAGAGTTTCAGCTAATTCCATGTAAGAAGAAAACTTTGATTCCCTCAGTTGCCTTATCAAAGTGTTGCCATTGTCATTCACTTTCCTTTTGCCTCTATCGTCCTTGTTTGAATCCTCTTTAGGTGGACCTCCACCTTTGACCGTATAAACTTCTGCCTTTCTCCCTTCTATTTCAGCCTTTGCATTTTCCTATATTAGAAACCTTTTTGCTTCATGGTAAAATTCTTTGAGATCTAGAGGTGGATCCCATTACAATGATACCTTAAAATTTGAATCATCCGCAATTCTTGAGACCGCTACCATCGATGGATCGGGTCGATCTGCCGAAGCCACTGTCGCATTGAATCTGGTTAAGAAATCCCTAAATGATTCTCTCTTCCATTGTTTTATTGATGTTAAAGTCATCACATTCTTGGGTCTAACGATGTGGATCCGAAATCGCCTCATAAATCTCTCAATCAACTCCGTCCATGTGCCAATGGAGCGCTCTCCAGTTGTTTAAACCATAGTGCTGCAATATCCTTCAAATACAAAGGGAAGAACCCAGCCATAACTCCCTCCGATGCTCCCAGTACTTCCATGTGTCTCATGTAACTTGTCAAGTGAACAGCTGGATCCATTCTCCCATCATACATCTATGGCATCGGTAGTTTGAAATTCGATGGATTCCTAGCTTTCCTGATCACAGGAGTGAAGGGACACCTGTTCACGTCCTCCAAATCTCTATCCACCATTCATCCCCTTATAGCCCGTTTGATCATGTCCGCTAACCTGTCGTTGTCATCAAGTGGTAGCCTTTGCCTACTATCTCCAACCTGCTCCCGAGTCCGCGAGGAAACCGTGAAGCCTGTCCTTCTGGATGAGCATCCATATCCCGATCACCTCCAAACTGCACAACGCCACCGGTATCCTTTCTGGAATCGAGCACAGAAGCTACTCCCGATGGTCTTGCTCTATCATGCATCCTGTTTGCTAAGTTTTCTCTATCTTGATTCTGAACTGCCTCTGCTTGTGCTGCTCCAACTTCATGATATTCATTTCCAGCATTCCCTACAATTCCATTCCCTTAGCTTTGCACTCCAGCCCGTCCAACCTATCAGAGTAGGTTGTGTATCGTTTCCTCTTTCCTTTTCAGCATCGTATCCATCTCATCTCTAATGATAAAGATTAAGGCTTAATTAGCTCCTGACTTCCTTTATGCTGACTCCTTTCCATTCTCTATCTCCTTTTTCAATGCTTGGCTGTGGTTCCTTCTAGATCCGACCCTTTAGCTTTCCAAACCTGAATTCCAAACCCGGTACAACGGGTGCTAGTCCCTCTCAGTGAAATCACCAAAGTGTTTGTGCCAAAATTGGTCACAAACCCCGAAAGCCATAAAAGCACCAGTGTTTATACACATATACACAATATCCAAGCACAGGTCTCATATCCATATAAAGTAGAGAATAAAAATGAAGAAATAGCAATGAACATAAGGTTTATAGTGGTTTCCATTCTCTGTCTCCTTGTTGGTTGCTTGGCCATGGTTCCTTCTTGATCATACTATTTAGCTTTCCAAATCTGAATTCCAAATCCATACAACGGGTGCTAGTCCTTCTCAGTGAAAGAACCAAAGTGTTTGTGCCAAAATTGGTCACAAACCCCGAAATCCATGAAAGCACCAGTGTTTACATACAGATCCACAATATCCAAGCACAAGTCTCGGATCCAAATAAAGTAGAGAATAAAAATGAATAAATAGCAAAGAACACAAGGTTTATAGTGGTTCGGCTATCTCCGGCCTACGTCCACATTGAATTAATCCTTTTATTCATTTTATATTGTAATTATAGTTACAGGCCTTTGAAATCAGTAAATAAAATTGTAGAGTTTTGCCTAGCAAAGTAAAAGATGAAGATCCCTTTTTAGTTGCCATAAATTCGCTATTTATAGTTGTAGATCTGAAAATATCTGCCCCAAAACCTGGAATAACTCTTCTCATGCGCAAGTGGCCCACCAGATCGATCCAGTGTGGTTTGGGATCGATCCAGATTGATCCATATGAATTTTGTATCGATAAAGAATCACCCCAAACGAGTTGAAATCGATCATGGTGAAAGATGATAGTGCAAAGTCCTTGCTGTCCAAATTTCATGAAATTCCAGTGTGTAGTTTATGAGATATGATCGATCCAAGTTTCAACTTGCTAGAGTAGGCTGGTGATTTCGTATCCATTAAGTGTCTCATACCCATCAAATTCCATATCCATCCATTCGTATCCACAGGTCCCCATATCCATAGCTTTTGTATCAATCCAAGTTTCACGCACAGATCCATGTTTTACGCTCCATCTTGGCCGCTTCCTTCGCATTGATCGATAGAACACGATCGATATGAAAATGGCCTCAGAATCCTTCGCATCCATTCAGAGCTTCGTTCATCTTATCGATCCCCGAATGCCTACTGCCTTTCATATCAATCCAGCATAGCCTTCTCCTTGTATGTCCTTCTTCTCTATCAATAAGTGATCGATACGAAATGCTTCTCCAAACCCCTACACCTTCCTTCATATCGGTCTGATGCCACTCTATGAAGCATATGTCTTCATATCCATCAAGTCCGTATACATCTAAGTCTTACTTCCTTCGTATCAATCCAAGCTTTGATCGATACGAAGCGTGCCGACATACCTTGCCATATCCATCCAATCGATGCACATTGCATCAATATGAAAACCTATCGATCCGAATCAAGGTGTAAAGCATGTCATCCATATCCACATCCATCTATATTGGTACAAAAGCATCGATATGAAAGCATCGATTCGAAGTATACTCTCCACGTCCATTTTGATCGATACGAAAGTATCGATACGAACTGATTATCCATGAACATTGATCCATCCATAACTCGAGCATACGAACTCCGATTGACCTAAAATTCGAAATGTGGCCTCACCGAGCCTTGTTTATCATTCTAATCGATCCCACCTTGATTGGAGCTTAATCCATTTTTTACGTTATCGATCATAGTCTCGTTTCCAATTGATATCCAACCCTAATATCCATCCTTTTTAGTCAATTTTTTGATATCCCGGTCTTGTCCAAAAGGCGGGGTAATAGTTTTCAAAACCATAATTTACAGTTTATATTATATAAAATTTTATAGAATTAATAATATATACATACATACATTTTATTTATATAACTACTTTTGAATTAAATACCAGATTTTTTTTGTTTAGATTTAATTCACATAATCATTTAATGATATTATTTTAATTTTTGTTGTTGTTGTGGGCATCATGCAAGTATACATAAAAAATATTATATATATATATATATATATATATATATATGCACTTATACATACAACAATCAGCATGTGACAATCCATTGATATACGGGTTCATTATATTTCTAACTAGCAACTATTGGAACTGGGCTAGCCCACAACAGATGGAATATATGAATTTCAAATTCTTTTGTCATTTGGATTTTAATTGGGTCTATAAAGTCTAAATTTATATTTATTCCGTTCTAATAAATATTAAAATAAAATCTTTTTTGTTTAAATTGTTAAAACGGAGATTTAAATATAACTTAAACATACATGTATTATAAATAATGCATCAAATACATCCATTTGTATGAAGTGTAAGTACGATATATAAGTGGTGAAATGAAACATGTATAAATGAATTTAGAGGAGGAAACCTTTTATTTTCCTCTCTCAACTTATGCAATTAATAAAGAAGAGATATGCCATTATATGAAGAGAGAGATACCTTTCATTTCTCTCCCTCTTTAATTAAAATAATTAATATATCAAAAGGCATTTATATCTTATCAACCAAATTTACACATGCCTTTGTTGTCCAAGTTAATGAAATATATGCATAGATTCATAATAATTATATATACATACATACATATTTTTTTAAATTATGTATACATGCATATGTACATACACACGCACACAGACACACACACATACGCATACATAAAGGGAAAACTTAATAGTTGTTTTGAATAATTAAAAATCCAAAATTAACATTAAAGTGAATGCTTTCAATTTAAGACTGGTTTGACAACAAAATGTTACATTATTGCACAAAATCCTCTAACAAATTTGAACTAAACTAAGCATTGATATTTCAACATGCATGATTATTACAATTTAATAAATTAGATCAAAACATATATTTGCAAACATTGTAGAATACGATATATTTATATATACATTTATACAGATAACTTTTGACTTTAAAGTTAATAGTTTTCATTAAACTTCTAATTTAGGAATGAAACAATACTATAGATTTACATGAGACTTTAATTACAGAAAACTACAAAGAATTAGAATTTACACTAAAGTCCATTCATTAATCTTAGATCAAGTTTTTCTATTTTAAACAAGGATCGAAACAATTATATTCAACCGTTTACCATTTGAAATTAAAGATTCATTTTAAAATAGTAGATAAATAAAAATATACGTTCATTTGCATTTAAGTATGTAAACGTTATATCATTATATTAAAAAAACCTCATTCAAAACGAGCTTTCAATTTCACCAATTTCCAAATAAAATAAAAGAAATTTGTACAAAATAGGCATGTGTAAATTTATGATAAGAATTTACAGATCTAAGCAATACGGGGAATAATGACAAGTTATCAAAATTAATATGGGATTCAAAACACATTAATTTATCATAAGTGTTGAGTCACAGGTTCTATGAAGATTTTGATTTCTGACAAAGAAATAAAGGCGATCGACAAAACAAGGTCATTATGGCTATAAAGAGGCCCAAAAGATCTACATATGGTACTCTAGATTATAGGTTGATTATTTGATGTTGTAATAGTGATAAACTTGTTAAAATCTATCCTCAAATACTCATGCATCTCAAGGGGATCAATATATATACAACTGAATTGCAGTTGCACATTCAGTATGCAACTTTACAGGGACCGGTCGACCGGTCATAATATAGACGGTCGACCGTTCCAGTATAAGTTGCACACTGAAACGTGCACACATGCACATAACGACTATATATTTGAATTCCTGTCTACTGGTCATTTTTTGACCTGTCGACCGTTTTTAAACAGAGAGCAACTTTTCCAAAAGACACTTCTTTCTCCAAAAGGTTGCATCTCTTACCTTTCATCAAAGATCATATCTCTTAATGGCAACTGCTCACAAAGAGTTACAACCATTCTTCTTTATATAAACTCATCTAAATCATTGATTAAAAGAACATGATTGTATATGCTTTTTACTCTAATCTCTGATCTTACTTTCTACATACTCCTGCATTCTAAAAGCTCTCAATTATTTTAATTTCTTATTGAATCACTGAAAATATTTCATATCTTTTGATTCAATAAGTAATATACTTTCCTTAATCTTCACAAAACATCATTCGCATATTTTGAGGATAAGATTATAGGAAATTTGTACTACAAGTGACAAAACTGTGTTAACAAGAACACATACCGTCAACAAACAATTATATTCATCGTTGTTGAAGTCCTCTGTGTTGTAAGAGGCAAGTGTTGAAGTCCTCGGTGTTGTAAGAGGCAAGTGTTGAAGTCCTCAGTGTATTAGAGGCGTGAAATCCCGTTCGTTTGCCCGGGTATTGTAAACCTGTTCCTCCGGGTAAAGCGAGGTAGTTAATAGTGAAAATCCAGATAGAAGTCTGGGACTGGACGTAGGACGGTGCTCCGAACCAGTATAAAAATCTCTGGTGTGATTTTTCTATTTTTATTTACTTTGCTACTATCATCTATTTTCTGCATTTATATTATAGTCCATATTACACGATCCGTGTGTACTACTAGCACGTGCACGATCACACACTTTTCATTTGGTATCGGAGCTAGGTTATCACATAACCGTAACACAGTTATTTGATATATTCTTGTAATATGGCAAATAACGCAAGTACTAGCACTCAGAACACCATGTACATGGAAGGTCAATCGACACAAAGACCTCCATTTTTCAATGGTCTTAACTATAGTTATTGGGCAACATGTATGTCATTCTTTATGCAATCAAATAGCTATGATGCTTGGAATGCCACTCAAAGAGAAATAGTGAATCCAACAACTGATTATTCAGAATGGACTGTGGCTGAGAAAACGGCAGCAGCCGTAAATGCAAGAGCAATAAATATGTTGTTCTGTGCATTAGACCAAATTGAATATAACCGTGTCAGTATCTGCACTACTGCATATCAAATTTGGCAAACGCTAAAAACTACTCATGAAGGTACTAACAAGGTTAAACAAGCCAAAATAGCCATGCTGAAAAGTTAATTTCAAAATTTTAAAATGAAACCAAATGAGATAATCAATGATATGTATTCACGGTTTCAAACTACCCACCATGCACTTATTGGCTTAGGACAAAAATATTCTAATTTTGATGTTGTTTCAACTATTCTACATTCTCTGACTAGTGAATGGGAAGGAAAAGTATCAGCAATTGAGGAAGCTAATGACCTTTCCGTCATGAAGCCAGATGAATTGATAGGAAATTTAATGTCCTATGAAGCAAATTTGCAGGCTAGAAAAGAACAGAAAGAAGAAAAGAAAAATGTAGCATTTCATGTTGAGAAAGATGAAAATGAATCAGATTCTGAAGATGAAGATTTGGCATTCATTGCGAAAGGATTCAAAAAATTCCTAAAATATCGAAAAGCCAGTCGTTACAATAAAAGGAAACCTGGATCAAATAAACCATCTTCATCTACTATAGAATGTTTCAACTGCCATAAAAAGGGACACATGCAGAAGGATTGTCCAGAACAAAAGAAGAAGTCAGAAAATGACAAATTCAAATATAAGAAGGACAAATCAAAGAAACGAGCCTTCTCAGTAACATGAGATGATTCAGAGTCATCTTCATCAGAAAGTGAAAGTGATTCGGAGAATGAACAAGCTAATGTTTGTTTTATGGCAACAGAAGATGAGGTACAAATTCCTACATTTGATGAATTACTTGATATTAATGCTGAATTGATAATCAAATAAAGACATAAAACGTCAATTAAAAGTAGTCAAAGCAGATTTAAGTAGAGCAGAGTTTGAACGAGATATGTTAAAAGATGAGAAGAAAATATTAGAAGAGGAACTTGAAAAAATTCAAGAATCATCATCTAATGTTGACTCTCAACTATCTCTTTTGAGTCAAGAAATAGAAGCTCAAAAAGAGAAAAATAATGCTCTCACTACTGAAAATCATGAGCTTAAGGCAAAAGTCAAAATTCTAGATCTAGAAAAAGCTAGTTTACAAACAAAGTTTGATGACATTACTCAAAATATTTCTAACTTTAACAAAGGTCGAGAAAATTTGACAAAAATCATTGAAAACTCACAATCTGCATCAAATAAACAAGGTCTGGGATATAAGAAACAAGAAATCAAGGGTAATAAAAGAAAGAAGAGAGTACAAAAGATTGAAATTAAGAAAAATCTTAGTTTATTATGTTCCAAATCAAAGCCAGTTGTGAAATTCCAAAAGAAAAATACAAAGACTATCAAAATATGGGTTCCTAAAACAAATAACAATTTGATTAGGAACAAATACATTCAGCAATTCATGAATACTGTGCATCTTAATAATAATTATATATATAAAGGGGATACCGGACCCATATGGGTTTGGACTCCTAAGACCTAACTCTTAGGACCCTATAAAAAGTGGGTACCATGGACTTAATTCTATTTTTTGCAGGTCTCACTTAAGAAAAGAGGAAAGTGGATATTGGACAGTGGTTGCTCGAAGCACATGACTGGAGACAAGAGCTTATTAACAAATATTACATACTCAGATGGTGGCTCCGTCACTTTTGGAGACAATTCAAAAGGCTATATCATCGGCAAAGGCGATGTGAGCAATTGCGGTACATCTAACTTACCTCTTATTACAAATGTCATGCTAGTTAAAAATTTAAAACACAATTTACTTAGTATTAGTCAGTTATGTGACAAAGGTTTTACAATCTCCTTTTCAAATAATAAGTGTAGTATCTTAGATAAAGACCACATTTTAGCTTTCGAAGGTTATAGAGACAGAAATATATATATTCTGAATATGAATATTAATCATAATTCAGATATGTGTCTTGTGGCTAATGATAATGATCCATGGCTATGGCACAAACGCTTCTGTCATATAAACTTCAGAACTATTAACAAGCTAGCCAAAAACAATCTAGTTAGAGATCTACCCAAGATTAGTTATAAAAACGATAATTTTTGTGATGCCTGTCAGATAGGAAAATTGACCAGATCATCATTCAAGTCAAAAAGGGTCATATCAACATTACAACCACTTGAACTACTACATATGGATTTATTCGGACCAACACAGGTTCAGTCAATAAACCATAATAGATATGTATTTGTAATAGTTGATGACTATTCTCGTTATACATGGACTATTTTTCTGAAAAACAAGAGTGACACTTTTGACCATTTCAAATCTTTCGTCAAAAGAATTCAAAAATCAAAAGGGCTAAAAGTTAAAAACATAAGAAGTGATCATGGTGGTGAATTTGAAAATAACAAATTTGAACATTTTTGTACAAAAAAAGGTATTAACCATAATTTTTCGTTTCCTAGAACTCCACAACAAGACGGAGTTGTAGAACGGAAAAATCGAACATTACAAGAATGTGCAAGAACGTTATTAAATGGATCCACTTTACCAAAACATTTCTGGGCAGAAGCCGTCGCTACTACGTGTTATGTTTTGAATCGTGTGTCCATTCGACCACTCACCAAAAACACGTCTTATGAATTATTTAACGAAAGAAAGCCAAATATATCTTACTTCAAAGTATTTGGTTCAAAATGTTTTATTTTAAATACAAAAGACCATCTCGGAAAATTTGATCCGAAAGCTGATGAAGGTATATTTGTCATTTATTCGGAAAGAAGCAAAGCGTATCGTATTTTCAATAAACAAACCAAAACTATTGAAGAATCTCTTCATGTTTCTTTCGATGAATTCTTTAAACCTTCTCAATCAAAACCAGATAATGACGAAACTATATTTACTGACACTCCTCTCATCATAAATTATGATTCTGACTCTGAAAATCTTATTGACAATATTTCCCAACAACAACCAGTTGGCGAGATACGTTCCCCTCCAAGATTATTGAGACACCATCCGGTTCAAAATGTAATTGGCGAGGTTAACTCACAAGTAAGAACTAGGAATCAATTACATCAAATGGGTCATGTTGCGTTTCTATCAAATATCGAACCTAAGAATCCAAAAGAAACTGCTACAGACGATTACTGGATCATTGCCATGCAGGAAGAACTAAATCAGTTCGAGCGCAATGACGTTTGGGAACTTGTTCCAAGGCCAACTAATCAGTCAGTTATTGGTACTAAATGGGTTTATAAAAATAAGGCCGACGAACAAGGAAATATCACCAAAAACAAAGCAAGATTAGTAGCACAAGGATATAATGAGGAAGAAGGTATCGATTATGAAGAAACTTTTGCACCAGTTGCTCGACTAGAAGCTATTAGAACTCTATTATCTTTTGCTTGTCACCATAATTTCAAACTTTATCAGATGGATGTCAAATGTGCTTTTCTCAATGGATTTATCAAAGAGAATGTCTATGTCGAACAACCTCCTTTGTTCGTACATGAAAAATATCCTGACCATGTGTTCAAACTTAAGAAAGCTCTGTATGGTTTAAAACAGGCACCTCGTGCTTGGTATGAACGATTACGTAGCTATCTTATTAACTCAGGATTTCAAATAGGCAAAGTCGATCAAACTTTGTTTATTAAACATTCTCAAAAGGATATTCTAGTTATCCAAATATATGTAGACGACATCATCTTTGGTTCAACAAACGATAAACTCTGCAAAGAATTTGCAAGTATTATGACCAAAGAATTCGAAATGTCTCATATGGGAGAACTATCATATTTTCTTGGACTTCAAATCAAGCAACTTCCGAATGGTATCTTTATCAATCAAGAAAAGTATTGCAGAAATCTTATCAAACGCTTCAGATTAGAAAATACATCTGGTAAACCAACTCCTATGAGTACAACTACACATCTTGAAAAAGATGAAAATGGTAAGAGTGTTGACCAGAAATTATATCGAAGCATGATTGGTTCTCTTCTTTATCTTACAGCTAGTCATCCAGATATAATGATGAGTGTTTGTCTATGTGCACGCTTTCAAGCAGATCCAAAAGAATCACATCTACGAGTAGTGAAACGTATAATTCGTTATCTGAATAACACCAAAGAATTCGGTCTTTTTTATCCAAAAGAATGTCCATTTGAATTAGTATCATATAGTGATGCTGATTTTGGCGGATCATGAACGGATAGAAAAAGTACAAGTGGTTCGTGCCATTTTATTGGAAAATCACTTGTCTCTTGGTTTAGTAAGAAACAGAATTGTGTTTCACTATCAACATGTGAAGCCGAATATATATCAGCGGCTCTCGCTTGTACTCAAGTGTTATACATGCAACAAACTCTTCAAGATTTTGATATTCATTTATCAAATTCAATTATATACCGTGATAACACAAGTGCTATAAATCTCTCTAAGAATCCGGTGAATCATTCTAGAACCAAACACATTGATATCCGTCATCATTTCCTTCGACATAATATTGAAAAAGAAAATATATGTCTTGAATATATTCAAACTGACAATCAATTAGCAGACATCTTTACTAAGCCTCTGTTCGAATCTAGCTTTATTAGATTACGAAGGGAGCTTGGTTTAATCTCAAGAAATAATCTCAACTAATAAATACTAATGATCATCCTTTCTTTTAAATGACAGTCTTTTCCTTTCCTATTTTATAACTTCAGTTTTAAATACTAACGAAAGGAGACCTATTTTTAGAGTTAACATAAGCCTCTGCTTGTTTTCATGGTCAAAATTTTCTATTCACTCACATCCATAGGTTTATACATAAGAAACTTGTATATGAGCTTGTCAAAATTTCTTATTTTATTCATCTTTTCTTATCTGACCATAAGATTCTATACAAAATTCTCTATGGCTCACATTTGTGATAAATGTGCTCAAGAATCACACATTTCCATTACGAGTTCTGAGTCGGAGGAATATTATTCTGCCAAAACACCAAAACAAAAAATATGTTATCATCATCAATGCTCTTGTATTCCTGGTAATACACCAACCTCAAAACGAGTGAAGAGGACGCTGTTTTGTTCTCCTCGTACCAAAGCACAGATCGACGAGATTCACCACTATCAGAAACATCAAATAGATCTTCAGAGACAGCTCCATTATGGGCAAAGCCAACTTTATCATGAGCAACAACGGACATCGGCACGTGTATCCGTTTTAGAGTAGGTGGCATCATTCTTCTGTAGTTCTAACAAGCATGACGTGCATGAACCAATGCCTTCTAGGCCATCAACATCTAAAAGTCCTAACTCTTGGGATCGGAATTATGAGATGAATGAAGGTGCTTAGAAAAACTGGAGTCCATGGGCAAAACGTATTGAAG
This sequence comes from Allium cepa, assembly GCA_030765085.1. Lineage (NCBI taxonomy): Eukaryota > Viridiplantae > Streptophyta > Magnoliopsida > Asparagales > Amaryllidaceae > Allium > Allium cepa. Next base: position 478,125,482 of record CM060937.1, read on the forward strand.
AAAACAAAGATAATTCTAATGACGAACCTTCCACTTAGATTTATACATATACTCATTGTATTCCATTTTTTTCTTCTTCTTTATTTTCCTTCACTCATGTAATAATACTTGTCTTCTACAATGAGAGTTAAAATGTAGCACAATATATTCAAAAAAATTGCACAACGGGGTTTTATTCAGCATATTGTCAAACCGGTCGACACCCAAAATTATAACCGGTCGACCATTTGCTCTCTGGTTGAAAACGGTCGACCGACCATAATCCATTGGTCGACCGATTGACGTATTTCCAGTTTTTTATATATATCCTATGCGTCATTTTCTTACTATCCTTCTTCTCATTTTACTCAACCAGTTATTTTTCCCCAAACTCTATAAACCCTAGTTTCTCAATTTCAATTTCCAAATCTCCAAATCTTCTAACAATGGCTCCTCCGCAAAAGAAATCCAAGGAAGCATCATCCTCCGGAACTTCATCTCTTAATTTCTCCGCTAAGAAATGGCTCGAAAGTCCGGTAGCTATAACAAGATGGAACCAAATGACTAACTACAAGTTCCATCCGGGCTCTTTCATCAAGTTTGATGATTTCACGTCTTATGGAATTCGTAGGTTAGCCAATAACTCCAACATTTCTCCATTGATAGATTTTTCAGAAAACAATGTGGAAATAAATCATTTGATGATAAAATTGTTCTATGCCAACATGAACCTCGACGAGTATCAACCTGATAATCCGAATGGAGTCATTTAGTCTGTCGTCTGTGGCAAACAAATTTTTATTACTCGTGATAGGATTGCCTCTATACTTGGTATACCAAATCGAGGCGATGAGTTTTCATCTACTTTCTGTGAAGTCTTCACTCGCGATAGCATCAGTCATCAGTTCATAGAGGACAATAGTGATGGCACAAAGTCTATTGGACTTCGACCCACCGCCAGACTACTACATCGCGTCTTGATGCATTCTCTGTTTCCTAGACTTGGAAATTATGATGTGGTATATAAAGAAAACTTCAAGGCTCTCTATGCTATTTATGGGGAAATCCCAATCAATTGGGTTAATATGCTTTTTGACGAAATTCTCAAGGTAAATAACTCTACGCGACCTCATTTCTTCTACAATGAATATATCATGCGTCTTTTGTTAGCTTGTGGGGTAAAGCCTCCTGACTCTGCCACCTCGAAACCAAAATGTATTGATTCTATAACCATCAAACGCATGAAGCTTTCTCCACCTTATCTTGAGATTATGCCTTTTGAACAATGGCAACAAAGAGGTCCAAGAAAACAAAAAGCAACTTCCTCTCGACCTCGTTCCGATGAAGTTAAACTGTTAAATCAAAATCGTCCACAAAAGAATCACTTGAAACTATTGCGCGTAACCAATTCTTGCTTGAATCACGTCTCAAGCGCATGGACACAAAAATTGATAAACGCTTCAATAAGGTCAAGTCATTCTTTGGTATGTTATGGGATGCTATATCATGTACCACATCCACCTCTGTTCAAGCACAAGACCCAGGAAAACGTCCTGCTCCTCCTGTTTTCAACTGGACATCATCTGAGGAGTCTACTGGTATGAGTGGACATGGACATGGAGAATCATCTAGAGGGAACAATGATGAAGAAGAAGAAGATGACGATGATGACGATGATGATGATGATGAAGAGGATATAGGATCTGCCTCGTCTTAGATTCTATTGTCTATTATGGTTAAGTACTTTAAAAACATCCATCGACACTTGTACTAAATAGTGTCGTTATTTTTACTTTTCATTTGACATTATGGTCTGTATTATACTCTGGTATGTTTTGGATGTGTTAAGTTTTATTTTGCTATGCACATTATGGTGATTACACTCCTATATTATTCTAGTATCTGTTACTCCTTTTTGTCGATGACAAAGGGGGAGAAAGGGCTAACAATTGTTTGCAGGAATATACATATATATAAAAAATTCAAAGAGGGAGATCACATACTCAGGGGGAGATTCAGATTTTCAGATATATATTGTCATCAATCAAAAAGGGGGAGAATGTTGAGTCACAGGTTCTATGAAGATTTTGATTTCTGACAAAGAAATAAAGGCGATCGACAAAACAAGGTCATTATGGCCATAAAGAGGCCCAAAAGATCTACATATGGTACTCTAGATTATAGGTTGATTATGTGATGTTGTAATAGTGATAAACTTGTTAAAATCTATCCTCAAATACTCATGCATCTCAAGGGAATCAATATATATACAACTGAATTGCAGTTGCACATTCAGTATGCAACTTTACAGGGACCGGTCGACCGGTCATAATATAGACGGTCGACCGTTCCAGTATAAGTTGCACACTGAAACGTGCACACATGCACATAACGACTATATATTTGAATTCCTGTCTACTGGTCATTTTTTGACCTGCCGACTGTTTTTAAACAGAGAGCAACTTTTCCAAAAGACACTTCTTTCTCCAAAAGGTTGCATCTCTTACCTTTCATCAAAGATCATATCTCTTAATGGCAACTGCTCACAAAGAGTTACAACCATTCTTCTCTATATAAACTCATCTAAATCATTGATTAAAAGAACATGATTGTATATGCTTTTTACTCTAATCTCTGATCTTACTTTCTACATACTCCTGCATTCTAAAAGCTCTCAATTATTTTAATTGCTTATTGAATCATTGAAACTATTTCATATCTTTTGATTCAATAAGTAATATACTTACCTTAATCTTCACAAAACATCATTCGCATATTTTGAGGATAAGATTATAGGAAATTTGTACTACAAGTGACAAAACTGTGTTAACAAGAACACATACCGTCAACAAACAATTATATTCATCGTTGTTGAAGTCCTCTGTGTTGTAAGAGGCAAGTGTTGAAGTCCTCGGTGTTGTAAGAGGCAAGTGTTGAAGTCCTCAGTGTATTAGAGGCGTGAAATCCCGTTCGTTTACCCGGGTATTGTAAACCTGTTCCTCCGGGTAAAGCGAGGTAGTTAATAGTGAAAATCCAGATAGAAGTCTGGGACTGGACGTAGGACGGTGCTCCGAACCAGTATAAAAATCTCTGGTGTGATTTTTCTATTTTTATTTACTTTGCTACTATCATCTATTTTCTGCATTTACATTATAGTCCATATTACACGATCCATGTGTACTACTAGCACGTGCACGATCACACACTTTTCAATAAGCACACATTAAATGGAGATGATGAGCAAACATAGATCTAAGTCAAAACCATACAATGAACATGTTTGAATTAAAATAGGCGTAAAGGAGATTTAATTTAAATGTAGCAAAATGAATAATTAAAACAAGGTTAAACATAGAAAAATAAAATTATATCAATCATAAGTGGTGAATTTAAATAAAAAATTACCTTTGGATATAGGCAACAAACCACACCTTAAAAACTAAATCATGCTCCTGGATTCAAAAATAAGCCTTCGGATTTTGCAAGGATCAAAAGGGATTAACCATTTTTAATGAATCGATTCGATTTGCATAAGATTTTAGGGATTTTGAAGCAATGGAGCTCTTATTTTCAACCAATAGAGAGGAAGGTATGAACCAAAAGAGGTCAAAAAAATGAAATGAAATAGCAAAAGCCTATGAAAAGAATGAAAATGAAGAAGGTAATTAATCCTAAATTAAAGAGACACTTTTTCCTTCTTTATATTATGTTCTCCCTTTTTTAATTCTTTTGAAAATTTATCCTTTCTCTCACTTATGTGGCTAGCCAAACATAGAGGCAACATGGGCCTCAAATGATCCTAAACCCATTTGACATTTATTCCATTTAAATCTAATTTAAACAATTTATAGATATCGTATATCAATATGCATGTTTATAACTTTTATTTGCAAAAAAATATGATATAATATAATAATATATATTTTAGAAATATTAATTAATTTATAATGATGATAAATTAATTAGACCGTGTGGATTATTTAGTGTATTCATCATTACTGTTGTGCGGCTCAAACGTGTAAATTCGGTCAGCGATTAATATCGAACAATTTGAATATTATCGTTCTTACGTTACCTTTACCGGTGGTGTGTTATTTTGGCTGAATTTATAGCTTACACATCTTTTGATAAAATCTAATTTTACTATTAAGCATTACCTGGTAGTGACAATTATATAATAATCATTTTCAATCATCGTAGTGTAACGACCCGTAAATTTAACCGGTTTTAATAACGTTACTAATTGAAATTTTGTGGAATTTTAAACGATAAATTTTGAAACATAAATTTGATATTTGAAATGCGGCTAATTAAATATAGAAACTGGTAAATTTTCGTCCGAAAATATGAAAGTTTAGTTCGTGCGTAAATTTACTTCAATTGAATCAGTTAAAAAGCGATGAAAATAAAACGTTTTCAAAACTAAAATATTTTTACATAGAAAAATTCTAAACCATCTTTTGAGCAAGTTGTCAGTTTGTCGTTTTTCCAAATTCGGACATCTTTGGCTCCGTCGATCTTATTTTTCTACGATTTTTACGCATTTTCCGTAGTAGAAAAATTCGAATTTTTATAATTCAATCGTACCCCTGATATTTGTATACCGCTTTGATCGTCTCGTTGTGTAGATCTTGATGATATATTTAATTTTGTGTTTTGATATCCGGTACATAGCGGAATGTGTAAAACGGCTTATCAGTACGACTTTTGTTCCGATGTGTCTATTCAGTAATCCATCTGTCCAAATCAAACAGCTTTTTGCTTGTATTAATTCATGCATATGCGCGTGTAGCTTTCATTATTCCCACTGTCACTTCACTTTGCTTTTTGGAAAGACAATTATATTAAAGTTTAAGAAAAAAAACGTTCTCTGTCTCTTCATATTTTTCTCAACTGCTTAATGTTTGGAAGGCCTATTCTCCTTTCCCCAACATCCTTACGTTTAAACTTTCTATGTAATAAAGTACATACAAAAATATCTAACTTTCATCTTCCCAGACCCACCCAAGCAAGTATTTCCTTCTCCATATTTCTTTTTTTTTCATTATTCCTTAAACCAGACTATAATTTTCCTCCAGCCTTCCCTTCCGTTCTCCCAACCACACACCTCGCCTCCTCCCGTTTTACCATCAGCAAACCCACACTACCACCTTGCGCACTGACCTAGCCGAGCCGAGCCATCACATCTTTCCCCTCTCTTGAGAGCACCAACCCGAGCATCACCCCTTCCCAGTTCACCACCTCCCATGCCGAACCGAACTCGCACGCCCATACCACCGCTGCCGACCGTCCCTGCCCTATACCATGGCCACAACCCGCGACCCGAAACCCGAGTACCCCTCCAAACAACCCACCACAACACCTAACCCACCAGACCTTCGCTCTCCCTCCGCCTTAGCCGAGGCCACCTTCACCACCACTTCAACCGGGCACCGTTGTTTTCCCTTTCTCCGCTGATACGCCGCGAGCCACCAATTGTCAAGCGACCCCTCTCACCTCCGTTTGCTTTCCTCTTTGCCCTTGAGTTGTGAAGGTATGAAAATATTATATATATTAGAATAGCTAGTTACAGTTTAATTAAGTAGTACATGGGTCACATATTGAGAAGCCTGTAGCTGTTTGCTGGATATAGGCATATGTATGCTATCATATATAGATTTTTCGTAAATCTGGGATACAAGTATTAGTATCAAGTATTAGTATGTATGTTTTAAATATAAATATTTATTTCATTTCCTTTTATTTCGATATAGTATATTTCATAAGTCATAAGCTACTTTGTATGTTTTGTTGTTTTGCGACTTGTTTTATATTTATTTGTTTCCTTATCGTGTTACACTTTGTTTATAAATATTTCAATAATAATTAACTGTTATGTGAGTACCCAAGTATACAGTGGGGAGAAAGAAAGTTATATATATTGTAAAGTATATAAAGTTTTAAAACAATTGGGTTCTGAATGTACACATATTTAACAAAAGTGTGCAGCTATATAGATGACATGTTAGTTAGCTTTCTATTATTGTTTACGTTTATTCAAGTTGAAAACAGGTATTGATATCTAAAAAGGTTTATATAGGTATAGCTGCGTATATATATGTATAATATATTTTTAAGGTTTTTTTTTTAAAAAAAATTATGTTGTAAACACTGTTATATTATATATATTCATTTAATATATAAGTAAGTTTATAACATATGGTCTTTCTTGAAATGAATACTGTTATGATCTATTGTACACGTATATAGAGACACATATGTATAGTTGGTTGTATTATATAAATTATGCATTATGTAGTTTACCGACGAGTGCTCCTATTGGATGTAAACATTTATTAGTATTTTCTTTCTCTGTTTGTATAAGTGTTCATAACCCTCTGTTATATATAATAATAATTTACATACATATATTATCTAAAATTTTGTCAAATCTAGATCTGTTGTTGTTAAGCACGCGTCTTTGGTATGTTAGTGATATAGTGCATATTGTATAAAGCCGGTATAATTATATTTTAAGTTTTGCTATAGATTCCTTTTTCCGTTAACGGGTATAAACATATATATATTATATGTACAATTTATATTCTAACTTGTCGGGCATACATAGGCTTTAAAGTATGTGTGATGATTGAGTTTAAAGTTACTGTGTATACATTTTACTTATTTTTGGTAAAGTTTACTTTGCTTATATGGTTACAATACCATATTCTATGTTTTACAATGAATCTCCCTGGTTTGGCATGATAGTTCTGTTAAAACAATGATTTTGAAATACTTATATATTTTAAAATTATAAATGTATTTAGATTTAGAATATGGTATTTATTGTCATATTTATGTTCACCGATATCAATTACCTACCTCGATCCAGTTCTGATTTGATTTGTTTCATCGATTTCTATTTATCAGCCGTGATCGTCAAACTCGTCTCAAGCTCTCTCTGCTTTGGAATTCGTGCTTAGATTCATAACTCATCTCAAATCTCGTTCGTCTCTAGCCTCGAAAGGTGAGCAATCACTCACGATTAATATTCTTTTATTTATTAAATTTGATTTCAATTGAAACGACAATTGAAATATACTGCTGTTAGTCGTTTATACTGTTATATCTGCTATTACTTGTATCTGTTCACCTATGACACCTGACACCATTATCTGTTAATTATTTCTATGATAATAATACAGTTTGGTTGATAATTGATTTGATTGATTGTTGTTGAATTGGATGTTAATTGTTGTGTTAAGTGATAACTAATTTGCAAGTTAAATTTGATGTAGAATAGTTAACAATTTAAAACGAATTATATATGACGAACTTTGATTTGTTAAACTTGACCCTGCCATATGTTAAATTTGATTAGTTAAACTGGACCCTTCATATGTTAACTTTGATCAGTTAAATTGCCCCTTTAATTGTCGTAGAATTTGATAAATTATACTTTGAACCTTTGAACGTAGCTTGTATTAATCGTTGAAGTATTAAACTGAAATTGAAATTGAACGACAAGTAAAAACCGTAATGTAATAATCTTCAATTTACATGAAATGATAGTGTAGATTCTAGAAATAATTATATTAATTCGCACAAATAACAATGCAAATTAATGCGATTATTTCGGGATTATTTGAATAATTTTATTGGATTGTTATTGATTGTTGCTATTTGCTTGTTTATTTACTTTGACACCATCCCTGTTATCACACTGCAAGTTCCCTTTATTATGTTTGATTTTGAATTGAAATTGGAATCGGGTTGAAATGATGAATACCCAAATGAACTTGACTTAGGATAGAAAATTAAATAAAAAATCCGATTGGTCAATAATTTGATTTAAAATAAAATAATGATTTTATTCGAATAAAGAATAAGTTTTGAAATGAAGTTGAAATTTAAATTTTTGAAAGGAAAATGCAAAGATTGAAATCTGAAACAAATATTAACGTAGTAATTGATAAAAGAACGTTGTTTGAGATTTGATTACCTAATAATTAAATTTGGAATTATTAATAAAAAATTTGAAATTGGTAATAATTGAGTTTTGAAATTATGAAGTTTGAAATCATTTAATAATTAAATTTGAAATTGAAATTAAGTTTGAAATTATAATTAAGCTCGAAATTATTAAGTTGAATTTATAAATTAAGTTGAAATGATTTGATGATTAAGTTTGAATTCATAATTAAGTGTAAATGATTTAATAATTAAGTTTGAATTTATAACCAAGTTGTAATTATTAAGTTTTGAAATTATTAATGATTAAGATTGAAATTATTTAATAATTGGAAAAGATTGAATTATTTGAATTGAATAAAAATTGAATTCTTTGGTAAGAGTAATTGAACTTTTGAATAAGTGAATTCGAACTTCGTTAATAAATGAAATTGGGTTTCTTATTTAATTAAGCTTTGGAAAATTTAAGTAAGTTAATAAGTGAAATGGAACTTCTTGAACAAGTGAAATTGAGTTTCTTTATTTATTTGAGTTTTGAAATTCGTAAGTAAATGAATAAATAGGATTGAATTTGTTTAAAAAGAAAAAAATGCATTTTATTGAAGAAATATAAGACTTGAATTTAAGAAATTGATTTGACAAATTTAATCTAATTGAATTTGAAGTTTGATATAATGAAGTTGAACTTAAGTGGTTGTTTTAATGAATTGGAAATCTAATAGAAATCGTTTTGAATGATAATTTAACTCAACGAATATTGAATGAAATCGATAAATGAATTTGAAATTAATTTGAGTGTTAAATTAATTTAAAAGATTTCGAATGAAACTTATATACGAATTTGAATCAATAATTGAATTGTTAATTAAAAGTTGAAATCGAATTATAAGATTTTGAAATGGTAATTCGAAAGTTTTGAAACGTAAATTTTGGGAATTGATTTAGTAAGACGATGAAATGTTGGTTTACGAATTGAAATTTAAATTGAAATTTATTTGATTTTGAAATTCATTAAACGACCAATCGGTTTAATAATTACGAAAGTTATTAAAGAGACCGGAGTCGGTTATGGACATACTCTCTGTCTAAACCGAAAACCACTTTAATAACCATACGCGGAGTGATGATCCAGAATGAAGTGGTTGGAATGATGTACGTGATGACTGAAGAAAGAGAACGATAATGGATAGCCTTGACACTTGTGTCAAATTGGAAATGACTATAATCAGGAGCCGTGCCGGGCCAAATGGGGTTAGCCACCTTGAGCGGACACACTTCTTCGTAACTACTACTCATTACTTGTGATTGATTGGTGCACCCTCGGAATTTCAAGAGTGTTGTTTCGCGGTGTTGCGATCGCTGCGGCGATGCGTTCTCACCAGTCCGGATCAGGCAAACGGTAGTTTCACTACCTTGGGTATTGCCTCATGTGCCTTGTCATACTTGTATCCCTATATGCGCGACCACTACGAATTTGTTTTGTGTTATACCTATGGAGTACTCCCTGATATCCCACCAGTTTACGGTGGAGTTTACAGTGCTGTATAGACTATGACATTTATATAAAAACGTGTTAAGGGGGATAATGGTAACGCCTTAACACTATTTTGATATTTTATATTACTGATAGACATTATCTATTTAGCGTACACTACTATATAGTAGATAGTTTAACGGATCCTTAGAGGATGGTGATTCCAACATCCTTTGAGTTACTTGTATTTCGATTGCTATTTCACTTGAGTTGGATTTATTGATACGAGAATGTTAATCCTGACTCGAGTGTTTGTGTTTTGCTTTACGCTCGGGTCAGACTGAGTGGTCCAGCTTTTGAGACTCACCTTTGGAGTTGGAGCTTTGCTTGAAGATCCAGCTATCTATCCAGCTTTCAGATATTCGATGATTCCAGTGATGTATTCTGATTTGTACTTGATGTATCGTATTTCTCTTCTGTTGTAAACTCTGATGTATCTTATATATTTATATAGTAGCTTCATGAACTACTATCTCTTTTACTTCCGCTGCATATTATTACTCTGTGTCTGTGATTCTGTGATTATTTATTTACTGTATATCTGAGTTTTGCCAAATTTTAAATTAACAATTCGGTATTTTGAATTATTCAAATCCGACATGTGCGGATGCGAATAGTCCAAAATAGCGGGTCGTTACAGTTGGTATCAGAGCATTTGGTAGCTCTAGGCAAAACTTAGCATATTGAGTAAATGTATTTACAGAATCACTCCCACTCGAGTTTCAATCTCTTCCTTTTGACTCGATTCCTTTGAATTTTGGAACGTTCCCTCGGTTCCGGAATTCATTCGTGTCCCTCACCATTCATTTTCTTTCGATTCCGGAGCATCCTATAACTCCACTTCGAATGATCTTTATAATGAGTCGGCAGTCTTGTCAAATCTCAAATTTATTTGTAAAGGGGTGAAACTCCTTTATAAAAGCATTGATTTACCGAAGATTTCTGTATCCTCGGTTTACGATGCTATCTATATCTCACTATATCAAAATTCTATCCCTTAAGATCTGATGTTGATTTACCTCGAAATTCAGCATCGATCTTATTCTGTAAGTCACGGTCGACCCGGTTAAGGTTGCCCGTAAATTAAATAAGCTTATCTATCTCCCGATTCTGTTAATTGGATTATCTTTCTTTCTGATTCGAACTTATTATCGAATCAAAATTCTTTTGATTTGATTTCCATCAAATTTGAATCTATATACTTATTTTGAAATCTATTCTTGTATCGTCGAGCGAGGAAGTGTATTTGTAAATCAATATCAAAATGTTTTATATATTGTGTTGTTTGAGTTGATGTTGATTTGGGTTTCCGATCGATTCGTCTGATCAACGCTATCGATAGGATTTCCAAAACACTTGAACAGAGCAAACTGACACAATATTGTTTTAAAATAAAATAATTTTGAATGATTATATTATAATAAGTATAAAATTTTTCTGAAATTAAAATGTTAATGAATCTGTTGTCCGAAATGTTAATATTTAATTTTCATTTATTGTTTATAAATCATTGACTATTTCATAACATAAATGAATGAATTTATAAAAATTTGGTTATAAATTGATTTGGAATTTAAAAATGAATTTAAACTATAATTTGAGAATTTAATTTCCGATAATTTCGAACTATGGTTTTAAAGTTTTAAAATGTATATTATTTAAAATATTTTTGAATAGAAATGGTTTTCAAAGAAATTTAAATGACTAAATTAGAGCTCTTCTCTTTTGTCGTCGGAAAGTAATTTCGGTGATGACGGCCGCATCATCGACATTCATTTTCAGGTTTCGAAGTGGAGAGACTATTCTGTAGCATTGCTATGGTTTGTTTTGAAAAATAAACTAATTTGAATTTTTAAACATGACTTGATTTATTATATATATTGAAGATTTTAAATTTGATTTGATATATTATGAATATATATATTTATTCTTATCTACAAAATGGTTTGAAGTCAATCGGAAATTTAATTCTTAAAATTTAGGTAAAGATGATTTCAATTATAAATGAAACCAAAATTTTGAATTAATATTTAAACTTGGGAGAATTGAATTAGAAATTTACTTGTATAATACTCGATTTCATTCAATATAATTTATCTAGATTTTCAAAAAAAAAATTAATTATGAATTGAATATAAATGATATCAAAGGAATTTTTTTAAATAGATTTGTGTGGTTATAATAAGTAAATACTCTGAATATAAATGTGATAAAAATATATTAAGTAGAACAAAATTAAGAATAATTTGGAACAAAGAAAATTAAATTTGTCGAATAAAGCATGATTACAATAAATAACTATTCAAATTACGATGTTTGAAAATTGTTAAGTTAAGATAATTCGATAATATACAATATAAATTGTCTTCATAAATAAAAAGTGAGTGTGTATAATAAATGTTATTCACTAAATTTTAATTATAAAATGTTTATGGAGATAAATAGAATAATAAGTTAGATAAATAATAGGCATGATTAATAGAAGAAAATTTGTATTGGAAGTTAATAAATTGAATTAAAGGGAGTATCTTGAATCAATTAAGTTTAAATTTAATTTCATTTTGGAAGAAACCTTTTGTATCTAACAGAAGAAAAAAAAAGATTAATGGAAACCTTGAATTTAAAGACAAGTTGTCGAATATAAATATAATTAAAATTGAAATATATATGGTTTGAATTAATTAATTATAATGTAAGTCAAGTCTAATTTCTTTTGGTTGTTTCTATTCTCTTACCTCCTTCCTTTTCGAGGACGAAAAGTTTTGAGTGGGGGAGAGTGTAACGACCCGTAAATTTAACCGGTTTTAATAACGTTACTAATTGAAATTTTGTGGAATTTTAAACGATAAATTTTGAAACATAAATTTGATATTTGAAATGCGGCTAATTAAATATAGAAACTGGTAAATTTTCGTCCGAAAATATGAAAGTTTAGTTCGTGCGTAAATTTACTTCAATTGAATCAGTTAAAAAGCGATGAAAATAAAACGTTTTCAAAACTAAAATATTTTTACATAGAAAAATTCTAAACCATCTTTTGAGCAAGTTGTCAGTTTGTCGTTTTTCCAAATTCGGACATCTTTGGCTCCGTCGATCTTATTTTTCTACGATTTTTACGCATTTTCCGTAGTAGAAAAATTCGAATTTTTATAATTCAATCGTACCCCTGATATTTGTATACCGCTTTGATCGTCTCGTTGTGTAGATCTTGATGATATATTTAATTTTGTGTTTTGATATCCGGTACATAGCGGAATTTGTAAAACGGCTTATCAGTACGACTTTTGTTCCGATGTGTCTATTCAGTAATCCATCTGTCCAAATCAAACAGCTTTTTGCTTGTATTAATTCATGCATATGCGCGTGTAGCTTTCATTATTCCCACTGTCACTTCACTTTGCTTTTTGGAAAGACAATTATATTAAAGTTTAAGAAAAAAAACGTTCTCTGTCTCTTCATATTTTTCTCAACTGCTTAATGTTTGGAAGGCCTATTCTCCTTTCCCCAACATCCTTACGTTTAAACTTTCTATGTAATAAAGTACATACAAAAATATCTAACTTTCATCTTCCCAGACCCACCCAAGCAAGTATTTCCTTCTCCATATTTCTTTTTTTTTCATTATTCCTTAAACCAGACTATAATTTTCCTCCAGCCTTCCCTTCCGTTCTCCCAACCACACACCTCGCCTCCTCCCGTTTTACCATCAGCAAACCCACACTACCACCTTGCGCACTGACCTAGCCGAGCCGAGCCATCACATCTTTCCCCTCTCTTGAGAGCACCAACCCGAGCATCACCCCTTCCCAGTTCACCACCTCCCATGCCGAACCGAACTCGCACGCCCATACCACCGCTGCCGACCGTCCCTGCCCTATACCATGGCCACAACCCGCGACCCGAAACCCGAGTACCCCTCCAAACAACCCACCACAACACCTAACCCACCAGACCTTCGCTCTCCCTCCGCCTTAGCCGAGGCCACCTTCACCACCACTTCAACCGGGCACCGTTGTTTTCCCTTTCTCCGCTGATACGCCGCGAGCCACCAATTGTCAAGCGACCCCTCTCACCTCCGTTTGCTTTCCTCTTTGCCCTTGAGTTGTGAAGGTATGAAAATATTATATATATTAGAATAGCTAGTTACAGTTTAATTAAGTAGTACATGGGTCACATATTGAGAAGCCTGTAGCTGTTTGCTGGATATAGGCATATGTATGCTATCGTATATAGATTTTTCGTAAATCTGGGATACAAGTATTAGTATCAAGTATTAGTATGTATGTTTTAAATATAAATATTTATTTCATTTCCTTTTATTTCGATATAGTATATTTCATAAGTCATAAGCTACTTTGTATGTTTTGTTGTTTTGCGACTTGTTTTATATTTATTTGTTTCCTTATCGTGTTACACTTTGTTTATAAATATTTCAATAATAATTAACTGTTATGTGAGTACCCAAGTATACAGTGGGGAGAAAGAAAGTTATATATATTGTAAAGTATATAAAGTTTTAAAACAATTGGGTTCTGAATGTACACATATTTAACAAAAGTGTGCAGCTATATAGATGACATGTTAGTTAGCTTTCTATTATTGTTTACGTTTATTCAAGTTGAAAACAGGTATTGATATCTAAAAAGGTTTATATAGGTATAGCTGCGTATATATATGTATAATATATTTTTAAGGTTTTTTTTTTAAAAAAATTATGTTGTAAACACTGTTATATTATATATATTCATTTAATATATAAGTAAGTTTATAACATATGGTCTTTCTTGAAATGAATACTGTTATGATCTATTGTACACGTATATAGAGACACATATGTATAGTTGGTTGTATTATATAAATTATGCATTATGTAGTTTACCGACGAGTGCTCCTATTGGATGTAAACATTTATTAGTATTTTCTTTCTCTGTTTGTATAAGTGTTCATAACCCTCTGTTATATATAATAATAATTTACATACATATATTATCTAAAATTTTGTCAAATCTAGATCTGTTGTTGTGAAGCACGCGTCTTTGGTATGTTAGTGATATAGTGCATATTGTATAAAGCCGGTATAATTATATTTTAAGTTTTGCTATAGATTCCTTTTTCCGTTAACGGGTATAAACATATATATATTATATGTACAATTTATATTCTAACTTGTCGGGCATACATAGGCTTTAAAGTATGTGTGATGATTGAGTTTAAAGTTACTGTGTATACATTTTACTTATTTTTGGTAAAGTTTACTTTGCTTATATGGTTACAATACCATATTCTATGTTTTACAATGAATCTCCCTGGTTTGGCATGATAGTTCTGTTAAAACAATGATTTTGAAATACTTATATATTTTAAAATTATAAATGTATTTAGATTTAGAATATGGTATTTATTGTCATATTTATGTTCACCGATATCAATTACCTACCTCGATCCAGTTCTGATTTGATTTGTTTCATCGATTTCTATTTATCAGCCGTGATCGTCAAACTCGTCTCAAGCTCTCTCTGCTTTGGAATTCGTGCTTAGATTCATAACTCATCTCAAATCTCGTTCGTCTCTAGCCTCGAAAGGTGAGCAATCACTCACGATTAATATTCTTTTATTTATTAAATTTGATTTCAATTGAAACGACAATTGAAATATACTGCTGTTAGTCGTTTATACTGTTATATCTGCTATTACTTGTATCTGTTCACCTATGACACCTGACACCATTATCTGTTAATTATTTCTATGATAATAATACAGTTTGGTTGATAATTGATTTGATTGATTGTTGTTGAATTGGATGTTAATTGTTGTGTTAAGTGATAACTAATTTGCAAGTTAAATTTGATGTAGAATAGTTAACAATTTAAAACGAATTATATATGACGAACTTTGATTTGTTAAACTTGACCCTGCCATATGTTAAATTTGATTAGTTAAACTGGACCCTTCATATGTTAACTTTGATCAGTTAAATTGCCCCTTTAATTGTCGTAGAATTTGATAAATTATACTTTGAACCTTTGAACGTAGCTTGTATTAATCGTTGAAGTATTAAACTGAAATTGAAATTGAACGACAAGTAAAAACCGTAATGTAATAATCTTCAATTTACATGAAATGATAGTGTAGATTCTAGAAATAATTATATTAATTCGCACAAATAACAATGCAAATTAATGCGATTATTTCGGGATTATTTGAATAATTTTATTGGATTGTTATTGATTGTTGCTATTTGCTTGTTTATTTACTTTGACACCATCCCTGTTATCACACTGCAAGTTCCCTTTATTATGTTTGATTTTGAATTGAAATTGGAATCGGGTTGAAATGATGAATACCCAAATGAACTTGACTTAGGATAGAAAATTAAATAAAAAATCCGATTGGTCAATAATTTGATTTAAAATAAAATAATGATTTTATTCGAATAAAGAATAAGTTTTGAAATGAAGTTGAAATTTAAATTTTTGAAAGGAAAATGCAAAGATTGAAATCTGAAACAAATATTAACGTAGTAATTGATAAAAGAACGTTGTTTGAGATTTGATTACCTAATAATTAAATTTGGAATTATTAATAAAAAATTTGAAATTGGTAATAATTGAGTTTTGAAATTATGAAGTTTGAAATCATTTAATAATTAAATTTGAAATTGAAATTAAGTTTGAAATTATAATTAAGCTCGAAATTATTAAGTTGAATTTATAAATTAAGTTGAAATGATTTGATGATTAAGTTTGAATTCATAATTAAGTGTAAATGATTTAATAATTAAGTTTGAATTTATAACCAAGTTGTAATTATTAAGTTTTGAAATTATTAATGATTAAGATTGAAATTATTTAATAATTGGAAAAGATTGAATTATTTGAATTGAATAAAAATTGAATTCTTTGGTAAGAGTAATTGAACTTTTGAATAAGTGAATTCGAACTTCGTTAATAAATGAAATTGGGTTTCTTATTTAATTAAGCTTTGGAAAATTTAAGTAAGTTAATAAGTGAAATGGAACTTCTTGAACAAGTGAAATTGAGTTTCTTTATTTATTTGAGTTTTGAAATTCGTAAGTAAATGAATAAATAGGATTGAATTTGTTTAAAAAGAAAAAAATGCATTTTATTGAAGAAATATAAGACTTGAATTTAAGAAATTGATTTGACAAATTTAATCTAATTGAATTTGAAGTTTGATATAATGAAGTTGAACTTAAGTGGTTGTTTTAATGAATTGGAAATCTAATAGAAATCGTTTTGAATGATAATTTAACTCAACGAATATTGAATGAAATCGATAAATGAATTTGAAATTAATTTGAGTGTTAAATTAATTTAAAAGATTTCGAATGAAACTTATATACGAATTTGAATCAATAATTGAATTGTTAATTAAAAGTTGAAATCGAATTATAAGATTTTGAAATGGTAATTCGAAAGTTTTGAAACGTAAATTTTGGGAATTGATTTAGTAAGACGATGAAATGTTGGTTTACGAATTGAAATTTAAATTGAAATTTATTTGATTTTGAAATTCATTAAACGACCAATCGGTTTAATAATTACGAAAGTTATTAAAGAGACCGGAGTCGGTTATGGACATACTCTCTGTCTAAACCGAAAACCACTTTAATAACCATACGCGGAGTGATGATCCAGAATGAAGTGGTTGGAATGATGTACGTGATGACTGAAGAAAGAGAACGATAATGGATAGCCTTGACACTTGTGTCAAATTGGAAATGACTATAATCAGGAGCCGTGCCGGGCCAAATGGGGTTAGCCACCTTGAGCGGACACACTTCTTCGTAACTACTACTCATTACTTGTGATTGATTGGTGCACCCTCGGAATTTCAGGAGTGTTGTTTCGCGGTGTTGCGATCGCTGCGGCGATGCGTTCTCACCAGTCCGGATCAGGCAAACGGTAGTTTCACTACCTTGGGTATTGCCTCATGTGCCTTGTCATACTTGTATCCCTATATGCGCGACCACTACGAATTTGTTTTGTGTTATACCTATGGAGTACTCCCTGATATCCCACCAGTTTACGGTGGAGTTTACAGTGCTGTATAGACTATGACATTTATATAAAAACGTGTTAAGGGGGATAATGGTAACGCCTTAACACTATTTTGATATTTTATATTACTGATAGACATTATCTATTTAGCGTACACTACTATATAGTAGATAGTTTAACGGATCCTTAG
This sequence comes from Allium cepa, assembly GCA_030765085.1. Classification (NCBI taxonomy): domain Eukaryota; kingdom Viridiplantae; phylum Streptophyta; class Magnoliopsida; order Asparagales; family Amaryllidaceae; genus Allium; species Allium cepa. The sequence continues at coordinate 478,143,156 of CM060937.1, forward strand.
AGGATGGTGATTCCAACATCCTTTGAGTTACTTGTATTTCGATTGCTATTTCACTTGAGTTGGATTTATTGATACGAGAATGTTAATCCTGACTCGAGTGTTTGTGTTTTGCTTTACGCTCGGGTCAGACTGAGTGGTCCAGCTTTTGAGACTCACCTTTGGAGTTGGAGCTTTGCTTGAAGATCCAGCTATCTATCCAGCTTTCAGATATTCGATGATTCCAGTGATGTATTCTGATTTGTACTTGATGTATCGTATTTCTCTTCTGTTGTAAACTCTGATGTATCTTATATATTTATATAGTAGCTTCATGAACTACTATCTCTTTTACTTCCGCTGCATATTATTACTCTGTGTCTGTGATTCTGTGATTATTTATTTACTGTATATCTGAGTTTTGCCAAATTTTAAATTAACAATTCGGTATTTTGAATTATTCAAATCCGACATGTGCGGATGCGAATAGTCCAAAATAGCGGGTCGTTACAGTATAACTTTTATATTTTAACTAAGTTGTATAATAATCTTATGTATCACATTATATTAATTAAATCTTATTTAATTAATTAACTCTTTAATTAATTTTATATTATTCTAGTCTAACATTTATACTAAATAATACACACACACACACACAATATAACCTTTATAGTATAGCACATATATCTTATATGTGTGTATTTTTATTTAAGTAATTAACATTTAAAAATTCATCCAATTAATTAACCTTTAATTAATTAAATTATTTAATTAACCTTTAATTTATTTATTTTATTAAATAATTTTAATTAAATTATATTAATTTCAAAATTTTATTTTATATACATACATGTATATTTTTATGTTATCTTAAACATTTTAAAATAACATAGCATATATCAATATATATAATATATATATATATAAGTATTAATTAATTAACCTATTTAATTAATTCACTTTATTAATCTTATTGTAAATTTTAAATTTCAAAATTAGTATTTAAATATTTTTATTTTTGAAAATATCATTATCTTTTCAACTATTTTGAAAACTTATATTGTATTATAACTTTTTTAAATGTTGTAATTTTGAATTTAACTTTTAAATGAAAAATCCTTTATTTTGATTTACAAAACAATTTTTAAAATTAGCGTGACGCCCACTTCAAATTAGGCCTTTTCTATTAGGGTGATCTTTGGGCTCATTTCATCTTTCAGGCCAGGCCGGTAACCATGTTGGATAATATACTTGATTATCAAATTCCAATCTTAGACGTTACCTTTCTAGATAATGTACTAAGTGGACAAGCTAAATTAGTTAGATATAATAGGGATAATTTTGAACACATAGACTATTAGGCTCTGATACAATTGTTGCTCCAGACCAAACCTCCTTGGGGTGACACGTCAAGTTACCTCACAGGTAAGTTTTATATGCAGCCTCTTGACTAGCATAACCATCATAGGACATGTATTTGCAAGAGGCAATACTACATCAAAGATTATAGTTTTAGAACCATTTATCATGCTAGTTGTAGGGATCGAACCTGGGACATCCAATGTACCAGGTGAATGCCTCAACAACGTACCTCTGAATCAATTATTGGAACTAAGCCTGCCCGTAGTGGAAGAAATGAGTGAATTTAATTTTTTTTGCCATTTTGGATCTTTATTGCCCCTATGAAGTCTAAATGTATATTATATCCATTCTAAATAAATTAAAATAAAATCTTACTTTGTTTAAACTGTTAAAATGGAGATTTAAATATAACTTAAACTTATAAGTATTATAATGAATTTATCAAATACATTCATTGGTGTGAAGTATGAGTGCAGCATACAAACGATGTATATATGTGTAAATGAAACATGTACAAATGAATTTGTAGAATGAAACCTTTTGTTTCACTCTCTTACACTATGTAATTAATAAAGAGAAGATATGACAATATATGAAGAGAGAAAAACCTTCCATTTTAATTGTAATAATTAATGTATTAAATAACATTTATAATTTATCAACCAAACTTACATACTCCTTTATTTTCCAAGTTTTTTATTGCATGTATATGTAGGTATAAAGTGAAATCCTTTTAATTGTTTTAAACAATTTGAAATCCAAAATTAACATTAATTGAAACGATTTTTAGTAAAGAAAGGTTTAACTATAAAAGGTTACATTATTGCATGAAATCCTCTAACAAATTTGAACTAAACTAAACATGTATATTTCCATATACATGATTATTACAATTTAATAATTTATATCTAAACAACATAATTTCCAAACATTGCAACATATGATACACACACACACACACATACACACACACACACACACACACACACACACACACACATATATATACAAACACACACATTTACAAACAAGTTTTGATGTAAAAGTAAATGATTTTCATTAAACTTTTAATTTAGAAATGAACCAATACTTTAGATTTACATGGGAATTTAATTGTAGAAATCTACAAAGAATTAGAATTTGCACTAAAATCCATTCGCTAATCTTAAAATAACTTTCCTTTTTTTATAAACAATAATTGAAATAATTATTGTCAACTGTTTACCATATGAAATTAAAGATTAATTTAAAAATAGTAAATAATTTAACATATACAACTCATTTGCATTTAAGTATGTAAATGTTATATCATTGTATTAAAAACCACTAATTCCAAATTAGCTTTGAATTTCACAAATTTCCAAAACAAAATAAGAGGAATTTGGACAAAGTAGGCATGTGTAAGTTTGTAATAAGAATATACAGATCCAAACAATACGTAGTCTTAATGACAAGCTATCAAAAGTAATATGGGATTCAAAACACATCAATTTATCATGAACATATAATAAAGACAGATGATTAATAAATATAGATCTAAATTAAAACAATACAATAAATATGCTATAATCAAAACAGAGATAAGTGAGATTTAATTTACATACGGCAAGATGAATAATTAAAACATGATGTAAATAATAGAAAATCTAAATATATCAATCATAAAAATAAATAGGTGAACTTAAATAAGAAAATTACCTTTGGATGCAGTCAACAAGTCAAACCTTGAATAATGAATCGAAGTTCATGGATTTAGAATTCGGCCTCCTGATTTTGCAAGGATCAAGAGGGATAAACCACTTTTAATGAACTAATTTGAATTGCATTTGATTTTGGGAAATTTTGAAGCCATGGAAGCTCATATATTTCAGCCATTACAGAGGAAGGAGAGAGATAGTAAAAGTAAAAAAATGCAATGAAATCGCAAAAGCTTATGAAAAGAATGAAAATAAAGAAGGTAATCAACGCCAAATTAAAGAGAAACTTTTTTCCCTCTTTATATTATTCTTTTCTCTTTATTAATTCCTTATAAAACTTATAATCTCTCTCTTATGTGATCGACCAAACATGGACATAACGTGGGCCTCCAATGATCCTAAACCCATTCAGTACTTATTTCATTTAAATCTAATTTAAACAATTTATTGGTATTGTGTATCGATACTCATGTTTATAACTTTTATTTCCGCACTTTATTAAATGCTAATGGTATAAAAACAAATCAAATAAAATATAATAATCAATATTTCAGGAATTTTAATTAATTTAATTAATTTAAAACGATTATAAATTAATTAAATCGAGTGGTTTATTCGAAGTACTCATTATTATGGTTGCGCGACTAAAATGTGTAAATTCAGTCAGTGATTAATATCGAACAATTCGAATATTAATGCTCACACATCTTTTTAGATAGTGGTGTGATTTTTTGACTGAATTTATTGGTTACACATCTTTTCTGTAAAATCCAATTTTATTTATTTAAGCATTATTTGGTAATTACAATTAATTACACCAATTCTCTCCATCAAAACTATAACACATTGAGACTTATGAAATTTTGTAATGGTCAAAATTCCAATATCATCCATATTCAACTTTATAGTCCAAACAGAAAGCCCTTGGTTCAATATTAATAATAATAATTTACCGTACTACTTAAGCTAGAGACTTTGACTTTGAATTGACATCAGCTAACCGTGATACTAATCTCATATAACAGAGGAAGTAAATCCCCTGTTAAATAGTGTTTCACTTCCAGTGCTTCCACTCGACCCTACTATAGTCGTTTAATGGGCACTTTGCCACGATTTAATTATAATCAAAGGAGAAGCTTCCACATTGAAGATCAATAGTATTCTTAAGTCAAGAGAACTGTGTAATTTTGTCACATCGATATTTACCATTTGACCTTAGTTATATTAACCAACAGAAAACTATCGAGTAAGTCATTCCATAATCATCCAACGACTATCAGTACGTAACCCATTAGTGTCACCAGTAGTCATAAATAATACATTGTCCAATACTTAGAGAGCGTTACATACTATAGTCTCAATGGATGTATTGATATTCAGTCTCGATACATCATGACTAGGAATATTTAAAATATTATTTTTTCATTTAATTATGATAAATTACTCATGGTTACAACACCACGTAACTATTATCGTAATAAATAATATTCATGGATTTTCTATTAAACATACTTTTAGTTATATAAATTATTTAATATAATTCATTATATCAAATATACAGTAGAAGGAATTTTTATTTCAAATAAGATTGGTTATCAAGTTAGATATATGTAACAATTTACGTAATTGCCCATAGGGCATATCCTAAAATTTGTTAGCAACATATGGAACAATGAATATATAAATGTTATTATATAACAGTAGACAAGTAATTACCTTTCACCAAAGTCTAAATTTCACATACTCTAGTGAAGAAATAGACCTCTTGAACCCAATCCCGAAGTTGCCAACTTTTGAATTGCCTCACCACCGACGATCAAATCGAAGCAAACTAATGTGAACTAGTGCTTGGATTTTTGAGGTTGTTGTAGGGTGATGACATCCTAACATGGGCAGCGAAAAGAAGAATGCAAAAGTCTCAAGAGAAGCGAATGTTATTGGGAATAAAGAACGGAGGAATGAGAGAGTAAAATAATGATCAATATCCTTGTTTTTCTCTTACTAGTTCTTTCCTTTTGGATTTGAAATTCGTCCCTCTAAACCATCATATGGCCTGCCCTAATTTGCTTCCCTAAAGCCTCCTAAGCTAAGCCTCAATTAGGCCTTAAAAATATTTCAAGCTCGAAGAATATTTATTGCATTTAAATGCAATTTAAATGCGAATCGATATCGTGTATCGATTATTTTTTATATAACAATTGCATCACACTATTTAATATTGCTTAATTCACATAAAATAAAAAAATTAAATAACATTTCATAAATATTAATTAATTTTATCAATTTATAACAATTACAAATTAATTTAATCGGGTGGTAAACATGAGTATTCAACATTTCGGTTGTGTCACTCTTAGGTGTGAATTCAGTCGGTGATTAATATTGTACATTTCGATTATTAACATTCACACTTCACTTTGCAGATGGTGTGACATTTAGGCCAAATTTATCGCTTACTTGGTTTTGATAAAAACAAATTTTACTTTATTAAGTGTTACTCGATTGTGACAATTATTTACACTAATTCTCTTTGCAAAACTATATCACTTCGGACTTAGGGAATTTAGTAATGGGTAAAACACAATATTTCCATATTCAATTTTATAGTCTAAACACAAAGTCTATGATTCAATAATAATAATTGTTATTAATCAAACTACTTTGCTCAAAGACTTTAGCTTTGAGTTGACTTCAGTTGACCCTGGTACTAACCTCATAAAACGTAGGAGTCAAATCCTCTTTTGAATAGTGTTCCATTTGCAATGCTTCCACTAGACCTAACTATAATTGTTCAAAGGACACCTTACCATGATTTAACTATAATCAAGAGGAGCATCCATATTGAAGATTAGTAGTATTCTCAAGTCAATAAAATAGTTTAATTTTGTCACATCGATATTTTTTGTTTGACCATAGTTATACTAACAGTAATGACCTGACTTTTCGACCCTTGAAAATGGACAATAAATACGTCCACTCTATTCATGTGTCGAGCATCCAAGCGTCGGAAAGACAGAAAGTTGGGGTCAAACAAAAAAAGAATATAACAGGAAAGGAAGAACACAACACCTAAATTTCACAATGGAACGATAATATATAATATCAAAGGAATGGTACAAAAGGTTACTTTGAATATAGAAATGTTAGAGTTACTAAACCCAAGTATTATCATCAGCCTGGATAGTCATAATTCTCTATTCTTACAACGCTGATAGATAAAATACAAAAATGCAATGGAAATAAGAATTCTACAGAAGATAATCATCCAGCTCTTCTCCATAAGCTCAAAAGCATCTGTAGCTAAATTAGGAAACATACACGGGGTTGATCCAAGCATTATAAGAAATTAACACCTGGATCAGCCAAGTAAAGCAGCATAAGAAACTCAAGAAATAAGAGTGGCATAAAATAGCACCTTTTTGAGACCATACGGATTGCCCTAACGGTTTTCCCCTCAAATGAAACCAAATATTCATTAAGCTTAACATACAGTGATATGATAGATAATGTCTAGTGTGTAGCACATAAATCATCTCATGTAGCTACTATGTGAATGCCGCAACAAAAATAGGTATACAATCAATACCGTTACGCATGTTCGTATATGGATTGTTTTCGGTGGAGACGCCTCCGTTACAGTAAAGCAAATCACCATGACAAGGATCAGAAACTTCCTTCCGAGCATCGTATATTGCTAGACAGGATATACTCTAAGGTAAGCACAACATGCCCAATGATGAACTGGTTGCACCAAGTATAAACAACTCCCGCGCACAACATATCGATAAAATATAATCTAGATATGGAGTTAATATACCCTCATGGGTAAGCTAAACCCGAGATTGTGCATCCTTTTATCGTATAAGCCATTTTTGTTGTCGAGGCTACGTTTGGCATCTTTCACATGAGTCTTCATCACTCACAAGACACATGAATCCCTAATTGGATTCCATCATCTCATACATATCACGAATCATTATATGGATTCGAGCATCTCGAACAGATCTCGAACCTCTATTTAGATTCCCCACATAATTCCTCCGACGAATACTAATGTTGTCCTCTCTCTTGGAATATTCCTTATGATAGACAGTCCTATACGATGACATCGTTCGAAATGTTAAAGTTAACCTTTCCCATAGACTTAACCTTTGGATAGACAGTTCAACAATATAACATTCAACTTCACAACTGCTTCTACAACATAGATCACGTATGTGGTTCAGAAGAGATTACGGGTTTGAGTCATCTCATATAAGTACATTCTTCCCACTTACTGGATTCTCTAAAATCAATCAATGAATTTTCGGTTAACTCAATTTTTCTTTTCTCAAAAGTGAGCAAAAGCTAGAGACATTTCATGCCAATACTCCTCCCCGAGGGTTCTCATTTGTATGAAATCATGAAGTCTTTCGATAACTTCATAAGTTGGTATTTTGTGAAGTTCGATAATCGAATAATCAATTATCTAGTCAAAAAAATTGCTTATACAAATCACGATTCATTTGCTTAACTTTTTTCTGATATTCCAACTTAACCATTCTTCATTCAAAAGTGAAGCCAAGTAAGTCAGAGCACTGGTTGCATCAAAGCCTAGGCTAGAAATTTCATTCTTGAATCCCACTAATAGATAAGTCTACCTCGTTAGCTTTTAGTGTTAAGTACAATATTAATAATTTCCATAAACAAGTAAGAAATCAACATGATTAAGACGTTCTCGAGATTTCTCGACTTGTTGTTCCTCATTCAAGAGGGAAACCGATAGATTAGAGCTCTATTGCTCTATCTCTACTCGACGTTAATCTTAACTCTCACAAATAGGTAAGCTTTACTTTGTCGGCTTTAAGTGTTAAGCATACCTAATTGCTTTTCAAATAAGAAATTAAACAATTAACCATTTGACCATTTAGCAATTCTAACCCCTTTCTAAACCTTTTGGTTATACTTTTAAAATAGTTGAAAATACTTATAATAGATTTTAAAAGATTTATCCAAAATATTACTTGAAAATAACTACTTTACAGTTTTCCTCCAAACATGAAAAGAACATATTTTCTATATATGTTAACAAAATATCCCTTCTTTAAAATTTTACAGCTAATTCCTAAAAATTCATAAATATCTCAGACCTCTTTTTAAATACTCTAATATGAGTTAATAATGTAAAAAGAATGAAACAACATACTTAAATTTAATTATCATTTCAAACCATTTAAGGTCTAAAATCAAGGCTAAACACGGCAGTTTTGCACAAGTGAAATTTTGACCACTTTTCAAGATGTTACTTAACTTTTTGCTATTTAATATTTTAATAACAACAAACATACATATAAGACATTATAAATATGGGGAGAAACCTTTAATGATCTCCTTACAAAGTTCCATAGCAATCATAAAAAACAAGGCAATTCACAACTGCATCTATAACGACTAACACTATAAGTGCACTTTTAAATTCGAGTCCAACCTAAACCAAAGTCCATCAATAACCCATTTATTTTTTCAAGGCCTATTCATATGACATACAAGTCCATTCAATCCATTCCAAGTTCGTTCAAGTCCATATACATGGATCACATGTGTCACTTACTTTCAAAGCAAGAATTCAAACCAATTTTTAATATAAGTTAACAATAATTCAGACAACTTAAACACTATAAAATACAAACATATATATTATATTTTCATTCAAAGTGAGGTGTTAACTCGCATTTAACCCAAAAAACAACAAAGATCCAAGCGTCTAAGCCCAACCTCAACCTAGCAACACCTTTCCCTCGTTCTCTTTTCTTGCCTTACCTTGTTTCCAAACCCCTAAAATTGCTCACAACCTATCCCCTTAGAGTGAGAGTGGCTTTGCTTCTTCACCTTCTTACTTGATAGATTAGTTTGTATTATGGTAATAAGGCTTCATTCCATGTTTTACGTGATTTGGACTTGATTTGCAAATATTTTGCTTTAGGAAATTATGAAGAAGAAGAAGAAACCATGGATTTTCTTACTTTAAGCTTTGTGAATTTGTTATTATAATTCTAAAGTATGCCTCTCCTTTTACAGGCTAAGTACGCTGCTATTTAAGTCTACCTTCATCCCTCCTTCATACCATGGAAGCCTTAGCTCCCATCACTTGTCCTTTAAGTCACTTCTCCATTATGTTAATTAGCTTTTTACCCTCTCATGATAATATCTCTTATCCTAAAGGAAGATTCTAGATCAATACAAGATTTATGAAGAGGTATGTGTGTTAATTAGCTGCTAATGTGTTCATTTGATCATTAGACAAGTGTATAAGAGTTCAAACAACTTATACCGATCAAAAAGCTATTAACTGATAAACCGTTTTTAGTCACATTATCGATTTTCCATTGAAGAATATATTTTTGTAAACAATTTTCAAAACAAGTTACTTATCATTATTCATTAATTAAATGATGTCTAACAGGGTTATAAAATCATATTTATAACATTTAATTATATTTCAGAATGTTATGATGTTCGAAGATGGAGTGCTCGAATTTCATGGTCATAACATTCTCCTTCACTTAGAACATTCCGTTCTCGAAATTTAAATAAAAATGATAATCAAAGGAGATATATGAAAAAAGATACATATATAGAGTACTTATGAAACTATATAAACAAGCTAAAATAAAAACAAAAATGCATATTAGGTGAATCCACCTCAAGCGATGAGTACATCACGAAAGATATACGATACTAAGATAAGAAGGAACCCCTGGTCTATAAGCACTCTTGATAGAACTCCTTCAAACCGATCTCCGTCTTCCATATACAACCTCGAGCATCCTCGCTTCATGGTACTTCTAACATTAACAAAGGACAAGCACACAAATACTCAAATAGCATTCACAATCACTATTAAACAAATGCTTATGGTTTGCTCAAGTTCAAAACTCTCCCATCGTCCAAGGATGATAAACAATCTACTTAGCATACTATACGCTCAACAGCCTTAACTTATTACTTAAACAATTATTCATGCTACTTCATAACAAATCGAAGAGTCATTCCCTAAACTCTTCATAAGCCGACACTGCATATCATAAAATGTACTAAAGTCTATCTGATGTACATAAATCATATGTGTATAATATATGATTAATCACTTGCTCGATCACATAAATTTAACTTTCCAACTAGTATAGATCACTTAATATTTCTAGCTTAGACTCTGATTTGGTTCCTTGATTAGAATCCTTTGTTCTCCTTGCATAGTCATATACTATAATAGAAAACATCAGGATCATATCACGAACCCATATCACGTGTTCGCCGTCAATAATCGAGTGAAAAATCCTTGTTCGGACCAGTGTAAACCACCTCGAAAACATGTACTCGAATACTGGATCAAGAATAGTCATGCGAATAAAACGATCTACGTACAACTTACACATTTATCGTATTGGTTTCTTAATTATACCAACTTCTTTATATCACATTTCTTTTATCCAAATAATGTCTCTTAATACTAAAATCATTTATGAATCATTTCATTAAACAAAACATCAAGTTTATCCACATTTTATAACTTAGGTTCATACTCATATACTATTCCATTACATCCTAAGAGTATATACCAAAACATCAAATTTGTTAAACTCATTTTTACTTACTACCTTCTCAATTCAAGTGTTATATAAACTTAATTTTATATTTTCAAGAACACTAAATTACAATTTCTATAATGATTTGAAAGTTTTTGACTGTCAAAAATTGCCGAAAATTCCATTTCATGTTAACAAATGAAATACTATCAAACAACATATCATATTATGAAGCGCCTACCATACTTTTCTAATGCATAGGCTACATGTGTCCATGAATTTACTTAATAAGAGAACTTTAGAAACAAATTTCATTTTTCATCTCAAATCATTTTGAAATAATACATACATATAACTTTTGTATATCAAATCATACTTTCGTGATTTAAATCAAAATTCATTTTATCAAAACAACTTTGTAGCATCCCACACTTAGAAACCCAAAAATTAGTACCGATGATACCATAATCATCACGAAATTATTTGCAAGCGACAGAAGTAAGTTCAGTACATCCAAACTATACTCTTCGTACTTAGCTAATGTCATTCCAAAGTGGTATCAGATCCTTCTTATAATAATACTAAGTATCATGATCTCACTTTTCTAAACCAACTTCCTAAATACTTAGTTTCAAATAATACTAATATTATTTTTCCCAAAATCTTGAAAAACAATTTCAAAAATACCGGGATTTAAGTTCTTGAATTTTCTATTTAAATCCTTTTTGTTTATAAACCATATGTTATAAACTTAGTTATATACATCACTTTCTTATATAAATCTTTTCACGAATATTTATTTCCTAAATATTCTATATTTCCTTTTTTACTATAGGTAACATCTTTTACTAAATTTAACTTTTAACCCAACATTGGCATCGAATGCCTTATAATCAAACCGTAAAACTTAATTCATAAGGTGTTCATTCAGTGTACCCACAATTACTCTATATCCACCTTATGATATAGAATGGTAAAGCTACTTATAAATTGGTTGGGCATAAATCAATAAAAAAATAAAACCCAATGTTCCTAACATGTCGTGCATGACTAAACAATCAAGATTATACGCACGAATAGGTAAATAATAAACATATACTATACCCTTAAGAATCTGCTTCCCCTTTACATCCGTAGTAGTGGAATATGCGGAAGAAGTGCAAAATCACTTGGTTGTTATCCTATCTAAAACATCGGACAATTCCTAACTTTATGACCGAGTTGATGGCAATTATATCAAGTCCTCGATCCTAACAATGACTCGGCTGCCACTGACTCAAACTTTGGTACCTTAGAAATCGGTTTCTCAACTACTTGTCCTCCTCCTTCTATACTACAATCTTGAGCAAAGTGGCCCTTCTGCCCACACAATAATAAACAAGGTTGGACATGGACTTCAACTACTGAAACTTTCCCTTGTTGCTTCCGGTTAGTGCAGATATAGATGGCCTTGGAGCCGAACCCTTGAACTGAAAAGCCATACTTATAATATCCTTGAATGCTTCTAGGATATGATCCATTATATCCTTACATACCATTTTGTACAAACTAATCCAAGCGTGAACTTTGATGTTAGTCTTAGTGCCGTTGAACCTCTTTCTACCCAACACCTCAAATTCGCGCCGTATCAAAGCAAAGTCTTTCCATGGTCGAACCTGCACCACTTCTTCTACTATATCTCTATTAGCATCAAAAGCTCTAGTGTGAATAGTTCTTACTCCCTAATCAAAGAGGAACAGCTTTAGGAAAATAAAGGATAGAGTTATTTCGATGAAGGAGTTACTAGAAGGAGATATTTCTAAGGAATAATTTTTAAAGTCTAGTTTCCAAAATATAAATATGCTCTCATAAGTGTAATACACCAGACTCATTCTAGGATTCCTCTTAATCTATCTTTAAAGAGCCATACCTAAGGTGTTCGCTCAACCTTAATCTTTGATACCAAATGTAATGACCAAACTTTTCGACCCTTGAATGTCGACAGTAAATACATCCACGGTATTCGTGTCTCGAGCACCCAAGTGCCAAAAAGTTAAAAGTTAGGGTAAAAAATAGAACTAAATAAGAAAGGAAGAACACAACACCTAAATCTCACAATGGAAAGGTAATATATAATATCAAAGGTACAATACAAAGGGTTACTTTGAATACAGAAATATTAAGTTACTAAAACCTAAGAACAATCATCGGCTTGGATAGTTATGACAACCTGTCCTCACAATGCTGATATATACAATGTAGAAATATAGGGGAAATAAGAATACGACGGAAGGTAATCATCCAGCTCTTCTCCATAAGCACTAAAGTGTTCATAGCTAATCTAGAAATATACATGGTGTTGATTTGAGCATAATAATAAAATAACACCCAGATTAGTTTGGTAAAACAGAGTGAGAAACTCAAGAATTAAGAGTGGCATAAAATAGGACCTTTTAAGATCGTATGGAATACCATAACAATTTTCCCCTCAAATAAAACCAGCCATTCACTAAGTTTAAAACATAGTGATATGATAGATAATGTCTAGTGTGTAACATATAAATCATCATAAATAGCTGCAGTGTGAACGCCACAATAATAATAGGTATGCAATCAATATTGCTACGGCGTGTTCGTATATGGATAGTTTTCCATGGAGACACCTTTAGAAAACAAAAGTGCATCTCTATGACATGGATCAGAAACTTCCTTCCGAGTACCTATATCTCTAGATAGGATATACTCTAAGGTAAACACAATTGATCAAACGATGAACTGCGTGGCACCAAGTATCAACAACTCTCGCGTGAAACATATCGATAAGCATACTCTAGATATGGAGTCTATGTCACTCGAATAACACATGAATCCATTAGATTCCATCATCTCAAATAGATCATGAATCACAATATGGATTTGAGCATCACGAATGCGACGACCCACAAATCCGTACCATTTGAATCGACAATAATCCACACCCGTCTGAGCCAAAAAGCACCAACTGACGGAAAGTCAAGAGAAAGAAAAGAAGAGAGAAGAAGAGAAGAGAAGAAAGAGAGTAGATGGAACCAAACGGAACAATACAGAATCTCACATCGCAGTGGGAAACATATAACATTATATCAATGACCTTTACAAAACAGAAATAGTATATACATACATCAATGAGAGTTCAACAATTAATTAATAGTTATCAGCCTTGACAGTTATAATAACATGTCATTAAAATTGCCGAAAATATAAAACAACTAAGCACAGCGAATAATCAAAACAGATACGTGTATACGAGAATGAAGATCCTCGGCTCTCCTGCTGAAGCTCCAAAAGAACCAAATCTAAACCTGTAAATATACTCGGTCTGACCCGAGCATTGAAAAGGAAGAATGCCCAGATCTGGTAAACCAAAGTGATAAACACACTCAACTGAATTTATTAAATTACCAAACTTTTCCTTTGTCAAAACAAAAGTATCCCGTAAGACATGCCCACACATAAACACGGACATATTTTTACCTTACGATGAATAAAACATTTCATATCAAATCATCTTATATTATACTAGTGTCTAGTGTACAAATAATATTAATCATAGTCGAAATGGTTAACCATATAGCATTTCGAGGCTATTCATTTCGCCTTTACAAACAAAACCGCAAGTTCGTAGTGGGGTTTGGATTTCCTTACAAACGACCAAGTGAAGGGAATACCTTCCGAACGGTTACACCTCTAGATGGATGTCCCGAGACACATAACATATTCCCTCTACCAACACAAGACCGACCCAACTCTATAACTAGATGGTACCAAATATGTCATCCTCCGGTCGTAACTGACCTTTACTAAGGACCCTCTAGCATACAAACCACAATAATCAGATACACGACGTCATGCGTGTAAAGATATATCTAGAAGAGGATGATCATATCCTACTTAGGACCGACCCACTTAGCCCTGCTGCATCTAACCCTGTTTCGGTCATTTCCGGTTGACGAGGCTTAAGAAAACGATTACCTTTCATAATCACATATCACATCACTTTGAATGCCACACAGCCATTTCCATTGACTACTAAGTGCCTTCCACAAAAATACAACCCTTAAGCTCATACGTCTCAAGGAGGGTGCTAAGCTAAGAGAAGTTGCCTTCTCCGCCGCCACTGATGTACGTTTGTAAAAACCAATGTACGTAATCTGTAGAAGTGTAATATCAGATAAACATCCATACACGTTGTCCAAGAATAGGACAAACTGAAGGTACTTTCCTACCACATCCTTTTGGGAAATCTCTATGATTAGTAGCGAATAGTCCTTGCATTGGATATTTCATAATGAAGAGACCACTGTTACTATATGTATATTAAGATTTTAACCCTAAACGATCAACAAGCAGTCCCCCACTATGAAAATCCTGAATATCAACATCATCAATAACCTGCACAATCGAATGCAAAAACATTGGTCCGAAGTGATTTTCAGATAAATCTGATCCCGGTCTCTTTGCACCAACAACGCAAAAGCGTTTCTCAACCCCACACTGAAACTAAGTCTCATAGACTTATCACATCTCCAACTTTCAACTTGCTATCCTTCAGCCAAGAAGGAAGCTCGGTAGATAGAGTAATACTCCGCACTACACAAATCAACATCCTCAACACAAATGATAATCAAGTCTACACAGAAGGCTACGTACTAAGTGTACGACTAAATAGTTCCCACATCAAGTCGAGGAACTAAAATGGCCAAATTTGATAATCAGTTATATAAGTATCAGAACAAACAAACAAATATCCAGCACCATAAACAATCATTAGCCCTTTTAATTAATCTTTTATTAATTAAATCACATGCCAAATATTCATTTCAAATTATCTTTAAAAAGATATAATCTCAAAACCATTTCAACTTCTATATTGGAAAACATTTCCATATACTTATATAATAATAAGTAATTCACAATTCACTTTATTTTTAACACCTAGAAAATATTCATATACTTAAATCATGATTAAGTATATATTTTATTCTTTAAGGAAAACATTCTCTTTAAACACATTTATTTGGGTCAAAACGAATGTTGCGTAAAACATCGTTACCCAAAATCACTGGTATAGGGATTCAATAAGTAGATAGATATATAAATCCCATATATTATACAAAACAATTTCTTTTGAAAATCATTTACTATAACAACAGTGTTATAGTCCATCATTTCCATTCTTCTCGAAAACGTCTATTTCAACATTGAATGTTGAAATATATGGTTTCGATACTTAACACATTGTAAAACATCTTCAAATCATTTTACTCCGTTTAAAATATCACTTTCCAAAAATATCCATTTTATTTAAATTATTATTCACCGTCCAAAATTGTGAATATAATTCTTTAACCAAGTTCATTATTATTGCACATTTAATTAAAGGATAATTCAATGTCCAAAATCATGAATATATCTCTTTTGCCAAAATCATCACTTCTACATATTTATTAGAGGATTATCCACTGTCCAAAATCATGGATATAATACCTTTAATAAACTTCTATATTTAACTTATCCAATTCAATCGATTTCACGTTTATAAAACAATGTTTATAAATCACATTTCTATTTTATAAAAACTTCAAGTTATAAAATCCCTTTATTAACAAATTCTATTTTATAAAAACTTCAAGTTATAAATCATTTATTTACAAATTCATTCGTTTATAACTTCACAAATTTATAAATCTTATTTGCTTACAAAATCCATTTATAACTCTATTTTAACACTTATAAAACTCCTTTTACAATTCCATCATTTTAATTTATAAAATATCAATTTTATAAATCTTATATATAAACCATTTATAATAAATAAAAAAAATCCCAATTTTAACTATTTACAAAATAGTTATCTCCATATTCCAAAAATCATATTCTAAATTTATTTTGAATAAATAAAAATCATAATTTTTATAATATAAAAATTATAACTTTTATTTATTCAGAATAAATTCATTTCTTAACACTTCCAAATTTAATAAAACATATATTTTCAAAATCACTTGAAAATCGTTTTAATTTGGAGATCACCACTTTAACATTTTTAAATTCCAAAAAATAGGGCTAATTCTGCAACAACACTAATTTCATCAATCACGACATCCAAAACTTCATATATCATTTGATAACAGCATATATGTCAATATCTATAAATAAAACCGATACTAATAAGGAATCCAGTTGAATACCTCAAACCTGTCACCTGCAACAACTATACATATTAGAAATATTTGTACAATGTCCGCTTCGAGGTAGTCGCGCGTACAAAGGGTCATCCGCTCATACACGGGAATGCATAGGGTCTCATCTGCTCCAATAGGCAGGAATATATCCAAATACCAATCAATATATAGATAATATATCATATCTCATCCAAACAATCATCAGTCAGCATAAATAATATTTATTCTCACTTATATAAAAATATCAACGAGTTAAAAAGAGTGAGTTGTACTCACAATGGTTCCAATAGCAGTTGTAGTGTTTTATTCCGAAGAAAATTAAACGGGCATTTAATTTTAGCCAAAATTTACACTAGCTCCAATCAACTCCAAGCCAGCTCTAAAATGTAGTGATCATCAATAGGACCAAACGCAACTTGTTTCGTCAAAAACGGACCTCGTATGACAAAGTTATGCAATTTTAAAGTTTGTACAATATATATATATATATATATATATATATACATATATATATATATATATTTCACAATTTTTATTTTATTTTTTTACCGTAGAATTCATCGTGGCTGCACATTTTTGAAAATCATATCCAGGCCATTGTTTTTTTTTGTTTCTTCTTCCACATGTGAACAACCAGGCTTTACGAAACCCATCCTCACATCAATCATCCCCATGCCGCTCCTCCCATCGACGATTAGAGGTCGATCGAACCACACCGACACGAGCGCCTACATGAGACACACAATCGACCAGAGGCCGGTCGAACTTGGTTGCGCCACCATCTTGATTTTCATGCACAAAGGTCAAACGTACGCGGCCCATTAGCCGACGATCGGTTTCGTTTTAAACGATCATAGCGGTTGAACAGCTAGATCTCATCGTGCCCTTTCATTTTGTAGTTGGAGGTTCCTCGTAAAAGTGGATGGATTGGAAGAGATCGAGGGAGGAAGGTAATGATTTCCTGGCTATTGAATATAACATGGCGGCTAGCCCTAGTTGCTTTAGATTTTAGTGAAAATAGAAAAAAGTTGGCCTTTTATAGAAAATTCCTGTGCACTATTCATCCGATTTTTTCCAAACTCCAAATGATGTGCCGCCTGGCATTTATATTGTTTTATCCCTATTTCGAACACAATGGAATATATATCGAAAGCCAGTTCGATCGTATTTGGAAGATAGGTTTTCGCATCGAATTATTTAAATTTATAATTCACTTAAACAGATTTTTATGCATTTTAGCTTCCTTTGGACAAACCATAAATCCGATTGCCACGAAATTTGAAATCCTACAATGATATAACATTACGGATCCAATGAAATAGGTTTCGACGAAATCCAAGACTATGTGAAAAATGGCTATTTTTACATGTTAATTAAATATTAAACTATTCAATTTCTACAAATTAACTTTTAATTTAATTTTAAATGTTCTCTAACATCATTCTAATTCTAATAGAATTTAATTCAACTTTATAAATCATTTTTATTCTCATTAAATTCAAATCTCAATTATTTCATAAATTTCAAATATTAAATTAATAATTTAATTGTCCAATTAAATCACTATATTCGAGATATAAATTATCCAGCTTATAAAATTTACTTATGAATATTTAAAATCAATTAAATATAACTAAAACTCTGGGTCGTTACATTCTCCCATACTTAAAAGAATTTCGTCCTCGAAATTACCAAGTAAGAAAAAGTCACAAAATCCACTAACTTATCAAAAATCATTTAGTTAAACTCTTATAAAGACTTTTCTAAGTTTTCAAATCCATTCATAACTATCTTTTCAAAACCTACCAATATCGGTTAACCTTTAACTAAAAATCAAAAATTATAGTTATCAAAAAAATTTCCTAAAATTTTTCTAACGCCTTCAATTTTCAAAAAAATTCGTCAGCGTCTCCTTTGCGCAGTTCGATCGTTGTAAGATCGCAACATATATATATATATATATATATATATATATATATCACAAATATACATCTAATCTTCGAGGATGAGGCATCCCGTAGGGAAAAAGTATAAAAGTACGATATAATCCGAGACATGTACCTTATATATTATTAGCGAGCATATACGGCTAATATAGCATGAAACCGAGCTCCAAATGAGAAGCAAGCACCATACACACCTACTGCACACCCAACAAACCAATAAAAAAACATGTATATATGAAAGTAATATCAATATACAAACTTATACCAATACACAACTATATATTCCGATATAGCAAATGCAATCAAAAGCAACAAATCCAACCATCAAACAACTTTCATCCAACAATTATCCAATCAATCCATAACCAAATCAAAATTCATTCATTTCTCTTAATATTCAGTGAACTGATTTTTCAATTTAAATCACATTTGATTCATTAACATTGGATTTTACTAACATTCATTTATTCAAATTCAATTAGTTTACATTCACTAATTCATATTTAAGTTTGTTTACTTCCAAATTAAATCAAATTCTATTCTATTTAGGTTTACTTATCTCCAATTTGAATTCAATTATTTAGTTTTCACTTTCATCAATTCAGTTTCATATGGTTTTCTATACAATCAACTAACATTCATCTAACAACCAATGCATATCCAACATAACCAAATTTATTTAATTTATTTGCAACATTCATATTTACTTCCATTAGATTGATTAACATTCAATCCATATTTCATTTATTAATTTATTTCGTTAGTCCAATTCATTCATTCATTGTTTCAATTGCTAATTCATTCTACAACTAAAGTTGAATTCATCATATAACTCAAATTCATATTCATCACTTGACTTTATCAATTCATTTTATTTATCAAAATCAACTTGATTCAACATCACTTAAGTTGCGTTTCATTTCATCTTCATTTATATTTACTTCCACTATACAACTTAAGTTCATTGCTAATTTAGATTTTATTTCTAAAGTCATTTTATTTAACTTTTACTAAGTCAAATTTCCTATCAATTATTCTAATTCAGAATTTGTTTTGCTTAAAAAAATTGTTTAACCATTTTAACAATTGGTTTTACTTACGTTTTCTCACTTTATAAGTTATACAACATAATTATCTAAACTTCCAAATTCATATTATATAATCACTTACTATCTTAAGTTTAAATCCCCATTTCAATAACTTTTCTAATCCGGTTCAAATTATTTAACCTTCCTTCAGTTAAATTTTAATTCATATATTTATTATGCTAACTCAAATTTATTTAACTTTACCAAGTTACATTTTTTCTTCTCATATTATAAGTTCAAAACTCATTTTACTTATATTTATCAATTACAACTTGGATTTTAAATTCAAATTCGTTTTCACAACAAAACTTCGATTTCAATTTACTATTGGTAGCAAATCAATCACATAGAAATTCGAAAATGATACTAATGATGTTGCAGTCATCACCCTTATTATTTTCCAGCAACGGTAGTGAATTCAATGCTTTATATTCTTTTAAAAATCCTTTTATATTTATAAATCACAATTATAACCTTTTATAATTTCACTATTTTACTTTACTTACATAAGATTATTCCAAATTAGTTTATCTTATTTAGATTTATAACAATATAACATCTTTTACTTTAAAAAATAACTTTCAAATTTAACGGGATTCAAATTCTCAAATTCTTAGTTTAAATTCACTTTTATTTATAATTCATATCTATAAATATATTCATATTGTTTCATATTTATATATAAGAATATTTCACAATTGTAAATCATATTAATTATAATTCCATACTTTATAATTTATTTGCTTTATATAATTTATTTTTTTACAACTGTTATTTTCATTTAAATAATTCAACCATGTTTTATTAACTTGTATATTTACAATTTCAAACAACCAAACGATCAGTTTATATACACTTTTATAATCGAGATAAAATTATTTCATTTACCCAATTTAAAATAATACTTTGTCGACTTGCCTCGTTTAAGTGTTTAGAAAATCCTATTGATAATGTGGCGTCCAACATACCAACCAGAATTCACAAACAACTCAACGAATAAGTAAACACAATATAAAACATTTTATATCACTAACAAATACATGCTCATATAGATATAATACATTCAAACTCAATCTAGGATGCTACTGTTCCTATCTATACAGAGCACACATCAAAGCTTAGGAATATACAAAATCTAAGCTCTGATACCAAATGTGACGACCCGCAAATCCATACCCTTTGAATCGTCAATAATCCACACATATCCGACCCAAAAAGCACCGACTCACGGAAAGTCAAGAGAAACAAAAGAAGAGAGAAGAAGAGAAGAAAGAGAGAAGATAGAACCAAACAGAACAATAAAGAATCTCACATCATAGAGGAAAACATAAAATATCATATCAATGATCTTTACAAAGCACAAACTGTATATACATACATCAATCGGAGTTCAACAATCAATCAATAATTATCAGCCTGGACAGTTATAATAACATGTACTCGCAATTGCTGATAATATACAACAACTAAGCACATCGGATAATCAAAACAGATACGTGTATACGAGAATGAAGATCCTCAGCTCCCCCGTCGAAGCTCCAAAAGCACCAAATCTGAACCTGTAAATATACATGGTCTGACCCGAGCATTAAAAGGGAAGAATGCTCGGATTAGTCTGATAAACCAGCGTGAGAAACACACTCAGCTGAATTTATTAAATTACCAAACTTTTCCTTTATCAAAACAAAAGTATCTCGTAAGACACGGCCACAAATAAA
The DNA here is from genome assembly GCA_030765085.1 of Allium cepa. Lineage (NCBI taxonomy): Eukaryota > Viridiplantae > Streptophyta > Magnoliopsida > Asparagales > Amaryllidaceae > Allium > Allium cepa. The sequence continues at coordinate 478,164,714 of CM060937.1, forward strand.
CACGGACATGTTTTTACCTTACGATAACTAAAACATTTCATAACAAATCATCTTATATTATACCGGTGTCTAGTATACAAATAATATTAATCGTAGTTGAAATGGATACCCATATAGCATTTTGAGGCTATCGTTACACCATTACAAACAAACCGCAAGCTCGTAGTGGGGTTTGGATTTCCATTCAAATGACTAGGTGAAGGGACTAGCTTCCGAATAGGTACACCTAAGATGGATGTCCCGAGGCATAGAACACCTGCTCTCTACCAACACAAGACCGGCCAACCTCTATAACTATATGGTACCGAATATGTCATCCTCCGGTCATTACCGACCTTTACCGAGGGCCCTCTAGCATACAAACCATAATAATCAAATACACGACGTCCTAGCATGTAAAGATATATCTAGAAGAGGATGATTATACCCTATTTGGTAGCGACCCACTTAGCCCTTCTAATCAATAACCTGCACAATAGAACGCATATACGTTGGTCCGAAGTGGTTTTCAGATAAATCTGATCGCGGTCTCTTCGCACCAACAGTGCAAAAGCATTTTCCAACCTCACACAGAAACTAAGTCCCATAGACTTATCACGTCTCCAACTTTCAACTTGCTATCCTTCGGCCAAGAAGGAAGCTCGATAGATTGAAGTAATACTCCACACTACACGAATCAACATCCTCAACACAAACAATAATCAAGCCTATACAGAAGGCTAGGTACTAAGTGTACGACTAAATAGTTCCAACATCAAGTCGAGGAACTAAAATAGACAAATTTGGTAGTCGGTTATTTAACTATCAAAGCAAACAAACAAATATCCAACACCATAAACAATCACTAGGCCCTTTTAATTAATCTTTTATTAATTAAATCACATGCCAAATATTCACTCCAAATTATCTTTAAAAAGATATAATCTCAAAACCATTTCAACTTCTATATTGGAAAACATTTCCATATACTTATATAATAATAAGTAATTCACAATTCACTTTATTTTCAATACTTAGAAAATATTCATATACTTAAATCATGATTATGTATATATTTTATACTTTAACCAAAACATTCTCATTAAACACGTTTATTCGGATCAAAACGAATGTTGCGTAAAACATCGTTATGATAACCCAAAATCACTTGTATAGGGATTCGATAAGTAGATAGACATATAAATCTTATGTACTATACAAAAAATTTCCTTTCGAAAATCATTTACTATAAAAACAGTATTATAGTCCATCATTTCCATTCTTTTTGAAAACGTCTATTTCAACAATGAATGTTGAAATCTATGGTTTCGATATTTAACACATTTTAAAACATCTTCCAATCATTTTAATACATTTAAGATATTACTTTCCAAAAATATCCATTTTATTTAAATTATTATTCACTGCCCAAAATTGTGAGTATAATTCTCTAACCAAGTTCATTACTATTGCACATTTAATTAAAGGATAAATCACTGTCCAAAATTGTGATTATATCTTCTTTTCCAAATTCATCACTTCTAAATATTTACTAAAGGATTTTCTAGTGTCCAAAATCGTGGATATAATACCTTTAATAAACTTCTATATTTAACTTGTCTAATTCAATTGATTTCACATTTATAAAACAATGTTTATAAATTCACATTTCTATTTTATAAAAACTTCAAGTTATAAAATCCCTTTATTAACAAATTCCATTTATATCTCATTTACATGCCAAAATCCAATTTATAAGTAAATTACTTATAAATCATTTATTTTCAAATTAATTCGTTTACAACTTCACAAATTATAAATCTTATTTGCTTACAAAATCCATTTATAACTCCATTTTAACACTAATAAAACTCCTTTTACAATTCAATCATTTTGATTTATAAAATATCAATTTTATAAATCTTATATATAAACCATTTATAATAAATCAAAAATTCCAATTTAAACTATTTACGAAATAGTTATCTGCATATCGCAAAAATCATATTATGACTATATTTCACAAAAATCATAATTTTTATAACATTAAAACTATAACTTTTATTTATTAAAAATAAATTCATTTCTTAACACTTTTTAATAAAACAACTATTTTTAAAATCACTTGAACGTCATTTTAATTTGGAAATCATCACTTTAAAATTTTAAATTCCCAAAAATAGGCCCAATGCTGCAACGGCACTAAATATATCAATCACGACATCCAAAACATCATATATCATATGATAACAGCATATATATCAATATCTGTAAATAAAGCCAATACTAGCAAGGAATCCAGTATGGTCCCTGCAACCTGTCATCTACAACACATATACATATTAGAAATATATGTATAATGTCCGCTTCGAGGCTGACGCGCGTACAAAGGGTCATCCGCTCATACATGGGAACATATAGGGTTTCATCTGCTCCAATAGGAAGAAATATATCCAAATACCAATTAATATATAGATAATATATCATATCTTATCCACATAATTATCAATCAGCATAAATAATATTATTCTCGTTTATATAAAAATATCAGTGAGTCAGAAAGAGTGAGTTGTACTCACAATGGTTCCAATAGCAGTTGCAGTGTTTTATTCTGAATAAATTTTTTACCCAAAATTTACACTAGCTCCAATCAACTCCAAAACTTGTCTTAAAATGTAGTGCTTGTCAATAAGGACCCAACGCAACTTGTTTCGTCAAAAATGGACCTCATATGACAAAGTTATGCAATTTTAGAGTTTGTACAATTTTAATATATATAAATTTCACAATTTTTATTTTTTTACCCTAAAATTCATCGTGGCCGCACGTTTTCGAAAATTAGATCTAGGCCGTTGTTTTTTTGTTTCTTCTTCCATGAATGAACAACCAGGCTTCACGAAACCCATCCTTACGTCGATCATCCCCATGCCGCTCCACCCATTGACGATTAGAGGTCGATTGAACCACACCAACGCGAGTGCCTATGCGAGACACGCCATCGGCCAGAGGCCAGTTGAACTTGGTTGTGCCACATCTCGATTTTCATGCATAAAGGTCAAATGTACGTGGCTCATTTGCCAATGACCGGTTTCGTTTTAAACGATCATAGCCGTTGAACAGCTAGATCTCATCGTGCTCTTTCATTTTGTAGTTGGAGCTTTCTCGTAAAAGTGGGTGGATTAGAAGAGATCGAGGGGGAAAGGTAATGATTTTCTAGCCATTGAATATAACATGGCGGTTAGCCCTAGTTGCTTTAGGTTTTAGTGAAAATAGAAAAAAGTTGGCCTTTTATAGAAAATTCTTATACACTATTCATCTGATTTTTTTCCGAACTCCAAACGTAGCCTGCCACCTGGAATTTATAATATTTTACCCCTATTTCAAACACAATGGAACATATATTGGGAGCCAATTCGATTGTATTTGGAAGATAAGTTTTCAAATCGAATTATTTAAATTAAAAATTGACTTAAACATATTTCTACGCGTTTTAGCTTCCTCCGGACAAACCGTAAATCCGATTGACATGTAATTTGAAAATCTACAATAACATAACATTACAGATCCAATGAAACTAGTTTCATCGAAATCCGAGACTGTGTGAAAACTGGCTATTTTTACACGTTAATTAAATATTAAGCTATTCAATTTCTACAAATTAACTTTTAATTTGATTTTAAAATTCCTCTAACATCATTCTAATTCTAATAGAACTTAATTCAACTTTATAAATCATTTTTATTCACATCAAATTCAAATCTCATTATTTCAGCAATTTAAAATATTAAATTAATAATTTAATTATCCGATTAAATCACTATATTCGAGATATAAGTTATCTAGCTTATAAAATTTACTTATGAATATTTAAAGTTAATTAAATATCCTAATTTCGAATGAATGAAATTCTAGGTCGTTACAACGAACAGATTTCGAACCTCCACATAATTGCATAAGTCTTCTGACAAATGCTAATGTTGTCCTCTCCCTTGGACTATTCCTCAAGACAGATAGTTCCACATGAAAGCATCATTCAAAATATTAATGCTGAACTTTCCCTTGGATTTAACATTAGAATAGATAGTTCAACTCTATAACATTCCACTTTACAACTGCTTCTAGAACGTAGATCTTGTATTCGGTTTAGAAGTGGATATGGATTTGAGTTATCTCATGCAAGTATACTCTTCCCACTTACCGGGCTCTCCAAAACCAATCAATGAATTTTCGGTTGACTTAATCCTGGTTCCCATAGAAGTAAGCGAAAGCTAGGGAAGTTTCATACTAATATTCCTTCCCAGGGGTTCTCATTGGTGTGAAATCTAAAAGTCTTTCGTGAACTTCTGAAGTCAATATTTACTCGAGTTCGATAATTGACTAATCAATTATCTAGTCAAAAACAATTTCTTATACATATCACGATTCGTACGCTTAACTCGTTTCCTATATTCCAGCTTAACTATTCCTCATTCAAGAGTGAAGCCAGGTAAGTTAGAGCATTGGTTGCATCAAAACATTGGCTAGACACTTCATTATTGAATCTCACAAATAGATAAGTTTCTACCTCGTCTGCTTTTAGCGCTAAGTATAGTATTAATGATTTCCATAAACAAGTAAGAAATCAACACGATTTACACATTTTTGACATTTTTTGACTTACTATTCCTTGGTTAAGGGGGAAATAGGTAGGTTAGAGCTCGATTGCTCTGTCACTACTCAACATCAATCTTAACTCTCACAAATAGGTAAGCCTACTTCGTCGGCTTTTAGTGTCAAGCATAGTTAACTACTTTCCAAACAAGTAATTAAATAATTAATCATTTGGCCATTTTCCAATTTTAACCCCTTTATAAACCTTTTTTTATACTTTTAAAATACTTTAATTATAATAGGTTTTAAAACATTTATCTAAAATATTACTTTAAAATAACAACTTTACAATTTTCCTTAAAACTTGAAAAACCATGTTTTCTATATATTTCAACAAAATATCCTTTCGTTAAAAATTTACAACTAATTCTTAAAAATTCATAAATATTTAAGACCACTTTTGAAATACCCTAATATAAGTTAATAAATACTTGTAAAAATAATGAAATAAAATAGTTAAATTTAAATACCTTTTCAAGCCATTTAAAGTCCAAAATCAAGGCTAAATGGGGCAGTTTTGCAGAAGCAAAGTTTTAATCACTTTTCGAGATGCTACTTAATTTTTTACTATTCAACCTTTTAATGGAAACTAATATACATATAAAAAACTATAAATATTATAAGAAATCCTTAAGGATCTCTCTACAAAGTTCTATAGATATCGCTAAAAACTAGGCAATTCATGACTGCATCTATAAAGACTATCGCTATAAGTGCACTTTCAAATCCGAGTCCGATCTAAACCAAAGTCCATCTATAACCTATGTGCTTTGTTCAAGGCCTATTCATATTTCATATAAGTCCATTCAAGTCCATTCCAAGTTCGTTCAAGTCCATGTATATGGATTACATGTGTCAGTTTCAAAGCAAGAATTCAAACCAGTGTTTTAACATATGTTAACAACAATTCAAACAACTTAAACACAATCAAACACAAAAATATACGTGTTATATTTTCATTCAAAGTAAATGTTGACTCGCCTTTAACCCAACAACTAACCAAGATCCAAGCGTCTAAGTCTAACCTTAACTTGGCAACACCTTTCCCTCATCTTTCCTTGCCTTTGCCTTGCCTTGCCTCCAAAACCTTAAGTTTCTTACGGCCTTCCTCCTAAGGTGAGAGTGGCTTTGCCACTTTAACTTCCATTTAGGTAGGATGGTTTGTAATGTGGTAGTAAGGCTTGACTCCATATTTAAGGTGATTTAGATTTGATTTGCAAATATTTTCCTTTAGGAAATTATGAAGAGGAGGAAGAATAAGCCATGGAGTTTCCTATAAGCTTTGTGAATCTGTGGTTATAACTCTAAGTCATGTCTCTCCTTTTATTGGCTACGAACAGTGCTCTTTTAGCTTGCCTTCACCCCCCTTATGCCATGGAAGCTTTACCTCTCATGACTTCTCCTTTAAGTCAATTCTCATTTATGCTAATTACATTTTACCCCTCTCGTGATAATATCTCTTATCCTAGAGGAAGCTTCTAGGACATTCCAAGCGATAAATTGATTTTTGGTCACATTATTGATTTTCCATCAGTGAACATATTTCTATAAATAATTTTCAAAAACAAGTTTCTTATCATTATTCATTAATTAAATAATGTCTAATAAGTTTATAAAATCATATTTACAACACTTAATTATATTTCAAAACATTACAATATTCGAAGACGAAGTGTTCGAATTTCAGGGTCATTACATTAACCAACATAAAACTATCGAGTGAGTCATTCAATAGTTTTCCAACAACTATCAGTATGTAAACCCTTCGGGCCCTCAGTAGTCATAAGTAATACACCTGTCCAACGTTTGGAGAGCACTACATACTCTAGTTTTAATGGATTTATCGATTTCCAATGTCGATACAACTTGAGTTGGAATATTTACAATGGTGTGTTTAATTTCATTGTGATTAATTACTCATGGTTAAATTTTTTTAATTACTATGATAAAATAAATCATTTATGGATTTTGTGTTAAAAATACTATTACTTAAATTAAGTAATTAACATTACATATTATATCAAATATATAATAGAAATAAATTACCTTTTATTTCGATCAAGATTGGTTATCAAGTTAGATATATACAACATGTTGCATGATTGCCCCTAGGGTATACCCCTAACCCTATCCAGATTATCCTTAGACTAAAATAATTATTTGGTAAAATGAACCGCTCTAGTTTTTTTGTTATTCCAAACATCTTTACTTCATTCCTATATATATCATTCAAGGTCTTTCAATACCTTCTTTTAGAATTCTTTTAACTATGAACTAATGATCCCTAATTTTGAGACCCGATAATGAATACCAAAGTGTTATGATATTTATAATCTTATTTCCATTTGATAATATGAGATCCATTTTTTCTATGTTTCTAATGAAAAAAGAGTCATAGTTCCTAAAACACTTGTCGTAAACTATATCAAATACCCAAAGTTTCCATTATAGAGAATAAATATAATATAAAACATGAAATTACAGGATTGATATATGATGATACCATAATGAATAATAAGAGTTTATGTTACATAATTTTTTGCATAGCAAAATGAATAGCATAATAATGTACCTTTTATAGTCGTTTGTTCATCTTTTCGTAGAAACATGATTCAACTTCAACCCTCAACCTACTTAAATGAGTACTTAAGAGTTTAAGCAGAAAAATAAAAACCTTGAGTTAGACATAAACCCAGTATGAATAAATCATACTTAATAAATCATAATCTAAACAATACATAGTGAGATCATGCTACAAAGTTGAACTTGTTCCCCTTAAGTCTTAGCAAATCACAATATTAGCCTTAACAAAATGTAACTAAGGTTCCAGGTTTTTATGTATAAGCATACATGTCACTATTTGCCTAAGTTATCTAACTTTATGTAAATAAAGTGTTCTAAGTTCCTACCTGCACATCATGCATTTAAACATGGTAAAGTATTTATTTGCAATCATTGAAAGTCCTTACTTTCATTATTACTACTTTAATAGCAAAAACCAAAGGTCCCAACAATTAGTATTCAACATTCAAGTTGTTGGAAAATATACCAAAGATTCTTACCATTAACATTTAACTTTGACTTACTCAAACACACACACACACACACATACATACATACTTACACACACATATTAGTGTTCCTTCTATAGAGAGGCTACTCTTTATGCCTTTTCAGTCATCTATCATAACATATGACCAATCGACTGTTATTTACCATCACCTTTCTATATAAAGTACCTACTCAATTAAGTGAGCATCCCCACTTACTACCTAGCCACACACTTTCTTTCGATACCATTTCAAGGTAGACCCATGCATTTAGATTTCGATTATGTTAATTTAGGACAAACAAGCAACAACCTAAGGGACTGCAATAACTAAGTATAAACCATCGATCTTAGGGGTACTCCCCAAGCATTGAAACTTTCCATTTATCTCATTATTTCGTATTTTGGACTGTATTTCATTTTCTATTTTGTTAAGGGCAACTCTCTAACATATTATCCATCTCCACTTAGTTTATCACTTGTACATTCATGGTCCCCTTTTGGATCCTAGGTTTGTTTCTAGACTTTCTACTCATGCTGCTTTGGATGAAGAAACAACTACTCAATAGCTACCCTATGTCAATCATTACTTAATTTCTAGGGTTATTCGTTAAACAAAGTAGATTCCTTACATAGTTTTTTTGGGTTATTTATATTTTTGTATTCATAATTTATTGCATCTCAGTTTACCCAGGTTATACTGAAGGTCCTTTCTCAATATTTGATTCCCCAATATAAATTATTTTCTCGCAATCAATTCTAGGTTATTACGACGGTATGTAGTATACGAAGGATTTACTTAGCCTATCTAGCATCATACGGAAAAATCCTGGTTACAACACCCTTTATCTTTAGGCTTGTATTGCCCAACACAAAATTTCTTTGCCCGTTAGGCGTCTCGATCTCAGTTATAGTGGCAAACTATGGTCCTCGTATCTGCTCTACTTTCTTCATTGACCGTGCCTTAGCCTTCGACATTAGCTCTTCAAGTGGTCCTTAATTGTTTAAATATAAAGCACTTAACCTATGTTACTAACTCTCATCATTTACCATCTTCAGTTCTCTACTCACGATGTCTTAGGTCTCGCTACTAAGTTTGCTAGTGCTTACAGATTACATCTATCCATTTATCTTCTAGATCTATGTTCTTACACATTCTTCCCTATTATGCCCTATGCATTGTACTTATTGAGTTATAAGTGGCTAATACAGTTAGCGTTCGTACTCAAATTCATAAAAACATGTTGGTCAAAATTTCTGCTCCATTTTAGGAGCATAATCTTTTAACAAAACCCAATTTTTACTGATAACCTCCCTAACACTACAAGAGCTTTGGCTAAAACGATTTCTCTTTAGAAAGTCTTTCAAATTTGGAAAATTCCTAGAAAATTCTAATAAATTTCTAGAATCATGATTTTCTCCCCATAAATAACTCTTTTAAGGAAAAAGGATAACGTTTTAAAACTCTTTTCTTCATTTAAAAATTATTATCTTTTTCAAAATCCATATAAATTGTCAATAATTTGTATTATTACCTTTACCATGATAATTGCATTTTCGCAAATCATATGCTTGTTATATTAATTCAAATAAAGTTTTCTAACAAAAAACTTTTGCATTTTGGGGTGTAAGTCCTCTTTCTTATTCATTAAGTCTTGTTATAACTCCATTTAACCCTTTAATGATATTTCATTCACAAACATGTAAATCAATTTGCAAACATAATACTTAAGCAAATCTTAATTATTGAAGCATATACTTTGTATTAAGGTAATGTTACCCACTTAAAGTCAAAGGTAAAGGTTTTTTAAGGTCTTCCTATCTCTTCTCTCCCTAAAGTTGCTTGTTTTAATCTTCTTCTTCTTAATTTTCGATTGAAATTTAATAAGATGCTATTAAATTATTTTTGAAGGTTTTTATTTACTTTGAGATAATGAGAGATATTGAAATGATATGGTAATAAAGGCGATATATTTTCAAATTTAAATGGAATTCAGCCATGGCCTATCAAGGAAATAAATATTATTTGCATCACTTTCAATCATTCAATTTATTATTTTTCAAAACAAAATCTTAATTAATTACTTCACTTATAACTAATTATACTTGACTAACCTAAAATCCTTTAACCCATATTAACTTATTATCATGTCATTTTATTAATCATATTAAACTGATGTCATTGGTCTGTTTAAAGGTATATAAAATAGAAATTGTTATAGGCTCCCTTTATAGGTATTTCATCCGTAAAACTTATTTACACACCAAAAACAGTTAAGAAGAGTGCAACTATAAACAAGTACGTGTTGATAGAGTCAAGGATGTACCCTAGGGGTATTTCAGTTTTTATATAACATAACTACTGTATAAGAATCTTGGTTGAAATAAAGTTTGCTTTTAGTTTTGTTTTCAATTTGATGCACTGTTATATTATGATATAAATAATGATCCAAATAAAATAGACATATAAAGGTAGAAAGTACTCAAGAAAAGCATTTAATCGATTATAATTGTAATTGTGTTTCTAACCATATATTTTGATTCACATATTTAAATAATTGTCCATAAATTATTTCTAGTCAGTATGTATTGAGAAAAGGATATCGACATATCTGCTGAGGCCAGGATATGTAATTTCATCGATGCTATGGATGGTAAATAACTCATAACCATCGGAAAACTAAGGAATTGTGCACTTGTGGTTGTTTGGAGCAATCACAGAATGACAATTTTTCCATAGGTAAATAGAAGAAAGTTAAAACATAAGATCTCATGTAATGATGTGTAGCGGTTTTTAGACTTGAGGGTACAATTAATCTTAAATATATTGACCGTAGTTTGATTATGGGAATTCATATGACGCCATGATCATGTTACAATAATGGTTGGGCACACATTCAACTACGTATAGTGAAACACTACTCAAGAGTGGTTTTATCTCCATCGTTATAAAATGTTAGTATCACATTAATCGATAGTCAACTTAAAGTCAAAATCTCAAGCTTGAGTAATACTATTAATCGGTAAATGTTATTGGATTGAACCAAGGGTCTTAAAGTAGTACTATGCAATATATTGTTAAATTTTTGACTATTGACAAAACTTTTGATATCTTAGTGACATAGTGATAATGAAAAGAAAACATGCATAAAATATTGTTACTTAGGTAAACCAGATTTTACCTATAGGATCTATAAGAAAATGAACTTGTACCCGGTACTATATTTCAATAAAATCCATGTAGGATTTAATATTAAAAGTGCTTAAATACTAACAAGGACTGATTCACACCAACGAGTCAACAGAACCATATTGTTAGTAATTTCCAAGTTCAACTTATTTAAATAATTTACAAATGCTATAAATTAGTAGTGAATATTAATAGAAATGTTGTATTAATTGTTATTACGTGTTTTAATTATTTATTTAAGCAAGCAAAATTAACTCAAATAATGTATAATTTTTATATTATATTAATTAAATATATGGGTTGAAATATATATTTATTTAATTGATATATGTTATATTAACTAGACCCAACATCATGTAATTTATCCATAGATTTGAACGACCATGAGTTGTGGAGGAATGGAGGGTTTGAATATTTTGACTAAATGAACTATAGAACAAAGATAAGAGAAAAAGGAGATAATTTGGATATTTTCTTGTCATAATGCCACCTTTATTTCTCAGTTTAAACATATAACTAAAAGTAAAAAACCTTAGAGTTCATTGCCTAAAAGATGAAGCCTATACATGAGATTTGAAAATAAAGTTGGAAGGAAGATAGAATAATACGCAAAGAGGAAAAGCTAGCACTACAACGTGTCAATAAATGGCTAGATTTAGAGACAAAAAATCTTATTTAAGATTTGAATTTCATTTTTGTATGTATGTATGTATGTATGTATATGTATGTATAGTGTGCATGCGGTATATTTATTGTTGACCTACATCTAAAAATTGATTTTTGTTTTGAATAAAATTTAAATTTAGAGACACACACAATTATATATATATATATACATATGTATAATAGCTTTTTCCATATATACTATTAGTCTACAATATGCATAAATATATTTATAACTAAATAATATATATATTACAATACTTTATATACATTTTTTAACAAAGTTTAGTATTAAATATTAGGTTCCTTTTTCATTTGGTTGAAAAAAACTTTTGGCTTAAATAATACACACACATATATTCATAGTTTAGCAATGTTGCAAAGTTTACTAAATTTAAAATTAAATTTTAGATATATAGTGCACACACACACACACACATATATATATATATTTAAACCAAATTTTTTTATATATAGTTGGGCCTAGTTTATATATATTTGTATGTATGTATGTATGTATGTATAGATAAAAAATATTATTTATATATACATACATTTATATATGTATATATATATATATTATATTTAAAAATAGTAATTTTTTTATGCCGTGACCTTTGTATATATATTAGTTATATATGGGCCAAAAAAATTGTAATACATACATACATAGATATATTTGTGTATATATATATATAAATATGTGTGTGTATATACGTATGTACGTATAAGTATGTAAGTATGTAATAAATATAAATTATACACTTCACATATGATATAATCATAAATCCTAATAATGGCATATGTATCACATATTATTTATTTCATGAACTATATAGGTTATAATATATTTCAACGGTATACTAGATTACATGATTATCTTGTACGTGTTATCTTTTGTATAAAATAAACGTAAGTCAAATAAATGAATCGAATTAATTTTACACAGAACCAAAATTAGATATCATAGTTGAAATTAGAAACAAATTAATTTCAAAACACAAAACATACTTTTATGGAAAATACTTTAAATACGATCTAATGTGAAATATCATTCATGATAGCATAAAGTAATATTTAGTGTAAAATTAATAAATGGAAAACCTTTTTAAAATTGCCATTTTCTCCACTACCAATGCACCTGATTCAACACTTGTAAATAAACAATCACAAGATAAATTTTTATTACACTGAAAGAACATATTGGTTATAACATCCCAATGTCATAATTCTATCCTTGGTTTCCTACATAAAATCATTGTTATCAGTACTTCATTATACCTTAACCCTTGGCATAAATTTATTCTTAAACTGTATATTATCTCAGTTAATGATTTATAGGATGCCTAGCTACAACAATTTTAGGTTTGACTTCTAAGTCTTCAAAAGCACCCGGCTCAATAATTGTTCCGGGGTCATCAACATATTTCCTTAGAAGTAAAATACGAACCATGAAACACATCGTTATCCCAACTAATGTTCTTGGCAGTTCTACCCGGTATGAAGTTTTTGTAATCCTTTCTGTTATTTGGAATGGTCCAACATATCTTGAGTATAACTTCTCAGTCTTACCAAACCTCATTTTTCCTGCTATCAAAGGCACTTTAATTGGCGCTTGATCACCCATCAAGAGTACTAAGTCTTTTCTTCATATGCCCACATAACACTTTTTTAAGATCGAGCTTTCACCGTCCGCCCTCCGATTAACTCAATCTTCTTGTTCGCTTCTTTTACTAAGTTCGAACTGAGTATTAGCCTATCATCAATTTCGACCCAGAATGCTTGGGGCTTGTACGGTCTTCCATATAAAGCCACTAAAGGTTCTATACCGATACTTGACTGATCGATCCTATTTTATGTAAATTCTACTGAGTGTAGGTGATCTTCCTAAGATTCATTGAAGTCTAACACAAGCTATAAACAAGCCTTTTAGTATCCTATTCACCATCTCGGTTTTGTTTATTAGTTTCAAGATAGAACGTAGTGCTCATGTCAAGCTTGGTATTTAAAGCAATCTGTTAGATCCTCTAAGATTCCATCGTGGATAATGGATCTTGGACACTCATGTTACTTCTAAATATCCTTTTGGGTTTAAAATGCCAAACACCTAAGAATAGAGATCTGGTAGAGGAAAGCATGTTAAGTTCTTATTCTTATTTAAATCACGAGTTACAAGCAGACATACTAGAAAGTATGAAATAAAGTGAAAGAAAGAAATGACATATATAACTTTTATAGTTGTTTGATAAGCTCTATCCTGCATCCACTTTACATTTTTTATTATGGTCTTCGATATACAATTGCCATAATTCTTGCTAGATTACTCTAGATCACTAACAACAATTGCAAATAGTCAATTTACAAGTTCAGCAAAGCTCTAGCCTCCCTAGATCTTAAAAGATATCTATTCAATCTCTTGTGGTTGTCACTGAATGTAAATCTAATTAGTTGAGATATGTAGTAGTGTCTGCAGATGTTTCCTTATTGTCTAAAAGTTTTCTTGAAGCCTTTCCCTCTGATTCTATCAAGTATAGATGCTCTTGGATTTCTCTACCTAAATGGCCAAGCTAAAGGGTATTTATCAGTGTATTCCTAAGGCTAGGAGGCTTTGAGAATGTTGTATGGAGATGGGAAATCATCTTGGTTTAGACCTTCAAGTCTAGGAAGAAGGCCAGGTCCATCTAGGCCTGTTATTAGCAGGTAGAATTTTAGTCAGCACTATTTTGGTCGGTCCTGACCAAAACTCTATCGGATTATTTACATAAATCGGTAGGTCTCTAGGTGCTTGGTTGTAAAATAGCATTTTCAATTCTATACCGAGCACATCTACACCGAAGAAATTTATCTTGTCATATCCGATGCCTTTAGCGCCGCATTCGAGAATTTTTTTTGTTATTTTCTCTATCTTTCCTTTTACGCATATTGCTTCGATCTGCTAAGTTCAAAGTTCCATAGTGGCACTTCTAATAGTTGAACATATGGCTTTATATGGTCGACTTTTACTTGCTAATGGTGAAGATAATGTTTCAGATGTATACGTACATCTCTCCTCATCCCCTTCATCTATGTATCTTAACATTTTTGTACCTTTGAGATAAATTGTAACATTCGAACGCTAGCATTTACTAAGCATTTATTTCGAAGATTGCCAATATCCAAAACATACAACCATCCTTTCTTTTGAAGCATTCCACTTCCGTCCATAATAGAATATTTCAGACCTTCAACCTCAGTACTTATTTTTAGATGCCTCGGCTAATATTGGGTTTTCTCTTTACTTTTTGGATATTTTATCTATCAATACCATATGAACTTCAAAGAAAAACACCAATGTTGAAAGTATTTTTAGTCGATATATGGTGCATGACATGCATATTCGGATAAAATTTAACAAATATCGAAATGTATCCAAGCAATAATCTCAGAGTTTTCTTAAAAAAACCCATAAGTTCCCTCTTTATCCTTAGACCAAGCTATGACTCAATCTGACTACCTTCAAAGGATCACCTTTACTCATATGCATAGTCTCCATCTGCTTAACTAGTCCAATCCTCACCCCTTTCGGGTCCTTCATAGGATTCACCTCTTTATGCTCTTCATCGATGAACCCAATCTAGGGCTCGAACTTTAGTTATAATGCATCTTAAGATTTAATGCAATGAGGCTTTTGTACATTCTTTCCTTTCTCCCTATAGTGAGCTTTTTTTAGATTAGCCACATAATATTCTTTTCCAACACTTTGGTTTTCTTTCACCACTCCAACTCTACAACCTATTGAAACTTAATAGTTGAACACCATATAGCTAAGGCAATCCTAAAATCAGCAAGGGTTGGTTAGCCTAATATTTCATTGTACATCGAAAGTTCATCTATTACCACAAACCTTTCCACTGACACAACCCCATAGGGTTTTTAACTAGTCCACACCATTTTATTTATACATTATATTCAAGATGTTTCCTCCTTAGTAAATCCTTTAAGTGGAGAAGTACATAGTGGAAAACCCTTCCTATTCAGTTTCATCTCATTGGACTCTTGTCTGAACGTAATATTTATCGAGCTTTTGCAATTCACCAGCACTCGATGAATAGTGGTAGACCTAATCCACACCATTATAACCATAATGTCAAACTTTGGGCCATCAACTCCTTGAGCATCTTTATCTCTGAAGCAATCTCATCATCTAACCTACGAATTGATTGGCTGATGAACCATCCTCTAATGCATAGCAATTTGTTGTCGGTGCATGCTTAAAAAACTCCCATACGTCCCCATAATATTCTATCTTTTGTGTACGGTATAAAGACCTTTGGAAATAGTAATTATGATTAAATAATTCCTAAATGAATATGGACCATCTCCCCTCGTCCTTTCTCCATCACTTAGAGGTAGCTACCTCGATGGTTGGTCATTTCTATTTTTGACCCCAATGGATTTTTCGCACATTGTAATAACAATTTACTTTTGACTAATTCCTCAATTACGCCCTTCCAATGGTGAAAATAATTGGTATTGTTCCCATGTATCTTGTGGTAGCGACAATTCCCAGACCTATTTTCCTTTTCGATTGTCTATTGCGAGGAGAGCTTCTAATACCACACCTTATTACGGTTGGCTAGGTTAATATTTTCCACAGATTCTGTTAGCTCTATATTTTTCCCCTTTTGCATGCCCTGAACCTCTTCCTTTTGGCATCTCTCTTTCAACCATGATTGTTTCCTTTTCTTTGTTGTTTTCATTTCTACCGCACTTATTCTCATCCTATGTATTTAAGAAAAAACTAGATAGCTCTCTCTTACACATGCGAACATTTAACCTTTATTCGCTTCTGCCACTTTACTTATTTGCTTTGTTAAAAAAATTACTTAAGAGTTTTTGGCCTCTTCATCATTGGCCACTTTCCAAACTCTATATCTGTACTAACACTTCAACTTCGGCTATCGACACCAGGTTGTCAACCGGATTCTTAACTTCTATATTTGTAGGAATGAACCTCTTCAAATATACATTTAAAGTCTTAACACTTCATTCCTTCACATTAGCTAACAAAATCACATCTTTGTGTTTTAGCGTATGCACACTAAACTGACTTAAGAATTTATTTTCTAATTAATCATATAATCTTATCGACCTTGACTCAAACCTATAGAACCATGTAGTTGTTAACACTTCTAAAAGTAATGGAGAATGCTTAGATTTTATGTGGTCCAATATAGGAGCACCATCCATGTGCTAAATATTCCTTAGAAAATGTTTTGTTAGATTTGTTAATCCATTCTAAAATAGAATTGTTGGCGTAGTAAACCTATGGGGCTACACTTCCCATTATCTCAATCGTAAAGGATTTCAAACTATATTGGACACTACTCATCATCGTAATTCTATCTTTGGACAAATTTCTTTTCGTCCATACTTCCTTTACTTTGGTGATGGTGGTGGCCATTAATTCTGGCTAGTGACCATGATGGTCACTATCCAAACATTCACAGTTGGTGGCATGATGCTCAGGTCTCCTTATCTTTGGGGAGTCTATTTCTCTGTGGCTTCTTTTCCATATCATGTTACTTTTGATGGCTATCCCTCTGGGTGTATAACCCGTATTTTTACATATCGATAGGTAAGTAAAATTAAATACATAACCAAATGAATTAAAATGGGCTAAAACTTTAGGGAATATTGTAAATTAACATTTTTTTGATTTAGAATAAAAGTAAACATTTTTAAACTAGAGAACTTATATATATCAGTAATACATTTTGATAGGAGTCGAATTGGACCTAATTCTAATTCCAATTGAAAGATTTGATAGCTTTCTTTTTTTATAAAGTAGTTATAATGATGATTTGGTCAAGCCGCTTGAGAGATAGGCCTGTTTCAAGTTTAGACGATTTAGGTTGATATTGTAATATAGCCTAAAAAGCCTGGTTAATTATGGAATTTCGAGGGTAATTAGGGTCAGAGCGGCCATCCTATCATTTTATTCATAGATCTATACTTCCCAAACCTCCATTAAACATATCTCTATCTAAATCATCATGAACGTTTACTATTGTGAGGCCTAAATAAGAGATTAAACGAATCAACTTATAAGAATCATTAAAGGTCAAACTAATTATCATTTGATAAAGGGAACTTTTGTCTACTTCACCGTCCATTAACGGTTTGCATCGATTTAAGGCTGATTTGATCATTTTTCCATTAGTAAGCGAGAGCTTTATTATTACTACTATTATTGTTATATATGATATGATGTAAATATGTTTAAAAGTGTTTTGGATCCATTTTTCAAACTAAAACTATGATTTATAAATATGATTTGACTTGTATGGTAGACAAAAATGTATTCAAAGAAATGTATTTTAATGATTTTGAACGGTTTAACTCATGTATTCAAATAATATGGGTTCATATGCATGTTAGTCATATGTTAGAATATTTATGTGACTTTCATTCTTGATATGATGATTATTTGCTATTATTATGCTTGCATTTTGTACATTTGGATTGATGGAGGTGATTTATTCTATGGACAAAGAACTTCTGATTGCATAGGAAGGATATTACAAAGAGGTCCTCAATGGTATGCATAAGGGTGAGAGTTCGTAATTATGGAATAATTTTGATGGATCAGCTCTAGAGTGCTTGGAGTTGATCGCTACAAACAAGAAATGCACATAAATCAAAAGGGCCATTGAGAAGATGAAATGTTGACAGGGATGGAGTAGGAAAATTATTTAACTAAATATGACTAAGTGATGGATCAATAACGATCCATAGTAGATCGATATTACTCCATGCCAAGAGTTGGATACTTAGCATTTTTGAAGTTAGAGGCATGAGGGATTGATTGTTGACCAAAAACATGAAAAATTGGCTAAGTATATGCATCGACATTGATCCATAATGGACCGTCATCGACCAACCACTTTAGAAAATTTTGGATCCTAAAGCTAAGTCATAGGGATAAGAGCCAAATTTGACTAAGTGTATGGGTCGGCATCAATCCATGATGGATCTGCGCCAATCCATTATATAATAGCTAATTGATGAGAGCAATAGAGGATGGTTAGTTGAAGCATTTGGGGAACATCCGGGCAATCAAGTTTTATATAATAATGATTTGTATAATGGAACAAGGGGGTTATACTATCGTTACACATGCCAAGGAATCGTTGATGGCTAAGGCTTTAATGTATGCTCATAAAGAAGGAGTAAGTATGGAGTGGATCATCCAAATAATTATGTATCATTGAATCTTATGACACTAGTCTAGTTCCTAGTTGCCTGAGTGGGAAAGGATACCCACATTGATGGAGCTGCGATGTTGAATCATTGCTGACCTTATGATGTTAGACATTTGTTTTATCATGTATCAAAGTGCATTGTAAGTAAAAGAGACGCTTGATCACATGATGGTTTGTATGGTTGTCTATGTGATGAAGGCATTATGGAATCTAATACCCAAAACCTAAGTACATGCTTAGATGGAGTAGTAAACTATACTAATGATAGTAGATTAGCATATACCTTCTTTATTTTTTATGCTGCTGGATGTAGGAGCATGTGAGATAGGACTTTCTATACCATATTACTCTTATTTACGATATATATAGACTTTATATCTATTTTTGAGATTATAGACCTCTCATACCAGATTGTTATTTACCCTAAGGTTATTTTCATTTCTACAGTGCTACCTTTACTTGAGTATATTAAGTACCAATGCTAGAGGGAGGTTGTTATAGCTGTAGTTCTCTCGTCTTTGAGCATCACCCTTAGCATCATTCATTACTCGACTTCACTCGACATCACCTATATTGGGATCCATAAGTGCCGGTCATGAAAGAGTTAATGGTATGTCCAAGGATTAATTATGTAAGTGTTGTATATATACAACTCTGTAATCAATCTTGCTCGTATAAAGGTGTCCATTTTCCATTTACTTTATTGTATTGTGATATAAATAATTACATAATTAACTTAAGGTATATAACTAACAAAATCCTTAAATAAAATGTGATGTAATTGTAGTTGATAATAGTTACAATCGTGAGTTAGTAACCAAAAAATGAAATAATTCTTTAATGTTCTTGATTAAGATGTTTAGAGAAAGGATATCAATACATCCATTGAGCCAAATTGTGTAACACTTTCTAATGTGACGAACATCCTACACTTCTAGTATCTAAGTATAACTTGTAGAGTGTACTGCCATGGTACTCGACCGATATAGGATGATTATCAAGAGATAAATTTAAAACATATCCAAAATAGAACCTGTTGTATATCTCATAATGCAAGGATAAAATATAATAAGCAACACAATGTAAAACAGGTAAGACAGTAATAACTCAAATGTGCAATATAGTCACAGTGCAACAGGTTCATAGTACCTATACAACACTATCACAGATTTTATATATCAAATAATAAACACAAATTTATCGATTCTATATAAAGTAAAGCATTGATAAAGCTCCATAGTGTTGCACATTGAATGGTAATATTTACTAAAGTATAAATATAGATAACCGCCAGCTTCCTGCTCATTCACTGAACAGCTCCATGCACTATCTTAGACCGAATATCTAGTCTACTCATTTAAGAGTACTCGAGACAATTGGAAGCAAAACATAAAATATCGAGTAAGACAACAGTCTGACATGAGTGATAAACAACCTCAAGATACTATAAAGTCGATATAGTAAAGTATAAACATAGAGTATAAAGAGTTATAGGTGAATATCCCAGCATCCAACAAGTTAGCACATAACACTATATATGCTACAATATTATCATCACTAGAAAGGTACATTACACAAGCATAACAACAAGTGTCAGGATACTTCTCCCGATAGTACTCAAGTCATGAGACATCCATCGAAATCATATAGCAATCACACCAATAAAAGTAATATAACAAATACATGGTAAACACGTAACAACAATCATCATTAAGGTCATTAAGGTCATACTTTGCCCGATCATCACTAAGGAATCACATCACCACCATAATGCACTCGAATATGTGAAAAATCGTATGACCATCATCAAGGTAGGCCAGACCATCATTAAGGCCCAGGGTACACAAGTGAGCATCCTCACTTACCATTTGCCTTACTATACACACATCATATCCAGAGTTATCGATTATCCCTTCAAAGCACAATTTGATACAGGAGAAATCCAAGTCCTACCACATCGCTTCACATTATCGAACATGCCTCCTGGAACCATCACGAAATCCATATAAACTTTTCATCTAAAGTATTCGGCAAAAATGATTCACATCATTGATGCGTCAAAGTCTAGAAAACCTCTAAACGTACGACAAGTTATAGATGCCCCACATCAAATGTGGAGATTCACTTGTTCAACATATGAAATCAATTATAAACACGGTCAAAATACACTTACATTAAGTTCAAATTTTAAAGATAATGGACCGTTGGTATAAAATTAAAGACTAAGATCAATTTAAGCAAAAAGAGAAAAACCTCACATAGGATTTTAAATAAATACACTCAACATTGAATAACACATCTCGATTACATATGGTCTAATAAAATAAATAAAATATCTTTAATTTCTCATATATTGATAATTATTAAACCCATAAAAGGAATATAACAGTATTGTAGGAATTTTTTAAGTAGAAAACCAATTCTGTTTTTACCTCGTTTCCTCTTCTTTGTTTCTACCAACAAACTTTACCAAAGGCATGGAATGGGAAAAAATGTTCAACTATGCTTGGAATGTGCCAATTTCTATATTCTTCGATCAAAGGGGTATCGAGAGCTATTGCATAGAAGAAGACTACTTATGTACCCCATTTGGGCGATCATGCCCATGTGATTCTATTTTTTAATCTTCACCCACATCCACATACTTATTAGCAGATAACACCTACAACTTCCATACAAGAAACGCAATTAATGCAAAAATTACTCATTCATCACAACAAATCATCATATGGTGCAGTAAAAATAATTGCACATGGCCATCAAACATCAACAACACTCAACATCAACCCCAATTCTCAAGTAAGAAAACAACACAAATATATCTACACACACTAATCACCAATTATAGTAATACATTATCAGTGTAAGTACAAGTTATAAAACATGTACTTATCACTCCACAATAGCAATATAACGTTAATTACCAAATGTGTACAATCCAACCAACAATAGGAAAACAACATCAACCATCAAATAACCATAATTAACTGTCCATCTTCTAGTAGCAATAATGAAAGAATATCACACACTCGTCAAAATGTGATATCATAATCAAACATTAAATATGTGTGATAATTACAACCAACAATTAATCACACATTCTACTACCATATAATACACTTAAAATCATTACGCTCTTATGCATAAAGTCACTCCATTATTGTTTATTATAAGATCATATTTGTTTGTTTATGGCAGAACGAAATAATTCTTCCAAAACCATATTATATTTCAAGATTCCTTTATTATTCTTCTATTCATGTACCTCAAAACAATGTATTTTATCAAAATAGTAGTTTACTTTAAATTATTTTTGAAAATAATATTTTATTATTTTACATTAAAATAATAATATATACTAAAGTCACTTTAATAGTTTCCAAACTCAAATATTACTATTTGTCTCCAAAAACAATTTATTTTAAATATCAAAACACCTTTTTATTTTCATTCATTTTAAAATAGTAATAATTTAACTCAAAACATTTTTGAAAACATATATTTATTATTATTATTCTGAAAATTCCTTTTATTCTATTACTCAAATAGTAGTAATAATAATAATTCCTACTATAAATACAATAAAATCCACTGTTTTGTCATTTCATCAAAATGAGGATATCCTTACAAAAACCATATTATTATTTATAAAACCTTACTTTATTTTATAAATAATAATAAATTCCCAAATCTCAAATTAAAATGGATTTTTTGTTATTATTTATGAATCTTTATAGAAATTCATAGATAATAACCTTATTACATTCCTTACTTTAATTGCAATTTAATTCATTAAATCACCAAAATTCAATTATCCATCCATATTTTCTAAAGTTACAAAATTTCATCCAATTTCTATTAATTAATTTTCATTCTAATAATACAAAATAAACAACGGAAATTCAAACCAAGACACACAACGTATCCAAAACATCATACTAATTAAGCAGTCATTATTGCATATCAATACATATTAATTTTCATCAATATATATACACATAGACATATATATACACACACACATATACTTTCACAACGTATCCAAAACATCATACTACTTAAGCAGTCATTATTGCATATCAATACATATTAATTTTCATCAATATATATATATATATATATATATATATATATATACACATATATATATATATGCTTTAATATTTCGGATTTTAATTATTTAAAATAAAGAAATTATACCAATTGCACTTTTGCAAACTGCCACAAAACTTAGCAAACCCAAAGCCGAGTCGATTGAAATTCCACCACGAGTCCAACATTAAAAAGCATGCATGAAACAGAGTTCATATGCACAAGATATGGAGTTAGAAGTTTTAGAGTTTAAATTATTAAACTTTAGGTGCTAAAATGAAAAGAAACACTTACCTCAGATGAAGATTAACCTATATTTGTTTCATATCAATAAAGAGTAGCATTTTATCCTTACATCACAACCCAAAATCGCTTTCAAAATTTAGGTGTGCATGTTATTGAATGAGCAGTTAACCCTTTTTTGATTCAATTACTATTCTTTTTGAAATAGATGTTATACTTTTTGAATTAATAAGGGAATAAAGATTGTAGAAAAATTCTCTATTTATAGGGTTTCTCCCTAAAACTTAATTTCCTCTCAGCTCAACTTTTATATTTGTAAGGTGGGACGATGGACTAACTAATTTTAAAGTTTGCTTGTAAAGAGAGTAACATATAAATATTTATTAAAAATTTATCTTTTACATATAGAAAATTAATTTTCAATCTATAGGGAATCGATCTCCATAAATAAAAAGATTAATTTACTTATATGTCAATTAATGTGCAATCACTTTCTCTCTACGAAATTAATTTCCCATAATATTTAAAATTAATATACAACTAATTATATACATATAACAATTAGGATATATGCCAACCAATGCATAATTATTTCCTAATCTATGTAATTAGTTTTCTTTAATATATGAAATTAATACACAACCAATTATATATATGTGTTTGTGCGTGTATCTATATATATATTCAATAATTAGGTTATATGTAATAAATTCATTGCATTGAATGTACGAATTAATAGACGCATACATCTTATATATATATATATATATATATATATATGTATGTATGTAATTTCATATGTATTGAATATATGTATTTAAATTTGTGCATAGTTGCCAAATTTATATCTTCTTACATCATATTACTACATACACACATACACACGTGTACATATGTACATACACACATATGATGTATATGTATACATATATATTTTGACTACTGCTTTTTTCTATATTTTTTACTTTATATCACTCTTTTACATATACATGCATTTCTCACTATATATATATATATATATATATATATATATGTTGTTTGTTTTCTATAAAAATTCAAAAAAATGTGTTGGTAGCCAGGATTGAACCCACGACCTCTTTACCTGAAGTCTACTCTCTAAACCAACTACACTAAACATCGTTCATATTCAACTATATAGTCCAAACACAAAGTCCTTGGTTTAGTAATAGCAACTATTATTAATTGAACTACTCTGGCTAGAAATTTGACTCTGAGTCGACTTCACTTGATCGTAATATTGACCTCATAAAACTAAGAAAATGAATACTCTCTTTAATAATGTTTCACTTCCAGCACTTACACTCGATCCAACTATTGTCATACGATGGACTCCATATCATTATTTGACTATGATCTAAGCTGAGCTTTCATTTTGAAGATCAATAGTATTCTCAAGTCAGAGGAGGCATGTAAATTAGTTACATCGATATTTCCTGTTTGACCTCAATTATATTAACTAACATAAAACTATTGAGCGAGTCATTCCTTGATTATCTAATAACTACTAGTATGTAACCCCTTAGTTCTCCAACAGTCATGAGTAATACATTGCCCAACAATTGGCGAACATTACGTACTTTAGTCTCATTGAATGTATTAGTATCCAATCATTTTAAGCCTTGACTAGGAATATTTAAAACGATATTTTTATTTTATGCGATAAATCGCTTATGATTACAATACATTATAACTACAATCACAAAACATACCATTTATGTATTTTCTATTAAATACACTTTTAAATAAATTAGTTAATTAACATAACACATTATGTCAATAATAGAAAGAAAAGACCTTTTATTTCAAACAAGATTCATTATCAAGTTAGATATATGTAACAAATTACATGATTTCCCCTAGGGAATACCTCTAATTTTATCACTAGCTTCGGTAAGCTCCTCACATGCCCCCGCTTTATGAGCACACACTGAAACCTTCGTGTATCAACGATCCGTAAGCACACTTTATATCCATAATAAGCATGTCCAGTCCTGCTTTACAATTTTGCATCCTAGAACTTGTCCTTATAAATTATCATCGCATATCCCAATAATGAGTCGTTAAGTCCAAAACATCAACATTGGACTCCATCTCTTCTATCTTTAGATCACCTCAAAAAAAATCTTATTCCGAAATTCTCTTATAGTGATTTCATCATAACATAGATAACCACCCAATATACCAAAGCGGTTATACTAGCGAAGAAGTTCCAACATGTCTTCAAAGCAAAACATTTTCCAAGACATTTTTTTTCAAGTCAAAGCTTTTATCTACGTTTAAAACCAAAATCGTTTTCTTTCTAAAATATATTGCCGTCATTTTATAAAAAAATCCTAAAATATTAATTTTAGGATTTTAGATAATAATTTCTGTGAAATTATCATTTTGTAAAATCTTTAAAATGGAGACTCTTTATTTAAAATATTTATGGAAGATTATAATTATCGAAAAAAATAGATTTTGAAACACATATTTTGATGAATGTATAATGAACCTCCCCGGCCGCTATCTTGATTCTTCAATGGTACTCATCAAGTTTTTAGTCACCAAAATTCTCTAGTCACTAATCACAACTTCAAGGACCATCATTAGTCATTTTGAATATCTAGTCTTCCTCGACTAAGGAAACTATCTACCCTATTATGACCATGCTAAATATGTCCCTTAACAACCCACTAGCTTCTCTAACATACATCAAATTAAAAGTTAATATTGGATAGCTACTTTATCATAAAATTATCATACATAGCAAGCAAAATAACTAACATATACCACAAATAATCACAACAAGGTTGACAAATAAGCATGATAAGAAAACAAGTAACAAACAAATAGTCAAAACCAGCCACAGCAAATTAGGCAATCAACAACAACGTAATACAAAAAAATGAAAATAATTCAAACATCCATGATATAAATTAATTAAACAAACAACCAAATCGTAAAATAAAAACAAGGAATCAAACATAACAAATAGATTAGTGTAAACAATTTGACTTAAGTAAATGATTACGATAACAAGGTCACCATCCTTAATTTCAAAATGGGTTGTCCCAACACAATATCCCAACTCTCTCTATGGAAAGGAAGAACTATACATCCTGTAACAATTTTTCGACCCTCGAACGTCGACCCTAAAACATCCACCGTATTTGTGTGTCAAACACCCAAGTGCTGAAAATACAGAAAGTTAGGGTAAAAATAAAAATAGAAAGAAACAAAACAAGAAAGGAGGAACAAAACATCACAATCTCACAACGGAACAATAATTTATAATATTAAAAGAACAGTACAATGAGTTACTTTGAATACAGAGTTTTGAGAGTTACAAAACCTAAGTACTGTCATCAACCTTAACTGCCTGTCCTTACATTGCTGATATATGTACATAGCTAATACAGAACAAAAGCAACAGAAATAGATAGATTATGAAAGCCTCCAGCTCATCTTCTAAACTCAGAAGGGTCCAAGTTAAAACTTGCCATACTCATCATGCTCGAAAGAGTACGTACGTGAAGAGTTTAATTAAATTGAAACCAAGCACCAAACATAAGTCTTGTTTAAGAGAACTCGAGATACATGCAATATGTAACTATTGAGGCCGTATGGAATCTCGTAACATTTTTCCCCTCAAAAGAAACCAACTATTAATTAAGTTTAAAATAATGATATGATAGATAATGTCTAGGGTATAGAATATAAATCATATCAAATAGCTATGATGCTTGCATTGATCAAGCCACAGCATATTTAGGCTACACTCAAAATCGCTAAGGTACGTGCATACATTGGATTTTCTATGGAGATCTCTTCGGAGAAGCCAAATTCGAACTCCATGCACAAGGACCAGAAGTTACCTGCCGAGTGCCATATAACTCTAGATAAAATATACCATAAGGAAAACACAAAAGCCCACGCCCAAACATGAACATGAACCATATGGTACTAAACACCATCAATGCCCCGTACCAAAACCTCGATAAGCATACTCTAGATATATGGAGTTGATAATATCCTATCATGGGTCAGCCAAGCTCTAGATGTGCAACCTACTCTACCTTTAGCCATTTTCAATTCTGAGGTTACATTCAACATCTTTCACATGAGACTTCATTACTCGAACAGAGCATGAATCCCAAATTGGATCCTCACAACTCGAATAGATCTTGAAACTATAGATGGATTCCCATTTCTAAATAGATCTCGGAATCACTCATGGATTCACACATCCTAAATAGATCATGAACAACTACATGTGTTCGAGGATCTTAAACAACCTCAAATCTCCATATAGATTTCCTTATTCAACCGCATCCAAAACATTGAACCCATATATTATTTTAAAAGTGGTGTTTGGTAAGTAAAGCACTTACCAGTCCTAAATTCTTCAGAACTAATTGATGAATTTTTGATTAACTTAATTTCGGTTCTTTCAAAAGTAAGCTAAAGATAGAGACGTTTTGTACCAATACTCCTCCCCGTGGGTTCTTATTAGTATGAAATCGTGGAGTCTTTCGATAACTTTCTAAATCAATATTAGGTTATGTCCGATAATCGACTAATCAATTATCTAATCAAAACAATTGTTTATAAAAATCATGATTCACGCACTTAATCCATTTTTGACATTCCAACTTAACTATTCCTCGTCCAAGAGTGAAGCCATGTAAGTTTGAGCACTAGTTGCATTAAGCCTTGCCTAGACACTTCATTCTTGAATCTCACAAATAGATGTCAACCTTATCAGCTTTTAGTGTGCTGTATAGTATTAATTCTTCCCATAAACTATAGAAATTTATGTGATTAACATATTTCTGACATTTTATGACTCATTATTCCTCGATCAAAAGGGAAGCCCAGCGGGTTAGAGCTCTACTGCTCTGTCCCTACTCGACATCAATCTTAACTCTCACAAATAGATAGGACTTACTTCGTTACTTTTACTGCCAAGAATAGTTGATTACTTTTCTACCAAATAATCAAATAATTAAGTTCTAACCCCATCTCGAAAACATTTGTATATACTTTTAATTGAAAATTAACTTCACAATTTTCCTCAAAACTTCAAAACGATGTGTTTTTAACAAAATATCTTTTCTTTCAAAATTCATAATTAATTCTTAAAAATTCATAAATATCTCAAACCACTTTTGAAATACTCTAATATGAGTTAGTAAAAAGTGTAAAAAGAATGAAACAAAATACTTAAATTTAAATATCTTTCAATCCTTTTAAAGTCTAAAATCAAGTCTAAACATGGCACTTTTGCACAAGTGAAGTTTTGACCCTTTTTGGGAAGTTACTTAAAAAGCTTTTAATAGAAATAAACATATTTATAAAACATTATAAATATGACAAGAAACCCTTAAGTATCTCTCCACAAAATTCCATAGAAATCGTCGAATACTATTCCAAACTGCATCTATAAAGACTATCGCTATAAATGCACTTTCAAATCCGAGTTGTATTTAAGCCTATGTTCAACTACAACCTATGTTTTTTGTTCCAAGGCCTTTATAACGAACTGAATTTTTTTTCATTTTATTTTTAATACTTAAATTGATTAAATATTGGATTTTGAATTTCAATTGAGTTGATAAGTTTTTAAAACTAAAATTTCAAGCGATACGAAATCATCAATTTTATCAACGTGTTAAAATAGCGATTCGAGGCATAGTCTCCAAATTTGACGAAACTAGTTCCATTGGGTCTATAATAGCATATTATTATTGGATTCCAAATTTCATAGTGTTTGGAGTTATCGCTTGATCGTATGGGTTAGAAATGCGCTGGAATTAATATCGAGATTTAATATAATAATTGGGTCCAAAAAGAAATCTTCTCCATACAATCAAATTAGAACTCGAAACTTGTTCCATTGCATTCGGAATAGGTGTATAACATTATAAATGCCTAGCGGCATGCCTTAGTAGGAGGTCGAGATTTCATGGTATGTGATTCGAGATACTTAGAAATAAAAGTAAATAAATATAAATGGTCAAATCAAAGGAACAGCTGAGCCATCCTAATCAAAGCCGACCTATCCTTTCTTTTCCCATTTAAATCAAGATTCCTTTCCGTCCTTTCTGTTCAAAATCACATACCTGCCCTTTTTCTTCATTTTCAAATCTTCAGAACAAATCAAAGAAAAAAAACCAAACCACGATGTCTCAACGAAACAGCCTTTTTCTCCATTTCTAAATCACCTTCCCTTTCTTTCCTTTCTTCAGATCGAACCATGAAGTCGCATTCAAAAAAAGAAGAAAATCGTGTGTCTCTTCCTTCATACCTTCCAGTTCAAATCGAAATCCAATCGAAGAATGAAAGAAGGAAAAAAAATTCTAGATCGACTGAACGAAAATTTATGGAAAACTGAATTTCGAAAATCACATGGGCAAAATCTTCGATCGGAAGCAGGTTAGTAGGGTGCATCAGTTGGAAGGGGTCACGACAGCTTGAATCGTGATTCAACGGGGTTTTCGATTTGTAGAAATTTAGGCGTCGAGTGGAAAGTTGGTAATCGAATTGGGTTTAGCATGTGAAAACACAGCAGTAGAGAATTGGAGGGGATTGGTGATAGTGTGTCATGTGAGTAGTGTCAGGTTAGAGTTGAAGGTCTGCGATGCATTTTGGAGGAGGGTATCGAGCTCAAGGATGTTGGTTCGAGTAGGAGAAGATCGCGAAGAGGAGTTTGGTGGTTATGTCAAGGGAGTAAGGGGAACGTGGATGCACAGTGATGCATGCGTACACAGGGAAGCATGCTCATTGGGTAAATAGGTAAAGTAATTAATTTTAATTACTTTTGATAAAAAATTAGTGAGTGTATAATAATAATAATAATAATACATTTGTTAACTTATATAAGTCGTAAATTATTTATGAGAGGTCCTAAATCAATGAAACCACTCAAGTTTGGTTCGTAGCTATAAATCTATGCAATAAAATCAAGGTGAGAAAATTCTCACTCATTTGGATGCCAAATTTAATTTTAATTAGATAATATAAATTATTGGGTGTTTGGTTGAAGTTATTAATTATTATCTGTTGAATGATATATTATATATAGTAGTATATATATTAGTAGTTGAAGTGATATTCTCGCATATTATAGCGGATGAGACCCTATGCGCCCCGCATAATAGCGGAGGACCATATATACCGCGATATCCCTATCGAAGTGGAAGTGGTATTTTTATGTTGTATTAACATCTGTGGATGAAAGGAAATCGGTTGGAGGGATCCAACTGGATTCCTTAAAATGTTAAATTTAATATCATATATTGTGATGTATGGTTTGTGTAGGATAATCTATGACAGATTATTATAATGATTGGAATTTTTGGATGCTGTTGTTACACTGGCCTAAATTTTGGTATTTTAAATACCACAAATATATTTTTAAATTTGAAGGAATTATAGGGAATTTTTGATATAAAAATATATATATTGGAATTGGGGTTATTTTAAGGAAATTGAGTTAGAAAAATATATCCGGTTTTTGGTTATACTTAACCACTATGAATTATTAAATGGAGATTTTAAAAATGAATTGTATAAGAGAATTTATATTATATATTTCATAAATATATAAAAAAAAAGTTGAAGCCGATATTAAAAGTAGACTGGATGTTATAAATGGAATTATTAAAGTAATGGATTTATACAAATGGAATTTTATAAACGAGATAAGTTTTATAAAAAAGTGAAACTCAAAGGAGTTATAAAATTTATAAATAATGTTTATAAATAAGGGAAATCGATATCAGATGATTGATTGAAAATATAAATTTACAAGGAGAATTTATATTAGAATATGAAAATAGAGTGAGAAAAATAGTGGATACTATTTTTGAAAAGTGAAAAATGGCTAAGGAGATCGTAATGGACGTGATATGATGTGATTCGAGAGGAATTTATGAAATTGAATTGGTTATTAAGGTTTTAAAAACATATTTTTAATTCTACGAAGTTAATTTTGTTTTTTTAAGAGGAAGTTTTTTTTAAAAAAAACTATGGAATTTCAAATTAGTTAGGTTGAAATACTTCGGTAAGTAAATTTTCAAAGATTAAGTATTTATTTCAGTAAATTCTAACTTTTAAAATCAGCTTTGAAAATTTATTCGTTTATCTAAAAATAAGTTATTGATGTTATAAAAGTGTTTCGATATTTTAATTTAAAAAAAAATTACTTGAACATATTTCAAAAACAAATTATTATTCTTTTAAAATACTTATTATATATATATATAGAGTTTTGAAGTGATTGAAAATTTTAATATAAATTCTCTCGAGATTCGTAAATGGGGCTTATAAATGTATATGATATTGAGGAGATGAAATTTATTAGTGATTCTAGAGACTTTGGGATAAGTTACGAAATATTCTATGAAGAGTTAATATTGAGATGATTTGGAAAATAAGACTTATAATGTTTATAAAAATGGAAATTTAATAGTATTTCTAAGCGTTGAAATGGTTTGGAAGTATCCTGTTATGGATTTAGGTATTTGAAATTTGTTTTCAAATATTGGAATATGGAAAGGAATTTTGATATATATCATAGTGAAGTTATTTTGGAATAAATGTTCGAAGGATTACAAATAAGGCCTAGTGTCTGCTTAAGGATGTTTATTGATAGGTAAATGACCAACTATCAATATTAACCAATTTCGTTAATCGTTTCGATAAGAGCGAGATCGGATTTGATTATCGAAAGCCACTTTGATTCGGATTGAACGTTAGCAATGGATACCGTGAATATAGTGAAGATGGTGATCTGGTTTGTCCTGACCCAGGACAACTTGTATGGACAAATGCTATCAGAACATCGCCACTTGGGGACGATGCGCCTTCTAAGTGGAATTGTTTCTTGAAAGGCAACGTTTAGCCTCAAGCCTCTTCAATCGGGAAAGACTAAAATAAGGGAGATGCAGCAAGGCTAAGTGGGTCGCACCTAATTATGGTATGTTATCACTTTTCTAGATATTCTCGGAAATCTATATACTATGGATATGGTTGTGCATGAAAGAAGGAGTGCTCGATTTTTAAGGGCGGCAACACCCAGGTTGATAAAATATTCGATCTATCCAGGTTAGGGGTAGGTCGGTCTTGTGTAGCAGAGGATCTCGATGAGGTCCTCGGTACATTGTCTTAGAGGTGTACTATGATGGGCGGTACCCTAATGGCCCAGTCATTGTATGCGATCCATTCCCCAATACGAGCCTTTACGGTTTTTTGTAGAGTCTAGTATGTTGGAATTTAATTAATGTAACAATCTCGGCTATTTGAATAAGTATTTGTACATAGACACTGTTATAATATCATTGGATTTTCTATAAATTGTTTTGGTAATCGTAAGGGAAAAATCCATCGTGTCTATGTGTGATGCGGTCTTACGAGATACCTTTGTTTTTCAAATGGCTTTGATAATTTAATAATTCAAATTGAGTGTTTTCCATGCTGACTCGGGTGTTATTTTATTATAATACTCGGGTCAGACCGAGTATTACAGTTTCAAGATAGGGTCTATGGAGCTTAGGAGATGAGTTGGATGATAGAGACGTATTTCCATACTTGACTTATATTTCCGCTGTATGGGACAAGTTACTATAACTGTTCAGATTGATGTATGGATTGTTGTACTCAGATGTTTGTAAGTATATAAACTGTTACATATTCTTTTGTATAAAAATCTGTTATTATCTATTATATTTTGTGCTGCTGCGATTGTGAGATTCTGTGTTGTTGTTTATTTTCTTCTATCTCTTTCTTCTTCTTTACCCAAGTTATTCGCTCTTCCGTACAATTTTGGGTTGAACAAGGGTGAATTATTGTCAACTCAAAGGGTGCGGAACTGCGGGTCGCTACAACCCTGCTATATGTCATATAAGCCCATTAAAGTCTATTCAAGTTCGTTTATGTCCATGCATATGTCACTTGCTTTTTAAAGCAATAATCAAAGCCATTGTTTTCAATATATATCCAAGTTAATTTAAACAACTTTAACACAATAAAACATAAGTAAATATGAGTTATATTATCAAACCAAGTAGTGAGTTAGCTCACCTTTTATCCAACAATAGTCAAGCTTAAGCGCTCTAGTTCAAAATCAAGCTAGCAAACCCTTACCTGCCTTCCTCTCTTGCTTTAACCTTGACTTTTCCTCCTATTTCCACCGACGCTCATGGCCTTAGGGTAGGCAGAGAGTGTGGCTTTAATTTCTCACAATCTAACTAGTGGAAGGTTTTGTTATGTGGTAGTAAGGTCTCACTCCAAATTCAAGGTGATTGGGAATTGATTTGCAAATAATTTGTTTTTGGAATTTTAAGGCGAAGAAGAAAAAAAAGATATTTATTTTGAATTCTAAGATTTGTAAATATTTGTGATTATTTCCTAAGGATGTACCCCTCCTTATATAGGCTTAGGTATTTGATGGGGAAAGACAAAAAAACCCTCAGTGTCCTCCTAACGTTAATTACTTCTACCATGTCTACTTTACACCAAATGGCTTAACTTTTAAGTACTTCCAAATTTGCTGATTTCCTAAATATCTAAGATAAAATCACCTATCACATACTCCATAAAGTTTATTTTCATGTTTGTACCAAAATTGGACACTACACTCTTTGGATGTATGTGAAGAGATAAAATGAAGAATATAAATGGAAAATGAGGAAGATCTAACAAACACACCAGTTAATAAACAAATAAACGCACAAAACATCAAGATTTAGAGCGGTTCGACGTATGGCCTACATCCACTATGAAGCAATAGACTTTATTGATTTTTTGCTTGCCAGTTACAACGTGTTACAATAGTAAAATTTGAGTGCAACGGTGTTTTCAGCAGAGTCTGGACATAGAAAAGCTAAAAGTCCTTTTTCAGTAGATCCTGGGCTGCTATGTAAAGGCGTAGGCTGCAAATATCTCGCTCAGATCTCGAAAGACCTCTTCTCGCACGTGGATAGGCCCACATGATCAATCCCTGACTGTTTGGAGTCGATCCGTTATCAATATGAACGCAATTTGTATCGACCAGGATTTAGTCCAATCGTATCGGGATCGATCATGAACATTCTTGTAGATGTACGCAAGCTCCTACGAAAATTTGGTGGCATTTTGACTTGTAAATTTTGAGTTATGATCGATGCAAGTTTGGATTTTTAAATGGCTGTTGAATTCGTATCGATGCTGGATTTTTCGATGGCGCTAACTTTTTGGATCGATCCACTTTTCATGCCGAATGATCGATTCTTTCCTATGGATGCACATCGTTCCTATTGACCCGGCGTGGCCTTGTCTGTGTAGTTAATGCCCCGCTATTACCCCGCTACAACCCCGCTATATCTCATAGCGGATTTCTACCGCTACGATTTTTCCATATAGCCCCAAAATATAGCCTTTCCGCTTTAATCCCCGCTATTTCCGCTATATCCCGTTATTTTCGCTATATTCCGCTATTTTCGCTATATCTTTTTTAATAAAATGAATTGAAAAATTGCATTTATACATTATAAAATTATGAAACTAATTTACTTGATTTAACTTTTTAATATATTTTCAGAAATGAAAATACTCTAATATTCTACCAAATTCAATTATGTTATATAACAGTTTTTCGTTTGTTTAAAGTATATCCGCACATGTTTTTATTTAAAATTATTTATGTATTATTTATAATTCAATTGAATGATATTTTTTCACTTAATTACCATTTATATATTTGTAAAAACATTAAGTACGAGTTTTATATGCTATTTTAGAGCCATCCGCTATATCCTCGCTGTATCCCCGCTATGACTTTTTGCACCTCCACCGCTTTGAATCTACCGAGCGCATTAAATGCATAGGGTCTTGTTTGTATCGATCAACTGCATCTCACTTCGTATCGATTTTGTGCATTCCACTTCATATCGATCTTTTGCATTCCACTTCGTATCAATGGGAGGGGTTGATTTCATATCGATCTATTGTTGATCGATATGAAGCATGTTTGAAACTTGATCGGTACGAAATGGATTCTCATGCTAATGTTGATGGATACGAAGTGGGTGGATGTCGATGGATATGAAGTGGGTGGATGTGGATGGATATGAAGTGGGTGGATCTGGATGGATACGAAGAGAGGCTTGTTCACCGATGGACACGAAATGGACCAATGCGAAGGAGATTGACCGATGGATACAAATGAGCTTATCTTCTTGGCTTGCATCGATCATATCTTGGGTATACGTACTTGGATCGACCTGAAATGTGAAACTTTGGCTTTTAAAGCTTTGCCTGACGTGTAAAAATAGTCTTAGCTCGATCAGGACTCGGGCAAAATGTACCAGCATCTATAGCGAACCTGTATATAACCATTCTTCAGGTTGACCTGTCTATGATTTCCAGTCAATTCCTTAGTGTCACGGCCTTGCCAAAAGGCGGAATAACATTTTCTCCTCAAAGTACGTCTTGTGTGGACATGACATACTTTGAAAAGTTGAAATCTTCACTCTGAATAGTTTCATCTGACTTGTTTGGACGGTTGTTGTCTTCTTGTCGAAAGGTGTAACTTTTGATCGACCTTCAGTAATATAAATAATGAATTTTTGACAGCCAATTGCTGTACTGCGCACCATTGTAACTGAGTGTTGAATGATGGCAAACTGTTGTTCGTGGTTGTAATTTTCATCAGATGAGCATTCAACCCCTGTGAATTCTTTAAAAATTTGGATGCTAGTCTATCATACATGTACTTATGTTAACCTGACTCTCGTTAACATTCGCACGCCCACGAGTCATCGTAATTTTCTCTCATCGAATTTCGTATCGACCCTCTCCTAAATCGTAATTTTGAAGGGCTTACCGACATTCCAATTCCGGATTATGTGTCACTTCAACACGACACCGGATTGGAAGGGCTTCAAAGTTCCTTAGATTTAAGTGAGTCACTTCATACAAGTGTGGCCGACATATCCAATTGGTTGGGGGGTTTAACACATGCATACATACACTTCACGACACTACACGATTTCTAACCATAATTTATTCATTCCTAGAGATTACTTATCCTGTTTTCTTTTACTTTACAGATACGATGACTAGACCAGAATCCATGTTGGGAAGCTTTCACTCAGCACTTCAGTCATCTAGTTCATACTATGAATCCCGTCGGAGGAAGGCTGATAGAATATGCAATCGCGGTTATTCCAGCCAAGAACGCTATGAGACGGCGAGGGATAGAGATAGAGAATAAAGATATTGATCCCGGTCACGTTCTCCACCTCCTAGAACTCCAATACAACCTCAGGTCATGGAAAACAACCATTAGAGCCTCCATGTCAAAACCATCTTCTTAAGCTCCTAGGCCTGATCCACAATGTCGTAGAACTGAGGCCGAAAATCTCATTGTCAGTGAACAAGCCATTGCTGAGCCTACTAGGGAAGGAGTAATCAAAATCGCCCAGTTGAGAAAAGACTTCCCAAATATTTTCTTCGACGGCTTTGTTTTCCCTTTGCATTTAAAGAGAATCCAAGTCGAGGCGGAGCAAATTATTCATGATTACATCCACGATGTATATAGCCAATATCGGGAGTGAATGAAGACTATGGATAAAGTCTCAGCAGTGGCCTTTGAGCGGGCAAAAACAATCGAGAAGTTAGAAATCGACCTTGCCCAAAAGGACGGTATAATTCAAGTGCTAAACAATGAAACTGAATCTTCCCGTAAATCCGAAGAGGCCACCAAGAAAGCTGATGAGACCAACCTGTCCATGGAGAGGATGCGACAGATGCATTTCACATTGGTTGAGGAGATGGGTCACCGAAATACAACAGTTACACCTGAAAGGGATGCTGCATTGAAGGAACTTAACGAGCTCAAAGCCAAACTCTCTGAAATCATCAAAGAAAAAGGATGATGCAAATAAAGTAGCCTAGGAGGTGTGCGAACAAGCTGTGGTGCTCCGGGATGAAAGGGATGCGGCACCACATGAAATTCGGGAGGCCGAGGCCAAGGTTGAGGATCAAGTTAAAATAGCGGAAGCCAGGTTGGAGGCCGATATTGAAGACCCTATGATCACATATAACGCTAATGTCTTGAAACATAGAAACCTGATCTGGCTTGATAATTCTCCAACACACGTGCACAACACTTGGGGCTAATTAGTAGAAGATGAAAAAGCCGAACACCAAGCTGAATCGATTGATGAATTTGAGCTCGAGAACCGGGAGTTGAGCGAAGATCAAAGGAAAATTCTCCATGATACCACGATTGCATATGAAAAGGGGAGACTTGGCACTCAACACTCGAAGGTTGGAGAAGGCTCTAGTGTTGAGCACCATGACATAAGTCCTGGAATTCTTGTGCCGACCCAACCTAAAACTACATCTGCAGTTGATCCCCAGTCTATTCCTACATATAATCCTGATCAACCGCAGTTATCACCAGTCCAAGAGCAAGTATCAGAAGCTGCTCCGCCAGCCGCAAGTCAAACTGAGGAAGGTACTCCAAACATTTCCTATGCTTGCTCAAAATCGAAAGAGTTACTTGAAATAATTATTGACATTTTTTCCTTTGTCTTTATTCAGTGATTGGAACTACATCATCCGTGCCCCCCGCAACTCAAGAATCACATCATACGCATGAGGCCATCATAACCGAAGTGACCACCACAATGGCCACCGCACCAATCGAAGGAGCATAGGGGTGCACGCTTACTTTCAACGAACAGATGATGGAGGAGCTTCTCGGTCATCACAGTGACCACTTTGCTGACTTGTCGTTTGTTGTGGGTGAAGGCACACCCGTGACTAGCTCTTCCGGCCCAACTGCTAGCATTCTTGGCGATGCCCAAACCATCCATAAAGAGGAAATAATAGCCGAAAGTAATGCCAAGATGGAAGCAGCTACCCGGGCTAGTAGCTTTGGAGGTGGGATGGCGGGCCCTATTCCAGCCCCTTTACGAATGATTTCCCCAGGTGGCACGGTCGTTGACACATGTGTGCCTCCCCCACCTCTTGATGTTGATCCTATCCCTTCGACTCTGCCCTTAGGAAGCATTCCAATACATGTGAGTTCGGAGGAGGATATTAATATAATGCCCCCGACTAGAGATCGGCCGCCAAATAGTAAGGGCTCGAAGAGGAAACCCGGTGGTAGCTCCAGTGGGTCAACGCCGAAGAAGAAGCCGAGAAAAAAGAAAGAATGTACATGTCTTTTCGGCTCATTTTTGGTAGATAGATAGGAATCTACCTTTTCTTTCTTTTCGTAGGCCGTGTATAGATGCGGGTTCGGCCCCTGCTAGTAGGACTTTTTGGAATAACTTTTTACTTATCCATTTCTTCAAAAGAATAGTTGAAATAAACTCTTAGTTTGCTTTCTGTACAACTTGTGTTTATTTGCTTAAGTGCTCTAGCGTTTGAACTTCAATTCATTATACTTATGAAATTTTAGTCTCTCAATCAAGCCCGATTTTTTTTGCTAAGTCCGGGGCCACTGTTTTGTGTCGCAATCGAGTGTTAAGTCGAATTTCGATACTGCACTGTCTCAATCAGTGGCTGATACTTAAATTTTGCCCCTAGATTTGGGGATACATTGGAAAGATTGGTCAGCAATTGCTATTTGCCTTTAAAACATCAATCTTAATTTTTATGAAACGAAGCTGAAACATGGTGAATTCGGGTAGTCGAACCATGCTAGCTCACCAATTGGTGATCGTTCCATACTCTGGGGATTGCACTTGTTCGTCGGTGGTCGATTATGCCCGCTTAAGTTTTAGTGATATATCCACACTCCAGGGACTTAAGTTATTTTCACGGGCAGTCAGTCACACCCATTTAAAATTTGTAACTACGTCCGCACTCTGGGGACTTTAGATTGATTCGTGGGTTGTCAGTCACACCTAATTTATGTTTGTACTCTGACCGCACTACGGGGACTCAGAGTTGTCATACGGATAATCGATTCATATTCAGTTTGTGTTTAAACTCCAATCCACTCTCTAGGTATTTAGAGTAAGTCGATGTCTATACTCCAATCCATGCTCTGGGGACTTAGGGTTAATTGCTATCGATACTCCGGTCCGCACTCTAGGAATCCAGAGTTAGTTGACGTTTGTACTCTAGTTCGCACTTTGGGAATGTTGATTTGGTTGATGTTGATACTCCGGTTCGCACTCTAGGAATCGAGAGTTAATTGATGTTTAAATCTAGTTCGCACTCTAGGAATCTGAAGTTGGCCGACAGATGGTCAGTCACATCTGTTTAGATTCAGGATTTTGTTTGCACTCCGGGAACGATGGATTTATCAAGATCATGGATGGTCGACTCATATCCACCCTGAGTTTACAAGCGAGGTCGTTAGGTGGACGAGTCCATCATCCTCGAACTTGGTTTGAATACGGGCGAAGTCGTTAAGTGAACGGATACATCCTCTTCGAGTCCGTACTTGTAAGTCTATACTTCAATTCGTACTTTGGTAATCTGGAGTTAGTTAGAGGATTGTCATGTATCAATCCTTTTTTGGTTTAATGTGATGACTTGCCCTCGATCTTGGGTTTCACTTAGCGAGTAACCGGTCATATCACAGTTAATCCCTATTTAATAAACCCACCGTCGGGCGGAATTTAGCTCTCCATGCATAGTGATAGTTGTATTAAGCATTTCAAAAAATCCTTGCTCTGGCTCGAAGAGATTGCATTTTATTGCTGAAATAAGAAAATACGGCACAGTTAGTGGCCTTATTACAAATTCAAATTTTGAAATGCATAAACAAATTGCAAATGAAAAGTAAACTGAATAATTAAAGCCTGTCATGTGTAGTAGCGACGAAGGCTTTCGCTGTTCCAGGCTCTTAGTAGAGTAAGACCATCAACGGTCGATAATTTGAATGTCCTATCTCCGAGATTTTGTTGGGTGACATACGTCCCTTCCAGGCTCTTAGAAGAGAGGCATCTTCACCGATGGACACGAAATGGACCGATGCGAAGGAGATTGACCGATGGATACGAATGAGCTTATCTTCTTGGCTTGCATCGAACATATCTCAGGCATACGAACTTGGATCGACCTGAAATTTGCAACGTTGGCTTTCATAGCTTTTCCTGTTGTGTCACACTAGTTGTAGCTCGATCCCGACTTGGGAAAAATTTACCAGCATTCATAGCGAACCTATATATAACCATTCTTTAGGATGATTTGCCTTTGATTTCCAGTTAATTCCATGGTGTCACAGCCTTGCCAAAAGGCGGGATAACATTTCATAAATGGAAAAAAAATTATATCATTAAACTAATTCCCTAAGAAAATAATTATTTGTAAAACAAATTTGAACAACTTCTAGTAGTTGAAAAGCTATTTGTCGATAAAACTGTTTTCAGCCACAATTTTTATATTTTTCCAGAAAAGATGTTTTTGTAAACAATTTTCAAAACTAAGTTTCTTATTATCTTCTATTAATTAAATGATGTTTAACAAGTTTATAAAATCATAATTATAACACTTAACTATATTTAAGAATGTTTCGAAATTCAAGATGAATTGTTCGAATTTCGGGGTTGCTACATTCTCCTCCACATAGAATATTTCATCCACCAAATTCAAATAAGAATGATAATTAGAGAGGACAAAAGAACCAGGTATATATATCATACTACTGAAACTATATACAAACTAACTGCAATCCAAATGCATCCTGAATGACTCCACCTCAAGCGATCAGTACACTACAAAAGATCTATGATACGAAGATAAGAAATCTATAGTCTAAGAAAAAATTTGATAGGTTTCTCACAAACTATCCTTTGTTCCCTATGTAAAATCCTAGGTATCCTCGCTCCATTGAACCTTGACTAACTTCACAACCTTGGTCCTTAATTGCTTCATATCTCTATCAATAATATGAATATGTTGTCTCAATACGGTCAAATTTGGCTCTATCTCTAAGTCCTCCTACTGCGATGCTTCCACTATGATCAAAGAATCATGTACAAAATTACACAAATGCGACATATAAAATACATTGTGCCTACCGGATAGCCTAATTGGTAACTCAACTCTATTTACGAGTACACCAACCCTCTCTAGACGAGAATGGTCTTATATATCGAGGAGTCAACTTTCCAACCCTTCCAAACCGAGTTACACTTCTCATCGAAGAAACTACAAACATAAAGTCTCCAACCAAGAACTCCAAAATCTCTGCGGCTCTCGTTTGCATAGCTCTTCTATCGATTTTGCAGTTCCTCGATTCTCTCCCAAATATCTGTAACCTTCTCCGATGCCGAATCGCATCCCCGCGTCGCCCATTACCGTGGCCGCCAGGGAAACACAACCCAGCCCCCTCTCGGGAAAGGGGGTGAACCCTTGAATATGAATTCCCTAGTTGAAATGATAAAGATGGTTTCCGGTCTCCTTTCTTGATCACGTCTGATTCTTTCTCGAAGAGAAAGAATTCCTTATTCTCGAATTATATCCGGCCTAAGTACAAGTTAGTCTTCAAGTTCTACCCAACACGACGGAGATCTGTAAGGCCTTGCATACAACGCTTTGAAGGGTGCCATTCCAATATTGGCATGATTACTATTGTTGTATGAAAACTCAACAATTAGTAAATTCTCATCCAATGAACCCCTAAAATACAAAATGCATGCTCTAAGAAAGTCCTCCAATACTCGGTTCATGCTTTCTATTTGCTCATCTATTTGTGGATGGTAAGTGGTACTTAAACTGAGCTCGGTCCCTAAGGCCGCATGCAGACCCTTTCAAAACTGGCTTGTGAATATCGAATCTCTATCACTCACGATAATACAAGGAACACCGTTCAAGCTGATGATTTCCTTAACATATAACTTAGCCAAACTAAGAAGCTACTCTCTGGTCTTAATAGGTAAGAAGTGCATGCCCTTGGTCAATCGATCCCAAATAACCCACACACCTTCATTTCCCTTCTCGACCCAGGCAATAGGCACTCCATGAAGTCTATAGAAACCTACTCCCATTTCCACTCAGGAATCTCAAATGGCTAAAGTAGTCCAACCACCTTCTGGTGACTACCTTTCACCTGTTGGCAGTTAACACACCAGCTTAAAAAGATAGAAACATCCCTCTTCATGGCCTCCTACCATAACATCCTCTTCATGTCTTGATACATTATAGTGACCACATGACGTATCAATAATCTAGAATGGTGACTCCCTACTAGAACTTCATGCCCAATCCCATCAAAATTCAGGACACAGCTTACCGTTTATTCTCAAAATACCATGGCTATCCAACTCAAATCTTTGCCACCCATCTGGTGCCTTATTCTCACTTACATCCTTAGTTATCATAGCAAAATGAAGATCTCTAAGCTGATTCTCTTCGATTAATAAGAGTCAGACGAACCTTAATATTTTCCATAACTATATACCTCCTACCAAGCGCATCAGCTACGACATTCGCTTTTCTCGTAGTATAAAAAAATTCTAGATCATAGATAGCTAGAAACTCCAACCACCTTTGATACCTCATGTTCAAGTCCTTTTGCAA
Source organism: Allium cepa (assembly GCA_030765085.1). Classification (NCBI taxonomy): domain Eukaryota; kingdom Viridiplantae; phylum Streptophyta; class Magnoliopsida; order Asparagales; family Amaryllidaceae; genus Allium; species Allium cepa. Next base: position 478,207,357 of record CM060937.1, read on the forward strand.
AAAAGATACTTCAAAGATTTATGGTCCATATATAACTGAACCTCTCACATAGCAAATGATACCTCCACATCTTTAATGCAAATACCACTACTAATAACCCCAAGTCATAAGTTGCATACCTCGCTTCATACAGTTTGAGCTGCTAACTTGTATAAGCGATAACCCTCCCATGCTGCATCAATGCACCACCTGAACGAATTCCATATGCATTAGTGCAAACAAACAAACCATCACATCCATTTGTCATAATAAGAAATGAAGCACTAGTCAACTTTCCCTTTAGCTTTAGGTATTCTTGCCTGCATTTATCCATCTATACAAATTTAACATTTTTCTTCATCAAATTTGTTAAGGATGAGGCAATCTTTAAGAAATAATGTATGAATCTACTATAATAACCTGCTAGATCCAGAAAGTGTTATCCCGCCTTTTGGCAAGGCCGAGATATCAAGGAACTGATTGAAAACCAAGGATCACTCGTCACGAGTATCGAGTATGTACATGTTTGCTATGGATGTCGACAAATTTTGTCCGGATCCGGATCACGCCATAATTGATAAGGCACGACAAGCGAAGCCATAGAAGCCAACATTCCAAATTTCAAGTCAATCCGAGTTTGTATGTTCAAGTTAGGATCGATACAAGTAGGAGGAAATAACCTTAATTTCGTATCCATCAGTGCACTTTGGTTCGTATCGATATGGTTCGAATCCATCAACTTCACATCGATCGGTCTCGTATCCATCAAACAGTCCCACATCGCATCGATCAGTTTCTCTTGGCTCGTATCGATCAAGCTATCGGTATTCGAATCCATCATCTTCGTATCGATCGGCCGATGACTACTTCACATCCATTAACTACAAAAAGTCACTGTTTCGTATCCATGAAGTAACTACCATGTTCATATCCATCCTCTTTCGTTAGTTCGTACCTGTCAGGGAGCTACTATTCAAACCCATCAGGGCCTGTTAGTTCGAATCCATCAGGCAACTTCTCTTCGTATCCATCAGATGACCATGCTTCGCATCCATCAAACGATGACTACTTCGTACCCATTAGGGGCCCCTGTTCGAATCCACGTCCAATGACTTGTTCGTATCCATCGAGTCAAATGAGCCTGGATTGACGCAATGATTTCCGATACGGACGTGGCGAAACCTCCGGGATGACTTGATCAACATGGCAAGAAAGATGGATCGGTACGAAGTACGCGTGCCACGTCCACCTGTAAGCGCGTGCCATTATTGATTCGAAGCGATCGATTCGATTAGATTGATTTGAACGAATCGGGCTACCGAAGACTGTCAGTTCGTAACGACCATAACTCAAGATCCACTGATCCAAATGCTATGAAATTTTCACAAAAGACTACGTGCAAGCTAAAGATTATTCTCGCCAATTTTCACCTCCATAAGACGCAATCTTGATCGATACGAGTTGAGTTCGTATCGATCACAAAATGAGTCAAAACTTCATGGAATCGGTCGTATGGGCCCTCTCACATGCCAGAAAAGGTCTCTCGAAGTATGAGCGAAATATCAGCCTCCTACGCATATATATAGAGCCCCAGAGCCCATAGAAAAGGGATCTTTTGATTCTGAAGCGCCCAAACTCTGCCGGATCGAGTTTTGCATTTTAATCTTGCTGTTGGATTCGAATTCCAAGCTATAATCTACTGTTGTTCGCTCTAATCACGTGTAATCATTGAAAGAGAATCAATAAAGTCATAAAAACTTCATAGTGGATGTAGGCAACACGCCGAACCACTCTAAATTGCTTGTCTATTCATTTACCTTTCTGTTTGTTGGAGTTTTTGTTAGATAATCTTCATTTTAGATTTATATTCTTCACTGTTATCTCTTCAAAACTTTCGAAGAGCGCTGTGCCCATTTTTGGTACAAACTCTTTGGTGCTTTCATTAAGAGCACCTAGATTTTCTCCAGCTCTTTGGATCTCTCATCGATATCGGACTGCATAAATCTAAAAGAAAGATCCAGATTTCTGATCCAGATTCCTTCCATCCTATTCAGATTTGCATAAAGTCTAGGAAAGGATCTCATTCGTTGCCATGGTTAGTACAAGAACCAGCTCCAATGCTATCGATCAAGAAGGTCGGTAAAGGCAGAATCCCGCACACCTACCTCCATCCAACCAAGATGCTACCAGACCCTCAGAGTCGTCAGGCCCAGTTAGCAGACAAGAATTCTAGATGTTACTGCAAAAGTTGACACAGAGTCATCAATAGCTAACAGAATAACTGCGCGCCAATGCAGAGCTGGCTAGTCATCTGGATCGCCAGAAGCGTAGAGGACCCAGGAGAGATTATGCTTCTCGTTCCTCCATAGAAAGTTCTGCCTCTTCTGACTATCATCATCGATCTCTGCAACCCCGATTGGACGAGAGTCATGCACAGGCCACTGGACATCAACCCGCACTAACCGGTGGATAACTGAGAGTTGATCCATCGGCCAGTTTCCAGACCAGGCCCTCCTCCCGTGGGGGCACCATTCCTCACTATGCCACCGGCAACCGCGCTACAACCATCGTTACAGAACCGGGGGTTGATGCCCGAAACCAGCCAGAATTGGACCATTATCAACACGGACATACTCCTGAACAATACGTCCCAGAAGACTTTGGGCAACGAAGATGGGACGTGGACCGCCATCAGCGTCCGGTCCTACCTCATAATGTGGAACCCGACCACACTGTGGCTCGACACACACAGAATGTCCAAATGCCGAATATTTCAACTATGATTCAGCAGATGATTCGAGAAAGTAAAGGTCTTACTAACGACGATTAGGGAATCTCTCGGAGTCATACTCCTTTCACAGACGATATACTTACTGCTGAACCCCCTCGGCGATTCAGAGTGCCAACTCTACCAGTATATGAGGGGAATTCTGACCCTAATCAACATATTCTGAAATATGAATGGTCAATGAGTGCTGCTAGAGCAGATGACGCGGTAAAATGCCAAAGCTTCCTGATTTCCTTGGGGGGCATCACTACTATGTGGTTACCTGATTGCCGCCCCGGTCCATCTCTTCCTTTGACTAGTTGGCCACTAAATTGGTTGAGCAATTCCGCATGCACGTCGCGAGGTTGATGGACGTTAACACCCTGTTTAATGTCACTCAAGCACCTAGAGAGACACTCCAACGTTATCTAGAACGATTCCATGCTGCTTGTGCGGAAATCAGATTTTCGAACGATAACTCCATTCTTATGGCTTTGACTAAGGGGATTGACCCCGATTCTGAATTCGGCAACTGATTGGTCGATAAACCACCTACATCATTGGACCGTTTCTATGCCAAGGCGGCTCAGTTCCTAAGAAGGGAAGATGCGTAACAGTCTAGGAAGCAAGATGATGCAGGACCAAGCATGGAAGGGATCCAAAGTAATGTTGCGGTCAAACAGTCCGGTGAGAGCTTTGGAAAAGTTCAGCTAAACATTGAAAACAAACAAAATCAGCGAGGGGAGAACGTGAATCAAAATGGAAAGCGAGATCAAAATCGTGGCCCGCAGCACAAAAATCTTATGTTTGGCAACTACACTCCTTTGAATACATCAATGGAGAAAGTGCATTAACAAACCTGTAGTACCATTCAGTATAAAAAACCTACACCAAAACCATCGTCGGAGAGGCAAGTCCAAACGGGAAAATTTTGTAGGTTCCATAAAATCTATGGCCACAATACGAATGAATGTCGTCATTTGCTAGATCTCGTGGAGAAGTTGATTAGAGAGAGGAAGCTGGAACAATTTGTAGGCACCGCAACCTGGAGTAGCGGGCCCATCAAATCAGAATAATACCCCCGATCGGGTGAGACAGGAGGAACCCGCCCGTACCGACGGGAGATTAGTAATAAATGATGTTAGTGGCGGTCCCGCTCTGTCAAGAGCCTAGAACGACGAGGATCTTTATCACTGCTACACATGACAGGCTTTATCTATTTAGCCTATAAATCTCTTGCAATTTGTTTTTGCATTTTGGAGTTCGAACTTGTAATAAGGCACTGACTTTGCCATGTTTTTTTGTTGCAGCAATAAATTGTCATCTCTTCAAGCTAAAGCTATGATTCGTTGAATGCGACATTCAACTATCATGACGCAGAAGAGCTAAGTTCTATCATACAACGGAATTAATTCAAATAGCGAGTGACTATGATACGACCGGCCACTCACTACGTGAAACCCAAGCTCAGGGGCAAGCCATCACATTAAAGGCTGAACTGGACCGACACACGACAGTCCTATAACTAACTCCAAATTCCCAGAGCGTGAATTGGAGTATAAACATCAACTCTAGGTTCCTAGAGTGCGAACCAGAGTACAAACACTAACTCCAAACTCCCGAAGCGTGAGTTGGAGTATAAAACTTATAAATGGGGCTTCGAAGAGGGCGGACCCGTCCACCTAACGACTTCGACCGTATCCTAAACAAGTTCGAGGAGGATGGATCTGTCCATCTAACGACCTCGCTTGTCGACTCGGGGTGGATGTGAATTGACCATCCACGATCCTGATAATTCTGTCGTTCCAAGAGTGCGAACGCAATCCAAATGCTTAAACAAACGTGATTGACCATTTGTCGGCCAACACCAAACTCCCAGAGTGCGAGTTGGAGTATAAAACTCATAAATGCGGTTTCGAAGAGGGTGGATCCGTTCACCTAACGACTTCGGCCATGTCCGAACCAAGTTAGAGGAGGATAGACCCGTCCATCTAGCGACCTCGCATGTTAACTCGGGGTGGATGTGATCCGACCATCCACGATCTCGAAAAATCCATCGTTGCCGGAGTGTGAACGAATTCCTAAAAAGCCTACATAGATGTGACTGACCATCTGTCGGCTAACTCCAAATTTCTAGAGTGCGAATGGGAGTGTGAACATCAACCCTTGGTTCCCGGAGTGCGAACCAAAATATAAATGCTAACTCCAAATTCCCAGAGTGTGAATTGGAGTATAAATACTAAGTCAAAGTTCCAGGAGTGCGGACTGCGTTACAGAAAATATATAGTTTCCGGATTCCCTGAGTGGGAATCAGATTATCGATCACAAATAACTCTGAGTCCCCAAAGTGCGGTAGAGTATAAGTATAACTGGAGTGCAAACGACCGCTCATAAGTTAACCTAAGTCCCCAGAGTGTGGACATGTGTTAAAAAACTTCGACATGCGCGACTGATCGCCGAAGTGTGGATGTGACTATTTATAAATAAACAAGAGTGATTCAACCGCTCAACTCTCACTAATTTTAGCATCGTTCCGACAACGCTGAACCTAAAGGGGTAGAAACAGTTTGCGATCACTAGCCGGTCTTTATAACTCATCCCCTATACTGGGGGCAAAGCTTAGGTGTTAATTGTTGACCGAAGCAGTACAACGTCCAAGATTAACTCAATCACCAGTTACGACTTGTGTTCACAATTTTCAGACTTGGCAAATAGAACAAACTCAACTCAAAGGCTGAAACTCCACAAGCACACTGAACTGAAATCCAAATACTGCAATACTTAAGCATAAAAAGGAATGAAAGTTAAATCCAAGAAACAAAATTTCATTTCGACTAATTGTATGTGAAAATTCATATACAAGTTATTCCAAAAAATGCCTACTAGTGGGGGCCGAACCCGCATCTATACACGGCCTACGAAGGGAAAGCAAATTCCTAACTACCAAAAATACGCCAAAGGGACTTATCTACTTATTCTTCTTCGGCTTTTTCTTCTACCCGGAACTGCCGTAACCGATAACGGTTTTTCGCTTCACGCCTTTACCCTTTGGCGGATCATCCCCTGACGAAGGCATGATATCGAAGTCCGCCTTCGAACTTGAATCTAAAGGAATACTCCCGGCAAGAGGAGTCGGAGGAGTTGGATCCATAACTAGGGGCGGAATGGGCATGCTAGTATCGACGAGCGTGCCCCTAGGAGATATCACCCTAAGTGGAGTTGGGCCAACCGTCATCGTTCCACTCCCAGAACCACCGCCATGTGCCGCTGCCTCCAACTCGGCATTTATTTCAGCCAATATCTCTTCCTCGTGAGCGGATCGAGCTTCGCTGGGGGCAGCAGTGGACTGTGTCGAAGCGCTAGAAGCAGGCGGAAGCCCACTAAGGACGAACGGTAAGTCCACAAACAGGTCGCTATGTTGGCCTAGGAGCTCGTTCATCATCTGCTCATCGAAAGAAAATGAGCTCCCCTGTGTCACTTTAATAGGCACGGCCGTGGTCATAGTGGTCACCTCGGTTATAATGGCCTCTTGCATTTGTTGTGATTCCTGGATCGCAGGAGGCGCTGTTGATGTAGCTTTAGTCACTGGACAAGGAAAAAGAAAAGGTTGTTAGTACATGCTTTAGTGCAAGTACTTCATTTCAGACATGCACGAGATTTGTGTAGAGTACCTTCCTCAACCTGGCTCGTGGCTGGCTGAACAGCTTCCGAAGAGTGCTTCCTTATAGGAGATAAGTGTGGCTGTTTCGGGTCGTAGCCTGGGACGGGTTGCGGCTCAATCGCTGGGACCGGCTCGGATCCAGATGAAGTAACCATCTCAGAACTTGTAGCTTGATGTGCGACGCCAGAGTCCTCGCCAATTTCTATGTGTCGGGTTGCCAGTCTCTCTCTTGCATGAGAAATCATAGAGTCATGAAGAACCTTCTGTTCATCTTCGCCCAATATGCGGTTCTCCAGCTCAAATTCGTCGAGGGCATCACCCGACAGCACTGCCTTCTCTTCTTCAACCAGCAAATTCCAGGCGTTGTATAGATGTGTCGAGTAACCGTCAAGCCAAGCCAGATTCCTGTGTCTTAGTATATTGGCATTATAAGTGACGAGAAGCTCCTCTATGTCAGCCTCAAGCCGGGCTTCTACTAGCTGAACCATTTCATCCACTTTAGCCTGAACCTCGCGGACCTTTTCCATGGCCGCATCTCACTTCCTCTAGAGCACCACTACTTGATCGCATGCTTCTTGCATAGAAACGTTAGCAGCATCTTTTTACTTTATGATTTCAGAGATTTTGGCCTTAAGCTCGTTCAACTCTTTTAGGGCTGCATCCCGCTCAGCGGTCACAATGGTGTTCCTGTGACCCATATCCTCCACCTTGGCGTAGTACTCCCGTTTCATTCTATCCATCGCCGCGTGGGCCTCGTCGGCCTTCTTAAGAGCTTCAGTCTCGGATTTAGGAGAAGACTCGGCCTCATTATTAAGCGCTTCAATGATCTGGTCTTTCTGGATGAGTTCTTTCTCTAGCCTTTCAATCTTGATTGCCCGGTCGAAGGCCACCTTCGATGCCTTTTTCATAGTTTTCGACCACTCCTGATACTGAAAAAATATATCTACAACATAGTCGTGCACTGTGTGTTCGGCCAACGTCGGAATCCTTTTCAAGCGTGGAGGAAAGACGAACCCGTCAAAAAAAATATTAGGAAAATCCTTTCTCAGTTGAGCGAGCCTGATCACTCCTTCCCCAGTGGGCTCGATGAGGGCCTGTGCAGTAGTTGAGGGGTCTACAACTTCAGTTCCACGTTGAGATTCTGGCCTAGACGATTGGGAAGATGGTTTGTACCGCGGAGCTTCTGAAGGTCGTGAAACATGAACTGGCGGCGGTGCAGGAGCTCTGGGAGGTGGCATATGAGATCGAGACCAATGCATGTACCCCTTATCTCTATCAGACCGTTCCCGACTAGAGTATCCCTGATCATAGTCTCTGTCTCCTTCTCTCTTATGCGATTTGTAGTATGAGGAAGATCGACGTTTGTTGCATAGACTACCAAGCATTAAGCCTTGACCGGACATGGTATATGAAAAGTAAAACAGGAACGAAGATTAGTAATCTTTCACAATCGGCGGTTTACAGCCAAAAAGCTAGTGGTGCCGTGAAGTGTCAATGTATGTGCAACCCCCGACCAACCGGATGTGACGACTGTGCTAGTGGGAAGTGACTCGCTTAAAACTAAGGCTTATTGGAGTTCATCCAATCCGACATCATTTTACGTGGACACGTCGTTTGGAATTGGGAGACTGGCGAGCCCTTCGTAGAGATTTTCCGTCCACAGGGGAGACGCCTCCGAAATTCTAATCCTGGAGGCCGGCCGGGACGTGATTACTGATTTCCATCTCCTCATTTGGGATTGCTTAAAAATGGATGCCTTGTGTTTTCTCTTTTCTTCAGAATCCTGAGTCACATCCGCAGGCCCGGCCAAAGGTTCGTCATCGGTATGGGTTCTTTCAGAATCAACTTCCTCAATTATGACGACCCTAGGTTTCTTGCGCTTGACTCGTTCCATCAAGATAGTCCTCAGTGTGCCCTCAAGCTTTATACTCTGTCTCCGCTCGATCAGACCTAGAATTCTGAGGTTCCTATTCGTAAAACCAAGTCGATGTTCCTCTCTTCGCTTGGGACCTCCTAAAGAACCTAGACTATCTCCCTATAAAGAGCACTTCTGGTCGTTGAATTATCGCTGTAAAGAAAAAAAAGAGATGAGATTGACTTCAACTATATTATCAACTTTCAAAAAGGTAACAATACTCACGTCTAAATAGCCATCTGCTGGAAAATCCTGGAGGGCATCTGACATAGAACAACTCCATCTTGAAATAGCTCAGCCTAGTCCAAGACCCCATGACTACTTGGAAATTTCTCACTGCCTCCAGGAATGTAAAGGATGGGCTATCTGTTCGACTCTTAAAGTCGAACAAGTATCTTATCTCGTTTGGAAGAGGTGGTCGATAGAGATGCTCCATGAATACAATGAACAAGCTGTTCATCAGAGCATATCCATTCGGGTGTAGCTGGGACGGGGCGATCCCTAGAAAATACAACACTTCTCTTATATATTGATTGAACGGGGGGAGCATCCCGGCTGCGCATGCATGACGATTGAATGCGGTGTACCCCTATGATGGATTATGCGGTTTGTCATTTGGTCCTGGCAATAGTACGTCATCCATCGACAAACCGTGTCTTAAGCATATTCTCGCTAGCATGTCTTCAGAAATATTGTGCGGAACCGAGTCCGGTGGACTACTGATGAGAGATGCGTCAGGAGCCTCATCCATGGCAGGGCCAATGATTTCGGCCTCGATGTCTGGTATATTGATTGCTGGAGGAATTAAACACTGAATTTCTTATGGCTACGAGCTTGAAGTTTCCATTGCTAACTAACTCATGAAAAACCGTCATTAGGTGATAATGAACCCGTGCGTCCCCTAGTGTGAAGTGTGTGAATGTGTTGTGCAATGCAGTGCTGTGCATTACTTGGAAATATTCAACAGGGTTAAAGAAAATATGCAAACAACATTAAGACTTCGAAATCCGGTTGGAGTGACCGTCATCACTGACCGTCACAATCGTAACATTCAGATGTTAGCAATCGATCCGAATCGAAATTTCTTGTAACTTTCCTAAGTTAAAGTTCCATCGACGAGCTTCGAAAGGCGGTCAAGTATGCAGTTTAATAGTTAAGTTCAGATATGCGAGAATGAAGCTCGTCGGAATCATGCTATCAAGTGCTCAAAATTTCGTATCCATCAAGATTCAAGTTCGTGTCGTTCACCGGAAGCTCATTTCGGATCGATCATCAACGTTTGAGCTCGTATCGATCAAGATCGAGTAGCTTCGAATCGATCCTCGGTGTTCAGGTTCGTATCGGTCAGGAAGGCCTCGGCTTCGCATCGATCACATTCGAGTTGATACTTTTCATATCGATCATGAGAGTTTGTTTGATCTAAATCCGAAGGTTTCGCACCAATCACTAGCCTTGTTTTCGCATCGATCATCACAGATCGACAAGATTTCCCACCATCCTGGTCGATACGAACTACATCATCTCCTTTAAACTTCCTAGGATCGATGCGAACTCCAAGATAAAACGTTATCGTCTTCATCGATTCGACACGAGCGCCCCAGATTGACACGAAGCAAGGATCGGCCTTTGTCCACCCCACTCCTTCTCAAATCTACACGAGCGTCGCCATGGCCACTCTCGATCAAACTTTGGCCCAGATCTGGCCTTAGCGCTTGCCAAAATTGATAATCGGCATATATGGTATGGATTGAAATTCAAACTCTGTCACATGAATGTAATCATTGCTGATTAATTACCTAGATTAAAGTGGGTATTCGAAGGATTGAAAGACTGAATTTGATCGATTCGAAGGTAATATGCAGTTCCTCTTTTCTCAAGTTCGTGGATCGATGCGAAAGTAGAAGGTAGAGAAGGCAAAAGTGAAAAGTGAAAAATGGCCGAAGTCCAAAGTATTTATATGGATCTGAGGGAGAAAAAAGGGCGATTCATCTCCTAGTCAACATGACCGGTCACTGCAAGTCAACCCTCAGATAGTCGAACGGCGAGTTTGAACCCATCAGCCCAAGCTCCTATCGATTCGAAATGGTCAGTAGATCCATCGATACGAAGTACGCGATGAAGATAGCTCTGGAGACAATTGAGTTTCATCGATTCGAAATCTTTATTTGCATCGATGAGTTCAAAGTCACGGTCCACCGTAGCGAACTGTTCTGTTCGAATCCATCAGTTCCATTGTTACGAACATCAATTTCGAATCCATCAAAGCACATACACATCGATGCGAAGTATCTATATCACATCCACCATGGCAAAGTCCATCGATGCGATAGCAACCTTTCAAACTTATATATTGATTCAGGAGAGGATCGATACGAAGGAACACCCAAAGACGACCATCAGGTGTTGTTGCGACTCGAGTTTCACATCGATTCAGGAGAGGATCGATATGAAATTCGATACGAGAAAACTGACAATGACTCATGAACATTCAACGTTAATGAGAATCAGGTTAACATGTATACATGCATGACAGACTAATATTCAATCTTCAGCATTCACAGGAATTGGATATTCATCTAATAACGATTACGGCAGCAAACAGCCGAGCATTATCATGCAGCAATCAGTTACAACAACGCAAGATTACAATCTTCAACAAAAAAGCAATAACTATTCAGAGTGAAGAATGCGGCTTTTCAAAGCACGTCATGTTTCCACAAGACGTACTTTGGAGGCCAAATATTATCCCGCCTTTTGGCAAGGCCGAGATATCAAGGAACTAATTGAAAACCAAGGATCACTCATCGAGTACGCACATGTTCGCTATGGATGTCGACGAATTTTGTCCGAGTCCGGATTAGGCCACAATTGATAAGGCACGACAAGCGAAGCCATAGAAGCCAGCATTCCAAATTTCAAGTCAATCCGTATTCGTATGTTCAAGTTAGGATCGATACAAGTAGGAGGAAATAACCTTACTTTCGTATCCATTAGTGCACTTTGGTTCGTATCGATATGGTTCGAGCCCATCAACTTCACACCAATCGGTCTCATATCCATCAGATAATCCCACTTCGCATCGATCAGTTTCTCTTGGCTCATATCGATCAAGCTATCGGTATTCGAATCCATCATCTTCGTATCGATCGGCTGATGACTACTTCACATCCATCAACTGCGACAAGTCACTGTTTCGTATCCATGAAGTAACTGCCCTGTTCGTATCCATCCACTTTCGTTAGTTCGTACCTGTCATGGAGATACTATTCGAACCCGTCAGGGCCTGTTAGTTCGAATCCATCAGGCAACTACTCTTCGTGTCCATCGGATGATCTTGCTTCACATCCTTTAAACGATGACTACTTCATACCCGTTAGGGGCCCTTGTTCGAATCCACGTCCAATGACTTGTTCGTATCCATCGAGTCAAATGAGCCTGGATTGACGAAATGATTTCCGATACGAACGCGGCGAAACCTCCAGGATGACTTGACCAACATGGCAAAAAGATGGATCTGTACGAAGAACGTGCGCCACGTCCACCTGTAAGCGCATGCCATTATCGATTCGAAGCGATCGATTCGATTAGATCGATTTGAACGAATGGGCCCGCCGAATAATGTCAGTTCGTATCGACCATAAATTAAGATCCACTGATCTAAATGCTATGAAATTTTCATAAAAGACTACGTGCAAGCTAAAGATTGTTCTCGCCAAGTTTCACCTCCATCAGATGCAATCTTGATCGGTACAAATTGAGTTCGTATCGCTCACAAAACGAGTCGAAACTTCTCGAAATCGGTCGTGTGGGCCCTCTCACGTGCCAGAACAAGTCTCCCGAAGTTTGAGCGAAATATCAGCCTCCTACGCCTATAAATAGAGCCCCAGAGCCTTTAGAAAAGGGATCTTTTGATTATGAAGCGTCCAGAATCTGCCGGATCGAGTTTTGCATTTTAATTTTGTTGTTGGATTCGAATTCCAAGTTGTAATCTACTTTTGTTCACTGTAATCATGTGTAATCATTGAGAGAGAATCAATAAAGTCATAAAACTTCATAGTGGACGTAGGCAACCCGCCAAACCACTATAAATTGCTTATCTGTGCATTTACCTTTCTGTTTGTTGGAGTTTTTATTAGATAATCTTCATTTTAAATTTATATTCTTCACTGTTATCTCTTCAAAAATTTCTGAAGAGTGTTGTGCCCATTTTTGGTACAAACAGAAAGCTTCAAATATCCATTATGCTTTCTGGCCTCTTCCATACCCGAACGGCTATAACCTTAGTGGGATAAACAAAAATACCCTTTGTTGAAATAACATGACCTAAGAATCTAACTTTCAAACGCCAAAAATGACACTTCGACAAAATAGCCTTTAACACTTGCTCTCTCAATGTTCCTACAACAATCCTTAGATGGTATGAATGTTCTTCCTCGGGCATGGAATAGACCAGAATATCATTGATAAAAACAAGGACAAACTTATTCAATACATCTCGGAAAACTCGATTTATTAAGTCTACAAAATATGTTGGAGCATTAGTTAGGCCGAACGACATAACTAACCACTCATAAAATTGGTCGGATCTAAAATCGGCCAAGGATACTCTCTCCTTTGCCTATCCTCAACTAATGGAACCCTGTAGTTAGGTCAAGATGAGAAAATACTATAGCTCCATGAAGCTTATTAAATAAGTCATCTATCCTAGGCAAAGGATACATGTTTCTAACAGTTCTTTTGTTGAGCTCGTGATAATCTACACACAGTCTTAGGGAACCGTCCACCTTCATTGCAAAGGCATTGGGCGCTCTCCAACTCGAAACACTTAGTCAGATTGGACCCTTCTATAACAAATCCTAACCTGATTTGTTAGCTCCAACTTCTTCTTCGGGGCAAGTCTACGAGCATGCAACACTATAGGCTTTGCATCCTTCACTAAATCAATGTGAAATTCTACCTCTCTATGAGGTGGTGAACCAGACACCTCTTCAAAGACATCCGCAAATTCCCGAGCAATAGGGATCAAACCCAACCCTCCTCTGCCACATCAAGTGAATAAAGAAAACTAGTCATAGTTGAGCTAGATCCTTTACAATCTACAATCAAAGCCGTCCTTCCCTGTTTAATGCCATTGTTCGCTTATCGTAATCTAAAACTCTATTATTCCATGATAACCAGTCCATCCTAAGTAGAACATCAGAACCCATAAAATGAGGACATACATATCACAAGGAAAGAGTCGGTCAAAACAAGAAATTGGAACTCCTAAGCAAACCATACTAAGATTCGCCGAACCCCCAAGAGGGTTCGGCACACAAATAGAATCTAAAGCTATAACTGGTTCAAGTTCCAATTTATCAACAAGAGTATGAGAAATGAAACTTACAGAAGCACTAGTATCAAATAGGACATGAACAGGAATGCCAAAAATAGATGGAATACTTTCAAAAATAACTTCCCTTTGTTGCGGGGGAAGTGGAAGGTGCTAAAGCTAGTGCAAAAGCTCGAAGCTATTCCCCCTTCTAGAGCATCAGACACTCCCTAGCAAAATGGCCTAGAAGATGGTAGTTATAGTAGCTCTTGGGTGTAAACTATGCCTTGGTTGTCTGCGGCTCTATATTCATTACTTTAGCAATAAATGCCTTAGCCAACGGTGCTTTCGCCACTTGTTTCTCCCCAACCGATGTACGATTCCGCGCAAGACGCCCCTTCTTCCCAAACTTATAACAAGCAAGACCAAAAATATCCCTAAGTTGTGGAAACTTATGCTTGTTATTTCCATCTAGTGCAGTAATAATCGGTTTTGGTGCCAAGCTCTCAAACCTCAATCCCATGTTCACCAAGTTTACATAAAACCCCAAGATATGATTAGTCATATTACCCTTAAATTCCAAATGCATCCCTGCAATGAACATATTATTCCTCTTCAAGGGCATATCTACCAAACCAGGCCCAAATCTAGATATGGCAATGAATTAGTTATCATACTTCACCCCAATCATGGCCCCTTAATTCAAATCGAAGAAGCCTCTAAAAAAACAAAGTCTTCCCGGCTTCTGGGACAAATTTCATCTTGAATCGCTCGTTAAACTGGGCCCAAGAGAAGTCAATCTCTTGGGCATTGGTAGTGATAGAACTCCACCAATCTGTGACTATGTTCGTCAGATGTCATGACACCAACCGATGCTTCATCGCATCATCTAGCCCCATATCCTCAAATATTCGATCACATAATTTGACCCAAGTCTGGACTTCTATGATCATATCTATATCACCAAAACTCTTACCTCCTAGCCTCTCATAATTGCGGCAGAGCAAAGCACAATTTACCTGATCCTTACCTGCACGGCCTCCTCTATAATATCCACTCATGGTTCCTTGACCGAAGCAGTATTCCTTAGTGCCTAATCTCCACCTTTGTGATGGTACTACCTCGACCACCTCTAAGTCTAACTCCTCGAATATTGGCACCTTTAGTACTCATGATGCACTTCCTGAACATAGCAGAATATATTTAGGATATAAAAAGCTAGAGTATAAAGAAAGAGATTATTCCTAAGGTAAAGCTGGAAAAAGAGGGAGTATAGGTTTATACAAAATACAATTACACTCTCATATATATATATATATATATATATATATATATATATATATATATATATAATACACTCGAATCCTTTTAGGGCACAACTTACCCTATCTCTAATGAGCGATATCCAAACAAAGCCAAGGTATTCACTCAACCATGGGCTCTGATACCAAATATAATGACTTGACTTTTCGACTCTCGAATGTCGACACTAATATATCCATGGTATTCGCATGTCGAACACCCAAGTGCTAGAAAGACAGAAAGTTAAGGTAAAAAGAAATAGAACAAGAAAGGAATACCACAACATCAAAATCTCATCGCAAAACGATAATTTATAATATTAAAGAAAAGTACAAAGGGTTACTTTGAATACAGGTTTCTAAAAGTTACAAAACCTAAGTACTACTATCTGTCTGGATAGTTATAATTGCCTGTCCTTACATTTTTGATATATGTACATAGTTAATACAGAACAAGAAAAATAGAAATAGATAGATAATGAAAGCCTCCATCCCATCTTCTAAACTCTAAAGCGTCCAAGTTAAAACCTGACATATTCAGCCTACTCGAAAGAGTACTCGAGGAATTTTGGGAAACAAAAACTAAGCTTCAGTCATAAATCTAGAATGAGAGAACTCGAGATACATGCAATATGTAATAGTAACTATTGAGACCGTACAGATTCCAATAATAATTTCCCTCCAAAGGAAACTAACCATTCATTAGTTTAATATAGTGATTTGATAGATAATGTCTGGGATACAGAATATAAATCATATTAAATAGTTGTGATGCTTACATTGGTCATATCACAACATATTTAGGTTACACTAAAAACTGCTAAGGTATATGTGTATATTGGATTTTCTATGGGGATTTCTTCGGGGAAGCCGAATCTGAATTCCACGCACTGGGATCAGATGTTAGCTACCAAGCATTGTATATCCTTAGTAAAATATGCCATAAGGAAAATGCAAAGACCCACGCCCGAACATAAACATGAACTACATGCCATCATTCCCGATACCAACATATCGATAAGCATATTCTAGATATGGAGTTGATAATATCCCATCGCGTGTCATCCAAACCCTAGATTGTGTAGCCTACTTTATCTTTAGCCATTTCTGATGTCTAGGTTATGTTCAGCATCTTTCACATGAGTTTTCATCACTCAAACAGAGTACAAATTCCAAATAGATCCCCACATCTCGGATAAACCTCGTAACCACATATCGATTCCCATATCTCAATAGATCTCTGAGTCATATATGGATTCCCACATCTTGGGTAGATCACGAATAACTACATGTGTTCGAGCATCTCAAACAGATCTCGAATCTCCGCATAGATTCCCTTTTTCAGTCACTTCCAAAATATAGAACTCCTATACTAGTTTTGAAGTGATGCTTGGTAAGTAAAACACTTACCAATCCCGGACTCTTCCAAACCAACCGATGAATTTTAAAGTTAACTCAATTTCGTTTCTTTCAGAAGTAAGTGAAAGATAGAGACATTTCGTACAAGTACTCCTCCCCAGGGGCTCCTATTGGTATGAAATAATGAAGTCATTCGATAACTTCTTAAGTCAATATTAGGTCAAGTTCGATAATCGACTAATCAATTATCTAGTCAAAACAATTGTTTATACAAATCACGATTTGTATGCTTTACTCGTTTTCGATGTTCCAACATAACTAATCCACATCCAAAAGTAAAGTCAGGTAAGTTTGTGCATTGGTTGCATTAAGCCTTGCTTAGACACTTCAGTCTTCAAGCTCATAAATAAATAAATCTACCTCATGGACTTTTAGTGTTAAGTATAGTATTAACGATATTTATAAACAATAAAATATCAGCACGATTAACAAATTGTTGACAATTTTTGACTTACTATTCCTCAAACGAAAGGAAAACGCGGTAGGTTAGAGCTCTATTTCTTTGTCCCTATTCGACATCAATCTTAACTCTCACAAATGCATAACACTTACTTCATTGACTTTTGGTGTTAAGCATAGTTGATTGCTTTTCAAACAAGCAATCAAATAATTAACCATTTATCCATTAAGCAGTTCTAAACCCTTGTCATAAAATTTTTTATATACTTTTAAAATATTTTTAATAGATTTTAAAATATTTATCCAAAATATTACTTCAAAATAGTAACTTTAAAATTTTCCCCAAAACTTGAAATGACATGTTTTTAAAAAATTGTCTTTTCTCTAAGAAGTCACAACTTGTTCCTCAAAATTCATAAATATATAAAACCACTTTTGAAATACTCTATACAGTTAGTCAAAAATTGTAAAAAGAATGAAACAATTTATATTTAAATATCTTATCAACCCTTTTAAAGTCTAAAATCAAGCCTAAACGGGACAGCTCTACACAAGTGAAGTTTTGTTCGTTTTGATGATGTTACATAATTTTTTACTATTTGAGCTTTTAATACAAATAAACATATATATATATATATATATAAAATTATAAATTTGCTGTGAAACCTCTATACAAAATTACATGGAGATCGTTGAATACTAGACAATTCCAAACTGCATCTATAGCGACTATCGCTATATGTGCACTTTCAATCCGAATTTTATTTAAACCTATGTTCAACTACAACCTATGTGCTTTGTCCCAAGACCTTGCTTTATGTCATACAATTCCATTAAATATCATTTAAATCCATACGTATGTCGCTTGCTTTTCAAAGCAAGAATCAAAACCATTGTTTGCAACATATGTCTAACTTAATTTAAGCAATTTTAACACAACAAATCAAAAGCAAATACGAGTTATATTTTCAATCCAAGTGGTTAGTTAGCTCACCTTTTATCTAACAATGAACCAAGCTTAAGCACTCAAGTTCAAACCCAAGCTAGCAACACCCTTTCTTTCCTTTCCTTTCTTGTTTCAACCTTGCCTTTTCCTCCTCTTTCCACCAATGCCCATGGCCATAGGGTAGAGGGGAGCATGGCTTCACTTTATTGCAATCTAGTTAGGTGGATGGTTTTTTTATGTCATACCAAGGTTTCACTCCCAATTTGAGGTGATTTAAAATTTATTTGCAAATAATTTGCTTTAGGAACTATAAGATGAAGAAGAAGATGACATTGATTTTGAATTCTAAGCTTCGTAAATATTCATAATTATTTCCTAAAGATGTACCACTCCTTATATAGGCTTAGAAATGTAACGGGGAAAGACCAAAAAACCCTCAAAACCCTCCTAACATTATTACTTCTATCATGTCTACTTTACACCACATAGCTTAACATTTAAGTATTTCTGTATTAGCTCATTTCCTAAATATCTAAGATGACATCACTCATGACGTACTCCATAAAGTTTATTTCCAAAAATGGAAAAAAAGTTTCTTATTTCATTAAATTGATTTCCTAAACAAACAAGTGTATGTAAAAAAATTGAACAACTTATGACGGATAAAAAATGCGATGACATAATTTTCAGTCACATTATCGATATTGTTCCAAAGAATATATTTTTGTAAATAGTTTTCAAAAACAAGTTTCTTATCATTTTCTATCATTTAAAAATGTTTAACAAGATTATAAAATCATATTTATATTACTTAACTATATTTCAGAATGTTTCAACATTCGAAGACAAAGTATTCAAATTTCAGGGTCGCTATACGTCCCCATAGCTTATTAGGAAAAGTTGAACACAATAATCATAAATGTAACAACATCGTAATGGGTGTAAGGCAGGTTCAAAACTCATCTTACCCCTCGTCTTGCACTGCATGTTACCAAGTTTTGTTATACAGTTTTTAAATGAGATTTCTAAATAAAACATCTTCTTAATAAAATAATTTTTAGCAAACACCTCCATAGTTTGTTATTCAACTATATATTTTATTTTTTCCTATATTTACTCCCAATCCAATCATTCTCATCTAAGTAAAATATTTTCTCAAAGTATCTCAAAACAAAATACCCTATAATACATTTTATTCAATAATATATCTCCAAATACATGCTCAATAAAATAATTTTCAAATTAGGACCTTTTAACAAAAACCTTTGCCCAAAAATGTTTTTATTTTTAGAACATCATTTACCCAAGAGTATCCTTTAAGTAAAAATCCTTACAACTAAAATAATTTTTTACATAAAAAGTATCCTAAATCCGAAGATACTCTTTAGATAAAACATTTTTCCTAAATGTATAGTTTCTCGCATTCTTTATTCAAAAAAATACCTCAAATAAAATACTTCCATCAAACTATTTTCAAATTCTTCTACTGAGAAAATAATTCCTTCAGAATAAGATATCTTTTAGTATATTTGTTATATAAGATGTTTTATCAAAATATCTTTTAAATTAAATGCTCCATTAATCTTATAATAGTTATTGTTATCACACCTTTAGGCAAGGCCGTGACGCCAAAGAATTGACTGAAAACGGAAGATAATCAGTCCTGACGACTGATTACCTACAAAGTTCACTATGGATGTTGGTAAATTTTGTCTGAGTCTGGATCGAGCTACAATTAACATGACATAAAAATCAAAGCTATGAAATCTAATAATCCAAATTTCAAGTCAGTTGGAGCTTGTGTGCTTAAGATATTGATCGATCAAAATCGTGTAACTTCTAGTTGTTTGGGGTTCGCTTTGAGTCGTCCCAAGCATTACTTTGGGTTTCCAAGCAAAATGCTTCGAGTCAGAGATAGGTCTACTTCAAGTCTTGGACAGATTAACATGTTTACAAGCTGCTTCGAGTCACCACAACACCTGCTTTGAGTCACCATAGGGGCTACATTGGGTCAAGGAGGCGGCTACTTTGGGTCAGAGCCACGAATCGATCAGCAACCAGGGTCCCCATCAATTTCGTATCCATGATATTCGTGTCTATCAAGTTTGCACTCGTTCCTTTTGCATCCGTCGGACAAACGCAAGTCCCGGGTCGATCAAGGTTGTTCACGTCGTATCGATCAACCAGATGATCGATACGAAACCCAACCCTTTCCATCGATACGAAGTAGCCCATGGATTTCTACTTCATATCGATCATGTTGGTGTATATTTCGTACCGATCAACCGGATGATCGATATGAAACTATCACTTTCCATCGATATGAAGCCAACCCTAGGTCATCGATACGAAGAGTGCGTGCCATGCATCGATACAAAAAAAGACGGGGATTGATACGAAGAGCATAGCACCCGATGGATACGAAGGAAGAAGCAGTAAATGCAGCACAAAAGATGAATCTACCCTAGCTTATCGCTCCACGTCACTATCATCTGATCGATACAAACGAGATTGAGGCAAACTTCATCGATACGAGCTCGACAATGCCTTACAAACACAAAATTGCAACAATCATAATTTAAAATCTACAAGTCCAAATGCTACTGAATTTTCACAAGAGCTTTCGTACGACGTCAGGAATGTTCATGATCGATCTCGGCTCGATTGAGAAAGATTTGGATCGATACAAATGTCATTCATACCGATTATTGAGCGAGCATAAATGACCAGGGATCGATCATGTGAGCCCATCCACGTGAGAAAAGGAGTCTTCCGAGATCTGGACGAGATATTTGAAGCCTACACCTACAAATAGCGGTCCAAGAGCTTTAGAAAAGAGATCTTTTTGGCTCTTCGACGTCGTTACTCTGCCGAACTCCATTATAACTAGGATACTATCAATTGTACTCTTGTAAATCAGAAGAGAATCATCAATAAAATAACAACTCTTCAAAGTGGACGTAGGCTACAACGCCGACCCACTATAAATCTTGTCTTTCCACTACTTTCCTTTTAATTTTTTGAGTGTGCTTTATATTTAATTCTATTACATACAAACTATCTATGATTGTGACTGTGATTTGGTGCTTTCATCTGCAGTTGGGTGTTTATGACCATTTTTGGCGCAAACACTTATTACAGAATTTTCCTCATCAAAAATATAATTCAAAATATCTCTGCACAAAATATTTTTACATCGTATGCTAAATAATAATTTTAAAATACCTTTCTACATATACCTTTTTCTAAGGATGTTCCCAAATTAAAATTTAGTTTTTAACTTAGGTGTTCTGATTAAAATATTTCTATCAAAATAAAATATTTTAAATTTCATTTCAAAAAAATTTAAACTAAACAACCTTTCATATAAAATGTTTACAAATAAAATACTTATTAACAAAACATCTCTCTTTCCTTAGATAATAATTTTTCACTTATAGCAAAGCATTTCTAAATCATAATATCATTATAGAAATACATTCCAAATGATGTTTTAAAAAATAATCAAATTTCTCACATTAAAATGTGTCTTTAAAGAATAAATTCAACTTTCAATATATAATTAAAACACATTTTTACTGAAAATTCTCCAACTAAAATAATTTTACTATATTCACTTTTCCTGACCAAAATTTCTTTCGCTAAATTAAATATTTTATTCTCATAAAAAATGTCAACAAATTGCTTTATGCTCACCCTTTATAATAAAACGTATTCAAAATATGTAACAACTGCACTTTTCGATACGAATCATGCCATAAAAATATGAGCTGTTGGGTTTTTAAAACATTATAGAGCATAATTACAGAGATAGAATTCTAAGACATTCTACACTTTTAGATCTCACGGTAGAATGAATTAAAATATAAATATATAAAAACAGACATTTCATAAAAACATTCTTTAAAATACTTGATTTACAAAAGATGTTGTTTTCAAACTACAATAAAAGTTTATAAACTTCTATACAATAAATAATTGTAAGATAACAATAGAAAATATTATAACTCCATCATTAATCTCCTTTCTTATACGTGCTATAATAAATCACTACTAACATGTCATCCTATGGTGGAGGAATAGAAAGGGGTGGGTCAGAAAGAAGTCTAGTGAATGAGAACCAAACTAATGAGATGATTTAGTGCAATTAATTCTAAATCTAGTCTAACTGTCATAGAGTATAAATATAGTGTGTTAGCGCATTTCCAAGGTCATATACATAAGGACAACTACCTGACTCATTGGGCCGGATCTACATGTCATAACCTGACACTATCATCAGCCAAATTGGGATCTATTGTCCCTTATCTACTCACACCACACTTAGAGAGGGAGAACACGTATGCAAACTCGCATAGTGACTCATCGTATGCACTTGCGCTTATCTCTTGATTGTAGTGGAAAACTGACTATTATAGCCTAATTTGATGTTCACGGTGTGCGAATCACGAACGTGATTGGGCTCCCACCTAGTATCGTTGTGTTTTCCATGGCCACCCACCTAGTATCGTTGTGTTTTCCATGGCCACTTATTGTCTAGCTCCAACATCTATCGGTACCATGTTGTACGAGAATCGTACTTGAATCTCCTGTTAGGACTAGGCCCCTCTCAGAAAGTGTTCCCATGGGTACTTTGCCTACCAATATGTAACACTACTTGGAACTAACATGAATAAATCGCCCTTATCTTACTAAATCCAGTTTCAACATCCATCTAATGGACCGTCCAATTACCTACGTTTATGAATCTTTTGGATCTTATCCACTTATCGAAATTTATTTGCCCTACAACTCAAATAGGGAACTAACTTTCCTACTCCCTCACACATACATCATGGCCCAAAATAGTGCAACATACCATTCATTATTCATCAAAATTTCTTTTATTTAGTTGGACCAAAGGCCGAGGTTCAAATCCTCATTTTTGAATTGTTGTTTGTTCATGTGTTAACTATCAAGTTTTATATGTGGTAGTGAGTGCTAACTTTGGTCTAATTATCAATTTACAATTAAAACATAACAATATAGGATTTTTTGTTTAAGGTTTACAACTTAAGGAAAGAATAGGTTAACAATTTGCTGTAATTCCAATTTTAAGGTGTTTGCATCAAAAATTGGCACAAACACCCAACAGAGATTTTGTAGAGGAATAAATGAAGAATAGCAAATGCAAACAATGGGAATATAGCAGTAAAGTAATAAGAAATAAGCAAATAATAGAGACACGGCAATTTATAGTGGTTCGGCGTTATTTGTCTGCGTCCACTTTGAAGAGATAGCTTTATAAATCACTTTGTAAACTTAGTACAAGAGGGATCAGATGAAAACCCATGGTTAAAAAATAATACAAATCAACAAGTAGCATAAAGACCCCCAAAATGAACAATCAAGTCTATATTTATAGTGGAAGACGGCGAAATATCTCCCCGAAACTTTGGCAGAAGGATCTCCAGAATCATAGGGACCCACAAGTGGGATCGCATAGACAAATCCTAAGAAATAGGGATCGTGGTTGATTCCTATTTTGGTGAAGTTTGGGAGTGTGATCCCTATGGGAGCTACTCCATGCTGTATTATACTTATCCTCCAAGTTTCATGCCAATTGGATTAGTAGAATTTGAGTTAGTGATCAATCTTTTTTGCAACATGTTGTGTAGCCTGATTCTGACTAATCCCTCTTGTTGCTCCTTTTGGGGTGCGATCCCAAGGTTGGACTCCCTAGGGTCCCCACATCTTGTTTGTAAAGTTTCATATGCATTGGACTTTTAAATTTTGAGATATTAATTGTTTTCCATTGAGTTGCATTTGTTTGGATGAAGTCGTCTGATCTCTTTGGCAAAGAGGGATCATAGCCGATCCCTTTTCTAGATTAAATTGTATTCCACACATTGAATGCTTTGTATAGCATATCTCTCAATTCCATTCAATTATAACTTCACAATATCATCTTAACTCGATTTTTGGACCTTACAATCATCGCTATGGGCTCACTGGCCTTAATGGCAGTCGATTCTAATTTGTCCAATCAGTTCAGATGTAGCTGGCTCAAAATGTCGGATAACATAAGGTTTTAGCTTTAAATTTAGAATTTTGGCATATTCAATTTAAATTTCCAACATATTCACTTTTACTTAACATCTCGAACTTTAAGTTATCTAACATATTCAATTCATGTTTCTAACATAATCAATTCATGTTTCTAACAAATTCAATAACCTATCTATTTCTAGTTTACATTTAATATATGTAATTTGATTATCCAATGCATGCGTATCATTCTAATCCATATGCATGTTCAATTAAATTCCCAACGTATTCAATTCAGCTCTTATATTAAAATTATAATCCTAACATATTCAACTTAAATAAAAGGGTTTACATTATATCCAAATAATTTGATTTAACATTAAATTCTAGTTAATTTACAGATTTATAATTCAGTAATTTAATTTAGGTGTAACTTGCACTCTAGTGGATCTAGACTTCCACTGAATCAAAAACCCAAGTCCACTAAAATATAGATCAATGGTTTGGTATCTTACAAAAGAGAAGATATATCAGAGCATTAACAATAATAATCCATGGCGGAAATAAATATAACATATCATAATAATTACTGACCCTGAATTAACACCTCAAGTGTTTATTGCCATGGCCAAACAACTGCTCTAAAATAATACTAGTACCTTCCCTCCTAAATCCTTTGGGTTGTAATAAGGAGAGAGTCATAACAACATTCTGGTGATTGGAAAATTATACATCTTATACATAACACTAACTTATGCCGATGGTCCACCATTTCTAGTTATGTTAGATTTATCATTAGTTGCCACAACTACGTCACTGCGTACGAATTGTTCCCATCTGCACCATGTAGATCTATATATAATTATATATCCATTCGTCTACTAATGGACCTACATACTATCCCTACTAGTCTTTATCTCTTAGCACCTGATGAGGATTCATCACCTCACTACATCATGATCATCGTATCACCTAAGGAAATCATGTAGTGCACACCAATGGCCTCCAGTCCAAAAGGTCATGCATTCTCGGGTATTTTCACCTTTGCCTGCTTCATATATCTTGGATTTTCGGCCCCATGCACCTACACCCCATCCATGTTTTGAAGAAATCTCTATATGGATTAACTAGCCTTTCCCTATCAAACAAACCATCTAACAATTATGGTGGTGCATAACCCAGCTAAATCAATCATATTAGGTGGAAGAGATCAGTCTGGTGTAACTCGTCCTTTCCATTGACCGTAAGGGACCAATGTAGAGCTCGCTAAATAAGCAACTCCTACATCTAGTTTTGGTACCTAATTTAACAACCCATACCTCCATGGGCCTAAGTTTCAACAAAAATCGAAATCCAAGTCCATCAAAGCATGGATCATTGGATTTGGTACCTGCAAATAAGCATGAGCATCATCAGAGATTGATAGAAATCTAAACTCAAAGCGGAAACAATAATATGATAAGAATACTGACTATGACTACTACCTTGGAATTAATGGTATTCCTTGGATAGCAGATTGTCACATCAACATCGAGCATGAGAGAAAATAAAGACTTCTTAAACAGCAAAGTACATCCAATTCCAGTGACCTGTTCCTCTAAATGTATCTTGTGGGAGGGGGTCATAGCAACGTTCTGTGATTAAAAGTCTGTAAATTATCTATACCAATTGGTTTCCATTTTATAGTATTGTCTATTTAGCAAATCTAATCCAACGTTGCATTGCGCACATGATTACCTACTTACCCCTTCCAAGGTACAAAATATTGATGAAGCCTTATCAACCACCCAACACTTTCAAATCCATTTTCCACTTAATACTTCTGAATATGAAACGGGCTTCTATAATACTATCAAAAGAGAAGTAGGTAGATTCTGCATTTAAGCCTCAATCAAGGTAGACCCCATCATTTAAGACCTATTCTAAATGTGGTTTCCTAACAATGTTGTCAACAGTTGGTGGATCCTAGCTACAAAGACCTATAACCACTATTTAAGGCTTTCGACATTTAATGTCCAACTATTACCGCATCTATCACCGATAAAATCATAGCCATGTAATAAAAAATACCCAAGTTACTTAATACCTTTAAAAAGGACTAGGCGGACTTCTAACCATTTGATACCTATATTCTAGGCAGGTCCCCATCACTTAATACCTATCCCCAGGCAGACTCCTCACTGGTACTATCATTGATACTACCTTAGCTATTGGAGGGACTATAGCAAAGCCACTTAGTACCTCATTAATAAGGACTAGGCAGACCCCTGATCATTTAATCCTATTTATTGGTAGGCCTTTGCCATTTAATACCTAATCCCAAGGCAAATTCCTCACTAGTACTATCTAGCTGACATTGCTTGAAAATCTCATTGGCTACTTCATATTGCTTTTATAGGAAAGAGGCAGACCCTAAAGTCACTTAATACCTCAACCTGAAGTGAACACTTCCCGAGATATTCACTGTCACTCTTAATTATAAATATGGAATCTTGTTACGTTACTTCTTTCAGTAGGGAGGTGGGTCGTACAGCCACTGAATAACTCAACACTGAAGTAAACCTTTTCTGAGACGTCCTCATTTATTTGGAATCTCATTAGGTTACTTAATACTTCATTTTAGGAGAGAGGCAGACCCTATAGCTACTTGATACCTCAAAGAAGAAGTGAACCCTATGGTGATATCTCTCACCACCCCTGATTCCAATTTGGACCATTTAATACTTTCCAATTAAGGAAGCAGGCCTAATCTCTCACATCGTCATGGGTCCTTGGATTAGTTATATCTCACATCAGTAGTAAGTGCACCCGACAGTTAGTAGCTTCAAAGTGAAGGGTAGTCTTCCGTCGGTGACTCTTGTAACCTCGCTCACTGACCTACTAAGTCCAGTTAACCATCCTAAGTTTTTGGTTATATTATTTTGGGTAGAAATTGGACTTAGCTTACTAATTTCCTTTTTTTATTTAAGGCAGTAAGATTTACCTTAAATACTTATTTACCCATAAATCCCCATTTGTGCTCATAAATGTCAATTTGTTCATAAAAACCTAATGAACATTTCCTTAGGCATTTATATGATTACTAATTTCAAATTAGTAACCTTTTATAGCTATTCCATTTTTATCAATCCGATTAATCATTTACCTTATCAAATTATTGCAACTCCCATATTTATTACCATTATTTCTCATTTATTGAAGTTACAATCTTTTAAATTCATTTCTCATTAGTTAATTATCCTAAATAAGAATATTACGTGTAAGCATTGTTATTAATCAAATTTTATTTTAATTATTATAAGAACAGCAAATTATGCACAAATATCTACTTTTATCAAATATATTCTAGTGATATATCTTCACTAAAATAGTCATCGCCATGTTCAATTATTGGAATCATATCTAAAAAGATTATCCACTATAATTTCCATAAATTAGTCTAAAATACAAGATTTAACTCTAAATTTAAAAGATTATATCGTTTGAAATTACAAGGAATAATCATTTCTTTTTAGTACTGAAATAAAGTGTAAACTACAATGAATTCATAATTTACACGTCTCTTTCTCTTTTTATTTGCATCTATCCTTATTGGATCAAACGCTGTATTTCTCTAAAAGAAAAGGAATCACAATAATCGGATCTAAATTCCAACAAATCCAAACATAGGAATGCTTACATTCCAACAACATTAGGGTAATAATCCAAATTTCATAACATTACTATACAACCTATTTCAGATCTGGAATAAATTTCAATTAAATCAGTACTCTAAATTCATATTTTTGGGACTGATTTCCAAATCAAATTGTAAGTGATTCTAAATCAATTCATAATAAGAATATGTAAGCGATATTTATTATATTCAGATCATATTCAATTTGTTGCCTACAACACATATGCAGTTATCCAGTTAGGCATAAAAATCAAATAAATACCAGCGAGATAATTTTCATACTCTATAAAACTTCCCACTCACCTTTTCAAAGCGATCAAAATCTCCAAATCTGAAGTAGAACTTTTGATTCATCTCCAATTCCTTTATATATATATATATATATATATATATATATATATGTTAGAATTACAGGTCTAAGAGGAGATTTGGGGTTGGTTTACTCTAGAGAACCTTGGAAAAGAAAGCCTCACTAAGCCGTGAGTGAACCTATATCCGTTATGTAGTCCTACAACAAAGCGACTCCTATTTTTGGGACTCGTAGCTCCAAGTGCCAAATTTCGAGCATCGTTCTCCGACCTTGCCTATCTCTGAGCAGTGGTCGGATAGTATTATCAAAGGGAAAATCGTCTGATTACCCGTTGTCTGATTATACTCTCTTGGTCCTACTCTAGGAATAGAGGAGTTTGATAGTATCTATTTTCGATTCTCAATAACTATCCTAGCTTATCCTCGACTGAGCGTGTCCTTCTTGGCCACAAGAGCAGTCGTGAAGATCCTTTCCATCGACCACTTGCTATATTCGAAAACCAACAACTAGATGCCTGTTGTAACACCCCTAATTTTTTGATAACATTATTTAGGAGATTTAATTAGATAAATAAAATAAAATAATGTAAATGTTAGAGTGATAAGGGAATATTACGAATTGCCGAACCTTTATGCTCATGGTTATACTCTCTATTCATGTTCATTATCTCTAAGTTGGGGATGTTACACCTATCTCTAGGCATCTGCTCTTAATTTCACCAATTTCCTGACACTAACTGAGAGTGTCTGTTGACCATCATTGCTTATTCGCGGCCCAACATATCCTACTAGGCCACAAGCATAGTCAATAAAATTTCCACTGTGCACCAGCTTCTGTCTCCTAAAACTAGCGCTTTGGTCGTCTCGTCCTATTTCCAAGTAATAATCGATACATGAAGAATAGGGCTGAATTATCCAATTAACTACTATGATTATACTCCCCGATCCTGACCCTAGACCAAGGGAATTAGCATTGTTTTCGGGTTCCTCAATGCAATGCCAATCTCGTAGTACGTGACTTTTCCTACATGAACACATGATTCCATTGATTCAAGAAAGCTAACTTTATTTATAAACGAAAACATGGCAAGTTTTACCTTATTACATTGACCCTAGAATCCTTAGGTGGCTTGTTAGCAAAATATAAGCTAAATAATACTATGTGAAATAGCATCACAACAGGTCATTATTCCATAACCATGGAATCAGGATTCCGTCAACAGTAGCCAGATTGAACGTTCAATCTCTAAGCTATTGTTCTGATTGCATAAGGATCTTTCCAGTTCAGAACAAGTGCCTCCATACCCTAGAGAGCTTGTTTCAGAATGATATTCTCTGTCATGAAGGTATAACTCCAAACCTTGGTGTTGTAGTGACGTGCAACTTTTTTCGAGTGAGTAGCTACTCTTAATTCTTCTTCCTCTTTCTTCTCATCAGTCAAATTAAAGAACTCAAGTAAGAGTTTTTTGTTTACCTTTGGATTGTAATGAATTTTACAATGAGAAGGGACTACAAGTTCTGTCAGGATCGTGGCCTCTGATCCTAGGCCAAAGCGAACGACATACGTCCAATTGCGAACTTGTGAGTAGTCCTATAAGCCAACAATACCAGTAGAAGCTCATTGACCTAGTTGTCTTTGGCTTTAGTTGAACATATCTTCGGGGTGGCCTAGATGATTTTATTCATCCCTCCACTTTCCCGCTCATCAGTGGGCATGCTATTACTGAAAAGCTTTTCTAAATCTAGTACGGGTTGCATAAATCCTTGAACTCAATACTTTCGAACTGAGTTCCATTATCTGTTATAATCTTCTGAGGTACTCCAAATCTATAAATGATGCTTTTTGTCATGAAGTTGATCACCTTTTTCGTTGTGATCACGGCAAGAGGTTTTGCTTCAGCCCACTTCATGAAGTAGTCCATCACAACTATAGCATACTTAGCTCTTCCTTTCGCCATTGGTAGCACACCAATTATATCAATTCCTAAAATAGCAAACGGCCTTGGGATTACCAATTTCATAATCTCTTTTCATAGAGCTCTTGGAACCTTTGCAAACCTTTAGCAATATAGCACTGTTTGTTGTAATCAGCTACATCTCGATTTATTGTTGGTCAGAAATATCCTTAGCAAAGTTACTTTAACGATAACATCTACCCGCGATGTTATCACAATAGCTACCCTCATGGATTTCCATGAGGACTTTCATAGCTTCATCCTTGATTTCATACCTATCGAGGAAGTAAAGAATCTTCTCCTATAAAGCACTCTTTCTTGCATCCTAAACCATGGAGCTTTCTGAAGGAGTTTCTCCCATTCATTCTTTTCTCTTAGGAGAATCCCCTTGAGCAGATAGTCCTTTATTAAAGTCATCGTGACTCCTTCTCCTCTTTGTGATCTCCAAAATCCAAGCGACGTCCATCTGGTCTATATTGGAGTTGGTACTGGACCTAATCCCAACAGTTGCTCATCCCCCGAATCAACTAGTATGGCCAATGATTTGGCCTTAGAATTCTCCCTTTAAGGACATGTGCGATTGTGCAATAATACAAGTCTCGCACCTTTTCTTGATATTAGGTAAGGAATAAGTCTTGCACCTTTTCTTGATATTCCTTCTCCACTTGACAACGACCAACTGGAAATCACTGAATATATGCAACGCCCTTATTTCTAGCTCCTTTTTTATCCTTAGCCCTGCTATCAATGCCTCATGCTCAGCCTAGTCGTTAGCCAATGGAAATTCCAAGTTCAATGCAAAGTAAAATGATCGTCCTTCTAGAGTTATAAACATAACTCTTGCATTTGTACTTTGTTCATTAGAAGCTCCATCCATGAATAGTTTCCATTAAGAAATTGTTACCATATCATCATCCTCATCATCATCTCATGTGGTAAACTCTATGATAAAGTCAACCAACGTCTGCATGTTTATTGCTTTCCTCGGATGGTAAATAATATCATGTTGACTTAGTTTAATATTCCACTTCAATAACCGTCCCAAATTCTTCGGTCAAGTAATAACCATTCCAAAGGATGATCCATTAGCACCTTAATTGGATGAGCCAGAAAATATGATTACAACTTCCTTGATGCAATCAACAAGCAATAGGCAAGTTTTTCCAACTTTAGGTAATTCTTTTAGCCTCAATAAACCACTTGCTGATATAATAAACCAGCATTTGAATCATCACCTCCTTACGTACCAATGTTGCACTTAATGTGTGTATAGACATTGCCAAATAAATAAATAAATCCTCCATATCCAGCAGTTTGGATAGAACTTGTGGTGTTTCAGTGTTCCTCAGTAATTCTTCGAAGGCTATGTGACATTCTTAATTCCATTAAAAAATCTTCTTTCCCCTTTTAATGGCATCAAAGAATGGTATACATTTGTCCATTGCCTTTGAGATAAACCAACTCAATGTTGCAATATTCACATTCAAGCTTTGTAACCCCTTCTTAGTGGTCGGGGCAGTTACATTTCTCGAAGCATTAATCTGCCTTAGATTAGCCTTAATGCCCCCCGAATTAACGATAAATCCTAGAAACTTCCTCGATGCAACTGCAAAGGAATATTTCAATGGATTTAGCTTGATTTCGTATTTTCGAAATACTTTGAAATTCTTTGAAATGTCACCCAAGTGGTTCCTCGATAGTCGCGAATTCACATATATTATCCATGTTTACTTTCATCGTCCATTTGATTTGATTCATGAATATAGAATTTACCAATCCTTAGTACGTAGCTCTAGTGTTCTTTAAATCGAACGACGTCACTTGGCAGTAATACAACACCAAATCTATTATAAAACTCATGTGTTCTTGATCCAAAATGTGCATCGGTATTTGGTTACAACCAGAATAAGAATCCATACATGATAGCAACTCATGTCCTACAGTCTCATCTACCAACTGCTCAATCCTAGCCAAATGAAAGCTACTTTGGGTATGCTTTATTCAAATAATCAATATATTTTTGGCACTTTCAGTTTGATTTCCTGACCAGCATGGGGTTTGATACCCATTCAAGGCATAAAGCATCGTAGATAAAACCATTTGCTATCAGCATATCCATTTCCTCCTTCAATGCTGCGGATCACTCCAGACCCAGACTGTGTCCCTTTCGATTTACCTATGGAAATCTTTGATCCACATTTAATGCAGGACATACTACCTTTGGCGATATCCCTAACATAACGTAATGTTTCCAAGCAAATACGTCCAAATTCCCTTGAATTAAATTAACCTATTTCTTCCTTAATCTATTGATGAGTTTAGATCCAATTTTAAGAGCCCAAGTAGGATCATCCATATTGATCAGAACATTAACTGCCAGCTCTGCTGGAACCACCCATTCTTTCCTCAAACTTCTTCCCAAAATCAATAGACTTACCATACCCACTTAATTCCTAAGCCAGGCTTGGGCTTTAATTGTTATGCTTTCAAATTTTTAATGTAGATAGCATTATCTACATTCTTTCCTTTCTCCCATTTCTTTGTCTCTCTTAGCTCAATGAAGTAACATTCCATGCCTTCTCTTTGGTTTCCACTAGTCGATCTGACCTAAATTTCCATTGGTGCTATGGGTCAGTTGGCCCAAAAGGCGATGTACATCGAATATTCATCCACTATGAAAACTTTTGAATTTGCACCAACTTGCAATTTCCATCACCTAACTCCATGGACAAATCAATTTTCCCCCTCGGTTATTTCTGCATACCCACAAATCCTTGAATCTTGGGTTTACAAGACTTAGCATCCTTTATAGAAATATTCATCTAATCAACCATACTTTTAAACAAGATATTAACCGAGCTTCCATTATCCACTAAAACTCAACAAATAATGGTAGGACCAACCATAGTTGTAATCATCATGGAGTCAATGGTTAGTGCTTTGAACCTATCAGATTCCCTATTCCTATACACAACATCGTCAGTAACCATCCTTTGCTGCTTAACCAAACTCTATCCTCAATAGAAAATCATCTCTCATATGGTATGTGCCTTAACGAGCTTGCATACTACTTCACTTCCCTCCAACCTTTCTCAGGGGGATGAGGTCCTCCAGTTATAGTATTTACGGCAATCCTTCTGTCATTATATTTGGCCCCTCTTCACTAGGTCTAGGTTAATTTCCTTAGGAAGTCGGCCCTTGGGTCTTGCACTTTATACGCCATCCTATGGCTTCCTCAAATATTGTTTCAACTTCTTATTTCTTATTAATTCCTCAATAAAATCTCTAAAATGTTGGCATTCGTTCATGTTGTGTCCATGATTTTCATGAAAATGGCAATATTTCCCTGAGTGCCAATCTTCGTCCGTGGTCTCCCTCCTACGCGGCTTTTTATACCTTTCCTTGCCTTGCGTGGCAAGGTATATATTTTCCAACGTATCATTCAAAGGTGTATACTCATATGGCCTCATATTCATCAAGCACTTCTTGGCTTCGTTTGGCCTACATTTAGAGCCCAGATTTCTTGTTTTATGATTATTAGAATTACCAGTATTTACTACCACATTACCGGGATTCACATCGGTTTGCTTAATCGCCACGTTACTTTGAATTACCTCCTTTGATTGTCCACCATCATACTTTCTAGCTACCTTACTTGATTCTTCCAAATGCAAGAAATGATTATCTTTCTGGTGGAATCCCTCTATAGTCATTGGTTATTTCGTCTTTAGCCATTTTCCAAAGTTCGTGTCTGGGTGTATGCCTCATACCAATGCGATAAACATCAAATCTTCCTTCTAATTATTAACCTCCATAACAACAATATTAAGCCAATTCATGAACCCCTTCAACCACTCTTAAGGTCCTTAGAAAAGGCTCGATACAGACATTATTACCTAGCTCGAGAAGTATGGAGCCTAAAGTGCTCTAGAATTTTCTTCAATAAATCAACAAAAGATAATATGGATTTCGATGCGAGCCGAGCAAACCACATTGATGCAAACCATCCAGAAAAATAGGAAAACATCTATATTGGACTACGTCCATAGCTCTGGCACCATCCGTATGCTAGTCATACTTAAATAATTGTTGCCTAGGACTAGCAGTACCATTTTACAATGGCATGGTAGGCATCATGACTTCTAAGGAAACACCTCCCTTAGAATATTCTTTGTAAATGGATTTCTACTTGGAACAGAACCCCAGTCTTCATTCTTTCTTCATTTATTTTCCTCCATTAACGGCTTGATCATATCCGTTATATGCTCCTTACTAGACCTGGTACTCCGAAGGTCGACTATCTAGAGTTCTATTGAGTGTTTAGCTCAGCAAATGGTCTTGGTTTGCTTATTAAGATCTAGGTTATCTAGTCTTTATGAGAACCACTCCTTCAGCTCTTTTTAATGCCTGGTTGGATTCGTAGTAGTTCTATGTGCACCATCATCTCAAACATCATCATTTTATTCATAACCATCACAAGCATGCTGTAGATCGCCCTCGAAATCATACAAGTCAACAGCCTTAGCTCCATGCCCCTCTAAGGGAAACCCTCCTACTTCCTCCAACAACATCCCTGGTGCTCTTGTAGCCTTATCCTTTTTCTTCTATTTCCCATCTCTTCTATTCTAACTAAAAGCAAATGAATTCCCCACTTTAAACTCTGTAGGTAAAGTCTCCCTTCTGCTTCTCATGGTCCTCTACGATTTCTAGGTCAACAAAGCTATACTAGCATCCATCCTATCCAATAGAACTTTCTGACTCTCTACCAAATTCTTTTTTAGCTCCTGAATCATCTTATCGAATTCCACCCTTATGATCAACTCCTGAGGAGTTTATGGCCTTGCATCGCTACTATTGGCTAGTTGCTAACTTGCGTATGATGAGAAGCTCTTTCATCAGCACCATCTACCACTCCAGATCAACCTGATTTTCTTGATGGTGCCATTTACTTTAGTATACAAATCCTTCAATTCCTTTGGTGGAAATCTTCTAAATATAACCTCTACATTCCAATCCACAAAAGAAAGATAGATCTACATCTAAAAATCATGTTTTTCGATGAAAGAACTATAGTGTTAAGTCACGACACTCAAAATTGAAATGAAAGCAAGAGATCTAGCAAAAAGAATAAGTAGAGCAGAGAGTTTTTAAAGTGGTTTGGCAATTTTAAGGCCTATAGTCATTGTATTATTATTGATTGTAGTCACAAGCACAAATGTTTGGCAAATCTAACAACCTAGAACTGCTAAGAGTAAATTCAATTCCTTAGTAACGAGGGTTAATGAGAGATAGAAGATGAAGAAAGCAAAATGCCAAAAGTCCTTTTCCAAAATCCATAGTGTTGTATTTATAGGGAAATCATCTAGTAGAATCGCGAGATCTCAAAGTACCACTTCTTACTTTAAATCCGAAAATGTAGGAAAGGAAGAAGGGTTCCCCAAAGCCATAAAATCAACTCGGTACAGAACTTAAGTGCTCGATGCCGACTATATTTTTTAAGGGTAGGTGGCTCTATTTTCCTTTCCAAGGTCATCGATTTTCAATCCATCGTGCACCGAGTACTTTTCCCTAGAAATTGTGTTTTTTTACAGATCCTAATATCACTAGGACTTGTCTTGTTTCCTTCCGAACTTTCTTGAAGTTGTTCACCTATTTCTTTGGAAATGCACCTTGAGACAATCACTCAAGTCATATGTCCAGCGTCTCACAAAAGGCTAAAAAGTGGTCGATACCAATCATACAGTGTTTGGTACTGAAGTCTTAACTTTAATCCATATATCCTCCAACAACTCCAGGTTTCTTTTATTATCTTCCCAACTATGTTTCCAAGTCTGTGAATTATTTTGTCTTTATTCCAACGTCTAAATTCATTTAAAAGGTGCAAGGTTAAGAAACTGATAACAACATCCTATAAACATAAGATGGACTAACATTGGGAAGTACATGAGTTGCTTGAGGCATGCATCGACTATAACTTGCTATGCTAAGGAGGATGGTTCATTAGCCAAACAGTTTATAGGTTGGACGATGACATTATTTTAGAGATAGAGATACTCAAGGACTTAAGAGTTCAATGTTTGACCCTATTGTCATATCAAAGAAGATTGGGCCTACCACTATTCAACAAGTGTTGGTTAATAATGGAGGTTGGGTAAATATTATGTTCAAACAAGCTTTCAAGGAGATGAAATTTAATAGGAAGGATTTTTTTTCCATGAACTTCTTCACTTAAAGGATTTACTATGGAGGCAACATCTTTATGGGATGTACAAATATGATGATGTCAATTGAAGTAAAAAAAACCCATATGGTTGTTTAAGTAGAAAGGTTGGTGGTGATAGATGAATTTTCTATGTATAACGAATTATTACGCTAACTAACCCTTGATGGTTTTAGAAATGCCTTAGCTTTATGGTTCTCAACTTTGAAATTTCCAATGGATTGCGGAGTTGGAGTAGTGAAAAAAACCAAAGTGCTAGAAGAGAGTATTATATGGCTGATGTCAAAAAAGCTTATTGTAAGGAGGAACGAAAAAATGTACAAAATTCTCTCCACGTTAAACCTCATGATGCATAAGAACTACAGTCTAAGCCTTGACTTGGATTCATCAAAAAGCAGCATGAAGAGGTGGATGGTAGGGAGGATAACTGGTAAAGCTAGACCAGTTGAGTTGATAAAGATATATATAAGTAAAGGTGATCCTTCGAAGGTAGTCAAAGTGGATCATTGCTTAGTCTAAAGATAAAGAGGGAGCTTGTTGGGTTTTTATAGAACACCATGACATTATTTCTTGGACTCATTCAGATGGTGTAGCATTTTGCCTGAATTTTCAAGTCATGCACTGTATATGGACCTGAAAGCCTTTCGGCAGGGATTATCTTACTTAGAAGTTTGTCTTGCATTGATATATAAATTACTTGAAAAGTAGAGAGAAAGCCCAATATTACTCAAGACATATAGTGATAAGTACTGAGGTAGAAGGTCTAAAATATTTTGTTATGGATCAAAGGGCCATGCTTCCCAAGAAGTGATAGTTGTGGGTTCCAAATATTGATGATCTTTAAAAAGAATGCTGAGTAAAAGCTAGCGTTTGATGCTTACAATTCATCTTGAAGGTACAAAGATATATCAAGATACGTAGGAGAATGGGATGAAGTTTGTTTATGTCTAAATGCAAGTAAAAATTACGCATAAAAAGCCAAATGGGTTACTTCATCCATTAGATGTTATACTATGGAAATAAGGTATATATCCATAAACTTTACTGATGGGTTGCCATGATCGAACAGGAGGAATGAATGAATTGGATTATTATAGAAAGGCTAACAAAAATGCATACTTCATGTTAGTAAAATTAAAAAAGGAAACAACTAGGTTAGTAAGATTGTATGTAAAGAATATAGTGAGATTTCATGATACTATTATGGGGAAATTTAGCAAAGTCTCGAAATAGATCCAAATTAGTTAGGAAACATGTCCAAGGCCAAGAAATGCAACTAGGACAGATCCACAACTCGATCCAATCTATAGGTTGGAAGATATAGGAGCATGAGAATATGTCCTTTGCCTGACTAATTTTATCCCCAAAATAGAGAGCTATTAGCTAAATAAAAAATGGAATGTTCGGAGATGCTTGAGCATTTTACTCAAAAATACGAAGATGTCACCAAATTCTAAATTAAACCCCAGGAGTAATGACTCCAAAAATATAGGTTCAATCTTTTTATCCTATTCATAAATTTTCTATGTATGGTACTTTGAACTTTGCGGATCAAAATGTCAAAGAAACATGCAATAATAGTAAGATATAGAAAAGGATATAAAGACTAGGAAGTGGAGCTAGAGACATTAGGAGAAACAAGATAAATTTGGTCAGTCTAAATGGATCGATACTGAATTAAAAAATTGATTCTATGACCAAGCAAATAGCAACCTATCGAATTGTGAAAACATACCAATCGAGTTCTATTCAACACTAACTAGAATGGTGAGCAGGCTCAGATGGACCTGGCCACCAGGTCTGAATATAGATGACTTCCCATCTCTATACAACAATCTCAAAGCCTCATACCCTCAGAAATACACCTATAAATACCTCCTAGTGTCACCATTTAGAAAGAGGAATCCAAGGCATCCAGACTCTATAAAATCAAAAGGAAAGGCATTTACAATACTTTTGGATCGAAAGGAAGTATCCAAAAACACTACTGCATAGTTGAATGGGTAGATCTACCATCCAGTAATAAACACTAGAGATTAGATAAATCTCTTTCAAGATCTAGGGAAGTTAGAGCCTACCAACGTACTAAATTGCCAATTTGCAATTGTCATACTGATTCAAAGATTTCTTGCAAGTTTTGTGCAATTTTATATTGAAGATCATATTAAAAGATATAAAGTGGAATACACCGAGATTACCAAACCGTTATAAAATTCTATGTGTCATTTCCTTTTTTGCACATTATTTCCTACATTCCTATAAATCTACCTGTGACTTTTGATCTGATTCGAAATAAAAATTTCACATACTTGACAAATAGAGATATCACCTCCTAGAAATTAGCATTAACATTACACTTTAGATCCTTGCCTCTACCATAGATCTATTCTAAAAAAATTGGTTGTTTTTATGTAAGCGATATCTAAAAGTACCACTAGTGACCGAGATCCATTAGAAATGAGTGAATTTGTGAAGATTCAGTCGGTTGTTTTAGATGCCAAACTTGACATAAACACCATGTTCCACCCAGAAGTTAATGGATAAACCAAGAGGGTGAATATGGCGCTAAAGTATTTGTTTAGAGCTTATGTTTCAAAAATTAGTGGATCTTGGGAAGATCACATACACTAAGTAGAATTTGCATATAATAACAATTGTTAGTAAAATATTGGTATAGATTCATTAGAAGCGTTATATGGAAGAATGTACAAGTCTCATACATTTCGCTTGAAATCGATGATGCACTGACACTAAGGTTAGACTTGGTGAAAGAAGAAACAGGGAAGATTGAGTTAACTAGCGGGCAGATGGACGAATCTCGATTACAAAAAAAGAATTATGTTGACAAGAGAAGAAAGTGTCCTTGATGGGTGATCGAATTGTCAATTAAAGTATTTGTAACAAAGGAAAAAATGAGTTCTGGT
Organism: Allium cepa; assembly: GCA_030765085.1. Classification (NCBI taxonomy): domain Eukaryota; kingdom Viridiplantae; phylum Streptophyta; class Magnoliopsida; order Asparagales; family Amaryllidaceae; genus Allium; species Allium cepa. The sequence continues at coordinate 478,246,166 of CM060937.1, forward strand.
AAGACTGAGTGGTTACTACCTATGTATATTGGACAATTCTTAATCATCGAAACGATTAGAAAACTTATATGGCGAGTAGTTTTGCCAAAGGAATAGTCAAGGACATAATGTGTTCCATGATTCATGTACCACTTTTAAGGAAATATATGCATGAACAAAAGACTATTGTTGAGCTGAGGGCTTTTGAAGACTTAAAAATCAAAACTAAAATGCTTATCACTAGGGATCTTGCCAAAGGTCTACGACAAACTCAATCTTCTCGGTCATCTCTTGTACCTTACCTTAAACTAGTATCAATCTATCATCAGTTTCTAACCAACAAGCTAGAGAATGGAACAACCCTCTATAAAGAGCATCGAAAGGAGCCATGCCAATGCTAGATTTGGAATTATTATTATAAAAAGATTCTATTATATAAAGACGGTCTTCCAAAGAATCACTAAATTCGAGAATACAAGCTCTCAAAAGGAAATATACAACTCTATTGACTCGTTCAGTTTGTCCATATGTTTATGGATGATAGGTCGTGTAACATCCTTGAAATTTTAGTTAAGATAATTTGATAATGAATTTAATTTTTGAAATTAAATTGTGAATAATAATCTAAATTGTGTTTGAATTTTCAAATTTAATTAGATATATGTTTGTCTATTTATATAAATGGATTTTTATAAGATAATTTGAATTTCATTTGAATATAGGGAGATGGATATATGATATATATGAAAGTTATATTTTGAAATTAATGTATATATATAAATATTTATTTAAAAATACAATAGTGTGAAAGTGAATAAAAGGATTTAAAGACACTTTCTTTCATATTTGAAAATAAATATATTTAAAAGTAGATTTTAAAATCAAGTTTATTTGGAAAATTATTAATAAATATTTTTGTAAAATTAATTGGATTTAATTTTAAAGGTTTAAAACATGTTTCATAAATTTAAATAAATAAAAACTTGTTTCATCAATTTAAATAAAGTAAGATTTAAAACATGCATTCCAAATAAATCTAAATTAAGGTTTAAAAAAACAAAATTTGTAAATAAATTTGAGAAGATGTCTTTATATAATTTTGTTTGAATTCAACAAGTGTTAAAAATAAATGTACAAGTGTATGGTTTTATAGAACAAGTGGCAAGTGTGTTCTTTAATTGAATTATGTAAGTAAATATCAAAATTCTTCTTTCATCTTCAAACTGAAATTAAGATAGTAAACAAGAAAGAAAAGGAAAAAAAATACAAACCTGAGAAATCAAGATCAAAATAAAAACCTTGAAAACAAATTTATAAATAAAAGAAAGAAATGGAGAACCTGGAAACACAAAATCAAAACCAAATTCAAGTATTCAGAAGTGCAACCTGGAAATGAATTCAACCTGAAAACAAGCTTCAAAGCATTTCTGTCTTAATGTTTCAAGCAATTCAAATTTCTGAAATCAAATATCAAGATGCAGTTTTCAAATTTTCAAAGTTTTCTGGAATAAAAAACATGAGCATGCAAATTTCATTCCAGCTTCAAAAGGGATCTCTACATTTTTAATGTGAGCAAACTTCATTTTTTTATCCATTTCCTTGATTCTGATACCTGTGATGATGATGCCTGGGAAAATTATAAATGAATGCATATATATATATCAGCTCGTATACATGTATTTATATATGCATATGTTGGTGCTTAGGAATGTTTGCTCTGTCTCAAGTTACAGATTTTAAAACCTAATTAAAATTTCAAATCATTTAACCTACAAACGATTTTAAAACTTTGATCTCTGAAAGAAAGGTGTTTGTTTGTGTATAACATCGTTTCTAAAAATAAAATCAATAGAAAATATTGAGTAAATATTTTTAAAATTTTAAATAACAGTGAAATTCTTATATGGGTTAAAAATCAACTATTTTAATTTCTAAATTTGGTTATAGGAATGAATTCGTGACTTGAAATCATGAATTTTAATATTCATTTCGTGAATTTTAGTTCAATCATTCTTAGGAATTCTTGTGTTGTTTATTTTTGGCATTTGAGTTGATTGCCGATGAACGGCATGGTGGAGCTGTTCGATTTTTGGACTAGAGGTGGTCTGATTGATGGGGATTGCGGGAAAATGCAGGTGGATTTTATTGTTGGTTGAGGTGATGGAATTTTGGTGATATAGGGTTCGGTGGTCGTCTGGGAATGAGGTGGTTTGCAGGGCGATGGCGATGGCCATTTGGAATCGGAGTTGATCGCAAACATGGGGATGGCTACTGGATGGTTCGACGAAGCTTTGGTGATGATGGCAGGACTTCTCAAGGTCGGAGGCGATGGTGGGGTGCGAAATTCCGGCAGTAATGGTTTCTGGACTGGGTCAAAATGGGTTCAATTTCGTTTCAACGATGTTGCTTTTGATCTGGGTTCTCCCTTGAGTTTGTAGGGGTTCGAGTGGTCATTGAAGGTGGTCGCGACGATCACCAGTGGTCGGCGATGCTGGTGTACGTGCACCGCGTGCACGTCATGTCAGGGGGTGAGTTGCTTGAGTCAGTTCTCGAGTTTGTGAGGATTTTTCTCGGGGCAGGCTAGTGTTGTTGTGGTGTTCGACTCGAGTTATGTAAGTGTTTTCAAAAATTGTTAATCTGTTAAAAAGGTTTTTGGGTTTTAAACAATTTTGTTTAAAAGAAAACTTTAAACAAGTTTAAAGTTGAAGATTTTGAAAGTGGTTTAGTTTTTTAAAATAAAAGTTTAACAAAGTTTTAAGGTGAATTGAAGTGAAATGTTTTTAAAGGATATGTTAATTAAGTTTTAAAGTTTGAATATCTTGGTTTTCAAAAGTAATGTTTTTAAGTTTAAAAACAAAGTAAAAATAAGTTTAAAATATTATTAAAGTAGATAATTTTTAAAGATATGATAATTAAGTTTTTAAAATAACTATATGTTAAAGATTTATTAAATAACTTTGAAAAGGGTTTTCAAAGATTTAAAGGTTAAATTAAAATGTTTGAATTGTTTTGTTTAAAGAAAAATTTATTTTCGAATATATAATTGACTCCTAATTGGTTTCTAATGAAGTATGGAAATAAATATTTAATTTAAATAAAGAATTCATTCTTAAATTAGTGGGAGTTGAGATTAAGTAAGAGTAGTTGATTAGTTCAAATAAATAAAGTAAATTACATATTGAGAATTAAGGGTAACTATTTAATGAAGTAATTAGTGGATAGTTAATAAATTTAAGGTAAATCATTAACTAGCGGTTAATTAAAGATAATTAATTAGTTAATCGAACACAAATTAGTTAAATCAAGAAGTTAAGTAAATGTTTTAAATTGTTAAGTTAACTTATATTGTTAATGATAATTAAATAATTAATGATTTATAATTAATTAAAAATTTAAGAAAAAATTAACTAAGTATTAATAAATCCTTAATAAAGGTTAATTAATTTATGAAAATGATTGGGAATAATCATTTATTTTAATTAAGGATAATTAATTGAGAATTAATTTATTAATTTTTTGTAATTAATAAACAATAATTAATCAAAGGATTATTTATTAATTAAAGGTTAATTAAGGATTAAAGAGTAATTAATTAAAATGGTTTGTAATTAATTAATATTAATTAAACGTGACTAGTGATTAATATGATTTAAATTAATCAGATAATTAATTGATATTACTTATGGATGTTTGGATTGGATGATTTAATTGTTTGATATCCCTGATATATGATGCTTTGCGTTATGAATTATCCTGATTTGTACTGTGATCTGTGATGAAATTTATTTATCTGTGATATATTTTATTATCTACGATGAACTTATATTATTAACCTATGATTTGTAGATAAAGATAACCGTTATAGATTTTACCGCTTATCGATATTTCTGTGTTTGAATATGTGATAATTGATGATGTTGCACTATTGTGTGTAAAACCCCTGGACTACACTATACACACACAAATATGGATTTCACGAGGAAATCGGTCAAGTCGCAGATTTTTGAAATAATTTTAAAAATTGAATTTTTAAATTCAAATGATTTTGGAAATGGAATTGGGTTGAATTTGAAAAGACTTTTGAAAAGGAATTTCAAATACAAAAGTTATTTTTGAATAACTTGATTTAGTTTTGAAATTTGATTTAAAATTTGAATTCAAAATTTGAAATTGAATTTTATGTTGAGAATTTATGATGTAAAAAGGTCTTACAAACTATAAATGTGTTTATATGGGTTTTTAAACCATTTTAAAAATATGGTTTTTGAGAATTTGAATTTAACCCAAGTTTATATTTGAAAGGCCTTAACTCGTGCAAATAAAATCGGGTTTTCCGAAACAGAAACAAGTGGTTTCAAATAATAATTGCTTTTATGTAAGAAAAGAATTTCCAAATTATGATGAAAGGATTTCAAGTTTGAAATAAAATGGCTTTGAAAGTTATGAATGAATCTTTGAAAATGATTTTTGAAAGCTATGAATTGAATCTTTGATTTAAAAATTGAATGAGTTAATCCAATTTGAAAAGGGATCTGAAAAGCGTATCTTTTGTATAAATGATTTGAATTGGAAAGGTATTAATGAATCTTTGTGAAAGATTGGTAAACTTTGTAAACTTTGTGAGGTGAATCTTTTGTTCAAAAATATTTGTAAATGGTAATTTGTTTAACCATTTGAAAGAAAAGTTTTGGATAATAAGTTGTGACTTAACTGAAATCCCATATCCATATATTTTTAAATATTGCGCTCACTATTCGGTTTAGTCGGGAGAGGACCTTTGTGTGATATAACCCATTCCGAATAGTGATACGATGTTATGGATAGCAATTGAAGACCGGTGGTGAAGATTGGATATTTTCGAAAACGAAAGTATTTCTTGTCGAATGTCTCTGCATCGGTTGATCCTCGGTATAGAGATTTGAGCACCCTTTGTGATGGGGAGTCCGGACGTGATTAGGAATTATTCGGATGTGCAAGGACTACTGCGGAAGTGCCTTCGGTTCCGTTCGATCTCGGAATGGACTTGTATGGATGTGTGTCTGACGTTACACTTTGAGATGTAAAGCTGGTTTCTATCAAATACATTTCTGTTTGGTGGCGGAGAATTATTCTCTTAGCTTAACACCCTTCTCTGAGACGTATGAGTTCAGAGGTTATGTAGTTGATGGTTACTAGTGATACATTCCCAATTTGGTAATGTGGCATATGAAGTACTGCTGGTCATGTGTTGATCGAAGCATGGCCTTTGTGAAAAGCGTAGCTTTGTGGATGAGACCTCATCGAGCCTCACACCCCGGAATGGTCGGAACAGGAAGAATGCAGCAAGGTTATAGGGAGTAGCACCCCTTAGGGTATGTGCGTTTCCTTCTGGCTAGAAGTGGTATCATGGTATGGAGCCCAGATACTTAACTTATGTGGATATCGCAAATATATATATTACTTTGTGATTGTTGTTGTTGGGGCCCCGGATAAAGGTTGTTTACAACCGGGGGATGGCATACTCGTGTAGTAGTTACCTATTTTTGCAGAGGTAACCCGGCCTTGTGTTGGTAGAGATCCAATTAGGTTCTCGGGGCATCCCTCCAGAGGCGTTCCCATGTGGCAACATGAAGTTCCTTAGCCTGACCATTTGTTGGAAATCCAATCACCAATACGCGCCTTGTATGGTTTTAGTTGTATAACCTGCCATTTAATATGGTAGCTATAGTAGGCATACTATAATGGTACGTATGCTGGCTAAGATTAATATTATATTTTCGAAATGTTTTCCACTACGCGCTAATAATAATATCAAATGGTTTTCGCGTATCAAGCATGTTCGACTATCATAAGGAGAAATCTCCCCCAAGTGTGCGATTGCATTGTGTGTGTGCCGGGAGGCCTTATGGTAGTTTTATTTTCCAAAAAGCATTGCGGATTTCAATTTAAATTCTTTTGTTGTTTCTTAAAAGACAAACTGTTCTTGTTTGCTCATACCTGTCCCATGACTGACCCGGAGTTTATTGTTCCCTTCCTAAACTCTGGGTGACCATAATTTTCCACACAGGCAGTCTAGATTTGGGTTTTTCAGATAGTAGATATAGATATCGATTCGGTAGCTTTTGGTTTTTTTCTTTGGTATTCTTTGAAGACTTTGGATATTGAACTATTTGGTTAGGAAGACGGACTAGACTTGCTTAGCTGGGCGAAACGTGATGGGGGGTTCGAGCTATCTATGGAGATTGCTGATGTTAGTGTTTCTTCTGGTGTTTCAAGTTCTAGTTATTTTCGCTGCTAGTTCATTTGGTTTTCTGCTGTAGCATTCCTTTGTATCTTTGATAGTATTGATATGTATCGTATCATTCTATTGATCATTGTATTTGGATATTGTATCATTGGATTTGTATATGATATTAAATTCTTTTTCTTCCGCTGTGTTGTTATACTTAATGTGTTATAATCTTCGGCAAACCAGATTCGACGTTTGGATCTACGGTATTTGAATATGAGTCTCGTATTCGGTGTCGATTTTCGAAGGTCGAGTCAGGGTCACCACATTTGATATCAGAGCTGAGGGTTAAAACTTTAGCTCAGGAGTATAACACACAGTAACTCATTAGAGATAGGGTGAAGTATACCCTAGAATGAGTATATCCCTAAGATATCCGTCTGAATGTCTAAGTAAATTCTCTTACTATCCACTGATAATGAGTATGAGTGCAAGAAGAGGACGAGACAAGGGACATGGGAGTACCACTACAAATTGTCAGTACCCTGCAATAGCATAAACAACTTTCTCTATCAATCTCCTTTGATTCGTCTTTTCAATTCTTTGATGATTCCTGGTAGCTCCAGGAAGAAGCTTTGATATATTTGCATGGGACATAAACTCCAGATGGGCAGAATTGTTTGTTTGGATGAATTGTTTGCTTTGGTTGCTATGGTTGATAGGTATATTTTGGTTGTTTAAACTAAAGGTTTTGGATTGCATCAATTTATCTATTTATTCTGTTGGGTCCAGGTATATTCAACAAGCAGTTAGTTATCCTTTGAACTAATCAATACCCCTGTATATTCGTAGATCCGGTGACCTGAGTATCTTGATTCGTTCTTGTATCTATTAATGATATTCTGATTTAGTAAACCAAATACAGAATAGATAATCGGTTGATTCTCTATCTTTGTGTATCCATCTTTTGTCGTCTTCCTTACAAATTTCGAGGACGAAATTTTCTTAAGGGGGAGAATCTATAACATCCCTGAAATTTTAGTTAAGATAATTTGATAATTAATTTAATTTTTGAAATTAAATTATGAATAAAAATCTAAATTGTGTTTGAATTTCCAAATTTAATTAGATGTATGTTTATCTATTTATATAAATGGATTTTTATAAGATAATTTGAATTTGATTTGAATATAGGGAGATGGATATATGATATATACGAAAGTTATATTTTGAAATTAATGTGTACATATATATAAATATTTATTTAAAAATATAATAGTGTGAAAATGAATAAAAGGATTTAAAGACACTTTCTTTCATATTTGAAAATAAAAATATTTAAAAGTAGATTTTAAAATCAAGTTTATTTGGTACATTAATAATAAATATTTTTGTAAAATTAATTGGATTTAATTTTAAAGGTTTAAAACATGTTTCACAAATTTAAATAAAGTAAGATTTAAAACATGCATTCCAAATAAATCTAAATTAAGGTTCAAAAAAACAAAATTTGTAGATAAATTTGAGAAGAGGTCTTTACATAATTTTGTTTGAATTCAACAAGTGTTAAAAATAAATGTACAAGTGTATGGTTTTATAGAACAAGTGGCAAGTGTGTTCTTTAATTGAATTATGTAAGTAAATATCAAAATTCTTCTTTCATCTTTAAACTGAAATTAAGATAGTAAACAAGAAAGAAAAGGAAAAAAAATACAAACCTGAGAAATTAAGATCAAAATAAAAACCTTGAAAACAAATTTACAAATAAAAGAAAGAAATGGGGAACCTGGAAACACAAAATCAAAACCAAATTCAAGTATTCAAAAGTGCAACCTGGAAATGGATTCAACCTGAAAACAAGCTTCAAAGCATTTCTGTCTTAATGTTTCAAGCAATTCAAATTTCTGAAATCAAATATCAAGATGCAGTTTTCAAATTTTCAAAGTTTTCTGGAATAAATAACATGAGCATGCAAATTTCATTCCAGCTTCAAAAGGGATCTCTACATTTTTAATGTGAGCAAACTTCATTTTTTTATCCATTTCCTTGATTTTGATACGTGTGATGATGATGCCTGGGAATATAATAAATGAATGCGTATATATATCAGCTCGTATACATGTATTTATATATGTGTATGTTGGTGCTTAGGAATGCTTGCTCTGTCTCAAGTTACAGATTTTAAAACTTTATTAAAATTTCAAATCATTTAACCTACAAACGATTTTAGACTTTGATGTAACGACCCAGAATTTTTATTAACTAAAAATTGAATATTTAATTAATTTTAAATATTTATAAGTGAATTTTTAAGTCAAATAAATTTTATTTTGATTTATTGGATTTAATTGGATTATTAAATCGATGATTTAATATGTTAAATTATGGAAATAATTGAAAATAGAGTTAAATATGATTTAAAATAATTTGTAAAATTTTATTTTATCATGTTGAAGTTAGAGAAATATTTTAGAACTTTTAAAATCGAATTAAAAGTTAATCTGTGAAAATTGAATATTTTAATATTTAATAATCGACTGTAAAATAGCCAATTTTTGAACAGTCTCAGAATTGAACGAAACCAGTTTCATTGGATCCGTAATAGTAAGTTATTACCGGATTTCAATTTTCGTGTCAATCGGAGTTATCGTTTGATCGTGGCAGCTCGAAACGCATCGATTTATTTTTAATTTAAATTTGGCGAGTCAAAATAGCCATTTTTCAAAAAGTCTCGGATTTCGACGAAACCAGTTTCATCAGATCCGTAATGTGATATTATTGTAAGGTTTCAAATTTCAAGTCAATTGGATTTACTGTTTGTCCGGTACAAATTGAAACGCCTAGAAATCGGTTTAAATCGGTTTAATTTAAATTGAACGTATTCAGCCATAACTCGCACATACTTCCGAATTAGCTTCCGAAACCTGTTCCATTGTGTCCGGAACGCGGGATAAACCCTAGGTACGCTGGTTACGGCGTCTAAATCGGAGTTCGGAATTCCCGGGATGAATAGTGTTTACGCTAGCTGTTCCTTATAAATAGACCTAAAATCTAAAATAAAATATAAAAAAAAAGAAAAACCCTAGCTAATATTTGCAGCCGCCTCCACCTGATAAATGGCCAGCATTTTCCCACCTTTCCCCCTCGATTTCATCCAATCTACAAGTTATTACTCCTCGACCTCAACAGCAATGTTGTAGAGCTCCGCGAGCTCTACAAGTTCAACGGTCACGATCGCGTTTAGAGCGATGGATTGCCGGCAATTGGAGCTAGAAGGTTGCGAGTTCAAACACGTATTTCGAGCACCATGGACAGCCGAGCTCGAAGCCACTTGGGCCGAGCATGGAGTGGGGGCGTGCGCTTCGAATGGTGGCGAGGTGATTGGGTTTCGTCGTCGTTTGGGGGTTCGATGATTTTGAGTTTGAACGCGTGGATGGGTTCGTGCGTTTTTTTGGACCTGGGAGTTGCGTGATGAGGAACGAAGAGAAGGGGTAGGGGTGGACGGCCTGATGTGGGGGTGCAAGGATCCTATGGCTATAGATGGATATAGGTTATAAATTATAAAGTTTAAGTTGTAATTATTAAGTTTAAATTTGTGTAAACTTCAAAAATTCATATCTTTTTCATACGAGGTCGAAACTGCGCAAAATCAGTTGCGTTGGAATCGTATGGACGAGCACTACGCGATGGAGTTGGTTTGGAGTCGTTTGGAGTTAGTGAGAATTTCGGGTAAAATTAAACGCGCGTTTAATTTTATTCGAAATAAAAGCTAAAACGGAAATTAAAACCAAGGTGAGAACTTCTCACTCAATCGAATAGATTTCGATTTTATTTTAAATAGTTAGATTTAAAATATTTGAATGCATGTTCGAATGATGACTGTAAATTATTGATTGTTAAAATAGACATTATGCGCCGTTAGTAAGCGGATGTTATTTAATATAAACATATACCGCGAATATTTCATAAACAGTGAAATTGGTATTATATATAATATCAATATATATATATTGGCATATGTATATATTGCAGTTGTTGATTTCCCGCATTTTTTGTTTAGCGGATGAGACCCTATTGCGCCGTTATTAAGCGGATAATATTTAATAAGAACATGTACCGCGATAATTTCGTACTGGAGCGAAATTGGTATTGTGCTAATGTTTTTGGATGCAGGAAACAGGTTGGAGGGATCCAACTGGATTCCTCAACAGTATTTATTTTATTTCAGATATTTTGATATTTGATGGATTATCATATCGATATATGATATCGTTGTTAGTCGTGATTGACTATTTGGTGTGTAGCATCATTGGACCCAAATTTTGGGATTTTAAAATGATCTTTAAAATGATTTTTGAAAATATACTATATTTTTGGAATTGATCCATTATAAATAAATAAACGTTATAATTTTTAAAGTTATAAAATTATGGTTTTTGTGAAATATAGTTAAAAAGCTGATTTTTAGAAATACGATTAAAAGTCGATTTTTGAGAAATATGAACTAATGATTTTATAAAATAATTTAGATTGGATTTTTGAATATATGATAAAAGTTTAAATATAGGATTTATAAAATTTGATTATTTTATAAATCGAAATGATGAAATTATAAAGGAATTTAAAGACGTTTTAGAATAATAATATAAACTGATTTATATTTAGAGATTTATAAATGGATATTTATAAATTGAAATATAGACATTATAAAACGAGTTTTTATAAGTGTTTGAATGTAGTGAAAGTGAATTTCATAAATGAATGAAATTTATAGAATTATATAACGGTGAAGTTATAAATGGAATTTTATAAACAATAGGTTTATAAAATTTGTAAAGTTCAAAGGAACGATTTTTGCAAATAAATAAATTATAAGTGTTGACTTATAATTTGGACTTTTGGTTTATAATTAAGATTATAAATCGAATAGGTAAATAAAGAAGATTTATAAAGGAAGTTGTTATGAAATAAATGGAAATGGAATTTATAAACGTTGTTTTATAAATTCGCAAACGACTTATTTTGATAAGTTAATTGTTATAACTTATAAATGGAGTTATATTCACGTTTTTAGACAGTGAATAATCCTTTAAAATAAAAAGAATAGAAAGGATGAAATTTGTTAATGAAGTATATTCACGTTTTTGAATAGTGAATAATACGTTAAAGAAAATGTATTGAATGTGAATGTTTTAAACAGAATTAAAACGATCTAACGATGTTTTAAAGGTGTTGAGATTCGAAACCATAGATTTCAACATTTATTGTTGAAATAGACGTTTTCGAGAAATAAAAGGAAATGGTGGACTATAACACTGTTGTTATAGTAAATAATTTCCGAAAGAAAATGTTTAGTATAGTATTGGGATTTATATATCTATTTTAATTTCGAATCCCTATACTAGTGATTTTGGGTTGTCGTAACGATGTTTTACGTAACATTCGTTTTGGCCCAAGTAAATATGTTTAAGTGAATGATTTCCTTAAATAATGAAATATATACTTAATTCGATTTAAGTATATTGAATATTTTCAAAGGTTGAAAATAAAAAAAAAGATTTGTCGATTACTTATTTTTAATAAGTATGGAAATGTTTTCCAATATGAAGTGAATAATTAGAATTTATCTTTTTGAGGATAAATTGAAATGGATTATTGAAATCGAATATGCATGAATATTTTGAAATATAAATTCATTATGGAATTTATATGTGAAAGTGAAATTTGTTTGAAAATAAATATTGATTTATTTTTTTGAAGTGTTGGAATTTTATATCTTGTAAAGATATTTTGGAAAATAAATAATTTGGAAAATTATTTGGAATCTGGTGATGTATGCATATCCATTGATAGTTCAATAACCGACTATCAGTATTTCCCTTTGAATGGGTATTTGATGTGAATTGATTGAATTTGAATGCACACTTATTTTTGAATAAGCGCTCAGTATTCGGGTTAACCGGGAAAGGACCATGGGGTCGTATAACCCACTCCGAATATGTGATACGTCGTTGTGAATTGCATTTGAAGATCGGTGTTGAAGACCGGTATTTGCAAGAGTGATAGGATGAACTATCGATTGACTCTGCACCGAGTAGCTACGGTATTGAGTTCTCCATATGTGATGGTGAATCCGATCAGGATTGTGAATATCCGGATTGCAAGGACTTCTTTGTAAGTGCCTTCGGTTCTGTTCGAGCCCGGAACAGACTTGTATGGATTGTATGCCTGACATTACAATTTGAGATATAAAGCCGATTTCATTCAAATATATTTCTGTTGGTGGCGGAGAATTTATTCTTTGCTTAACACCCTTCTTTGAGACGTACGAGCTCAAAGGTTATATAGTTGAAGTTATCAGCAATATATCCCATTTTGGTAATGTGACATGCTGAGTGATGCTGAAATGATCATTGTGTTGATTATTTGTGATAGGATCATTTATTTGATCGTCTATCTTAGTGATCATTGTGTTGATCATTTATTGACCCAAAGCATGGCTTTTGTATAAAGTATGTTTTTGTGAACGTGAATTCGTCGAGCCTCACATCCCGGAAATGGTCAAAACAGGAAAGATGCGGCAAGGTTATTAGGGGTTGCTGTAGCTCCCCTTAGGGTATGTGCATTTCCTTCTGGAAAAGGGTGGTATCATGGTATGGAGCCCAGATACTTACTCATGTTGAAAACACTCTATTTATTATGGTGTGATGTTGGATATCGAGCGCTCGGTTGAAAAGGTCCTAAAGGACCGGGGAATGGCGTGCTCGTGTCAGTAGTTACCCAGTTAGGGGTAACCCGGCCTTGTGTTGGCAGAGATCCGGTTTGGTTCTCGGGGGTGTCTTTCCAGAGGCATTCTCAGTGGCAATGGGAAGTTCCTTGGCCTGACCATTTGTTGGAAATCCAAAGAAACAATACGAAACTTGTACGGTTTTAGTTGTAGAACCTGCCATCTAATATGGTAGCTATTAGTAGGCATAATATAATGGTACCTATGCTGGCTATGATTTATATCTTTACTTTCGAAAGGATTTGTTCTACACTATGCACTAGTAATAATATCAAAAATTGATTTGATTTTAATGCGTATCAAGCATCTTTGACTCACATAAGAAGAAATCTCCTCCAAGTCTGCGTTTGCATTGTGTGTGTGGTGGGAGGTCTTATGGTAGTCTCATTTTTAAAAGCATTGCGAATAAATTTAAAAATATTCCTCTATTTTGGTTTTAAAGTTAAATAAACTGTTTTGAGTTCTCACACCAGTCACATGACTGACTTGGAGTTTATTGTTTTCCTTCCTAAACTCTGGGTGCCCACAAATTTCCACACGGGCAGTCAAGAGTTTAAGGTTTATCAGGATATTCTGGATATTCTGGAGTTGCTGGAGGCAAGCTGGATGGCATGGCGTATTACTAGTTTATATAGTATTTCTTTTTCCGCTGCACTGTTTGATGTTGTTGTTGTACACTCTAGTGATAAGATGTAATGAAATGAAATGTAATGTAATAATTGATATAGTTCTTTGTTTAAAGATTATTCATTTATTATTATATGTTGTTCCGCTGCGAATTGTGAGATTCTGTTGTTGTTCTATTGTTCCCTTTCTGTCCCGTTCTATTTTTAAAATTTCCTATCTTCTGTTTTTCTAATTCTCTGTTTTCTAAAAATTGTCTATCTTCTTCTCCCTCTATGTTTCTTTTGCTTTCTTCTTTTTCTCTCTTCTTTCTTTTCTTTTCTTTTTAAAACCCATAACATCTCGGTTTTCGGCCTTTGATTTCTCGGCAGTCGATAAAGTGAGTGTCGATGTCGGATCTTCGAGAGTCGAAAAATCCGTTGGCGTTACATTTGGTATCGGAGCTCTGATGGTTAAGCGACAACCATGGTTCTGTAGGGTATTACTCATTAGAGATAGAGTCAGTAGTACTCTAGAATGAGTTTGAGTGTAATAATAGATATGAGAGCGTATTTGTTAGTGAATATAAAATGTTTTATATTGTGATGATTGGTTTATTGAGTGGCATATGAACTTTCGTCAGCACAGCCTCGAAACTGAGCCGAAGGGGTTTCTAAACACTTGAATAGAACAATTCGACACAATATTGATTTTAAATTGGGTAAATGGAATGATTTTGCCTTGATTATATTTTATATATAAAGAAATAATTTTTCAAAATTATTAAATTGTATGTAAGTTGATTGTTAGGTTGTTTGAATAATCTAAATAAAAGAATAATTGTATAAGTAAAAGAATTATAAGAATTGAATTATAATTAAAGTGATTTACAATTGTGAATAAACTTATATATATAAGAAGTGAAACTATATGAATATATTTATGAATATGAGTTGTAAATAAAGGATGTATAAATGGAATATAACTTAAGTTATGTAAATGGAATTCAACTTTGTGATTGAATGTTAATCAATTGAATGTAATTAAAATTGATATGAAATAATGAATGAAAGTATAAATTCATTGAAATCAAATGTTATTGGAAGTTGAATAAATTGAATGAGAATGAATATAAGCAAAGGAATTTGGTTGTATTATATAAACATTGATTGTTATATGATTGTTAGTTGATTGTATACAATTCATTAAGTGTTAATGAAATTTAAAGCTATGAAATTGAATTCAAATTTGAAGTAAATAAATTTGAATAGAATTGAATGTGAATTGGATTTAATTAGTAAATGTAAACTAATTGAATTGAGAATGAATGTTAGAAAATCCAATGTAAACGAATCAAATGTGATTTAAAGTGAAAACCAATTCATTGAATATAATGAGAATAAGAATAAATGTTTATTGGATATAGATTATAGTTGGTTGATGTTTGCATTTGTTGTTTAGTTGCATTTGCTATGTGACATATATAGTTATTATGTTGCTATATGTTATATATTGAGATTATTTTCATATATGCATGATTCTCATGTTGTTTGTTGAGTGTTAGTAGGTGCGGATCGCGTTTGCTTCGCATTTGGAGTTCGCTTTAGCGCTATATTAGCCGTATATGCTCGCTAATAAAATATAAGGTACATATCTCGGATTAAATATCGCACTTTTATACTTTTTTTCCCTTCGGGATGCCTCATTACTTGATGAGATGTATATTTGTGATATATATACTGTCATTTTTTTTTCGGATCGAGCCGCGCAAAGGAGACCATGGCGAATTTTTTCGAAAATTTAAGGCGTTAGAAAAATTTGAGAAAATTTGGGAAAATTTTGAAACTTTAAACTTTGTTTTGGAATTGAAAGTTAAACAATAGTAGTTGTTTTTGAAAAGATAACTAAGTATGATTTGAAAACTTAGTAAAGTATGGTAAGAAGTTTAATTATAAATTTTAGAAAGTTAATAAATTCTGTAACCTTTCTTATTTGTAATTTCGAGGACGAAATTCTTTTAAGGGGGAAAGATTGTAACGACCCAGAATTTTTATTAATTAAAAATTGAATATTTAATTAATTTTAAATATTTATAAGTGAATTTTTAAGTCAAATAAATTTTATTTTGATTTATTGGATTTAATTGGATTATTAAATCGATGATTTAATATGTTAAATTATGGAAATAATTGAAAATAGAGTTAAATATGATTTAAAATAATTTGTAAAATTTTATTTTATCATGTTGAAGTTAGAGAAATATTTTAGAACTTTTAAA
Source organism: Allium cepa (assembly GCA_030765085.1). Taxonomy (NCBI): domain Eukaryota; kingdom Viridiplantae; phylum Streptophyta; class Magnoliopsida; order Asparagales; family Amaryllidaceae; genus Allium; species Allium cepa. Next base: position 478,262,021 of record CM060937.1, read on the forward strand.
ATCGAATTAAAAGTTAATCTGTGAAAATTGAATATTTTAATATTTAATAATCGACTGTAAAATAGCCAATTTTTGAACAGTCTCAGAATTGAACGAAACTAGTTTCATTGGATCCGTAATAGTAAGTTATTACCGGATTTCAATTTTCGTGTCAACCGGAGTTATCGTTTGATCGTGGCAGCTCGAAACGCATCGATTTATTTTTAATTTAAATTTGGCGAGTCAAAATAGCCATTTTTCAAAAAGTCTCGGATTTCGACGAAACCAGTTTCATCGGATCCGTAATATGATATTATTGTAAGGTTTCAAATTTCAAGTCAATTGGATTTACCGTTTGTCCGGTACAAATTGAAACGCCTAGAAATCGGTTTAAATCGGTTTAATTTAAATTGAACGTATTCAGCCATAACTCGCACATACTTCCGAATTAGCTTCCGAAACCTGTTCCATTGTGTCCGGAATGCGGGATAAACCCTAGGTACGCTGGTTACGGCATCTAAATCGGAGTTCGGAATTCCCGGGATGAATAGTGTTTACGCTAGCTGTTCCTTATAAATAGACCTAAAATCTAAAATAAAATATAAAAAAAAAAGAAAAACCCTAGCTAATATTTGCAGCCGCCTCCACCTGATAAATGGCCAGCATTTTCCCACCTTTCCCCCTCGATTTCATCCAATCTACAAGTTATTACTCCTCGACCTCAACAGCAATGTTGTAGAGCTCCGCGAGCTCTACAAGTTCAACGGTCACGATCGCGTTTAGAGCGATGGATTGCCGGCAATTGGAGCTAGAAGGTTGCGAGTTCAAACACGTATTTCGAGCACCATGGACAGCCGAGCTCGAAGCCACTTGGGCCGAGCATGGAGTGGGGGCGTGCGCTTCGAATGGTGGCGAGGTGATTGGGTTTCGTCGTCGTTTGGGGGTTCGATGATTTTGAGTTTGAACGCGTGGATGGGTTCGTGCGTTTTTTTGGACCTGGGAGTTGCGTGATGAGGAACGAAGAGAAGGGGTAGGGGTGGACGGCCTGATGTGGGGGTGCAAGGATCCTATGGCTATAGATGGATATAGGTTATAAATTATAAAGTTTAAGTTGTAATTATTAAGTTTAAATTTGTGTAAACTTCAAAAATTCATATCTTTTTCATACGAGGTCGAAACTGCGCAAACTCAGTTGCGTTGGAATCGTATGGACGAGCACTACGCGATGGAGTTGGTTTGGAGTCGTTTGGAGTTAGTGAGAATTTCGGGTAAAATTAAACGCGCGTTTAATTTTATTCGAAATAAAAGCTAAAACGGAAATTAAAACCAAGGTGAGAACTTCTCACTCAATCGAATAGATTTCGATTTTATTTTAAATAGTTAGATTTAAAATATTTGAATGCATGTTCGAATGATGACTGTAAATTATTGATTGTTAAAATAGACATTATGCGCCGTTAGTAAGCGGATGTTATTTAATATAAACATATACCGCGAATATTTCATAAACAGTGAAATTGGTATTATATATAATATCAATATATATATATATTGGCATATGTATATATTGCAGTTGTTGATTTCCTGCATTTTTTGTTTAGCGGATGAGACCCTATTGCGCCGTTATTAAGCGGATAATATTTAATAAGAACATGTACCGCGATAATTTCGTACTGGAGCGAAATTGGTATTGTGCTAATGTTTTTGGATGCAGGAAACAGGTTGGAGGGATCCAACTGGATTCCTCAACAGTATTTATTTTATTTCAGATATTTTGATATTTGATGGATTATCATATCGATATATGATATCGTTGTTAGTCGTGATTGACTATTTGGTGTGTAGCATCATTGGACCCAAATTTTGGGATTTTAAAATGATCTTTAAAATGATTTTTGAAAATATACTATATTTTTGGAATTGATCCATTATAAATAAATAAACGTTATAATTTTTAAAGTTATAAAATTATGGTTTTTGTGAAATATAGTTAAAAAGCTGATTTTTAGAAATACGATTAAAAGTCGATTTTTGAGAAATATGAACTAATGATTTTATAAAATAATTTAGATTGGATTTTTGAATATATGATAAAAGTTTAAATATAGGATTTATAAAATTTGATTATTTTATAAATCGAAATGATGAAATTATAAAGGAATTTAAAGACGTTTTAGAATAATAATATAAACTGATTTATATTTAGAGATTTATAAATGGATATTTATAAATTGAAATATAGACATTATAAAACGAGTTTTTATAAGTGTTTGAATGTAGTGAAAGTGAATTTCATAAATGAATGAAATTTATAGAATTATATAACGGTGAAGTTATAAATGGAATTTTATAAACAATAGGTTTATAAAATTTGTAAAGTTCAAAGGAACGATTTTTGCAAATAAATAAATTATAAGTGTTGACTTATAATTTGGACTTTTGGTTTATAATTAAGATTATAAATCGAATAGGTAAATAAAGAAGATTTATAAAGGAAGTTGTTATGAAATAAATGGAAATGGAATTTATAAACGTTGTTTTATAAATTCGCAAACGACTTATTTTGATAAGTTAATTGTTATAACTTATAAATGGAGTTATATTCACGTTTTTAGACAGTGAATAATCCTTTAAAATAAAAAGAATAGAAAGGATGAAATTTGTTAATGAAGTATATTCACGTTTTTGAATAGTGAATAATACGTTAAAGAAAATGTATTGAATGTGAATGTTTTAAACAGAATTAAAACGATCTAACGATGTTTTAAAGGTGTTGAGATTCGAAACCATAGATTTCAACATTTATTGTTGAAATAGACGTTTTCGAGAAATAAAAGGAAATGGTGGACTATAACACTGTTGTTATTGTAAATAATTTCCGAAAGAAAATGTTTAGTATAGTATTGGGATTTATATATCTATTTTAATTTCGAATCCCTATACTAGTGATTTTGGGTTGTCGTAACGATGTTTTACGTAACATTCGTTTTGGCCCAAGTAAATATGTTTAAGTGAATGATTTCCTTAAATAATGAAATATATACTTAATTCGATTTAAGTATATTGAATATTTTCAAAGGTTGAAAATAAAAAAAAAGATTTGTCGATTACTTATTTTTAATAAGTATGGAAATGTTTTCCAATATGAAGTGAATAATTAGAATTTATCTTTTTGAGGATAAATTGAAATGGATTATTGAAATCGAATATGCATGAATATTTTGAAATATAAATTCATTATGGAATTTATATGTGAAAGTGAAATTTGTTTGAAAATAAATATTGATTTATTTTTTTGAAGTGTTGGAATTTTATATCTTGTAAAGATATTTTGGAAAATAAATAATTTGGAAAATTATTTGGAATCTGGTGATGTATGCATATCCATTGATAGTTCAATAACCGACTATCAGTATTTCCCTTTGAATGGGTATTTGATGTGAATTGATTGAATTTGAATGCACACTTATTTTTGAATAAGCGCTCAGTATTCGGGTTAACCGGGAAAGGACCATGGGGTCGTATAACCCACTCCGAATATGTGATACGTCGTTGTGAATTGCATTTGAAGATCGGTGTTGAAGACCGGTATTTGCAAGAGTGATAGGATGAACTATCGATTGACTCTGCACCGAGTAGCTACGGTATTGAGTTCTCCATATGTGATGGTGAATCCGATCAGGATTGTGAATATCCGGATTGCAAGGACTTCTTTGTAAGTGCCTTCGGTTCTGTTCGAGCCCGGAACAGACTTGTATGGATTGTATGCCTGACATTACAATTTGAGATATAAAGCCGATTTCATTCAAATATATTTCTGTTGGTGGCGGAGAATTTATTCTTTGCTTAACACCCTTCTTTGAGACGTACGAGCTCAAAGGTTATATAGTTGAAGTTATCAGCAATATATCCCATTTTGGTAATGTGACATGCTGAGTGATGCTGAAATGATCATTGTGTTGATTATTTGTGATAGGATCATTTATTTGATCGTCTATCTTAGTGATCATTGTGTTGATCATTTATTGACCCAAAGCATGGCTTTTGTATAAAGTATGTTTTTGTGGACGTGAATTCGTCGAGCCTCACATCCCGGAAATGGTCAAAACAGGAAAGATGCGGCAAGGTTATTAGGGGTTGCTGTAGCTCCCCTTAGGATATGTGCATTTCCTTCTGGAAAAGGGTGGTATCATGGTATGGAGCCCAGATACTTACTCATGTTGAAAACACTCTATTTATTATGGTGTGATGTTGGATATCGAGCGCTCGGTTGAAAAGGTCCTAAAGGACCGGGGAATGGCGTGCTCGTGTCAGTAGTTACCCAGTTAGGGGTAACCCGGCCTTGTGTTGGCAGAGATCCGGTTTGGTTCTCGGGGGTGTCTTTCCAGAGGCATTCTCAGTGGCAATGGGAAGTTCCTTGGCCTGACCATTTGTTGGAAATCCAAAGAAACAATACGAAACTTGTACGGTTTTAGTTGTAGAACCTGCCATCTAATATGGTAGCTATTAGTAGGCATAATATAATGGTACCTATGCTGGCTATGATTTATATCTTTACTTTCGAAAGGATTTGTTCTACACTATGCACTAGTAATAATATCAAAAATTGATTTGATTTTAATGCGTATCAAGCATCTTTGACTCACATAAGAAGAAATCTCCTCCAAGTCTGCGTTTGCATTGTGTGTGTGGTGGGAGGTCTTATGGTAGTCTCATTTTTAAAAGCATTGCGAATAAATTTAAAAATATTCCTCTATTTTGGTTTTAAAGTTAAATAAACTGTTTTGAGTTCTCACACCAGTCACATGACTGACTTGGAGTTTATTGTTTTCCTTCCTAAACTCTGGGTGCCCACAAATTTCCACACGGGCAGTCAAGAGTTTAAGGTTTATCAGGATATTCTGGATATTCTGGAGTTGCTGGAGGCAAGCTGGATGGCATGGCGTATTACTAGTTTATATAGTATTTCTTTTTCCGCTGCACTGTTTGATGTTGTTGTTGTACACTCTGGTGATAAGATGTAATGAAATGAAATGTAATGTAATAATTGATATAGTTCTTTGTTTAAAGATTATTCATTTATTATTATATGTTGTTCCGCTGCGAATTGTGAGATTCTGTTGTTGTTCTATTGTTCCCTTTCTGTCCCGTTCTATTTTTAAAATTTCCTATCTTCTGTTTTTCTAATTCTCTGTTTTCTAAAAATTGTCTATCTTCTTCTCCCTCTATGTTTCTTTTGCTTTCTTCTTTTTCTCTCTTCTTTCTTTTCTTTTCTTTTTAAAACCCATAACATCTCGATTTTCGGCCTTTGATTTCTCGGCAGTCGATAAAGTGAGTGTCGATGTCGGATCTTCGAGAGTCGAAAAATCCGTTGGCGTTACATTTGATCTCTGAAAGAAAGGTGTTTGTTTGTGTATAACATCATTTCTAAAAATAAAATCAATAGAAAATATTGAGTAAATATTTTTAAATTTTGAATAATAGTGAAATTCTTATATAGGTTAAAAATCAACTATTTTAATTTCTAAATTTGGTTACAGGAATGAATTCGTGACTCGAAATCATGAATTTTAATATTCATTTCGTGAATTTTAGTTCAATAATTCTTGGGAATTCTTGCGTTGTTCATTTTTGGCATTTGAGTTGATTGCCGATGAACGGCATGGTGGAGTTGTTCGATTTTTGGACTGGAGGTGGTCTGATTGATGGGGATTTTGGGAAAGATGCAAGTGGATTTTATTGTTGGTCGAGGCGATGGAATTTTGGTGATATAGGGTTCCTTGGTCATTTGGGAATGAGGTGGTTTGCAAGGCAATGGCGATGGCCATTTGGAATCGGAGTTGATCGCAATCATGAGGATGGCTGCTGGATGGTTCGACGAAGCTTTGGTGATGATGGCAGGACTTCTCAAGGTCGGAGGCGATGGTGAGGTGCGAAATTCCGGCAGCAATTGTTTCTGGACTTGGTCAAAATGGGTTCGATTTTGTTTCGACGATGTTGCTTTTGATCTGGGTTCTTGCTTGAGTTTTTAGGGGTTCGAGTGGTCATTGAAGGTGGTCGCGACGATCACCAGTGGTCGGCGATGCTGGTGTACGTGCACCGCGTGCACGTCATGTCAGGGGATGAGTTGCTCGAGTCAGTTCTCGAGTTTGTGAAGATTTTTCTCGAGGCAGGCTAGTGTTGTTTTGGTGTTCGACTCGAGTTATGTAAGTGTTTTCAAAAGTGTTAATCTGTTAAAAAGGTCTTCGGGTTTTAAACAATTTTGTTTAAAAGAAAACTTTAAACAAGTTTAAAGTTGAAGATTTTGAAAGTGGTTTAGTTTTTTAAAATAAAAGTTTAACAAAGTTTTAAGGTGAATTGAACTGAAATGTTTTTAAAGGATATGTTAATTAAGTTTTAAAGTTTGAATATCATGGTTTTCAAAAGTAATGTTTTTAAGTTTAAAAACAAAGTAAAAATAAGTTTAAAATATTATTAAAGTGGATAAGTTTTAAAGATATGATAATTAAGTTTTTAAAATAACTATATGTTAAAGATTTATTAAATAACTTTGAAAAGGGTTTTCAAAGATTTAAAGGTTAAATTAAAATGTTTGAATTGTTTTGTTTAAAGAAAATTTTATTTCGAATATAATATAGTTGACTCCTAAATGGTTTCTAATGAAGTATCTAAATAAATATTTAATTTAAATAAAGAATTCATTCTTAAATTAGTAGGAGTTGATATTAAGTAAGAGTAGTTGATTAGTTCAAATAAATAAAGTAAATTACGTATTGAGAATTAAGGGTAACTACTTAATGAAGTAATTAGTGGATAGTTAATAAACCTAAGGTAAATCATTAACTAGTGGTTAATTAAAGATAATTAATTAGTTAATCGAACACAAATTAGTTTAATCAAGAAGTTAATCAAATGTTTTAAATTGTTAATTTAAAGTTAAGTTAACTTATATTGTTAATGATAATTAAATAATTAATGATTTATAATTAGTTAAAAATTTAAGAAAAAATTAGTTAAGAATTAATAAATCCTTAGTAAAGGTTAATTAATTTATGAAAATGATTGGGAATAATCATTTATTTTAATTAAGGATAATTAATTGAAAATTAATTTATTAATTTTTTGTAATTAATTAAGAATAATTAATCAAAGGATTATTTATTAATTAAAGGTTAATTAAGGATTAAAGTGTAATTAATTAAAATGGTTTGTAATTAATTAATATTAATTAACCAGGACTGGTGACTAATCCTATTTAAATTAATCAGATAATTAATTGATATTACTTATGGGTGTTTGGATTGGATGGTTTAATTGTTTGATATCCCTTATATATGATGCTTTGCGTTATGAATTATCCTGATTTGTGCTGTGATCTGTGATGAAATTTATTTATCAGTGATATAATTTATTATCTACGATGAACTTATATTATTCACCCATGATTTGTAGATAAAGATAAGCGTTATAGATTTTACCGCTTATCGATATTTCTGTGTTTGAATCTGTGATAATTGGTGATGTTGCACTATTGTGTGTAAAACCCCTGGACTACACTATACACACACAAATATGGATTTCACGAGGAAATCGGTCAAGTCGCGGATTTTTGAAATAATTTTAAAAATTGAATTTTTAAATTCAAATGATTTTGGAAATAGAATTGGGTTGAATTTAAAAAGACTTTTGAAAAGGAATTTCAAATATAAAAGTTATTTTTGAATAACTTGATTTAGTTTTGAAATTTGATTTAAAATTAGAATTCAAAATTTGATAATTTTATGTTGAGAATTTATGATGTAAAAAGGTTATACAAACCTTAAATGTGTTTATATGGGTTTTTAAACCATTTTAAAAAGTATGGTTTTTGAGAATTTGAATTTAACCTAAGTTTATATTTGAAAGGCCTTAACTCGTGCAAATAAAATCGGGTTTTCCGAAACAGAAACAAGTGGTTTCAAATAATAATAGCTTTTATATAAGAAAAGAATTTCCAAATTATGATGAAAGGATTTCAAGTTTGAAATAGAATGGCTTTGAAAGTTATGAATGAATCTTTGGAAATGATTTTTGAAACCTATGAATTGAATCTTTTGTTTAAAAATTGAATGAGTTAATCCAATTTGAAAAGGGATCTGAGAAGTGTATCTTTTGCATAAATGATTTGAATTTGAAAGATATTAATGAATCTTTGTGAAAGATTGGTAAACTTTGTAAACTTTGTGAAGTGAATCTTTTTTTCAAAAATATTTGTAAATGGTAATTTGTTTAACAATTTGAAAGAAAAGTTTTGGATAATAAGTTGTGACTTAACTGAAATCCCATATCCATATGTTTTTAAATATTGCGCTCACTATTCGGTTTAGCCGGGAGAGGACCTTTGTGTCATATAACCCATTCCGAATAGTAATACGACGTTATGGATAGCAATTGAAGACCGGCGGTGAAGACCGGATATTTTCGAAAACAAAAGGATTTCTTGTCGAATGTCTTTGCATCGGCTGATCCCCGGTATAGAGATTTGAGCACCCTTTGTGATGGGGAGTCCGGACGTGATTAGGAATTTTCCAGATGTGCAAGGACTTCTTCGGAAGTGCCTTCGGCTCCGTTCGATCCCGGAATGGACTTGTATGGATGTGTGTCTGACGTTACACTTTGAGATGTAAAGCTGGTTTCTATCAAATACATTTCTGTTTGGTGGCGGAGATTTATTCTCTTAGCTTAACACCCTTCTCTGAGTCGTACGAGCTCAGCGGTTATGTAGTTGATGGTTACTAGTGATACATTTCCAATTTGGTAATATGGCATACGAAGTGCTGCTGATCATTTGTTGATCGAAGCATGGCTTTTGTGAAAAGTGTAGCTTTGTAGACGAGACCTCATCGAGCCTCACGCCTCGGAATGGTCGAAACAGGAAGAATGTAGCAAGGTTATAGGGAGTAGCGCCCCTTAGCATCCGTGCATTTCCTTCTGGATAGAAATGGTGTCATGGTATGGAGCCCAGATACTTAACTTATGTGGATATCGTAAATATATATATATATATATTACTTTGTGATTATTGTTGTTGGGGCCTCGGATAAAGGTTGTTTACAACCGGGGGATGACATACTCGTGTAGTAGTTACCTATTTTTGCAGTGGTAACCCGGCCTTGTGTTGGCAGAGATCCGGTTAGGTTCTCGGGGCGTCCCTCCAGAGGCGTTCCCATGTGGCAACAGGAAGTTCCTTAGCCTGACCATTTGTTGGAAATCCAATCACCAATACGCGCCTTGTACGGTTTTAGTTGTAGAACCTGCCATCTAATATGGTAGCTATAGTAGGCATACAATAATGGTATGTATGCTGGCTAAGATTAATATTATACTTTCGAAATGTTTTCCACTACACACTAATAAAATATCAAATGGTTTTCGCTTATCAAGCATATTTGACTATCATAAGGAGAAATCTCCCCCAAGTGTGCGATTGCATTGTGTGTGTGTCGGGAGGCCTTATGGCAATTTCATTTTCCAAAAAGCATTGCGGATTTCAATTTAAATTCTTTTGTTGTTTCTTAAAAGACAAACTATTTTTGTTTGCTCATACCAGTCCCATGACTGACCCAGAGTTTATTGTTCCCTTCCTAAACTCTAGGTGCCCACAATTTTCCACACAGGCAGTCTAGAGTTGTGTTTTTCAGATAGTAGATATAGATATCGATTCTGTAGCTTTCAGTTTTTTTCTTTGGTATTCTTTGAAGACTTTGAATATTGAAGTATTTGGTTAGGAAGATGGACTAGACTTGCTTAGCTGGGCGAAACATGATGGGGGGTTCGAGCTATCTATGGAGATTGCTGACATTAGTGTTTCTTCTGTTGTTTCAAGTTCTAGTTATTTCCACTGCTAGTTCATTTGGTTTTTTGTTGTAGCATTCCTTTGTATCTCTGATACTATTGATATGTATCGTATCATTCTATTGATCATTGTATTTGGATATTGTATCATTGGAGTTGTATATGATATTCATTTCTTTTTCTTCCGCTGTGTTGTTATACTTAATGTGTTATAAGCTTCGGCGAACGAAATTCGATGTTTGGATCTGCGGCATTTAAATATGAGTGTCGTATTCGGTGTCGATTTTTGAAGGTCGAGTCAGGGTCATCATATTTGGTTTCAAATTTAGTTGTGTTCCCAAGGCACTCTACAAACTTTGCCAAAAATGGCTAGTGAAAAGTGGATCTCGATTACAAACCTTATTGTTGGGTACTCCATATAGTATAACAGTACGTTTGACAAATAATCTAACTAAGCTTTCCTTTGTTTAATTTGAACGTACACGAATAAATATGCAGTTTTAGTTATTAAATCAAATAACCTCAAAATGATTTCATTTTCTTATCTTGAACTAAAAAGTCCATCAATAAATTCCATAGAAATACAATCCTATTTCCACTACCGTATTTGTAATGAACGAAGTAATACACTAGTTTTCTTATGTTCTCCCTTCACTAATTGACATGTTGTGCACTTGTTTACATATTCTGCTATGTCATGCTTCATAGCTTCCCAATAATACATATGTTTCAAATATTTATCCATTTTCATACTACCTAGATGGATAGTGAAATTGGAACAATGACATTCTTAAGAGTGTCCTTCCATATATCAGCTATGTCAAGAGCACATAGCTTTCCTTTTAATCGTAAGCTACCATGCAAGTCAAGCTCGAAATTCTATAGATCATTACTATCGTCTTTATTCTATAGCCGTTGAATTCAATCAATCAACACATGCTCATCTTTCTAACTAGCTCGATTTCTATCAACTAAGCTTGGTTGAATATCTAAACTAGCCAACATAGCGGGTGAGTCATCCATCCTTTTAAACTGAATATTACAAGAACTTAACCACTCCAAATCTTTCCATTTAGCGGTCATCATATAAACTGTAGCTTGTTGTTTCCAATAAAGAGCAATAATACACTTTCATTTTCCTCGAGTGTACTGTATCTCAAAATCAAAAGCGGCCTGAAATTTAAATCACCTTTTCTGTAGCTTATTCAGATCTTTCTAAGAAAATAAATGCAACACCGTAGAAATTTTAATAATAAATTCAAAAATTGATAAGGGTAAAATTGTAACTTTACATAAAAGGAAAAATGATAAATTTTCACAAACATTGGAATTATGCCTCAAAACCTATTCCATTATGTCAGGAATGTGGTTTACAGTTAGGAAATATGTATATAACTTGTTGAATTTGATAAAACAGGTCAAAATTAGCGGAAACCAGACTCAGTAGAATTTTCATAAGTACTAATTTTAGATTTGACCTGATAACCCTAATTTTCAACTATAAATAAAGCCCTAACCCTTAGTACTCTTTATCCTGAACCCTAGTCATCACCTCTCTATTTCTGTACGTTCTTTTCTTCCTCTTCATCCTCCAAACTTCTTTCCTTAACTCCATTTTATTAAATCTCCTGTCCAATTTCTAAAATAAAACAAACCAATATCAAATTAAAAGAGGGCAGTGGGAGAAATGCAATGAATCAAAGAGTGAGAAATTGAAAGAAAAAGAAACAACATCAATAAATTAGGCAAAGAAGAGAAGCAGAGGATTGGAATCAAAATTGAAGAGGAATTCCATCGAGCAACTCTTTGAGTTTAGTGGATAATTATGATATGTTATAATGATTTATAAGTGGTTAATTTCCTTTATAACTCTACTTAAATTAAGTATCAATTTTATTTTGGAATGATAATTTCAACATAAAGTTATTTAGTTGATAATTTCAGCTATGAATCTATAAGGGTAGAAATGATGGAAAATCCCTACGTGTTAATTTAATAAAATAATTACCAAAATAAGGAAAAGGATTAGTGTAATTTATCACCAATTCCCTTGAAGTAAATTTTAATATGACAAAGTTTGGGTTGGTTTTGGATAAATAAAAGAAACTGAATACACCTTGTGATTCACTTTGAATTGGTTCTATAACTTGAAATATGCATAGATTTTTGATTGAAAGTAAATAGGTATTTTATTGAAACGTTATATATAATAATTGAAATTAACTAGTCGAATTTGTGTATAAGCAATATTATCAATCCAACCCAAAATACTTTTAAAAATTAACCTTTGCATCTATACTCGAATTCGTGTGGTGGATGAAATAAAACAAATAAGAATTTACACTCTAAAACACTAATCCAAACGTCCAAATTCATTTTTAGACATCTGGATTTCTGAAAACTTGAAATGGAAGGGAATCAGTTCAATTCTGATTTGATTCAGACATTTGGATTTATTTCCAAATATTTGAAATCAAAGTCAAAATTATGAAAATAGGATTAGAAGTCTGAATACCTATAGCTTGAATTTTCTACAGAAGTTCTAATGACATTTGGAGGTTTTGTGTAACATCTCATATGTTGAGGCCCAAAGCTAAGCGCTACAGACGCTGCAGTCATCCGTAATATTAACTTCTAGTGACAAAATACGATAATGTTAATTGTATCCATAATATCGGAAGCACTTCAATATGAAATATAAACAACACAGATTAAAAAAATTCATGATTACATCTCAAAGCAGTATTTCATATTCAAATTACATAATCCATAATCGATTCCCAGGTTTTGATCAAATATGATTATTACAAACTACGCCAAGATCGACAAATGAAGATGCCCTCTTGGATGATCAGAGTACTAAATAGACATATCAATCTAAATACATAACAATGGAAATAAAACTAAATAGCTTCTATATACAGCTAGCGTTTCCTCCTACACGTCTTCGGAATCTTTAATCGTCCAACCTGCTCAACCTGCAAAACCTCAACTCTCAATCTACTCAAATCATATTTTGAGCACCGAAGAGTTTAAAGAGAAAACATAAACTTCGATTAAGACATAAAGCCTAGTTTGAATAATAATATACATCTCGGTTATTTGATATTAAGTGAGACCATGCCACTTAGCGGAATGGGTTTCCCTTCACTAATATCTCCTTTCAAAACATATCTTTTGCAAACCAAAATCCTGCAATCAAACTGATTAAAGAAATCATATCAATATCATATAAGCATATAAATCAGGTAATAAATGAATAATCCACCTGAACAATATAGTTTTGTTTGGCTAATTCGGGCCTACCAGACATAACAAATAATCTAACTTCTATTAGACGCAATTCTGGACGGTCTGTCCCTAACTTACTTCTTCCAAGGTCAACTGATCCTAATGGTTTTGTGGGCTCACCAGTAACCATCTATCTTTTTATATTCCTTTATGCGTGTAACATCATTTTAGTTTTACCTATGACAAAGCCCAACACATTAGAATTTTGGAATAATATTAGCTAGGGGCTACTAGCTAAAGTATAGGGTACGACGTTATATCAGTCCCATCTGACATTCTAATATCTAAGTCATCTACTAGGGTCAACTATCCCATCAAATTTTCCTTGAAAACATTTCTTGTAAATTGATGTGACCCTTGAAATCATACTTAAACAAGGAAAATATATTCTTTTCTTTACTCAAATCTCTTTGCCATGTTATATATATTTTACGCAAAACAATGTGGATGAAATATATTAAGGGTTATCTATCCTTTCAAAGTAAGTTAAAACCCTTTTTAACTTAACAGATCATGGGCCAAAAAGCCAAGGTAAACCATTCAGAACCTTTATTTAAAAACTTTAACAAAATTAATTCGAAACCAATGAAAATTCCTCTTTTGAAATATATTAACTACTATACCTTGAAACACTAGGCCGAAAGGCCAAAACATAGCTTTCAAAACTTTTATAATAACCTTATGAAATTATTGAAGGTATCCCTTCGAAACCTTTATAAATCATAGACATCCTCATTTTAAAACTCTTTAAACTTGCCTTTCGAAAGCATTGGAAGCCTTCCATTTAAAATGCTATAAGTACCTTTCGAAACCATTAGGGAACCTCTACTTCGAAACCTTAGTTTAAACCTTTCGAAAGCATTAAAGTCTTTTACTACAAAAACCTTTCGAAATTGTTGGGTTCAAGTAAAAGCTTGTGGAACATAGCTTCGAAACCATTTAAAACATTCCTTTCGAAACCTTCGGATTTATCTTTCAATAGAATAAAGGGACTTAAAATAACTAGGTCGAAAGCAACACTTTCGAAAGCAATTTCCTAAGTAAAAGAAAGTCGGAGGTTTCGACACCAACCCTTTTGAAAGCATAGGGAAGTGGCTTCCTGTTTAAAAGCAAAAGCATCCTTTCGAAACCAATGTTTAAAGGCAAAGCGGCCTTAACTGGGTTGAAAGGTAGAATGCGACAACGAGTATTTCGACCCTGTCAAAAGCTTGTTTAAAACAAAAGGTGGCAACCTCTATAGAACTCCATATTAATACCCTTTCGAAAACAATCTTCGAAAAGCAAAAGCAAAACAAGGTCTCAACCCCTTCGAAAGCACGTTTCGATCTTATACCTTTCGCCTAACTCCAATCCACTATGTACTAAGGCATTGATACCATGTGTATTGGTTTCGACTATGGTGAAGGCGGTAGTATGAAATCGAAAAGTTGTTGCCGATAGTGGCAAAACAACAAACCTTGACAAAAATTGTTTTCTTTCTTCTTAAAGTAATACCTTTCTAACTAACTTGCTTTTTGTCATCATGTACTTGGTTGCCAATTAATTTTCCAAAAATCTTTTTTAAATATGTTGCCAAATTCAGCATTTTATAATTTAAAACATTTAGCAAATTGCCTCTTTTCATATTTTAAACATATAAAACATTTAAGTCTCATACCTTAAATAATTTATATACTTAATAAAATACTTGGGAAAATTCTCTTTTCTAACATATTTAAACTTATGACACAAAGCTAACATATAGTAGCCGTAATTAATTTAAAACCCAATATACCATTTACTTTACTAGAAAATTTATAATAAATCCACAATACTTCAGAAAATTATGAAACTTGAAACCCATCTCTAAAATAATATTTATGACCTTACTACAAAAACGCAAGTCATTTGGATGTCATCAAATAGGTTTTCCAAACCAATTTTAACATAAAACCTATATGAAATTACCTAAATCATCAACAAGTGTGTGTGTATATATATATATATATATATATATATATATATATATATATATATATTCATTTAAGCAATCAAAAAATGGTGAAACATTTGCAAAATAAACATGGGTCTTAACAAGAAACTGAAAGCTATAAAAATGCGATGTAATCTATTATTCACCTTCAGCTTGTTTTAAAGAGGTTGAGAATTGCTTTAGAACTAATTTGATTAAGCTTTCTTCTTGAAATCTTGCTTATCATCTTCTTGTTATCCTCTAATGGTGGTTGGCCAAGCTTGGTATTCAATCTTAATTTGTGAATGTTGCAAATGAGAGCGGGTTATTAAGGGTTTATGGTAAAAGAATATAACATATTCCTATTTTTTCCTTATCTTATTATATTTACTTTTCATTTTCTTATTCCTTGAGGCACGGCTACCTTATGTTTTTACAAATCTCAGTCTCTTAACTTTTTAATCTTTACATTATTCTATTTAGTTTATCAAATTAAATCTCTTGAATAATGTTATTTAAAATTAAGGGTGTTACAGATTCCCCTCCTTAAAGAATTTCATCCTCAAAATTACGATAAGGTACTCATACAAATTAAAGGTAAAAGATTCCATGAAACAAATCCGGATAAGAATCTCTAATCCTACTCTCAGTTTCCGAAGCACAGTCTCTCTTGTCGTCACTTCACTGGTCTTTAACTAATATGACTATCTTGTTCCTAGCCTCTTCTCATCTCTTGCCGATATATGAACTGGCTTCTTAGCTATAGTCAAATTCAGCTCCGCTACTAAGTCATCTAATACAGTCGGTGCAATAGTAGTATGTGGATCTCAAATACACTTCCTTAGATGAGAAATATGAAAAACATTATGGACTCCTACCAAACTGTTCGGTAACTCTACTTTATATGCAAGTTTCACGATCCTTTCTACAATAGGAGATGATCCAATGAATCTCGGTGCTAATTTCCCTGATTTTCTGAATCTGATAACACCTTTCATTTGGTAATACCTTGATGAAAACATGATCTCCTGCTGAGAACTCTAAGCTTTCCGTCTCTTATCATCATAACTCTTCTGCTTAGACTGAGCTTCCTTCATTCTAGCCCTAATTAACTCAATCTTTTCTGCAGCTTCCTTAACCAAATTTGGACCACGAACTAACCTAACCCCAGTCTCTAACCAACGAATGGGAGATTTGCATGGCCATCCATATAAAACTTCAAATGGTGCCATCCATATGCTTGTCTGATAATTGTTGTTATATGAAAAATCGACTAATTATAGATGGTCTTCCCACGATCCCCCAAAATCTAGCACACAAGCTCTTAACAAATCTTCTAAGATTTTGTTAAGTCTTTCCGTTTGCCCATCTGTTTGTGAATGGTAAGAGGTACTCTTCTTAAGCTTGGTACTTAAAGCATCCTGTAGACTCTTCGGGAACTCCCTAGTGAACAAGGAATCTCTATCACTTACTATACTACTAAGAATTCCATGATGTCTAAATATATTATTCATAAATAACTTAGCTAAAACATGTGCTGTCCCAGTTGATTAACTGGAATGAAATGGGCCCTCTTGGTCAACCTGTCCACTATGACCCATATACTGTCATTTCCTCTATTTGACCTTGGCAACCCATTTTATAAAATCCATTGAGATAGAGTCCCATTTCCATACCGGAACATCTAAAGGCTGAAGTAACCCACTTTGTTTTTGAAATTCGACTTTTACCTTTTGATAGTTCAAATAATGTTTCGCTCATAAGCCCACATCTCTCTTCATACCTTCCTAGAAGAAACTTCTCTTCATATCCTGATACATCTTTGTTCCTCCTGGGTGAATAGTGAACTTCGAACAATGGCACTCTTCAAGAACTTCCTTCCTAATGTTTTCCACATTCGAACACATAATCTTTCCTTCTTTCTTAACCACCCATTTTGGCTAAGATTCAAATCTTTCAAGTCATCGTTCTCTGTTCCATCCCTTAACTTCCTAATCCGTTCAACTAATAACGGATCCTCCTTATGCTTAGAAACGATCTTTTTGATCATCACTGGTCGAACTTCTAAACATGGCAACATAGCAGTTTCTGTACTATAACTACTCTTAGATCTCCATTGTACTATGCATGTAGTCAATGCTTCTAAATTTTTCCACTAAGGTATCATTTCCAATATTGCATTCTGATATTTTCTGCCTAGTGCATCTACAAACTTAGTGCCCTTTCCCGGTGTGTACTCAATAACAAAGTCATAAGCGGCAAAAACTCTATCGTCGCATATTCAACTCCTTCCAAGAGAATAAATAACTTAGTGACTTATGATCCGTATACAACTCGAATCTTTCTTCTAATAGTAATGTCTCCACACCTTCAATGCAAAATTCACTGCAACCAATTCCATATCGTGAGTCGGGTAACTAACCTCATGCGATTTGAACTGTCGAGAAGCGAAGGCAATCACTTTACCTCTTTGCATCAACATAGCTCCTAACTCTATTCCACGTGCATTTGTATACCCCAGTGTGTCCTGATTTCCCTCTAGAACAACTAACACAAATGCATTCGTTAATTAGTGTTTCAGTCTATGGAATGCGTCCTCACACTTATCATTTCAGACGAATTTCACATCTTTCCAAGTTAATTTAGTCATCGATGCCGCTATCCATGAAAAATCATTAATAAATCTCCAATAATACCTAGCTAATACAAGAAAACTCTTTATCTTAGTCGCTGTCTCAGATCATTTCCAATTATTCACTGCCTCGATCTTATCCGAATCCATAGATAACCCTTTTTTGAGACTACATGACCAAGAAACTTCACTTCTCTCTTCAAGAAATGATACTTCAAAATTTTCGCCTTCATTTGATGCTGTCTCAACATCTCAAGAACCACTATAAGATGAACTTCACGCTCTCTTTCATTCTTAGAGTATATCAAATGTCATTTATGAATACAAACACAAACAAGAACCACTATAAGATGAACCTATCCAAGTGCCCTCAGAAGATATGATTCACAAAATCTACAAAAAAAGAGGGTGCATTAGTCGGTTCGAATGACAAGACAACCATTCACACAATCCATATCTAGTCCTAAACGCCGTCAAAGGAATATTGTCCTCTGCCACTCTAAGCTGATGGAATCCTATCGCCAAATCCAACTGGGAAAATACTTTGGCTCCACTTAACCGGTCGAACAAATCATCATTCTAGGTAATGGATATTGATTCTTTATCGTCTTCTCACTCAACTTACGATAATTGATACATAACCTTAACGATCTGTCCAGCTTCTTTACCAATGCTATGGTTGCTGGCCAAGGTGAACTGCTCAGTCTGATAAAACTTTTTCCTTCTGAATCCACCAACTACACCTTCAACTCCTTCACATCAGTAGGTTTCATTCCACTTGGTGGTCTACTCTCCAGTTCTGCTCCGGGTACTAAACCTATCTGACACTCAATGGCCCGTTTCGGTGGTAGTCCTACTATAGGTTCATAAACATCTGCGAATTCCCGAACAATAAAAACTCGATTCAACCCGTCTTCTGCCTCCACAACACCCAATATAGCTTTAACCTCACGACTAGGATTTTCTACAGAGTATACTATCCAATCACTACAATCAAGGTGTCTAAGTGATATTTCCTATCATGGCAAAATATGCTAGTATCGTATTTACTTAACCAATCCATACCCAAAATAATTGTGAACCCTACAAGATTAAATACATGCAAACTGCAAGCAAACATACGACCTAACAATTCAAACTCTAAGTGGTCACATCTCATGCGAAGAGTTGCATAACCTTCTATCGAATTTGCAACCCTTAAGGAAGTAATGAGGTGTGAGGATTCTAGGTTAAACTTATCTACCAAACAATGAGATATTAAAGAATGTGATGCACCAGTATCAAATAGAACTCTATCCGATACACCATGAATCAAAAGCGTACCTCCCAACACAGCTTTTCCTTTCTCTTCTCTGTTGGTCTCAACGTAGCTGGTTCCAATGCAAACACTTTGTATTTCCCATCCTTGGCTAGCTCCTTGCACTGGTTCTTATAGTGTCCAATTTGATCGCAGTTGAAGCATTTGATATTCTTCTTTCCGATCACCTTATTTCCATCTCGAGCGATATTCATTTGCGGAAGTCCTTTCTTGTCACATTTATAGTAGATAACCTCTGCCTTTCCTTTCTTGGAAGCTCCACTCTTCTGAGCTCCCTTCTTTTGGAAAATTTCCTCTTTTGGGTTTGTCCTCCCCGAGCTCCACCTATCTTGTTACCTTCAAGAAAAGCTAGCATCTCTTCCTCTCTTAGAGTCATTTCAACAACTACATCACATGGATCCCTAATGTGCGACAAGTTGGCCTTAGCAAGTTCGGGCTTCAACCAAAAGAATGAATTTCTCGTTCCTCTTAATAATAGTACCAACCGTAGCATACCTTTATCTTGATAGCTCTTTAAACCTAGTTGCATACTCAAGCACTGTCATTGCTTCCTGCTCCAATTCAGCAAACTTCTTGATCAGAGTGGACTTAGAAATCTTCGACATAAATCTTTCTTCAAACCTCCTCCTGAACTCAGCCCAAGTCGCAGTCTCCTCATTGACTCCAACAGTGACATTGTTCCACCAGTATGGTACTTCTCCTTACAACTGTCTAAAAGCAAGCCTCCTCTTTTTCTCGTCATTGAGAACCAAACCAGCAAAGATTCTTTCGCAATAAAGTAACCAATTTTCCACTTCAATTGCGTCTTCAGTCCCGATAAACAGTTTTCCTCCTAACCTGGTATAATCTCTACACAGTACAACGTAGTTACCGACCACTGGAGCTTCCTTATTTCCTCCAACTATTGCTGCAGCAGCTCTTGCTTGCATCAAGTTAACGATGAACTGATACCTAGCTCCATTATCAGCTTGTGGCATTCCAGCACCCACATTTGCAGCTTGTACCTGACCTGGGTTCCTCCTGGTATTAGGTTTGGCATTCCCAATTGTTTTGGTGCTTCCTCCACCAAGGTTAACTCTTCTAGCATCCATATCTTATTTTCGTAATATCGGCATTCGATTCTTGGTAAGATACGGAAGAATAGCCTAAGAGAGATAGGAGAATAGAGATAAACCATATAATTATGTGTAGTAAATACAAGTACGTTACTATAGCGTTATCCCATACCCTAGTCTTTTCTCTAATTCCTTACAATTATGTTTTCAAAAATCATTTTAATTTTGAAATTCTTTTTAAGTTTTTCATAAACGTATGCTCTGATATCAAGTTAAAACATCCCCTATCTTGAGGCCCGAAGCTAAGTGTTATGGATGCTGTAGTCATCCATAGTATTAACTTCTAGTGACAAAATGCGGTAATGTTAACGGTATCCCTAATATAAGAAGCATTTGAATATGAAATAAAAACAGCACAGATTAAAACAACTTTTCTGATTACATCTCAAAACAATATTTCATATTCAAATTACATAATCCCATAATCGTTTCCCGGTTTTGAACAAATATAATTATTACAAACTACCCCAAGAGCGACATATGAAGATTCCCCCTTGGATGATTAGAGTACTAAATAGAACTATCAATCTTAATACATAACATCGGAAATAAAACTAAATAGCTTCTACCTATAGCTAGCATTGCCTCTTGCACGTCTTCGGGAGCTTTATTCGTCTAGCCTACTAAACCTGTAAAACCTCAACTCTTAATCTACTCAAATTGTATTTGAGCATTCGAGAGTTTAAGGGAAAAACATAAACTTCGAGTCAGACATAAAGCCTAGTGTAAATAATACTATACATCATGGTCATTTGATATTAAGTGAGACCATGCCGCTTAGCGAAACAGGTTTCCCCTCACTAATATCTCCTTTCAAAACATATCTTTTGCAAACCAAACTCCTACAATCAAATTGATTAAAGCAATCATAGCAATATCATATATGCATACAAATCAAGTAATAAATGGACAATCTCTTCGAACAATATAGTTTGGTTTAGCTAACTACTAACCTTTGGCTAACTCGGGCCTACCAGACATAACAAATAATCTAACTTCTGTTAGACGCACTTCCAGACGGTCTGTCCCCAACTTACTTCTTTCAAGATCAACTAATCCTAATGGCTTTATGGGCTCACTAATAACCTTTCTATCTCTGTGTATATTCCTTTATATGTGTAACATCATTATAGTTTTACCTACGATAAAGCCCTACACACTGGAATTTTGGACTTATATTAGCTAAGGGTTACAAGCTAAAGTATATGGTGCGACCCTATACTTGTCTCATTTGGTATTCTAATATCTGACTCATTTACTTAGAGTTAACTATCTTTTCAGATTTTCCTTGAAAACATTTCTTGCAAATTGATTTAACCCTTTAAATGATACTTATATTCTTTGCTTTACTCAAATCTCTTTGCCATATTATATATACTTTACCCCAAATAATGTTGATGAAAAATACTAAGGGTTATCAATCCCTCTAAAGTAAGTTAAACCCTTTTTAACTTAAAAGATCTTAGGTCATAAAGCCAAGGTAAATCATTTGAAAACTTTGTTAAAACTTTAAACAACTCTTTCAAAACCATTGAAAGTACCTCTTTCGAAATATATTAACTACTATACCTTGGAACACTAGGCCGAAAGGTCAAAACATATCTTTCGAAACCTTTATAATTACCTTTCGAAATTATTGAAGGTATACCTTTGAAATCTTTACAAACCTTAGACATCCACTTTTCAAAACACTTTAAACTTGCTTTTTGAAAGCATTGGAAACCTTCCATTTAAAATACTATAAGTACCTTTCAAAACAATTGGGGAACCTCCCCTTAGAAACCTTAGTTAACCTTTTGGAAGCATCAAAGTCCTTTACTGTAAACAAATCTTTCAAAATTATTAGGTTCAAGTGAAAGCTTGTGGAACATAGCTCCCAAACCATTTAAAACATTCCTTTCGAAACCTTTGGGTTTATCTGTTAATAGAACAAAGGGTCTCAAAAAAACTAGGTCGAAAGCAACACTTTCGAAAGCAATTTCCTAAGTAAAAGAAAGTGGGAGGTTTCAACACCAACCCTTTAGAAAGCATGGAGAAGCGGCTTTTTGTTTAAAAGTGAAAGCATCATTTCGAAACCAATATTTAAAGGAAAAGCGGCCTTAACCGGGTCGGAAGGTAGAATGCGGCAACGAGTGTTTTGACCCTATCCAAATCTTGTTTAAAACAAAAGGCGGCAACCTCTATCGAAATCCATATTAAAACACTTTCGAAACCTTGGAAAGCAAAGAAAGCGGCTTTTCTTTTGAAAGCACAACAAGGCCTCGACCCCTTCGAAAGCATGTTTTGGCCTTATACCTTTCAACTAACTCCAATCCACTATGAACCAAGGCATTAATACCATGTGTATTAGTTTCAACAATGGTGGAGGCGATAGTATGAAGTCGAAAGGTAGCTACCAATAGTAGTGAAACAGCAAACCTTGACAAAAATGTTTTCTTCCTTCTTATAGTAATATCTTACTAACTAACTTGCTTATTTATCATCATATAATTGGTTGCCAATTTCTTTTTCAAAGATCTTTTCTAAAAGTTTTGTCGAGTTCAGCATTTTATAATTTAAAACATTTAGCAAATTTCCCCTTCTCCTATTTTAAACATATAAAACATTTTAAGCATCATACCTTAAATAATTTTATGTACTTAATAAAACAGTTAGGAAAATTCTCCAAAAATTCCCAAAAATTATTTTTAATACGTTTTCTGACAAATTTAAATTTCTGATCAAAGCTAACATATAATAGCCGTAACTAATTTTAAACCCAATATACCATTTTCTTTACTGGAAAATTCTTAATAAATCCATAATAATCTAGAAAATTATGAAACTTGAAACCATCTATAAAATAATACTTCTGACTTTATCATAAAAATGCAAATCATTTGGATGTCATCTAATAGGTTTTACAAATCAATTTTTATCGTAAAACCTATATGAAATAACCTAAATCATCAACAAGCATATATGTATATATATTCATTTAAGCAATGAAAACATGGCAAAACATTTGCAAAATAAGCACGGGCATTATCTAGAAATTGAAAGCTATATAAATGAGATGTAATCTGTTATTCACCTTTAGCTGGTGTTAATAAGATTGAGATTTTCTTTAGAACTAATTTGATTAAGCTTCCTTTTTGAAATCTTTCTTATCTTCCCCTTATTATCCTATAATGGGGGTCGGCCAAGCTTGGTATTTAATTTTAATTCACGAAACGTTGCAAATGAGAGTGGGTTAAGGGTTTAGGGTATAAGAATATAACATATTCCTATTTTGCCCTTATCTTATTATCTTTTATTTTCATTTACTTATTCTTTGAGGCACGGCTACCTTATGATTTTACAAATCTCAATCTCTTAACTTTTTAACCTTTACATTATTCTATTTAGTTTACCTAATTAAATCTCCAAAATGATGTTATTTAAAATTAGGGGTGTTACACTTTGTCTATGTTAGACATTGTATGTACTGCGATTACTTTGTAACCGTATTACTTTGGATCATTTTCAGTATTTATGTTTTATTTCCTTCCATTGTGAGACTTGACAGTGTTGAATGTTCTAAAATTCCATGTATCTGTATCCTGTAAAACTTAAAAACGTTCAATTCATACTTCTTGGCACAACGAGAGTTCAAATGCCATTTTTTGGCTTTGGGTCAATGTCCGGAGGCGTCGGTTATTGCAGATCGTATCAAAGCAAGGTTAAGGATTCCTTAGGGATTAGGTACATGTTGGGAGAGCATGCTAATATATTTTTAAAATATTTTACATACATGGATATATATATATATATACATGACATAAACACACTCTCATATTCTAGTAATGGATAACACTATTTTAGGAAAGTTACCAATAATAATTATTTTATAGAAAAGTAAGAATGAGAAATCAAATTGCAAATAGTTCTAGTGAAGCAACTAAGGTCCTAAGCGTGAATGTCCCAACATTGTTCCGCCAGTATCTTCAGACTAGAGGCCATGCTGAAATTAACTCCAATGGAGGACCTGTAACACCAGCACATAAGGTAGCCCCAGCTCCCCTACCTACTTTAGATTTCCCTAAGTTATGTCGAGATTTTCAAATTCTAAGTAGAAATATTATTTTACGACTGAATCGTTTGTTGATACGTGGGCATGAATGAGCAATTGCGATAGGATATTTAATTGGATATTTAATTATAGGTACAGAGGATGTGATAAAGAGACAGTTAGCTTCGTGGCACTTGCAGGGAGAAGCCTTGAACTGGTGGGATATTATCATTGGTGAGATAGAAGCGGTTGGGATTACTTGGGCCCATTTCAAGAGAATTTTTAGGACTAATTTTATTTCGAAGGCTGAATGGGGAGTGGGGTTAGAGAAGTTCATCCATTTGGAACAAGGAGATCGTAGCTTTTGGGAGTCTTTCAATGAATTTAATCAATTGGTAAAGTGTGGCCTTGACCTTATTAATACATCAATGATGAAAGCAATAAAGTTTGAAAAGGGTTTGAATCCACCTTTGAGCGATATTTCTTTAAACCATGTACCATTTGTAACTATCTTTAAGAGATTGGTTGAGGTGGAACTATTTAATTAAATTACTAACGATGGATCTAAGAAGGTAGAAGGGAAGCTGATTCAGCTAAACCAACACAAAGTTGGAATAGAGACATATGGAAAGATAAAGAAAAAGGGAGTCATATTAGGAGATATAATATCAAGAAGCATACGGTAAAGGATTATTAATTGAATCTTTCGAAAATCAAATGCTAAAACCGCAACCAATTTGGACACAGGAGGAGGGAGTGTCCGAAGGCACCTAAGACTTCTACCCAGGTTGTTCCAACTTATGCATTTACTATTGTTCCTAGCTTGAATGCGGCCTCAGCTGTGGATAACGGAAAGAAGATCATCATAAAAGTGTTTTAACTCTTTTTGATTTATCTATTCTCACTTTATTAGATATCAGAGCATCAGATTCATTTATTCTGAGCACCTAGTTGATGAACTGCACAAAAAGACTAGTATACTTACACAACCTATTACAGTGTCAAACC
Organism: Allium cepa; assembly: GCA_030765085.1. Lineage (NCBI taxonomy): Eukaryota > Viridiplantae > Streptophyta > Magnoliopsida > Asparagales > Amaryllidaceae > Allium > Allium cepa. The sequence continues at coordinate 478,287,179 of CM060937.1, forward strand.
CAATTTGGTGATTAGTCAAGCTATCCATCATATATATTTGTTTAAAATTGAATATTTTAGGTGTTAAATTCTATTATGTTGCTTTCATATTAAGATTCTCTACGTTTGGTTTAATTCTAGGGATGGACTAGATTGCTACGTATGGAGCAGTACTAGATTGTGATAGGAAGGTTGTTTGTTTAGGTACATGTAGTGGGGTCAGCCTGAGGGTATACTGTGATCCCAAATGTTCAGTTATGTTGAGCTAACTATATTCTCTTAACCCTATCACACGATGAGATGGCTTATGCTCCTATAGTTCATGATTTCCCAATTGTCTTTACCAAGTTTCCAGTCTTCCACCCTATCGGTAGATCAATTTAAAATTTATTTAAAGGAGGATGCTAGACAAGTTGCCTTACCTATTAGGCATATGGCTTTCAAAGAAATACGCTAGCTGAATAAGCATGTAAATGAATTATTGGGGAAGGGCTTTACTCGAAGGGATTTTTTATAATGGGGAGAACTTATTTTCTTAGCTACCAAAGCGGATGAATCTTTGAGACTTTGTGTCTTATCATGAGCTAAACAAAATGATAAAGATGAATGAATATCAACATACAACTATATACGGTCTGCTTGATCAGTTAATTGGAGAAAATGTATTCTCTTCCCTTGACTTGGTTATCAGATTCCATCAGTTGCATGCAATCAATGATAATATTCAAAAACTTATTTTTACATCTCATGGACTTTTTGAGTAGTTAGTCATGCCATTTGGATTGACCAATGCACTAATTCAACCTTATAAGTCTAGTCTTCAAAGGGTGGCTAAAGAAATTCATAGGGGTATTCATTGATGATATACTCGTCTATTTGAAAAGCGAGGAGTAGCACTAGTTGCATTTAGCAGAAGTGCTCAATACTCTCCGTAGGAAAAAACTAAAGATGAAATTTTCTGAATGTAACTTGTAGTTTAAGGAGATTCTCTTTCTACATGTTGTTTACGAGCATGGACTATCATTCGATCCTAGTAAATTGTTGTAGTACATGATTAGCATGCACCAAAGAATGATATAGAGATGAGAAGGTTTCTTGGCTTGGTTGGCTTTTGTACGAAGTTCATTAACGACAAATATTTTTGGACCTTTGATACGTCTTACCAAGAAGAATTTAGTTTTCTTATGGAACTCAGAATGCAAGGATGCTTTCATTAAGTAAATCATTTGTTAACCAGTGCACCTATTTTAGTACTCCTTAATGGTTAGAAGGCGTTTGTAGTACATACGGACGCTTGTGGAATGGGACTAGAAGCCAAGTTGATGGAGGAGGGTATATTTGCTTGTTACTCTAGTCGATAGTTGAAAGTTCATGAGTGAAACTATCCAATCCATGATCTTGAGTTGGCAGCCATTGACTTCTCCCTCAAATCATGGAGGCATTATCTTTTATGGAAGCAATTTGAGCCATTAAGAATTATAAATCTCTAAAGTATTTGTCTCCCAAAATTAATTGAATGAGGTAACAGAGATAGATGGAGTTCTTAGCATCATATGATTTCAGTGTCTCACATACTCCATATATGGGTAATATCGTAGTTGATGCCTTGTGTAGAAAGAATGTGATGTTAAGTACTATGTTTCTGGAATGGGAGCACTTGGAGTTCATTTCTACATTTTATTTTCAACCTTCATCAGACATTACATTAGGATTGTTGGTAGCTTTTGATGTTTAGCCTTACTTATGGACTCTATTGGTTCAAGTCAGAAGCAAGACATAGGGTTATTGGGTATTTTTTAGAAGCTGAATAGAGGATAGCATTTGAGTCATTTAGACAATTATGCCATTGATTTGAAAGGATGTTGCGAAGGAATGGTAGATTGCATGTCCCTCTTCTTAACGAGTTAGTGTACACGGCATTAGTAGAGTCCCATCATTCTTGGATGATCATTCATCCTGGTGGTGAAAGAATGTATCGTGACATGAAGAGAGTATTTTACTGGCCTAGTATGAAGAGAAATATAGATAAGTTTGTTTCCAAGTATGTGACTAGTCAGAGAGTAAAGGCGGATTTGAAGAAGTTTGATAGATTATTAAAGTCGTTGGATATTCCATAGTGGAAATGGGAAAGCATCTCTATGGACTTTATAATGGTCTACCTAGGAGTAGAAAGGGAAAGAGGGTATTTGAGTCATAGTCGACAGATTGACAAAATATGCTCATTTTACTTCGATTAGGAGTATGAGGATAATTTCATTGTAGGCAACCTTATATTTAAGAGAGAGAGCTCATTTAAATAGAGTTACTTCCATAATTTTCAATGCTCCAGATCTGCTTTTTACTAGTAAGTTTTGGAGAATTCTTAAGGAGGCCTTAGGCAATAAACTAAATCTAAGTACCACTTATCACCCATAGACGGAGAGTGGACTGAGAAGGTGAATTAAGCATGGGAAGACTTGCGACAGATGTGTGTCTTCGATTTTGGAGGTTCTTGGGAGGATCACTTTTCATTAATAGAGTTTTCGTATAGTAGTAACTATCATGCAAGTATGGGATGAATCCATTAGAGGCATTGTACGGTAGGCTATGTAATTTTTTTATCATGTTGGTAGGGCACTATGGATAGAATCGTTCTTGGACCATGCATGATTAGAGAGACTTTGAAGAAAGTACTTTTGATCTATAAAAGGATGAAATCTACACAGGATAGGCAAAAATCAGATGTTAGCAAGAGATGCACGGAGTTGGAGTTCAAAGTGGGTGACATGCTCATTGTGACAGTCTTACCATTTAGAGACGTTATGAGGTTTGGTAGTTCGGGAAAGCGACCACTGAGGTTCGTAGGGCCTTTTTCAATCTTGGAGAGAGTAGCAAAGTTATCTTATAGGGTGTAAATTCATGAAAATCTAGTGGGGTTTCACAATGCCTTCCTTTTTTCACACCTGTGGAAGTGTCTACACAATTCTACTACCATGTTCGAGCCGAGTCAGTTAAAAGAAGTCGAAGTAAAGAGAGTAACTTCCATGCACCAACCTTTATTGTTGAGAATGGGACAAAGCGACTCCGTGGTAAAGTAATTTGACTGGTTAGTGTCCAGTGGAGAGACAATCCGTTAAAGAGTACTTAGGTGCCTGAGGTAAAAATCCAAGCTACCCTTTAAAGCCCTTGTAGGATCGATTTCACCCTAGAGGGGGGTGAATAGGGTGATAGTGTTAATTATAAAAATTAATTGCGGAAGCTTATAAAATACTTTCAACACAGATCACAGATCAATAGCAGCACAGATAATAGCAGAATAATAAAATGCAGAAATAAAACGACACAGAATTTACCCAGCTTTGGCAAAACCCTGCCTACGTGCTGCCCCCAAGGTTTCTACTAGAAATTAGATAGTCAGACGCTTACACAAGTAAACTCGCGACACCCGCTATCGACTAAACCTAACTCTATGCTCAAAACTCTGCACCAACTCAGCCACTGAGTTGCGAATTCTCAAACTACGCCACGTAGTTTGTCCCCTAGTCACACGACTAGAAAATTAAACGGTTTAAAAAAGAAAATACAAATTAAAAACAATTTCAAATTAAAATAACCCTAATTTAAAACCAAAACCCTATTTTATTCTTTAACAAGGACGGCCTCTTTTTTTAATATTAATTGGCCCGTTCTCTTTATTTCATTCCTTTGTGAAAAATGGCCGCCGTTGTTAATCTCGTTCGTTCCTCTTTGCAACTGAATCAGGGCTTGCATCCTTGATCCAAATTAAGGCTTTCGAAGAGCCGTTATTACTTAGATCGAATCTGTGGTTGTTCGAGAGTTGCCTTGCTCGATCAATTTCTCGTTTCTCTCTGTGGCTACTTCGAGTTGATGGAGTTCGACTTCGATTCGGTATGTGATTTTCGTTTATGCTATTCTGTTATGCTTGATTGAACTCCATGCTTTTGAAAATTGCCGACGATGATTGTTTATATAGGGTTTGTAACCCTAGATTTGCGTTCGTATGAATATATTTGAATTTATCAATTATTTTTGATCGGCCGTTCGATTTCACTTTGATGCTGAGATGATTTCTGACCTTTTCATATGCGTATAATTTCGTATACTTGCTTCCCACGGCTTTGATGTTTAACTTGGTCAATTTCCTTTGCTACCACGGTTTCAAATTTGACTTGACTTCGGTATTGACTAACTTGATTTTTTACTTGATCAATCTTGATGTTGATTTGTGAATTCAACTCCGTCTTCACTTGTTGTGTTTACTTCAGCCATTTGATTTCTTAAACTAAACTTCTGGATATTGATCGAACTGTACATTTGCTCGATTTTACTTGCTGTTCACAGCTATTATATCTTTACTGCCATGTTGTTTGCATTGCATTTGTGTTGACTCTGTGTTTGCTGTATCATTTACTTAGTGAGTCTTCGAGCATTGTTGTGAGTAGTTTGAATCACTGTCATTTGTTTTCGAGTATGATACTTGCACTGTTTCATGTGTGCTTGATCTCGAATACAGAAATTGCCATTCCATGACTCTGCATATATTCTCTGAGTTGCTTTGGCCCTGTTGCCTACACTCTGGTGCATTCTTGTATATGCTTAGCTTTTTACTTGGTTCATGCCATGGTTTCACTACTTGTATCATTTTGACATTCCTTTGTGTCTTGGTTATATGCATTGCTGTGTTGGCTTGACGGTTTTCTTCTTTGGTTGTATATTTGGTCTCGTCTGCACCTTGTCATTGTGTAGCCTGGTATATGCTGTTGCTTAAGTCACTTTGTTGTAGCATGCACTCTGTTTATGGCCTGATCATTTGTATACATTCATGTGTATTGGTCTGGTTGCATATTTGTGAGTTGTTCAGTGCACTGTTGTTTGCTGTCCACCAGAGTTTGAGCATTTGCTGGTTGTTATGCATATGCAAGTTCATTCATATTGCATTTCCCATTCACTGTTGCCTTGTGCATATCACTACATTTTTATTACTGCTCTGTTTATTTGCATATAAACTTGGATTTGCTTCATTTGAAATTCTGGTGGCTGATCATCTTGCTCGTATGCTTGAAGTCGTAGCCTGTACAACTGCCCTTTGTTGACTCCAGCTAATAGCTTGGGTTTGACCTTGTGCGCGTGTTGTGATTTTATTTATATTGTTGCACGTGAGTTGAACCCGGCTTTTCATTTGGGTTTGACCTATGCTCACTTGTTCCTGTAAATCAATCAAGTGTACATCGGTGTGCACGACCTTATGGCATGTACAGTGATACACTGTGCATGTCACATTGTTCGTGTGTAATGAATTCAAATGTAAATGATGACGAACAACCCAAATAACTGAGGCAAGTAATATTTTCAAAATCCATATTTTATTTTATATTGAAAAAACATTTCTTTTTCAATTTTACTGCGTTAGTGAATAGTTTTTACAGATTGCTCAGATGCTGGATTCTAACTGGAATGAAGTTGAAGATGAACTACGAGTGTGAGTGATATGTAGTGAGGAATCTATGTAAATTGAATTGTGATGTATTTGTAATCAAAATTGTAAACGTATAGTGAGAGCTTGAATTTGTACTATTCAAAATTGTAATCAATATTTGTTTGAATAAAATTTCTGTTTGAATTCAAATTCTGTGTATTTAATTTTATTCAGCAAGTATTTATTTAATCTATGAAAAATAAAATAGTACATTAACAAATACATTTAAACGAATGTATATATGTTTATTATCATCAAACAAAAATCATATAAGCGCATATTCAACAATCTCCCCCTTTTGATGATAACAAACATATATTTAAGATTTTGAATATGTTAAATGTATTTGATCATTCATATGCCCTAATTGCTCCCCCTATTTAAATGCTTCCTCTCTACACAAAGCTTCCCCTACATATATGCATAAAAATACGCAAGTGAGCCTAGATGCTAATGGAAAACGATTGACTTTTGCTAGATTTCATTTGACAAAATCTTAACTTTTCTTTCTCCCCCTTTTGTTATCAGCAAAAGAATAATAGTGTTAGAGAAAATAGAGATAAAGTGATCGATATTAATCCAACATTAAAACTCAACTGAATATAAATATTAAATTTCAATAAAAAATCAAACAAAAATCATAAATATTTTGTTAGGCGCATATTCCACTTTTAGAATGATGAAAATGATGTCATCATATAAAACCATACAGTTGTGTCTATTTGTGGTAAGTTATATCAGGAATTTGAATATCTACTAACCATGCATAACCATTGGGACTTTTAAATGTGATTAGTAGTATTCCAATTTTATTTAAAAAAAAATAAATTCAAGTATCTTCTAACCACGCATAACCCTGAGGACTTTTAAATGGGATTAGAATCAACTTGTTTATTTTAAAAATCAACTTTTGATATGCGTTCCATACATGCATAACCGTGAGGACTTTTAAATGAGCATGGAAGCACATAACAAATTCCAAGTAATTCACCCATGCATAACTGTGAGGACTTTTAAATGAGAGTGAATACTTTGGTATCTATTTATTATTATTATTATTTTACCATATAAATTTTTTCTATTATTTTTAAAAAAAATGAAAAAATGAAAAAATGAACGATTCCTGTTTAAAGTACCACATATCGACAAACTATATAGAATTTTGATGAGTGATGGTCGTTAGAAATATGATAGATATAGAGATGTTCATGGAATTTTTACCAACAAAAAGTTTTATAACTCTTGTTTAAATTTCTAAAGAAATTTACTAATTATACCGTCTCGAGTCATAATATATAATAAATATCAACACTCATCACTTTTTCAATCACTACTTATCTTTTCGATAATTATTAGGGAGTCAGATTATTCAAAATAGTCATTTAAAATCAAATTCAAAAATAATTATGAAATCAATTTTTCAAAATGACTAATCTGAAAATAAGGTCAAAAATGATTTTCTCGAGGGCGTTTTATAAGAAAATTTTCTTCTATTTGAAAATTATTTGAAATGAAAAATATGCATATATTTTCTTTGAAAAACGATGCAGTTACTAAATGTCTAAACAAAAATCACATTTCACTAGTAATTTTTCTATCAACTAGATCACCAGGGTAATCTGCATTTGAATTTCTTTTTCACTCAAAATTATCATTAATTGAATTTGATTGACCAAACCAAGAAGTGTGCACCAAAAAATTTCAAACTCAATTTTAGCAACAATTTAAATGACATTCTTTGAATTTGAAGTGAAGCCGTGTAAACAATCAATAACCGTGAATATAGAATTAGCTGTATTATAAGCAAATGTATTATCCAACAAAACACTATTTTTAATCCAAATTTATATATGTGAAGTAACTCAAAGAATCTAGAGAATTTTATAGTGTTTTTGGCATAAGAATCTGATTGGCCAACTATGTTGAATAAGTCAGAATCATCATCTTTTCATCAACACATTATTGGCTGATTTAATTCAAATTACGGTGCAGATTATCACATTTAATATATCGTTCAAAACAAACCATTACTTGTTTTACCTTTACGACATTTTTCGTTGTTGTCTGTTGTGATTCTGTCACCTTTGAACTAGGCTAAGGAACTTTGCTTTGTTGCTCGTTCTGTCCTTGGAACAGCCAAAATCCAGAGAACACTGTTATTGTTCCTTAGCCTGCCACCACACCTACACGGAAAAAGATTTATGTGACCTATTTGTTTTTATAGGTCCATGGTTGTTAGTGGCAGAATGTTTTGAAAAACAATTTTGTAAAGACCCAAAACTATTTATAATTGTTCCCTTCGGCACCCAAATTTGTTTAACTTTGAGAGTTTTTATATTTGTGCCTTTTGGAACCCAAATTGGTATAGTTTTCATGTGTTTGGCTCTATACCAACAATTATTGTGATTGTGTCCATATTTTCTACAAATTGTGCACATAGAATTAATATTGCTTTCAACAATTTTCGAACTACTATATCCAAGTCCTTGTCTAACCGTATTAACAGTTTGCTTTCCTAATAGCATATTCAACGATTTTTCACTTTTTGAAAATTTATCTAAAGTCGTTGACAATTGTTGGACTTGTGTTTTGAGAGATTCATTTTCGTTTGACAATTATGTGCACTTTTTAATAGAATTCTCTCTCCTAGTATTTTCATTCTCTTTTAAAATCAGAATTTCATTTTCAAGTGATTTTATATTGATTTCTGATTTTTTTAATTTCCTCTTCGAATGTTGGACACTTATCACACTTAGGGATCCTACTTTGATAGGTTTTAACTAATTGGTCAAGTTGTTTATTTAATTCTATCAAAGTAACTTTTTGTGATTCAAGTTTAGCATATTTCTCCCTAAGTCGTTCAAAACAGCCATTTACTTCGTGGAAATAAATACGTAATTCAGAGTGAGTGAGTTTTGATACCTCGCTTGGCTCATCATCGTCGCTATTCGTTATATTTCCATGAAGGCACATATCTGCTTTCTCACTCTCACTGCTAGTAGTTTGATTATCTTCATCTCTTGTATTCCACGTGGCTGTAGCATTTCTCCGTTTTGATTTCTTTTCAAAATCGCGTTGAAATCGGGGATAATTGGGCTTGATATCACCGGGTTTGTTGCAAATGATCCCGTGTTCTTCCGAGTTGTCTAGTGCTTTAATTATTCTGCTTTTCAATTGTTGATTTAGAGCTGAAATTCCGATTTGTGGCTCCACTTTTTGAATCTCTTTATTAGTAGTGTCAGCTCAGCTGCTCCATTATCATCATCCTCATCACAACTGTCTTTTACCAATCCTGTTACGCACATTTCTTTAACTGAGTCGGTTGTGGAGGATTTCTCATTGCTGTTGACTTTCGCACCATATATTGCATCGAAAGTATTCCAGATTTCCTATGCATTTTCACAATAAGAAATGAAATTAAAATTATCTTGATTAATATGAGAATATAATATATGCATAGCAAGAGCGTTAATCGAGATAACTTTCTTATCTGTTATATCACACCCGTTTTCAATAATATCCCAACATTTAATATTAACAGATTTTAAATAAAATTCCATTTTCAATTTCCAATTCAAAAAATCTGTTCCGTCGAAAATAGAAGGAATAATATTGGAACGACCCTCAACAGAAGTATTATTAAAAGAAGCCATTTTAAAAATTCAAATTTTTAAAACAGAAATTGGTTTTTGAAAAATGAATTTTTTAAAACAAAAAAATGACTTCTATTCCTAGCTCGGATACCACTTGTAGGATCGATTTCACCCTAGAGGGGGGGTGAATAGGGTGATAGTGTTAATTATAAAAATTAATTGCGGAAGCTTATAAAATACTTTCAACACAGATCAATGGCAGCACAGATAATAGCAGAATAATAAAATGAAGAAATAGAACGACACAGAATTTACCCAGCTTCGGCAAAACCCTGCCTACGTGCTTCCCCCAAGGTTTCTACAAGAAATTAGATAGTCAGACGCTTACACACGTAAACTCGCGACACCCGCTATCGACTAAACCTAACTCTACGCTCAAAACTCTACCACAACTCAGCCACTGAGTTGCGAATTCTCAAACTACGCCACGTAGTTTGTCCCCTAGTCCCACGACTAGAAAATTAAACGGTTTAAAAAAGAAAATACAAATTAAAAACAATTTTAAATTAAAATAACCCTAATTTAAAACCAAAACCCTATTTTATTCTTTAAGAAGGCCGGCCTCTTTTTTTTTTAATATTAATTGGCCCGTTCTCTTTATTTCATTCCTTTGTGAAAAATGGTCGCCGTTGTTAATGTCGTTCGTTCCTCTTTGCAACTGAATTAGGGCTTGCGTCCTTGATCCAAATTAGGGATTTCGAAGAGCCGTTATTACTTTGATCGAATCTGTGGTTGTTCGAGAGTTGCCTTGCTCGATCGATTTCTCGTTGCTCTCTCTGGCTACTTCGAGTTGACGGAGTTCGACTTTGATTCGGTATGTGATTTTCGTTTATGCTATTCTGTTATGCTTGATTGAACTCCATGCTTTTGAAAATTGCCGTTGATGATTGTTTATATAGGGTTTGTAACCCTAGATTTGCGTTCGTACGAATATATTTGAATTTGTCAATTATGTTCGATCGGCCGTTCGATTTCACTTTGATGCTGAGATGATTTCTGACCTTTTCATATGCGTATAATTTCGTATACTTGCTTCCCACGGCTTTGATGTTTAACTTGGTCAATTTCCATTGCTACCACGGTTCAAATTTGACTTGACTTCGGTATTGACTAACTTGATTTTTTACTTGATCAACCTTGATGTTGATTTGTGAATTCAGCTCCGTCTTCACTGGTTGTGTTTACTTCAGCCATTTGATTTCTTAAACTAAACTTCTGGATATTGATCGAACTGTACCTTTGCTCGATTTTACTTGTTGTTCACAGCTATTATATCTTTACTGCCATGTTGTTTGCTGTATCATTTACTTGGTGAGTCTTCGAGCATTGTTGTGAGTAGTTTGAATCACTGTCGAGTATGAAACTTGCACTGTTTCATGTGTGCTTGAACTCGAATACAGAAATTGCCATTCCATGACTCTGCATATATTCTCTGAGTTGCTTTGGCCCTGTTGTCTACACTCTGGTGCATTCCTGTATATGCTTTTCTTTTTACTTGGTTCATGCCATGGTTTCACTACTTGTATCATTTTGGCATTCCTTTGTGTCTTGGTTATATGCATTGTTGTGTTGGCTTGATGGTTTTCTTCTTTGGTTGTATATTTGGTCTCGTCTGCACCTTGTCATTGTGTAGCCTGGTATATGCTGTTGCTTGAGTCACTTTGTTGTAGCATGCACTCTGTTTATGGCCTGATCATTTGTATACATTCATGTGTATTGGTTTGGTTGCATATTTGTGAGTTGTTCAGTGCACTGTTGTTTGCTGTCCACCTGAGTTTGAGCATTTGCTGGTTGTTATGCATATGCAAGTTCATTCATATTGCATTTCCCATTCACTGTTGCCTTGCGCATATCACTGCATTTTTATTACTACTCTGTTTATTTGCATATAAACTTGGATTTGCTTCATTTTAAATTCTGGTGGCTGATCATCTTGCTTGTATGATTGAAGTCGTAGCCTGTACAATTGCCCTGTGTTGAATCTAGCTAATAGCTCAGGTTTGACCTTGTGCGCGTGTTGTGATTTTACTTATATTGTTGCATGTGAGTTGAACACTCTTTTCATTTGGGTTTGACCTGTGCTCACTAGTTCCTGTAAATCAATCAAGTGTATATCGGTGTGCACGGCCTTGTGGCATGTATAGTGATACACTGTGCATGTCACATTGTTCGTGTGTGATGAATTCAAATGTAAATGATGACGAACAACCCAAATAACTGAGGCAAATAATATTTTCAAAATCCATATTTTATTTTATATTGCGAAAATATTTCTTTTTCAAGTTTACTGCGTTAGTGAATATTTTTGCAGATTGCTCAGATGCTGGATTCTAACTGGAATGAAGTAGAAGATGAACTACGAGTGTGAGTGATATGTAGTGAGGAATTTATGTAAATTGAATTGTGATGTATTTGTAATCAAAATTGTATATGTATAGTAAGAGCTTGAATTTGTACTATTCATAATTGTAATCAATATTTGTTTGAATAAAATTTCTGTTTGAATTCAAATTCTGTGTATTTAATTTATTCAGCAAATATTTATTTAATCTATGAAAAATAAAATAGTACATTAACAAATACATTTAAACGAATGTATATATGTTTATTATCATCAAACAAAAATCATATAAGCGCATATTCAACAATCTCCCCCTTTTGATGATAACAAACATATATTTAAGATTTTGAATATGTTAAATGCATTTGATCATTCATATACTCTAATTGCTCCCCCTATTTAATGCTTCCTCTTTACACAAAGCTCCCCCTACATATTTGCATAAAAATACGCAAATGAGCCTAGATGCTAATGGTAAACGTTTGACTTTTGCTAGATTTCATTTGACAAAATCTTAACTTTTCTTTCTCCCCCTTTTGTTATTAGCAAAAGAATAATAGTGTTAGAGAAAATAGAGATAAAGTGATCGATATTAATCCAATATTAAAACTCAATTGAATATAAATATTAAATTTCAATAAAAAATCAAACAAAAGTCATAAATATTTTTTTAGGCGCATATTCCACTTTTAGAATGACGAAAATGATGTCATCATATAAAACCATACAATTGTGTCTATTTGTGGTAAGTTATATCAGGAATTTGAATGTCTACTAACAATGCATAAGCGTTAGGACTTTTAAATGAGATTAGTAGTATTCCAATTTTATTTTAAAAAAATGAATTCAAGTATCTTCTTACCACGCATAACCGTGAGGACTTTTAAATGGGATTAGAATCAACTTGTTTATTTTAAAAATCAACTTTTGATATGCGTTCCATACATGCATAACCGTAAGGACTTTTAAATGAGCAAGGAAGCACATAACAAATTCCAAGTAATTCACCCATACATAACCGTGGGGACTTTTAAATGAGAGTGAATACTTTGGTATTTATTTATTATTATTATTTTTACCATATAAATTTTTTCTATTATTTTTAAAAAAAATGTAAAAATGAAAAAACGAACGATTCCTGTTTAAAGTACCACATATCGACAAACTATATAGAATTTTGATGAGTGATGGTCGTTAGAAATATGATAGATATAGAGATGTTCATGGAATTTTTACCAACAAAAAGTTTTATAACTCTTGTTTAAATTTCTAAAGAAATTTACTAATTATACCGTCTCGAGTCATAACATATAATAAATATCAACACTCATCACTTTTTCAATCACTATTTATCTTTTCGATAATTATTAGGGAGTCAGATTAGTCAAAATAGTCATTTAAAATCAAATTCAAAAATAATTATGAAATCAATTTTTCAAAATGTCTAATCTGAAAATATGGTCAAAAATGATTTTCTCGAGGGGGTTTTATAAGAAAATTTTCATCTATTTGAAAATTATTTGAAATGAAAAATATGCAGATATTTTCTTTGAAAAACGATGCAGTTACTAAATGTCTCAACAAAAATCACATTTCACTAGTAATTTTTCTATCAACTAGATTACCAGGGTAATCTGCATTTGAATTTCTTTTTCACTCAAAATTATCATTAATTGAATTTGATTGACCATACCATGAAGTGTGCATCAAAAAATTTCAAACTCAATTTTAACAACAATTTAAATGACATTCTTTGAATTTGAAGTGGAGCCGTATAAACATCAATAACCGTGAATATAGAGTTAGCCGTATTATAAGAAAATGTATTATCCAACAAAACACTATTTTTAATCCAAATTTATATATATGAAGTAATTCAAAGAATCTAGAGAATTTTATAGTGTTTTTGGCATAAGAATCTCATTGGCCAACTATGTTGAATAAGTTAGAATCATCATCTTTTCATCAACACATTATTGGCTGATTTAATTCAAATTACGGTGCAGATTATCACATTTAATATATCGTTCAAAACATACCATTACCTGTTTTACATTTATGATATTTTTTCGTTATTGTCTATTGTGATTCTGTCACCTTTGAACTAGGTTAAGGAACTTTACTTTGTTGCTTGTTGTGTCCTTGGAACAGCCAAAATCCAGAGAACACTGTTATTGTTCCTTAGCCTGCCACCACACCTACACGGTAAAAGATTAATGTGACCTATTTGTTTTTATCGGTCTATAGTTGTTAGCGGCAGAAGGTTTTGAAAAACAATTTTGTAATGACCCAAAACTATTTATAATTGTTCCCTTCGGCACCCAAATTTGTTTAACTTTGAGAGTTTTTATATTTGTGCCTTTTGGAACCCAAATTGGTATAGTTTTCATGTGTTTGGCTCTATACCAACAATTATTGTGATTGTGTCCATATTTTCTACAAATTGTGCACATAGAATTAATATTGCTTTCAAAAAATTTCGAACTACTATATCCAAGTCCTTGTCTAACCGTATTAACAGTTTGCTTTCCTAATAGCATATTCAACGATTTTTCACTTTTTGAAAATTTATCTAAAGTCGTTGACAATTGTTGGACTTGTGTTTTGAGAGATTCATTTTCGTTTAACAATTGTGTGCACTTTTTAATAGAATTCTCTCTCCTAGTATTTTCACTCTCTTTTAAAATCAGAATTTCATTTTCAAGTGATTTTATATTGATTTCTGATTTTTTAATTTCCTCTTCGAATGTTGGACACTTATCACACTTAGGGATCCTACTTTGATAGGTTTTAACTAATTGGTCAAGTTGTTCATTTAATTCTATCAAAGTAACTTTTTGTGATTCAAGTTTAGCATATTTCTCCCTAAGTCGTTCAAAACAGCCATTTACTTCGTGGAAATAAATAATTGATTCAGAGTGAGTGAGTTTTGATACCTCGCTTGGCTCATCATCGTCGCTATTCGTTATATTTCCATGAAGGCACATATCTGCTTTCTCACTCTCACTGCTAGTACTTTGATTATCTTCATCTCATGTGTTCCGCGTGGCTGTAGCATTTCTCCGTTTTGATTTCTTTTCAAAATCGCGTTGAAATCGGGGATAATTGGGCTTGATATCACCGGGTTTGTTGCAAATGATCCCGTGTTCTTCCGAGTTGTCTAGTGCTTTAATTATTCTGCTTTTCAATTGTTGATTTAGAGCTGAAATTCCGATTTGTGGCTCCACTTTTTGAATCTCTTTATTAGTAGTGTCAGCTCAGCTGCTCCATTATCATCATCCTCATCACAACTGTCTTTTACCAATCCTGTTACGCACATTTCTTTAACTGAGTCGGTTGTGGAGGATTTCTCATTGCTGTTGACTTTCGCACCATATATTGCATCGAAAGTATTCCAGATTTCCTATGCATTTTCACAATAAGAAATGAAATTAAAATTATCTTGATTAATATGAGAATATAATATATGCATAGCAAGAGCGTTAATCGAGATAACTTTCTTATCTGTTATATCACACCCGTTTTCAATAATATCCCAACATTTAATATTAACAGATTTTAAATAAAATTCCATTTTCAATTTCCAATTCAAAAAATCTGTTCTGTCGAAAATAGAAGGAATAATATTGGAACGACCCTCAACAAAAGTATTATTAAAAGAAGCCATTTTAAAATTTCAAATTTTTAAAAAAAATTGGTTTTTGAAAAACGAATTTTTTAAAACAAAAATTGACTTCTATTCCTAGCTCCGATACCACTTGTAGGATCGATTTCACCCTAGAGGGGGGTGAATAGGGTGATAGTGTTAATTATAAAAATTAATTGCGGAAGCTTATAAAATACTTTCAACACAGATCACAGATCAATAGCAGCACAGATAATAGCAGAATAATAAAATGCAGAAATAGAACGACACAGAATTTACCCAGCTTCGGTAAAACTCTGCCTATGTGCTGCCCCCAAGGTTTCTACTAGAAATTAGATAGTCAGACGCTTACACACGTAAACTCGCGACACCTGCTATCGAATAAACCTAACTCTATGCCCAAAACTCTGTCACAACTCACCAACGGAGTTGCGAATTCTCAAACTACGCCATGTAGTTTGTCCCCTAGTCACACGACTAGAAAATTAAATGGTTTAAAAAAGAAAATACAAATTAAAAATGTGACGCCCCACCCCGAGACCCACATTCGTAAAGAGAACTAACGGGTAATTCCGTCTACTAATGCAGAGAATAGGGCTAGTTAAGGGCGACCGAATAGTAATGCATTAGCTAAAGACTAAGTACGTCGATTTTTACTATATTTTTTTTTTCTGTGTATCTCAAGTGATCGACATACTCAATGTTTAACTAATACGATACTACACGGCTATAGGATCTATTCAGAAACAAAATGCAATAAATATAACAATCACATCACAGAACAGCAGCCACAGATATGTATACTAATACAAGCCAAACATCAAATGTAATACTCCACATCATAGTGGCGTGTAACCACACAATATACATACATCTCCGTCCCCATAAATGAATATGTACAATAAGCTGACACAAAGACACGCATGAAAGATGTAGCCAAGTCCATAGTCATGAGCCCCTCAAAAAGCAAAATGGGTCCCAGCACAAAGGATAGATATCCGACCTAACCTGCAACTCGGTCTGACCCGAGTGATAAACACACGGGTCAGGCAACTGAATCTTATCGTTAGAAAGGAAATACGATAAGGTAAAGAGAAGAGCTTCGCACGGGATAACATAAGTTGGTATGAACATCTAGGGTTGATATCAAGTAACATCACTATGTCTTTATGGTGGTTTGCGTATACATATACTTGGGTTAATCTAAGGGAATTCATGTATATGATATAGGGGAAAACATTCAAACATTGTCCATGAATAAATAAATCTCTCAAGTCGTATATAATTCCCAAGTATAAATCCATAAAATTCGAAATCACCAAAATCCTCAAAGAAATCATATCTGCCTTATTTACATCTATAAGGCTATGTAAATACATAAAAAAAAGGGTGAAAATGAAATCATCATAACTCGTAAAAGAAACCTCATATTGGCCAATTATTACATGCAAAAGCATGTTGCACGTGCTATTTACCAGTACTGTTCACCATCATGGTACCATATCCATCTCTCGACCAGAATCATCATCTCGAATTAATCCGGTCTATGACGTCATCTATATTCCCCACGAACACCCGCCATCAAAAGTGATTGGAGCACCTCACTCCAATCGGTGTCCGCTGAGTCCCCGCCATCAAAAGTGATCAAGTAAAGTATTACTTAACCCGATCGGGACTCTAAGTACTGGTAGTTCTCCCAGAATGTGTCAATAACTCTCGGATAGTAACCCGGAAAGTGGTAACGTATGTCCCATACCATACGCTCTCACTTAGCGGTTTTCTAGCCGCTAGTTCGTGCCACACTAAGAAATCATCGACATCATCAAAAGAATCGCCTCATGTCATTGGCATATGGTATAAGATGCTAAACTCGTCTCATGTCATCGACGAGTAGAAACTCCATAAAAACATCAAACTCGTCAAATTCCATCAAAATCTTGCCTCATATCATTGGCAAGTATATCTCCATCAATATAGTCCTAATCTCGTATATACTCCCGAATAGGAGATCTCGGACTATACGTATTAGCCCAAAGGACTAATATATAATATCAAACTCATACCACAATGTGGTTAACATCAAGAAAGAAATCAAACAATTTTCAAAAGTTGTAGCATATTTCCTGAGGATTCCAGAACATCTTGAATTTCAAGATTCCGATCAGTAACGTGAAAGTTATGATCGAAATACTACATATAAAAAAAATTGTGCACTGGTTATTAACACGGACCAGCAGCGAAAAAAGTCAATTTTTGTCTATGTAGACTTCAAAATTATTCAAAATAAAAAACATGAAAGTTGTGGCATATTTCACAAGGATTCCAGAACATCCAAGATTTTGAAATTCCGATTTGAAACACAAAAGTTATGCCAAAATTACTAAAAGTTAAAAGTTAAGCCTGGACTGATACATTTTCGGGACAGTGACAAACATTGTCAATTTTTGCATAGTAAACATCAAAATTACAGAAAAATCAACAAAATAAAGTTGTGTAATATTTCACAAGGATTCCAGAACATATAAGATTTTGAAATTCCGATTTGAAATACAAAAGTTATGCCAAAATTACTAAAAGTTAAAAGTTAAGCCTGTACTGATACATTTTCGGGACAGTGACAAACATTATCAATTTTTGCATATCAAACATCAAAAATACTGAAAACTCAACAAATAAAAGTTATGGAATATTTCACAAGGATTTCAGAACATCCAAGATTTTGAAATTCCGATTTAAAACGCAAAAGTTATGGCAAAAATACTATTCAGCCAAATATATTTCCTGTGCAAAAACGCTTTCGGTTTTGCAACTTTGACAGCAAATAAGGAGGTACAAACGGACTCGAAACTTGATAAAATTATACAGGAATGAACTATAACAAATATACTCCAAACTGAACAAGTTTGGCAGCAATCCGATGCCGTATGAACAAGATATGGGCAAATTAAATTGGCACTATTTCAGCCGAATAAACATATCAAAAAGATCAAAAACAAAACATCACAATACCAAACTTTTACATAGCGAAGAATTTTCATTTACTTACAGTTTGCTGCAAGTTTTCACTTACCTTTAGCGGCAAAAGATGATGATTTTGGCTTGAAGATGGAAGCTTTCAACTCGAATTCGCCTTTGCCGGACCTGTGATTGCTGAAAATAGGCATGCAAGAGAAGATTTCACTAAAACCAAAAATAACAGTAAAGGAAATTGGCAAATTCCATGGATTGAGAGACAAATGGGTTAGGAGATTACCTGAATTTGGTTTTAGCACGAAAATAATTTAAGTTGGTGTGGATTGCTTGGGTTTTAATAAAAGTTGAATAAGGAGGCCATTATCTCTTCTTTCTGAGTTTCTGATCTTTTCTTTGAGAAGGAGAAAGAAAGTACGTACAAATGCCTCTTCTTTCAGAAACTTCTTTTGGTTAATTGGGTATGGATTGGACCAAGCCCAATAACCCTTCAGTTTAATTAAAATTATACTTAGTGAATTTTCTCTCTTGTTTATATATAATTACAAGATAATTTAGTTCATAACTTTTGCAATTCTTATCCGTTTTACATGAAACGAATTGCGTTGTGATTGTTTTAACATCTAGAACCCAACAAAATATTAAACGTTTTATTTTACCATCTTAAATTTTATTTTAGCAATAAAACCCCATTTAAAATAAATTTACACTATTCAATTACATAATGCAAATTTAACATGTTTTAGCCAAATAAAATATATTTCTCAATCAATAAAGTGTATATAATTGTTTTTTAGCATTTCCAAAACAATTAAGCACTCACACTAAAAATATTTATTGTTTTTAGTTGATTAAGATTACCATTCCTTATGTATTTTAACAAGGAAGAAGGCAATTTGGCAATAAATTGCAATATCGCCAAATTTGACATGTTTATTGAATATAGTTGGCACAACTACATTCAAAATTCATGAAATAAAGTAATTACTTTATTTCCATACATGTTCATCATATTTGTTCACTTCTCTCACATTTCCTCTTTTATTTTTATTATTTACACAATAAAAGGAAATTATTGATATACATCACCAATATTCTTTTATTAACCACAATAATTACCAACAATTAATATTTATCCACCCAAATTCACAAATAAGGTTGTTAACTTCATTTTCCCCTATCTTAAATTTTTTTCAATCATCGAAAATGAAATAAGCCTCATTTTATTACATTCACCCAAGATTTATTCATATAATATTGTTTATTTCAATTAAACAATATTTCACATCATTTTCTCCTTATCAAATTATTTTCTCCATTATTAAATTATAATTCTCGTTATAATTTAATAATTATGGTAATCTCCAAACCAGGGTCATTACAAAAAACAATTTTAAATTAAAATAACCCTAATTTAAAACCAAAACCCTATTTTATTCTTTAACAAGGCCGGCCTCTTTTTTTTTAATATTAATTGGCCCGTTCTCTTTATTTCATTCCTTTGTGAAAAATGGCCGCCGTTGTTAATCTCGTTCGTTCCTCTTTGCAGCTGAATTTGGGCTTGCGTCCTTGATCCAAATTAGGGCTTTCGATGAGCCGTTATTACTTCGATCGAATCTGTGGTTGTTCGAGAGTTACCTTGCTCGATCGATTTCTCGTTGCTCTCTCTGGCTACTTCGAGTTGATGGAGTTCGACTATTCGGTATGTGATTTTCGTTTATGCTATTCTGTTATGCTTGATTGGACTCCATGCTTTTGAAATTGCCGATAATGATTGTTTATATAGGGTTTGTAACCCAAGATTTGCATTCGTACGAATATATTTGAATTTGTCAATTATGTTTGATCGGCCGTTCGATTTCACTTTGATGCTGAGATGATTTCTGACCTTTTCATATGCGTATAATTTCGTATACTTGCTTCCCACGGCTTTGATGTTTAACTTGGTCAATTTCCTTTGCTACCACGGTTTCGAATTTGACTTGACTTCGATATTGATTAACTTGATTTTTTACTTGATCAACCTTGATGTTGATTTGTGAATTCAACTCCGTCTTCACTGGTTGTGTTTACTTCAGCCATTTGATTTCTTAAACTAAACTTTTGGATATTGATCGAACTGTACATTTGCTCGATTTTACTTGCTGTTCACAGCTATTATATCTTTACTGCCATGTTGTTTGCATTGCATTTGTGTTGACTCTGTGTTTGCTGTATCACTTACTTGGTGAGTCTTCGAGCATTGTTGTGAGTAGTTTGAATCACTGTCATTTGTTTTCGAGTATGAAACTTGAACTGTTTCATGTGTGCTTGATCTCGAATACAGAAATTGCCATTCCATGACTCTGCATATATTCTCTGAGTTGCTTTGGCCCTGTTGCCTACACTCTGGTGCATTCCTGTATATGCTTTGCTTTTTACTTGGTTCATGCCATGGTTTCACTACTTGTATCATTTTGACATTCCTTTATGTCTTGGTTATATGCATTGCTGTGTTGGCTTGATGGTTTTCTTCTTTGGTTGTATATTTGGTCTCGTCTTCACATTGTCATTGTGTAGCCTGGTATATGCTGTTGCTTGAGTCACTTTGTTGTAGCATGCACTCTGTTTATGGCCTGATCATTTGTATACATTCATGTGTATTGGTCTGGTTGCATATTTGTGAGTTGTTCAGTGCACTGTTGTTTGCTGTCCACCTGAGTTTGAGCATTTGCTGGTTGTTATGCATATGCAAGTTCATTCATATTGCATTTCCCATTCACTATTGCCTTGTGCATATCACTGCATTTTTGTTACTGCTCTGTTTATTTGCATATAAACTTGGATTTGCTTCATTTTAAATTCTGGTGGCTGATCATCTTGCTTGTATGCTTGAAGTCGTAGCCTGTACAACTACCCTGTGTTGAATCCAGCTAATAGCTCGGGTTTGACCTTGTGCGCGTGTTGTGATTTTATTTATATTGTTGCACGTGAGTTGATCCCGGCTTTTCATTTGGGTTTGACCTGTGCTCACTTGTTCCTGTAAATCAATCAAGTGTATATCGGTATGCACGGCCTTGTGGCATTTACAGTGATACACTGTGCATGTCACATTGTCCATGTGTGATGAATTCAAATGTAAATGATGACGAACAACCCAAATAACTGAGGCAAATAATATTTTCAAAATCCATATTTTATTTTATATTGCAAAAATATTTCTTTTTCAATTTTACTGCGTTAGTGAATATTTTTGCAGATTGCTCAGATGCTGGATTCTAACTGGAATGAAGTTGAAGATGAACTACGAGTGTGAGTGATATGTAGTGAGGAATTTATGTAAATTGAATTGTGATGTATTTGTAATCAAAATTGTATATGTATAGTGAGAGCTTGAATTTGTACTATTCAAAATTGTAATCAATATTTATTTGAATAAAATTTCAGTTTGAATTCAAATTCTGTGTATTTAATTTTATTCAACAAATATTTATTTAATCTATGAAAAATGAAATAGTACATTAAAAATACATTTAAACAAATGTATATATGTTTATTATCATCAAACAAAAATCATATAAGCGCATATTCAACAATCTCCCCCTTTTGATGATAATAAACATATATTTAAGATTTTGAATATGTTAAATGTATTTGATCATTCATATGCTCTAATTGCTCCCCCTATTTAAATGCTTCCTCTCTACACAAAGCTCCCCCTACATATATGCATAAAAATACGCAAATGAGCCTAGATGCTAATGGAAAACGTTTGACTTTTGCTAGATTTCATTTGACAAAATCTTAACTTTTCTTTCTCCCCCTTTTGTTATCAGCAAAAGAATAATAGTGTTAAAGAAAATAAAGATAAAGTGATCGATATTAATCCAACATTAAAACTCAATTGAATATAAATATTAAATTTCAATAAGAAATCAAACAAAAATCATAAATATTTTGTTAGGCGCATATTCCACTTTTAGAATGATAAAAATGATGTCATCATATAAAACCATACAGTTGTGTCTATTTGTGGTTAGTTATATACGGAATTTTAATGTCTACTAACCATGCATAACCGTTAGGACTTTTAAATGAGATTAGCAGTATTCCAATTTTATTCTAAAAAAATGAATTCAAGTATCTTCTAACCACGCATAACCGTGAGGACTTTTAAATGGGATTAGAATCAACTTGTTTATTTTAAAAATCAACTTTTGATATGCGTTCCATACATGCATAACCGTGAGGACTTTTAAATGAGAGTGAATACTTTGGTATTTATTTATTATTATTATTTTACCATATAAATTTTTTCTATTATTTTTTAAAAAAAATGTAAAAATGAAAAAACGAACGATTCTTGTTTAAAGTACCACATATCGACAAATTATGTAGAATTTTGATGAGTGATGGTCGTTAGAAATATGATAGACATAGAGATGTTCATGGAATTTTTACCAACAAAAAGTTTTATAACTCTTGTTTTAATTTCTAAAGAAATTTACTAATTATACCGTCTCGAGTCATAATATATAATAAATATCAACACTCATCACTTTTTCAATCACTATTTATCTTTTCGATAATTATTAGGGAGTCAGATTAGTTAAAATAGTCATTTAAAATCAAATTCAAAAATAATTATGAAATCAATTTTTCAAAATGACTAATCTGAAAATATGGTCAAAAATGATTTTCTCGAGGGGGTTTTATAAGAAAATTTTCTTCTATTTGAAAATTATTTGAAATGAAAAATATGCAGATATTTTCTTTGAAAAACGATGCAGTAACTAAATGTCTCAACAAAAATCACATTTCACTAGTAATTTTTCTATCAACTAGATTACCAGGGTAATCTGCATTTGAATTTCTTTTTCACTCAAAATTATCATTAATTGAATTTGATTGACCAAACCATGAAGTGTGCATCAAAAAATTTCAAACTCAATTTTAACAACAATTTAAATGACATTCTTTGAATTTGAAGTGGAGCCGTATAAACATCAATAACCGTGAATATAGAGTTAGCCGTATTATAAGCAAATGTATTATCCAACAAAACACTATTTTTAATCCAAATTTATATATATGAAGTAATTCAAAGAATCAAGAGAATTTTATAGTGTTTTTGGCCTAAGAATCTGATTGGCCAACTATGTTGAATTAGTCAAAATCATCATCTTTTCATCAACACATTATTGGCTGATTTAATTCAAATTACGGTGCAGATTATCACATTTAATATATCGTTCAAAACATACCATTACCTGTTTTACCTTTACGATATTTTTTCATTGTTGTCTGTTTTGATTCTGTCACCTTTGAACTAGGCTAAGGAACTTTGCTTTGTTGCTCGTTGTGTCCTTGGAACAGCCAAAATCCAGAGAATAATGTTATTGTTCCTTAGCCTGCCACCACACCTACACGGGAAAAGATTTATTTGACCTATTTGTTTTTATAGGTCCATGGTTGTTAGTGGTAGAAAGTTTTGAAAAACAATTTTGTAAAGACCCAAAACTATTTATAATTGTTCCCTTCGGCACCCAAATTTGTTTAACTATGAGAGTTTTTATATTTGTGCCTTTTGGAACCCAAATTAGTATAGTTTTCATGTGTTTGGCTCTATACCAACAATTATTGTGATTGTGTCCATATTTTCTACAAATTGTGCACATAGAATTAATATTGCTTTCAACAATTTTCGAACTACTATATCCAAGTCCTTGTCTAACCGTATTAACAGTTTGCTTTCCTAATAGCATATTCAACGATTTTTCACTTTTTGAAAATTTATCTAAAGTCGTTGACAATTATTGGACTTGTGTTTTGAGCGATTCATTTTCGTTTAACAATTGTGTGCACTTTTTAATAGAATTCTCTCTCCTAGTATTTTCATTCTCTTTTAAAATCAGAATTTCATTTTCAAGTGATTTTATATTGATTTCTGATTTTTTAATTTCCTCTTCGAATGTTGGACACTATTCACACTTAGGGATCCTACTTTGATAGGTTTTAACTAATTGGTCAAGTTGTTCGTTTAATTCTATCAAAGTAACTTTTTGTCATTCAAGTTTAGCATATTTCTCCCTAAGTCGTTCAAAACAGCCATTTACTTCGTGGAAATAAATAAATAATTCAGAGTGAGTGAGTTTTGATACCTCGCTTGGCTCATCATCGTCGCTATTCCTTATATTTCCATGAAGGCACATATCTGCTTTCTCACTCTCACTGCTAGTACTTTGATTATCTTCATCTCTTGTATTCCACGTGGCTGTAGCATTTCTCCGTTTTGATTTTTTTTCAAAATCGAGTTGAAATCGGGGATAATTGGGCTTGATATCACCGGGTTTGTTGCAAATGATCCCGTGTTCTTCCGAGTTGTCTAGTGCTTTAATTATTCTGCTTTTCAATTGTTGATTAAGCTGAAATTCCGATTTGTGGCTCCACTTTTTGAATCTCTTTATTAGTAGTGTCAGCTCAGCTGCTCCATTATCATCATCCTCATCACAACTGTCTTTTACCAATCCTGTTAAGCACATTTCTTTTACTGAGTCGGTTGTGGAGGATTTCTCATTGCTGTTGACTTTTGCACCTTATATTGCATCGAAAGTATTCCAGATTTCCTATGCATTTTCACCATGAGAAATGAAATTAAAATTATCTTGATTAATATGAGAATATAATATATGCATAGCAAGAGCTTTAATCGAGATAATTTTCTTATATGTTACATCACACCCGTTTTCAATAATATCCCAACATTTAATATTAACACATTTCAAATAAAATTCCATTTTCAATTTCCAATTCAAAAATTATGTTCCGTCGAAAATAGAAGGAATAATTTTGGAACGACCCTCAACAAAAGTATTATTAAAAGAAGCCATTTTAAAAATTCAAATTTTTAAAACAAAAATTGGTTTTTGAAAAACAAATTTTTCAAAACAAAAATTGACTTCTATTCCTAGCTCCGATACCACTTGTAGGATCGATTTCACCCTAGAGGGGGGTGAATAGGGTGATAGTGTTAATTATAAAAATTAATTGCGAAAGCTTATAAAATACTTTCAACACAGATCATAGATCAATAACAGCAAAGATAATAGCAGAATAATAAAATGCAGAAATAGAATGACACAGAATTTACCCAGCTTCGGGAAAACCCTGCCTACGTGCTGCCCCCAAGGTTTCTACTAGAAATTAGATAGTCAGACGCTTACACACGTAAACTCGCGACACCCGCTATCGACTAAACCTAACTCTACGCTCAAAACTCTACCACAACTCTGCCACTGAGTTGCGAATTCTCCAACTACGCCACGTAGTTTGTCCCCTAGTCACACGACTAGAAAATTTAACGGTTTAAAAAAGAAAATACAAATTAAAAACAATTTTAAATTAAAATAACCCTAATTTAAAACCAAAACCCTATTTTATTCTTTAACAAGGCCGGCCTCTTTTTTTTTAATATTAATTGGCCCGTTCTCTTTATTTCATTCCTTTATGAAAAATGGCCGCCGTTGTTAATCTCGTTCGTTCCTCTTTGCAACTGAATTAGGGCTTGCGTCCTTGATCCAAATTATGGCTTTCGAAGAGCCGTTATTACTTCGATCGAATCTGTGGTTGTTCGAGAGTTGCCTTGCTGGATCGATTTCTCGTTGCTCTCTCTGGCTACTTCGAGTTGATGGAGTTCGACTTCGATTCGGTATTTGATTTTCGTTTATGCTATTCTGTTATGCTTGATTGAACTCCATGCTTTTGAAAATTGCCGATGATGATTGTTTATATAGGGTTTGTAACCCTAGATTTGCGTTCGTACGAATATATTTGAATTTGTCAATTATGTTTGATCGGCCGTTCGATTTCACTTTGATGCTGAGATGATTTCTGACCTTTTCATATGCGTATAATTTCGTATACTTGCTTCCCACGGCTTTGATGTTTAACTTGGTCAATTTCCTTTGCTACCACGGTTTCGAATTTGACTTGACTTCGGTATTGACTAACTTGATTTTTTTTGCTTGATCAACCTTGATGTTGATTTGTGAATTCAACTCCGTCTTCACTGGTTGTGTTTACTTCAGCCATTTGATTTCTTAAACTAAACTTCTGGATATTGATCGAACTATACATTTGCTTGATTTTACTTGCTGTTCACAGCCATTATATCTTTACTGCCATGTTGTTTGCATTGCATTTGTGTTGACTCTGTGTTTGCTGTATCATTTACTTGGTGAGTCTTCGAGCATTGTTGTGAGTCGTTTGAATCACTGTCATTTATTTTCGAGTATGAAACTTGCACTGTTTCATGTGTGCTTGAACTCGAATACAGAAATTGCCATTCCATGACTCTGCATATATTCTCTGAGTTGCTTTGGCCCTATTGCCTACACTCTGGTGCATTCCTATATATGCTTTGCTTTTTACTTGGTTCATGCCATGGTTTCACTACTTGTATCATTTTGACATTCCTTTGTGTCTTGGTTATATGCATTGATGTGTTGGCTTGATGGTTTTCTTCTTTGGTTGTATATTTGGTCTCGTCTGCACCTTGTCATTGTGTAGCCTGGTATATGCTGTTGCTTGAGTCACTTTGTTGTAGCATGCACTCTGTTTATGGCCTGATCATTTGTATACATTCATGTGTATTGGTCTGGTTGCATATTTGTGAGTTGTTCAGTGCACTGTTGTTTGCTGTCCACCTGAGTTTGAGCATTTGCTGGTTGTTACGCATATGCAAGTTCATTCATATTGCATTTCCCATTCACTGTTGCCTTGTGCATATCACTGCATTTTTATTACTGCTCTGTTTATTTGCATATAAACTTGGATTTGTTTCATTTTAAATTCTGGTGGCTGATCATCTTGCTTGTATGCTTGAAGTCGTAGCATGTACAACTGCCCTGTGTTGAATCCAGCTAATAGCTCGGGTTTGACCTTGTGCGCGTGTTGTGATTTTATTTATATTGTTGCACGTGAGTTGATCCCGGCTTTTCATTTGGGTTTGACTTGTGCTCACTTGTTCCTGTAAATCAATCAAGTGTATATCGGTATGCACGGCCTTGTGGCATTTACAGTGATACACTGTGCATGTCACATTGTCCATGTGTGATGAATTCAAATGTAAATGATGACGAACAACCCAAATAACTGAGGCAAATAATATTTTCAAAATCCATATTTTATTTTATATTGCAAAAATATTTCTTTTTCAATTTTACTGCGTTAGTGAATATTTTTGCAGATTGCTCAGATGCTGGATTCTAACTGGAATGAAGTTGAAGATGAACTACGAGTGTGAGTGATATGTAGTGAGGAATTTATGTAAATTGAATTGTGATGTATTTGTAATCAAAATTGTATATGTATAGTGAGAGCTTGAATTTGTACTATTCAAAATTGTAATCAATATTTGTTTGAATAAAATTTCTGTTTGAATTCAAATTCTGTGTATTTAATTTTATTCAGCAAATATTTATTTAATCTATGAAAAATAAAATAGTACATTAACAAATACATTTAAACGAATTATATATGTTTATTATCGTCAAAAAAAATCATATAAGCGCATATTCAACAGCCCTTTTTCGGTATGTTTCTATTTAATTTATATGATTGCTTGAGCGCATAGTATTTAGCTTAGTATACTCCATAGATAGGAGTGTTTGGATGCTAGTCATGGGCGTGAATACTTCATTAGGGCATGTTTTAGACGAAGTTTGTCAACGGTTGTATTTTATTAATTTGTATTGCACATTATGGGTTAACATATTCATGTAGGCATCTAAGTTACATCACCTACCTATTTTATTATATCAGTTCAAATTTATTTTGGTTTTTGCATTTTGCATATTTATTATATGGTTGCCCCTCCATATAGAATTACAATTACATAGGACGTTGCATAATTTTGGATACATGACATAAGCACTTGCATTTCAAGAGGCCGACTTAGTTTAGGAGACCATCCAATTTTACCTTACTATATGTTCATATGCATTACATACATATATACGTACCACATTAGGAGTTTGAAACTATTAACAATGTTTGCAAATGGTTGATGGTTGAGTAGATAGTTATACAAATTGGTTTCTATGAGCGAGTTGCATTTCTCCGTCCTTGGAGATTTTAGGTATGAAATCATTTTAAGGGATAAGAGTGTAACACCTTAGACATTTTAATAATAAATTAAAACACTTCTAAGTGAAAAAATATAACTTTAGATAAAAGGACAAAATATTAAATTTTCACAAATTTGTAGGACCCATTTCATTGTGTCCAGAATATCATTTATAGTCAATAAATCATATATAACATGCGTAATTTGATAAAATAGGTCAACACTAGCAAAAACTAGACCCAGTGGCATTTCTATGAATATTAAGTTTGGGATTTGACCTGATAACCCTAATTTTCAACTATAAATAAAGCCTTAACCATCACCCCTCTTCATCTTAAACTCTACCCACGCCTTTCTAATTTAATACATTCTTTTCTTTCTCTTCCTCATCTAAGCTACTTAACTTAAACTTCAATTTCTTAAATCTCTTCTCCTTTCTAAAATAAAAGAAATAAAATCAAATTAAAGGGCGAGAAGAAGTGAATCAAAGAGTGGAGGATTCAAATTGAAGGAAAGGGAAACAAAATTAACAAACTAGCTAAAGAAGAGAAGACCAGATTTGAATCGAAAAAGAAGAGGAATTTCATAGTGCGACTCTTCGAGGTAAGTGGATTGATTACAATGTGTTATGATGATTAATAAGTAGTTAATTTCATTTATAACTCTACCTAAATTAAAATTATGATTTTTAATTTGGAATGATAATTTCAACCTAGAGTTATTTAAACCGATAATTTCAACTATGGGGTAGAAATGAAGAAATAACCCTAGTGTTAATTTAATGAAATTATAATTGAAATATAAAAAAGGATAAACTTGTGTAATTCCTCCTTAATTCAATAAACATAAATTTTTATACGATAAAGTTTGGGTTAGTTTTGGATAAATAAAAGTAATTGAGTACGCCTGTTAATTTACCTTTCATTGGTTCTATAACTTGAAAAATGCATAGATTTTAGATTAAAAGTAAATAAGTGTTTTATTGAAACGTTATATACAATCATTTAATTAATTAGCTGAATTGGTGTGTAAACAAAAATAGACATCAAACCCAAAATGCCGTTAAAAATGAATCCTTATGTCTATACTCAAATCTACATTGAAGAAAAGATAAAACGAATGAGTAACTAAACCTAAATACCCAAATTTAGATGTTTAAATTCATTTCCAGATGTCTGGGTTTCGAAAAACTTGAAACAAAATGGAATCGTTTCAATTCTAACCCAATTCAGGCGTATGGATTTATTTCTAAACATTTGAAATTAAAGTCTGGCATCTAGAAATAGGGTCAAACGTTTGAATACCTGTAGCCAAATTTTTCTACAGGGGTTCACACATTTGATTCAAAAATGGAACATCTGAAAGGTTGGGAAAATGCCCAGGTCAAACCTACACTTGATTTACCCAAGTAGGGAAAATTAGGGGCTGGCTCCTACTTCTTCGACTTTGGAAAGTCCACAAAACTAAATAGGAATGTTTGATGATATAGAAAAATATCACACCCAGTGACATCCTAGGCTCACACTTTATGAAGCTATAAGGCGTGACGTTCGACGTGGCATGCGACTCTATCGTAATTTGATGCTTTCGATCATACAACCATTAATGGGAGTTTTCTTGATATTTTTGGGGCAATTATTCCAAGATGTTTTTTGTATGCCCAGTGCACAGTTACGAGCACTAAGGGTGGTTACTTGATGCTTTTATGGAAATTAGGCATATGCCTTGTGTGTAATCCCGGTGTGTGCATAGAGAATAGGATATTGGGAACTCTTGGGAGGTTACTGAATGGTTTTTGGGGCAATTAGGCCTAAAAATTGTGTGTGTGTCTGGTGTTGTGCATAGGATAATGAATGTTAATGAGTGTTACTCAACGCTCTTGGGACTAATGAGCCTAGGCATTATCGAGTATTCCCGGTAAGATACATTGGCCATTAGGATCATACACTTAGGGTTCGTATTAGAGATCATCTGGTCCATGCAGTATTTTTGTTTGCCTTATTTAGATATGTATAAAGAAATTATGGGCTAAATGGTATCGGGTCGACCGAGCAACAAAAACTTGAAGTTTGAAATTTTAAATTGAATGGAAAAATACTTTACCTCCTTCTATTTAAAAACTAACTCATGTATTCCCTTTTAGTTTTCAGAATCGACTGCTCCTTCTTCCTTCTCTCTTCTTTATCATAACATACCAAGAATTAAACTATAAAATCTCTCTCAATCTTAACAAAAATTCTTGTGACTAGAAGTGTTGCTAAGCTATCAAAGAGGACTACGATTCTAATGCAATTTAGAGGTGACATTTTGAATTATGGAGATGAAGCAGGCTGGACAGTGGAGGTCTATATTATAAGTGACTCATCCTTTTCTCCTCATATAATGTAATTATGATGCTCTAATTTTGACATGCTGCCTGTAGTAGTGTAGAATAACACTTATAAACATCTAAAATTGGATTTAATTGGGATTCAAGAGGGATTTGGTTAATAACTGAAAAATAGAACTAGGTTATGCTGAAATATGATAATTTGATAAATAAATATTCAACTTGATGAAATAAAATGCTAAACGAGAATTAGAAATATAGGGTTGGGTATTACGGATGTTCTTAAGCGAGCAGAGATAGAGCGAAGGTGAATAGTGGTGAAAACGATGACATAAACCTCAAATTTTTGAATCTCAATAACTACCAGGAAAATGTGTATACTGGTTCACTCGTCATCCCCAGCGGTCCGTCAATGCACTATAGATTCGGCCAGGTTAAATCCGGACCTATAAGGGCTTATATAAATTATAATTATCAATCCAAATCAAGTTCTTATTGTTTCCATGAGGCAATTAGAGGCTATTGATAAGGCAAACGATGGCGTTGCTAATTGAGTGAATGTATATGATGATTGGTTGCTATTTTAAATTGATATGTATATCATAGCAATATGAAAACGCGATATGATGATGAGCATGAATGTGAACGAGTCTATGGTGTAGGTAGATATTAGGGATATGAATATGCATACAAATATGGATATGGATATAAATAAGGAATGGATAAGGATACAAATATGGATGTGGATACAGACCTATAACATAAGTAGGTGATCTGGGTATTACGTTGCTCCCCTATAATGCTTTGGTAGGCAAGGTGAAGGTAGGTTTTAAGTGACCTCATAGGCTACGGGTAGATAAGGGCATGAGTCTAATTAGTATGAGGATAACAGGCTTTCATGGAGGTTTTGGAAGGTCCAAGGAAGTGAGTCATATATGTGATTTACATGACAATAGGCAACAGGCGATCCTGTAGGGCGGGAGGCCGGTCCATGGAAGTGAGTCCATATAGTTATGATGCGATATAACTAGATAGGAATGGTGGTTAGGTGTGATGTGATGACAGGACGTCATGTTTCCATACAATGGACTCGTACCATGTTATAGTGTTGTTTTTTTATAGTATATGATAAGTAAAAGTATGTCTTATTCACTTGAATTATTTCTATCCCCTCTTATTTTACCTTTCTTATACATATATCCTGGCTAATGGAGTTTAAAGACGAAATGGTATCAGGGACTCACTTATATATATAGTGTATGATGTAAGTAAGTGTTGTAACCTGGATTTAACTATTTATATAGATTGGATTATAATTGTGTTGTTCATACATATGTATTTGACATTGTAGACATGTTAGGGTGATGAGACTTTGGTTATTATTGTTGTATTATATTTTATTTCCTTCTATTGTGAGACTCTCTAAGATGTTAGTTAAAACTATATGTGATAATATTTGTATTATTTTATCTTTCCCCAACGACTCATCCTTTCGGTTCTCGGGTTAAGTGTGTCAGCTCGAGCATGGAATCCGGGTCTAAAAGGTGGGTTTTTATGGATCCCCTCTTCCTTCCTCTTTTATACCCATTACAGGAGGATAGATAGCATGTGAGTTGGTTTGCAAAGGTTCGTGGAGATGGCGACATGACATTTGGAGACTCATCTATTTACATGCATTCTTCTATGTGCCATCTTATATATGTGTATGTATATGTATATGTATGTATGTATATAAGATAGACTTTTAATACGATATTATTTGGAGATTTAATCTTTGTCAACATTGTATGTACCACAGTTATTTTGAGATTGTATCACTTTGGATTATTTTCAGTATTTATATTTTATTTCCTTCCATCGTGAAATCTGAAAGTATAGAATGTTCTAAAAATTTATCTATCTCTGTATCAAGAATGACTTAAAAACTTACAATTCGTACTTCTTCGCATGCCATAAGTCCAAATTCCATTTTTCTACTTTGGATTGGTGTGTCCAGAAGTGTGGATTGCTTGATAAAGTAACTAAAAATTTATGATTCATATAGAGAACAATTCATTCTCCTACCTGATAACGCCTTCATAATTTCAAAGCAAATACTATAGTTGCTAGCTCTTAATCATGAACAACATATCTAGTTTCATTTTTTCTTAACTATCTCAAAGCATATGTTATGACCCTATCACATTGCATCGACATAGCTCGACCAGTCCTGCAAGCAACTTTATATACTATCAGTTCTTTATTTCCGCTAGGCTATATCAGAATAGGTACATAAGATAATGATTCTTTCAGCTTATGAAAAGCTGCTGCACACTTCTCTAACCAATTACGCTTTTCTTCCTTCTTTATGAGATGGGTCGATGGAATTTTTTTTGAAAAGTAATGAATAAAATATCGGTAATATCTAGTGAATCATAAGAACCTACAAATCTCCATAACTGACTCCGGTCTCTTCCACTACTAAACAACATCGATCTTTGTCGAATCAATAGAAATACCATTTTCAGAGACAAAATGTCCAAAAAAAATTAATTCTTCTTGCCAAAAATGACATCTCGAGAATTTAGCTTCGAGCTGATGCAATCTCAAAGGTTCTAGGACAATTCTTAGATGTTTTGCTCTTCATGTATCACTGAATTGACTAGGATATTGTAAATGAATATTACTACCAGTTTATCGAAACAACTATGAAAAACTTGATTCACCAAGTAAACGAAATAAGTAGGTGCATTCGTTAACCCGAAAGGCGTAACTAGCCACTCGTAGAATTTGTATCTTTTTTTAAATGTTGTAAGAAGAATACTATCACCGTTTACTCATAATTAGTGAAAACTAGTAGCTAAATCAAGTTGCGAGAAAACTTTTGCTCCATTCAATTGGTCAAAAAGACTATTAGTTCACAATAATGCATAATATGTTTTAATCATCATCCTATAGTCTATGCACATCCTTAATATTCCATTCACCTTTTATACAAATACCGCCACTACACCTCATGGCGAACTACTTGATCTAATAAAGTTCTTCTACTCGAGTCCTTCCAATTGAATTCGCAATCCTTCCATCTTAGTAGGACACATTGGACTATGGGGTATGCTATTAGGATGAGAACACATAATAAAATCTATTAAAAATTCTATAGCTCTACAAGGTGATCTTTCATGGATTCAAACACATCTAGAAATTCTCTCACGATTAGAATCTTCTCGACTTCATTGTCTTAACATTCTACAACATAAAGTGAAATACAAGACCGATTTACAAAGCACCAAGGGAAAATACAATACAAAATCTATAATTGGGATGCTTTAGAGTAATAACTCAATCGGTACAAAACAAGCGAGCATCGTAATGCTCAAGGCAGTCCATTCACAAAATAGTTTCAAAACTATAACGACCAAGAATTTCAGACACTTTTTGTTTGAATATCTAAAATATTTAAATATTTGAATCTAGAATTAAATGTTATTAAATTGATTTAATAATCTTGTTATCCCCCTTTAAATCATAAATAACTATGGTAAACTTGTTATGGAAAACATTTAAAAAATAGTTACTTTGAAGAAATATCGATAATGTGACCGAAAATCATTTTATCGATAAACAGCTTTTTACGCGTCAGAATTTGTTCAAGATTTTTTTTACATATACTTGTTTTCTTAGAAAAATCAATAATAAGAAATAAAAATAATTTACCATTTTTAGAGAAAAAAAATGATAATTCATGGGTGATGTTATAGAAGATATTTTGTGTGTAAGGGATAAATAGGTAATTTTGCTAAGAGATATTTCCACGTAAAGTAAAAGGAGCATGCAAGGCATGTGGGAAGGGGTCTTGGCCATCTAAACGGAAGGCTACGGCATGGGTAAACACTTCATAACATTTCAAAGCTTAGTAATAATGAAAAGAACAAAAATGCTAGAAGTGATTAGCACTAATTCACTTCTATCTTTACTTATCTTTCCTTAAATAGTTCAAAACTTCTCGAACTCCACCAAAATCTCACCCATCACCTTAGTAAGCATGAATCTAAAGTTAAAGTGGAAGAAAAGTAAAGAGGATGGTGGATTTTGTTGGGCCGTAAGAATTAGATGATGGAGTATGGAGATGCTTTATGATTTTGGAGCTAAAGGTGGCGTCTTTAAGCTTTTGGCGACGGTAGGAAGTGATTCTATGATATTTTTTTTGTATGTTTGAGCTTGTTGCAGATTTGGATTTGGATGAGTTAACTCACTATATTATATGTATGTGTATGTGTGTATGCGAGTGTGTGTGCGCACAAATATGAAGTTAAAGTGACATTAATTAAGTAAAGTTATAAATTTTCACCCCTGTTGCTTTTGAAAGAAAATGTCAACTTTATTTTATATAACATCACTTATATACCTTTTACAATATGTGGAATGGCCTAGACTTTGTGTTTACATGTTTTTTTGGCTTGGTTTGAAGCAAGAATAGTCGTTGCATGTGCACTTCGATATCCCTTAAATTTAACTTGTGCAAATGGAAGATATATGAAATTAACTTGGTATAATTTGATTTGGTTATTCTCTACACATATTTTGGAGAATGGGAAGTAAACAAATGGTTTGGAAAGTTATAGAAATTGTGAACCAAAGCTGTGAAAGTTTGAAGCGAAAAGGTCGCTACGGATGCACTTTGAAAATGCTTTGTGTTTGGAAATTTTCAAAGTCAACTTTGAGATACATCATAGGGACTTCTTTACATTTTTGATAAGTCCTATAATTTTACTTATTATGGGAAAAATGTGGATGTTTAAATCATTCACTAACTTGTAAAACAATGTTGCAAAAAGTTATAACCAAAAGAAGGTCGCTATATGAGCACATTGAAATGTCCTATATTTGTGAATTTTTGGAATTAAATTGAAAGATATCCTTAGGGGTTTCTTTGCATTTTTAATAATTAATATGTGTTTACTTTTTAGTGGGAAAAAAATAAAAGTTCAAAAGACTTTGGAACTAGTCAAACAAAGTGGCTAAGTTAGAGCAAAAAGGCGACTATAAATACAATGTGTAAATATAGCTTATTTTTAGGGGTGCTTATAAATAAATCGGAAGATATACTTAGGGATTTCTTCAATTTTTTTAAGTACCCTAAGGGTTGTACTTACTGTAAAAGAAAGTAAGCCTTACGTCTGCATGGTTGAAACTGGTCGGAAAATTTATGCTTTTCTACGTTATTCTTCAGCAAGGACTTTTAACGGCAA
The DNA here is from genome assembly GCA_030765085.1 of Allium cepa. Classification (NCBI taxonomy): domain Eukaryota; kingdom Viridiplantae; phylum Streptophyta; class Magnoliopsida; order Asparagales; family Amaryllidaceae; genus Allium; species Allium cepa. Next base: position 478,322,909 of record CM060937.1, read on the forward strand.
TTATAAATGCCATAGTAAGTTGCTTGTGGATTTAAGTATCTAAAAATGATATTTAAATTTGATATTTTTTTTCCTAATTTTAGGATATTTTCTAGCATATTTTGCAGTATTTAAATGTTGGTTTGTAGTTTAAATATATTTTTAACAATTATTAATGAATTTTGGAAGTAAAGAGGTTTATAGTACAAAACTAGTTTTTATTTAGTTTCTTCAACTTATAAGTTAGTTTTTGTCAAGTAATATTTTAAATAGACAGTTAAAACCTATTTATAAATATATTTTTCATACATGGGTTTTGAAAAAGATAATTAACTACTCTTAACACTAAAAGCCGACGAAGTAGGCTTATCTATTTGTAAGTGTTAAGATTGATGTTCCGATGGGGATAGAAGTAATAGTGCTCTAACCTACCGACTTCCCACTTGAATGAGAAATAGTAAAGTTACAAAGGTCAAGAAGTGTTAATCGTGTTGATTTCTTACTTGTTTATGAAATCATTAATACTATACTTAACTCTAAAAGCCAACGTGGTAGACTTATCTCTCTGTGAGAGTCACGAATGAAGTGTCCAGGTAAGGCTTTGATATACAACCAGTGCTCTATCTTGCCTAGATTTACTCTTGAATGAGGGATAGTATAAGTTTAAATATCGAAAATGAGTTAATTATGCGAGCCATGATTTTTATAAGCAACTGTTTTTAACTTGGTGGTCGACTAGTCTACTACCGAACTTAACAAAATATTTACTTAAATGTTTAAAAGAATGTTTTTAAAGATAATCATACGTATTGAATGGTTTCAGGTTTATTGTGACAATGTGTTAATAATATTTGTATTTTACCCTTTTTTATTATACTTATGAATGTAAATAGATCTTTAAAAGAATTTTTTAAATATAAGTATAAGTGAAATGGTATTGGGTTTATAGTGATAATGTTTAAGTTCTATTAATCTTAAACCTTATTGAATGGATTAGTTAAAGTACTTAAATCCTCAAAAAGGATAGTTTGAAGGAAACAATAAGTACCAAATCAGTTGGAAAAAGATAGAAAAAGAAAAGGCTTAAAGTAAGAAACCTTATTCATGATTTTTGAATGTACTTATACCATTTGAGATAAGTATATGAATTTTTTTTGAAGTATTCAAAGAGTACAAATGAATGGAAGAAATTGATAAATGTTTTACTAGATAAAGTAAGTTTTACTAATAAAAGTGGTTTTAATTAATAAAAACTATTGATTTAATAAAAACTATTGATTTAATAAAAAGGAGATTAGAAGTGGCTTATATGACTTAATCATGTTTTGTTTGACTTGATCGTACTTTGTGTGTTTACTCTTTTGTGGAAAGTATTTAGTCACGTACTTAGCACTATAGTTCAAAAATCTGATATATACGAAACCTGATTTCCATATGTGATCGTCTATTTTGAACTTGATAGTCGATTAGTCGACTATCGAACTTGATCGGAAATTCATCGACTAGGTTTGAAGAGACCGAGATCGGTGAGTGTTTTGCTTATCGAAAACCACTCAAAACTGATACACGGGTTCTATCTTTTGGAAGTGGTTATAAAGTGGAATGCTATAGAGTTGGACTATCTATCCTAAGGTTAAGTCCAATGAAGAGGTTAGCATTTGCATTCGTCAGACGACATATGCTGAGATCCTTGTGGAGATCCATGGACTGTTTGAGATGTTAAGATCCGTGGGGAGATCTATATTCTGTTCGAGTGATGGTGACTCATGTGAGAGATACAGAACGTGTCCTTGACATTGGAAATGATAGAAAACATAGTAGGAGCATAGCCATCGAGGTTTTGCTAACCCATAGTGTATCTCAACTCCAAATCTAGAATATGCTGATGGATGTTGCGCGCAAGAGGTAATATATTTGGGATCACGAGTGTTTGTGCATAGACTAGCTATTTTTTACCTTAATGGTAGATTTTATCTAGGGATTTATGACGCTTGGAGGTAGTTTCTAACCCCTTGTTAGGAGGCTGGCCTAAGTTGTTTTGGGGATGTCTTCAATGGAAATCCATATGCGGACATACCCTAGCGGTTTTGATTATACCTCAATATTGTTGTATTGTGATCAACGTAAGCCTTGCATCTATTTTCCGACTTATATTCTTCACCCTAGACATTATCTATTATATTACAATACGTACTTATTTGACGAGTGGTACTTTTGAGGGGTTAACCATTGCGACATTCCATGTGGTCTCAAAAGTACTATTATATATTGATCGCATATTTCATGAGTTTCTTATCCAAAATTATGTCTGATGCATGCGTTTTGTTTTCCCTAAATTCCTCATATGCTCTTTTGAGTAGCCTAAGAAATGCAGGTTTTCGTTGATGTTCATTGGAGCTCATGGAGATAAACTGGATGTTTCACCTACCATAGTATTCTCATTTATGATGCATTACCATTTAGTATGTATGACAAGCCGTTACAACTGTCAAGTCTAATGATAGTATTTAGAATTATAACTTTGAAATGCTATGTATCTTAGAGTGACAATTCTGTACTATATTGTGATATTATATGTTATCATTCCGCTGTGAGATTCTTGTATTTTGTTCCTTCTTTCTTGTTCTGTTTCATTTTCTTCTTATTTTATCCTAACAATTTTCCTTTCAGGCACTTGAGTGCTGAATGCATAAATAATGTGGATGTATTAATGTTGATATTTGAGGGTCGAAAATGCGAGTTGTTACAACTGGTATCAAAGGTGAAGGTTAAGAGAGAACCATGGCTTTGGTTGGGTGTGACTCATCAAGATACAACGTAAGGGAATGCCGTAGCATGAGTTGAGTGTATTATATGTATGTGAGCATATCCATAATTGTTATAAACATATACCTTAAAGATAATTACAACTACGAAAACTAAAAACTTACATATGGTAATTTATATAAGTACGAATTATTAAGCTATGGTTTATTTACTGTAGGGATTAATGATGTTCATCCTTACCCCTATTAATTAGTTTAGCCGTGCTTGGCTAGTTTATGAGCATTATTGTCATTATAGATTTAGTAGCTTAGTCATTCTCGGCCAGTTTGCGAGCATTGACTACAATTTATTGATAATTGATTTGTGCTCAACCAGTTTATGAGCGATTTTCCCTCTATTGCATGGGTTGGGTAGGCAATATTTGTGGGGGCACTGAAACAAACTACTAGTGAATGGAGTTCTACAGTTTGACTATGAGGCGTTCGGTGACAATGTTAGGTTAAAAAGTTGAATTTTGGTAAAAGATGTTTATTTTAATTTGAGGAAAAATAAGATATTTTGAAAGTAAACATTTGTGAAAAGAATTCATATTAGAAAGTGATTTTGTATAAGTATGGTTTATAAAAATATGATTTATAAACGAAGAGTATTTAAACTGACATTTTGAGAACTTTAATCCTGGTGTTTTTTTACAAATTATTTTCAAGATTCTGGAAAAAAAAATAGTAGTATTATTTGAAATTAAATATTTGGTAAATTGGTTTATGAAATTGAGATCATGGTACTTAGTAATATTTACAAAGTATTTGATATCATTTTAAAAAGATTATGGATAAATTTGAAAGGCATGATTTGGATGTACTAAACTCACTTCTATTGATTGAAAATAATTTCAATGATGACTATAGCATCGTCAGCATTCATTTTCGAGTTTCTAAATGGGGAATAATATAAAAGAAATTTGATACGAAGTTGTTTTGGTAAAATTGATTTTGGTTTAACCCCAAAATCATGGATCTAAAGTCAAAGTGGAAGAAAAGTGAAGAGGAGGGGGAATTTTGGTGGGCCGTGAGCATTAGATGATGGAGGGTGGAGATGTTTCATGATTTTGGAGCTGAAGGTAGTGTATTTCGGCTTTTGGTGATGGTAGGAAGTAGTTATTTGATTCTGTATGTTTGAGCTTGTTGTAGGCTTGGATTAAGGTGAGTTATCTCAATTTCTTTTATATATATATATATATATTGTGTGTATATGTGTGCATGCAAATATAAGGTTAAAGTGACATTAACTAAGCAAAGTTATAATTTTGGACCCCTCTTACTTTTTAAAAGAAAATGGCAACTTTATATTGTACAACTTCACTTTTGTTACGTTCTATAACGTGTGGCATGGCCTAGACTTTGTGTTTACATGTTTGGTTGGCTTGTGTTTGAAGCCAGAATAGTCGCTACAAGTGCAATTCGATTTCCTTTAAATTTAACTTGTGTAAATGAAAGATTTATGAACTTAAGTTGGGATAATTTGAATTGGTTGTTCTCTGCACATGTTTTGGTGCATGGGAAAGTAAAGAAATGGTTTGAAAAGTTATAAAAACTATGAACCAAAGTTCTGAAAGTTAGAAGCGAAAAGGTCGCTATGGATGCACTTTGAAAATGCTTTATTTTCGGCAATTTTCAAAGTCAACATTGAGAGACACCCTAGGGGCTTCTTTGGATTTTTGGTAAGTACTACAAATGTAATTATTACTAAAATAATATGGAAGTTTAAATCATTCATTAATTTGTGAAACAAAGTTGCAAAAAGTTATAGCGAGAAGAAGTCATAGTTTCAATCGTGGGTCCCACATCACCTGTAATAACGATCGGCATCAATCAATTTATTGGCTCCCTTTTGGCATGCAACTGATATGTTGAGCTCCACTCTTCAATATATTGATGTTCTTTGTAAATATGTATTGTTTTCGGGATTTTTTAAATAAATTGAAAGATATTCTTAAGGGTTTTTTTTTGAGTACCCTAAGGCTAGTACTTGCTAAAAAAATTTAAGTCTTAGATCATTAATTTATGTGGTTAAAAATGGTCGCAAAGTTTGTATTTTTCTATGTTGTTCTTCAATAAGGACTTTTAACAGCATTTATAAACGCAATTGTTAGTTGCTTATGGATTTAAGTATCTAAACGTGATGTTTAAATTTAGTATTATTCCCTATTCTTTTTAGGGATGCTTTATAACATATTATGTGGTATTTTAATGTTGGTTTGAAGTTTAAATATATTTTTAATAATTATAAATGAATTTTGGAAGTAAAAAGGTTTTACAGTATAAAATGTGTTTTTATTTATTCTCTTCAAATTATAGATTAATATTTTCAACTAATATTTTACATAGATATTTAAAACCTATTTATAATTATTTTAAAAATATATATATATATATATATGTATGTATGTATGTATGTATGCATGTATGCATGTATGTAAGTTTTGAAAAAGGTAATTGACTATGCTTAACACTAAAAGCCAATGAAATAGGCTTATCTATTTGTAAGTTTTAGGATTGATGTTCGAGTAGGGATAGAAGCAATAGTGTTCTAACCTACCAGCTTTTCTCTTCATTGACGAATAGTTAAGTTGGAAAGTTCAGAAAATGTTAATCGTGTAGATTTCTTACTCATTTTTTAAAGTCACTAATATTATACTTAACACTAAAGCCGACTAGGTAGACTTATCTATCTATGAGAGTCAAGAACAAAGTGTCTAGGCAAGTCTTTGATATGCAACCAATGCTCTGACTTACCTGATTTCACTCTTTAACGAGGGATAGTATAAGTTGAAATTTTGGAAATGAATTAAGTATGTGAACCATGATTTCTAAACAATCGTTTTTAACTAGGTAGTCGATTTATCGACTACCGAACTTAACCAAATATTAACTTAGATCTTTAAAGTAATGTTTTTAAAGATAATTAAAAGTATAGAATGGTTTAAGATTTGTTGTGACAATGTGTTAATAACATTCGTATTTAGCCGTTTTTATTATACTTTCGAATGTAAATAGATCTTTAAAAGATTGTTTTAAAGATAAGCATAAGTGAAATGGTTTTAGCTTTGTTGTGACAATGTTCAAGTTACATTAGTCTTAAACTATTTTGAATGGATTTGTGAAAGTGCTTAGAATCTTATAGTGGATATTTTAAAAGAAATTATAAGAATGGAATCTTTTGGAAGAAGATAGAAAAAGTAAAGGTTAAAGTAAGCAATCTTGTTAATGATTTATGAATATACATATACCATTTGAGATAAGTATATGAATATTTGTTGAAGTATTGAAATAGTACAAATGAATGGTAGAAATTAATAATGAAGTTTTATTAGATAAAAGAAGTTCTATAAATATAAGGTCTTTTAATTAATAAAAATATAAATTAAATATAAAGGGCATTAGAAGTCACTTATATGATATAATCGTGCTTTGCGTGACATGATCGTGCTTTGTATATTTACTCGATTATGGAAAGTATTTAGTTGTGTACTTAGCTCTAAAAGTTCAAAAACATGTTATGTATATGAAACTTGGTTTCCATATGCGATCGTCTATTTTGAACTTGATAGTCATTAGTCGACTATCGAACTTGATCAGAAATTCATCGATTGGTTTTGAAGAGACTAGGATTGTAACGACCTAGAATTTTATCGCTTTGATTTGTGAATATTTAATTTATTTTAAACATTCAACTAATGGTTTTAATAATTAAATAACTCTCCTTTCAAATTTATAACTAATGATATAAAATTAATTTTTTAAATTTCATTTATATAAATAAGTTATTCGATGGAAAATTGAAAATGCGATTGAAACACGCTTTTTGGAACTTTCAGCTTTTTATCAAACGACAAGTTATTAAAAGTTGAAATACCCTGGTATAAACTAAAACAAAAATTATATGTTTTAAGAAAATTATTTTGAAAATGTACAAATAAAATAATAATAAGGATTTAAAAATAAAAAATATATTTAAATTTCAAATAAGAAATGATGGATTTGAATTGAAGAGATTCCTTAAGTGTGTAACTTACCAAAGGTAGAAGGATTACCCTAAACCCCAACATATTTTCTTATGGATGACTTTTTGTAATGATGTGAGTAAGGAGTAAGGGCATTAGGGTCATTACTTTTGCATTTATAAAAATAAACATTTATCTCATTTGCATTATATCCATCATTTTCAATATGTCTTCATAACTCCACTTTTCCACCTTCTCTGCTTTTGTTTGTTTTTCTTAAATCTTATTTTTTAACTCATAGGTTCTTATTTCACTAAAGATCAAAAGTTAAAGCTTTTTAAGCCATGTGGAAGGTGAGATATTCGATTCTTGTTTAAATATTTTGTGTTTGAATGTTATGCAGATTTATTTATAAGTTGAATTGTGATCTTCTTTCGAATCTCATGTTTAAGTAATTATTTTTCAAAATATTATCTTTATTGATTTTTTCTTTATAATAAAGGAATATGCTTGCTATTAATACCTATAAAGTTACTGTTACATCTCTTTCCCTTCTCTGTTCTTTGAAAAAATGATTTAAACATTCCCGTCTTCGATTCCGAAATCACCATCTCCAAACCCATTGAGAATTAGCCAAAAGTATCAACTGTAAAGGTGTAGGCTTAGGTGTCTAGTTTTTCTTAAAATGGTCGGCAATGGTTTCATTGAATAAGGTGGGAGATATAGGTCTAATTAGTAAGTGATCAAGTTATGACAGTTTTTCATCGAGCATAGTTTGACGAACGAAATATGTAGTCACGTTCGTCGCAACAAACTGAGATTTTTAGATCAAGTCGTGAGATTTTAGAGTGGCAGATAGCGTAGTGGTGGTGAGATGATCTGTTTTGGGTCATAGTTGAAATTCGACGATCATGGCGGTTTAAGTCGAAGTGGCTAGAGCTGGAGCGACCTACGGTGATGGCGGAGCAACGGGGGTGGTCATAGGGTGTGCGGTAGTCGGAGGTTGGCTGTCGAGCTTGAATTAGGGTTTTAGGAAGTGGGTTTCTTTGGTTCGATCGCAATAGGAATGGTGACACATGGAGGTGCCAAGCTCAGCGAGGCTTGGTCTGGAGTTAGGGCACCGAAGTGTGAAGCTGATGGAAGTGGTGGCGGAGGCTCTCTTGTGGTGAGGCGATGGCCGAGGGGAGATTCCCTCTACGACCTTGTTCTTGTTCATGCTTATATTTCTAATTTAACAAATTAAGATTTGAAAAATCATAGCACATTCATCCGAAGCCTATTTGACCTACAGATTTCGATGTTGAGTTCATTCTTACTAATAGAACACATTCGTATAATTATTTGACAGATTTGTTAAAGAGAAAAATATCGATAAATAAAAAATATTAGAAAATGATTATGTGGTTATCTTATTATATTTTAACACGGACATTCCGATAGCAGAATAAAACTCCATTCTTCTATAATTAAATTAAATTGATATTATGAACATCCATTGAGCATAATAAATCCCTATTCCGATATTTTATTAATTTTGACATTTATTGATATGTCGGTCGGCTTGGACAGATGATGTGTTATATGTCGTATGTCAATTATGAACTTTATTTACATATATGTTGCTTATGTAAATATTAGCGATATGACCTTGATTGTTAAGTTGAAATAAGTGGTAACTTGTCAAGGGCCAGTGTGGTTGCTAAGCTTCTTTCCAAAATCCCGAATGGAAATAGATTTGGATATATTTTAACTTTAAAATATTTTAAAGTATTTTCTATATTTAAATGGTTAAGTTAATATTTGTCTAACTATAATATTTTAAAGATAACTAATCATTTATTAATGATGTTTTAGGGTTGGAAGTTATTTAATAATTTTATTAAAATAGTTTTAAAGGATAATCAATTACTTATTTAAGTTATTTTAAAGTTACATTAACTATTTTATTAATGATATTTTAAGTAGTTAATTGTTTAATAATGATGCTTTTGAAAATTTATTTATTATTTATCAATAATGGTTAAGTTAATTTATCATGTATTTAATGGTGATTAAGTTTATTGATTATGTATTAGTAATAATTTAAGGTTAGTTAATTATTTACTTATGATGTTTTAAACCTTAATAAATTGTTAATTTGAGGAGGTTTTGAAGGTAATCAATTTATTAAATAAAAAGTGTTCAAAATAATTAAATTGTTTCATAAAAAGAATTATTTTTTAAAAAATGGTTTGTAAAAATAAATTGGAAAGAGACCTTGGAATCTGGAAGGGAAGTATTGGGTTTATAAAACTTTGATTTCATATGAATTGGGGCAATTATAAAAATAAATCATGTTATGAAATAAATAAGTAATTCTTCTTAATTTTGGTGGTATGGAGATATTTCCATGCTTAACACCGAAGGATTAGTGATTTGGGTATATGATAAAAATAATTTTTTGAATATCATTGTTCCGATCTATTTAACATGACTTTGAAATAAGAAATCTCACTCAAATGCTTTATGAATATTCATATACCATTATATGAGCATATAGAAAGGTTTCTCAAATATAAAAGTAAATGGTTTGAGAATATACTTACACGGGTAAGATAAGTATATAAATATTTTGGTAGATAATGTAAAATCTATTATTGAAGATTAATTAAAGAGGCGTAGTGGATCCTGTTTGCGCCAAAATTGGTCACAAACCCCGAATACCGTGAAAGCACCAGTGTATGAATACAAATCAATAATATTCAAACACAAATCTCAGATCTTAGCAAATATTAAACAGCAATCCAAAAGTAAAGAACAGGGACACAAGTTTTATAGTGGTTCGGCTATCTCCGGCCTACGTCCACTCCAAAGTTTTTTTTCCCTTTTATTGATTATCCTTGATGATTACAGGTAATTACAGCAGTTACAAAGTCCAAAACTCGAAATAAATAGTAGTGATGATGTTATGGAATGATTCTGGCAGCGTCTGGGCGTGCTTTCTCTCTCCAAATTCTCTGACCCCCTTTTCTGAATGACTAGGGGCTCTATTTATAAGCGTAGGAGGCTGATATTTCTCCTAAAATCCGGGAAGACCGCTTCAGGCACGTGAGGGGGCCCACACGCCCGAAATCTGGAGGTCCGGGCCCACCTTGGGATCGATTCGAAGTAAGGTTCGAATCGATCGAGAAATCATCCAATCGAGCTGAAATTTGGTGAGAACATTCTTCAACATGTATGTAAGCTCCTGTAAAAATTTCATTGCACTTGGATCAACGGTTTGGAAGATACGATCGATTCAAGTTCAAAGTTTCATGTGCTCTGCCTGGTTCGAACCCATGCTTCGAACCCACATCCTTCGAATCCATTTCCTTCGAATCCATCCACAGTGTATGCACAATGACGTGGCGCTATCCTCCTGGGTCGATTCGACTTTTGTGGCGTGTTGACCGGGTTGATCCATTTTGCACTCCGAGTTGGACGCCCCTTACCTGGAGACGTGCTCGTGTCCATGCTTCTAGCTCGCACGTGTCCATCACTTATCCATATACTCAACTGTTTGCATCGCATGTTCCCTCGTATCGATCGCATGAGAGTAATTCATATCGATCCGATCGATGCGAACTGTTGTATTTGATCGATACGAAGCAAACAGATGGGTACGAAACCAATCTTGATGATGGTTACGAACGAACCCTTACCTGATGGACACGAGAGAGATCTTTACCTGTGAGAGCATGGACTCGAAATACATTGCCTGCCCCAATCTTGATCGATACGAAGTGCACCGATTCGAAGAACCTCCACATACCAGCTACCACTCTGGGTTTGTTACCATCGAGTCGAGATCCATCTACCCCTCCTATCTGATCGATAGGAGCTTATCGATTCGAACCAGCAGCTCGATCGATTCGAACACTATCGAGTCGAACCAACACCTGATGCGAATCTCCGCAGAGCTGAACCCATACCAATCGATACGAAGTGTATCGATTCGAACCATGTGTGTCGTGCCTTCGATCGATTCGAACCTGAAGGGTTCGAAATGAACAAAAAACCTTGATGGGTTCGAACCTTATGGATTCGAAATGAGCACCATCGTGACCCATAGATGGATTCGAACAGCCATGCCTTTCCTGTCTTGCATCGATCATAACACCTTCATATGAACTCCGATCAACCCGAAATTTGAAACATAGCCCATCCTAATCCTTATCATCATCTCCAATTAATTTCGTCCCGATCGAAGTTCAACCAAATTTTGATGATATCGATCGTAGCCTTGATTCCAACTGATCTCCAATCCTGATATCCATCATTCCTTGCCAATTTGTTGATATCCCAGTTTTGACCAAAAATGGGATAACACTTTGCCCCCCAAAACATGCCTTGTGATAACAAGGCGTGTTTTGAATAGCTCCGAATCCAATATCCGAAGTTCATAACCATACTGCCAGAGTATGCCATCCTTGACTGCTCCGAGCCGATGTCCAATTCCAAATCCCATAACCAAAGCCTTAGCCAATTCTGTATCCATTTGAACTCGACAGCCGAGTCCTAATCCATCCTTATCCAATAGCCAATAGCCAGGTCCAGGACCTCTCTGGGTCGATATCCGAATCCATAACCTCTTCGGGTTCTTGCCAAGTGTAATCCACACCTGACGACCGTGGTCCAGTGTCCCTGGACGTTGAGCAGTGCCGTGGCTTAAGTCCTAAGCCGAATCCTAGTCTCTCCGGACCCTTGTTGAGCATAGTCCATACTCAACGACCTGAAACAATAATCGATATTATGGGGCCTAAGCCCTAGGCCAAATCCCGGTCACTCCGGACCCTTGCCGAGCATAGTCCATACTCGATGACCTGAATGAGCCAATTTACCACGTTCGGGCAAAGTGACTCACCCCTTGCCAGGCATAATCCATACCCGACGACCGTTTATCAAAAACCAGATGAAAATCCAATCAAAACCCAATCCAGAATCCAAATCAAACCAAAAAATCGAAAATTCAAACCAGCATCCAAAACAGAAATCCGTCATCCAAAAGAAAATCTAAACTAGAAAGAAAACGAAAACCAGGTGTTCAAACCAAACTCCAAAACAAATCAGAAAAGCAAGTGACCAAACCAAAGCAGAAAAGTAGATTTCACAAACCACGGCATCGCAGTTTATCATCATTTAGAGCATGCCTAGGGGCCATCTCCGTCCCCATACATGTGTAAATGACTTGGTTGCTTGCTAGTAGTTCGCTACTTATTTCATATTATCCTGATCAGTGGATGATCAATCGACCATCATCCCTGGGCCTCACATCATCACGGCGTGAGGTGGTTGGTGGTTGCTCCTGCTCCACCGTTGCGTTCCGAGTTCCGACATATTGCTGTAACTATCCATTCCTTACATGCTCCTCGATTATATCCTTTAAGTGCCTGCAGCTATTGGTATCATGTCCATCTAAATCATGGAAGAGGCAGTGCCTTCCTGATGTCCTTTCCGGTTCTGTTGGTTCTCTCCTAGCCGGCCTCCGGTAAGGAAGGCGATTCCGAGTATCCAGGTATATCCGTTCCAGCGTCTCGTTCAACCCTGTGTATGTAGAAAACTTTGGATCCTTCCATCGCTTCCTAGCGTTTCCAGAATCATCGTCCATCTTCCTTTTCCCTTTGTCTTTATCCAAACCTTTGCTGAATGGTCCTACATCCTGAGTTACACTAACCTTTTGCACCTTTAAATCCGTACTCGCATCTTCCTGCCGAAGGAACCTTTCTGCCTCGTGAAAGAATTCGTCGAGATCATGTGGGGGGTCTAGTATCAGAGATACCCTGAAACCCGAGTCCTCCCTGACTCCTGATACTGCTGCCATTAAAACCATCGATGGATCAGGCCGATCCACCGAAGCGACCGCCGCACCGAACCGAGTTAGAAAAGCTCTAAGTGATTCATCTATCCTTTGCTTCAATGATGTTAATGTCATCACATTCTTCGGCCTCTTGATGTGAACCCGAAACTGTCCCAAAAACTTTTCCACCAATTCCCTCCAAGTCCTGATAGATCCTTCTCCCAGCTGCCTAAACCACATTGCCGCTAAGTCCGTCAGATACAAAGGGAAGCATCGGGCCATCACTTCCTCCGATGCCCCCAGCACCTCCATGTGTCTGGTGTATCTCATCAAGTGATCTGTTGGGTCTGCCTTGCCATCATAAACCTCCACGCTAGGTAGCTTAAACTTAGGTGGATTCTGAGCCATCCTTACTTCCCGAGAAAATGGACTCCTATTCACTCCTTCCAAGTCTCCGTTGGTCAAACCGCCTCGCACAGTTCTTCTGATGATTTCTACTAATCCGGTATTGTCTGTTGGGGGTTGCCCCCCATGCCCCCGAGGGAATTCTGGTACATATTCCTCATGTGGTTCACTAGCGGCAACGTTAGCTCTAGCTTGTTGAACTCCTTCCAGAGGTCCTCCTGTGTTGGATCCTGTGGGCCTGCCCTCAAGCCCTTGTTGATTGCCTTCTGGCTCCGTACCTTGTCCTCCGTTGGGTTCCACTACCCTAGCTCCTAGCCCTACATCCACAGCGGCTGTAGCTGTTCCTAAGTTCTGCATCCCTGCAGCTCTCATTTGCTCGAAGAAAGTCTGCATCATTTCCTGTTGGCTCTTCAACAATCTCTCCTGCAAAGAATTTGTCATCGCTTCCATTTCATCCCGGGTTATGTAGATTGAAGCCTGTCCTTCCCCAGCTCCAGAGGATGCTTGTTGACTTCCTCCCTGTTGGCTTCTCTCAGCCCTTTGCCTTCTATTATTATGCCTAGTCATTGTCCTTGAATCCAAACTCTTTAAAATCTTCAAATCCAACTTTCAAATCCGATGTAGCGGGTGCTAGTCTTTCTCGGTGAAAGCACCAAAGTGTTTGCGCCAAAATTGGTCACAAACCCCGAATACCGTGAAAGCACCAGTGTATGAATACAAATCAATAATATTCAAACAAAAATCTCAGATCTCAGCAAATATTAAACAACAATCCAAAAGTAAAGAACAGGGACACAAGTTTTATAGTGGTTCGGCTATCTCCGGCCTACGTCCACTCCAAAGTTTTTTACCCTTTTATTGATTATCCTTGATGATTACAGGTAATTACAGCAGTTACAAAGTCCAAAACTCAAAATAAATAGCAGTGATGATGTTATGGAATGATTCTGGCAGCGTCCGGGCGTGCTTTCTCTCTCCAAATTCTCCGACCCCCTTTTCTGAATGACCAGGGGCTCTATTTATAAGCGTAGGAGGCTGATATTTCTCCTAAAATCCGGGAAGACTGCTTCAGGCATGTGAGGGGGCCCACACGCCTGAAATCTGGAGGTCCGGGTCCACCTTGGGATCGATTCGAAGTAAGGTTCGAATCGATCGAGAAATCATCCAATCGAGCTGAAATTTGGTGAGAACATTCTTCAACATGTATGTAAGCTTCTGTAAAAATTTCATTGCACTTGGATCAACGGTTTGGAAGATATGATCGATTCAAGTTCAAAGCTTCGTGTGCTCTGCCTGGTTCGAACCCATGCTTCAAACCCACATCCTTCGAATCCATCCACAGTGTATGCACAATGACGTGGCGCTATCCTCCTGGGTCGATTCGACTTTTGTGGCGTGTTGACCGGGTTGATCCATTTTGCACTCCGAGTTGGACGCCCCTTACCTGGAGACGCGCTCGTGTCCATGCTTCTAGCTCGCACGTGGCCATCACTTATCCATATACTCAACTGTTTGCATCGCATGTTCCCTCGTATCGATCGCACGAGAGTAATTCATATTGATCTGATCGATGCGAACTGTTGTATTTGATTGATACGAAGCAAACAGATGGGTACGAAACCAATCTTGATGATGGATACGAACGAACCCTTACCTGATGGACACGAGAGAGATCTTTACCTGTGAGAGCATGGACTCGAAATACATTGCCTGCCCCAATCTTGATCGATACGAAGTGCACCGATTCGAAGAACCTCCACATACCAGCTACCACTCTGGGTTTGTTGCCATCGAGTCGAGATCCATCTACCCCTCCTATCTGATCGATACTAGCTTATCGATTCGAACCAGCAACTCGATCGATTCGAACACTATCGAGTCGAATCAACACCTGATGCGAATCTCCGCAGAGCCGAACCCATACCAATCGATACGAAGTGTATCGATTCGAACCATGTGTGCCATGCCTTCGATCGATTCGAACCTGAAGGGTTCGAAATGAACAAAAAACCTTGATGGGTTCGAATCTTATGGATTCGAAATGAGCACCATCTTGACCCATAGGTGGATTCGAACAGCCATGCCTTTCCTGTCTTGCATCGATCATAACTCCTTCATATGAACTTCGATCAACCCGAATTTGAAACATAGCCCATCCTAATCCTTATCATCATCTCCAATTAATTTCGTCCCGATCGGAGTTCAACCAAATTTTGACGATATCGATCGTAGCCTTGATTCCAACTGATCTCCAATCCTGATATCCATCATTCCTTGCCAATTTGTTGATATCCCAGTTTTGACCAAAAATGGGATAACAGATCCTACATGGAATTAAATCTATGTTTGGATTGTTTAAATAATCGACTATCAAATCTTGACCAATTTTTTACTTTGGAAATATCTAGGGGAAATACAAGAGTTATATGGTACAGTGATCTTTGATTGATTGATATGTCTCATAAGGAAGCAAAGGAAAATGCAACGATTTATTCTGGGGAATCTCCAACGGAAAATACACATTATTCCTTCTTTGTACAATTACACCTCTTATTACTTCTGATCTTTCCAGAGGTTGATGCTACTATATGTATAAACTCGTTGTGTTCTTTTGAGATAAATGATAAGGAGATTCATCCACTTAAACGGTTAGAGGGCGTTCCTCACTCTTATGTATTGTTTATTTATTTCCAAAAAGAATCGGACTCGAGTTTACCGGAAACTATCGAATGTTGGTTCAAAGAGACCGAGATGAGATAAGTATGAATTATTTGAAAATAGTTTCAAACCAACTCAAGCATTTAAATTGAAGACATCTTGAAAATGATGGAATCAAAGATTGAGCCCTTTGAAGTACAAGGGCTACTTGCTAATAATCCTATAGGTGATTCCAAAAAGGCTGTAATAGAAGCAGTGTCTTCGGTTTGCTTTTATCCTGAACAACTTGTATGGGAAAATGCTGGAATTACATTATCGCCCGGAGGGCAGTATTAGCATTCCAAGTGAGATGAAAAGGTAAAACATAGCCTTTAGCATCGACAATCAAAAATGGCTAAAACAGGAGATATTCCACAAGGCTATGTGGTTTGCATCCATTAAGGTATTATCGTTACCCTTCTAAATTATTATTGTTCATAGATTTGGTTGTGCATGAGATCTCTCGAGATAAGTTGCAAGGCAATTGGGGTGATGAAATATTTGGTACTATTTAGTAAGGAATATGCTGGTCTTGCTATGTAGGGGTCCATGCAAAGCCCTCGGTACATTTTATTTATAGGTGTACAGTGATAGGCCGTACTCTCATGGCTTTGCCATTATGGAATCCATTCACCAATATGCACCGTATGGATTTAGTTATGCCCATCTATAATGGAACATGGGATGCAAGCATTCTAGCAATATATGTAATTTACTTTAAACCCTCAACATTAACATAGTATCACTGTATTTCCTATAGAAATGATTTTGTTTATTGTAAGGTAAAAACCCATTCATGTTTATATGTAGCATGGTCTTACGAGATACCCTTCTTTTGAAAAGTTTTTATAAGATATAACAACCTTGTTATTTGAGTTTCTCACGCTGGTTTACCACACTAGTCCAGTCGTTATTTTTCTTATAATGCTCAGTTAAGCCTAAGCATATTTTCATATTTAGCTGGACATTTGGAGCTGCAGGAGACCATTTGAATGCGTCCAAGATGTATTTTCGCATATTATTTCCGATGTGTAGCTTGTTTGTGTTTATCAGCATTTGTAATGACATGCTATTATAATTGTCCAGGGTTGACAATAGGTCAGGCTATGACGTTGTTTTAAATATTAGAGATTTCTATTCGCAAATATAATTTGGATATTATATATTACTCGTTACCTTGTGAGATTCTATTATGTCTTTTTTTCACCCGAACTATATGTCATTTCAACGCTTGGATGCTCGGCATGTGAATATCATGGATGTATTAACGTCGACTTCTGTGGATCCAAAAGGCGGGTTGTTATAGGGTTTGGTGAGTGTTTTACTTATCGAACAACACTTTAATATGTATTCATTATTTTAGAAGCGTTTGTGAAGTGGAATACTATAAAGTTGAACTGTCTATCCCAAGGTTAAGTCCAAGGGAGAGGCCAGTGCTAGCATTCATCGGACGAATTATGTTGAGATCCTTATGCAAATCTATGAACTATTTAAGATTTTGGGATTCTTTTGGAGACTTGTGTTCTATTCGAGTGATG
This sequence comes from Allium cepa, assembly GCA_030765085.1. Lineage (NCBI taxonomy): Eukaryota > Viridiplantae > Streptophyta > Magnoliopsida > Asparagales > Amaryllidaceae > Allium > Allium cepa. The sequence goes on from CM060937.1 coordinate 478,340,112, forward strand.
AAGACACATGTGAGAGAATCCGAATTGACCTCGGCATCGAAAATGATAGAAAGCAAAGTAGGAGCATAACCAGCGGGGTCTAGCTAACCCAGAGGGTATCTCAACTCGAAATCTAGAGTGTGTTTAAGGGTGTTGCATGTGGGAGTTGATATATTCAGGATCTTGAGTATTTGCGCATAGACCAGCTTCATCTACCTTAATGGTATATTATATCTAGAGATACACGACGCTCGGAGGTAGTTTCTAACCCGTGTCAGGAGGCTACCCCAGTTGTTCTAGGGATGTCTTCAATGGAAAATCCATATGTGAACGTACCTTAGCAGTTTTGAATGTACTCAATAATGTTGTGGTGTGATCAATGTATGCGCTAAAGGTATTTTCTGATTTATATTCTTCATCCAAAATGTAACGACCCGTAGATTTCGACAAATTTAAATTGTTTATTTAATAGGATTTTGTAATTTATTTTGTAGAAATAATAAAGGTGATAAAAAAAATATATATTAAAATGAGGGCTAAAATAAATTATGTAAGTGGTGACTTAAATCCTATTTATAGAAATTGGAATGAAATTCAAATGAATTAAGTAGGAAAGATTCCTACCTGGATACAAAATTTAATATGAGAAATTTATGAAAGTATTAATTTGATTTAATGCAATAAAAGATTGTAAACGGTAATTGGAATAAATTAAGGAATCATATTAGTACAAGTTAATAATTTATGACTTTGAATGAAATTCCAATTCAATAAAATCATTTAAATGTTATGATTTGATTTTTAAAGGAACATGAGAAAAACAAATGTAAGGATTTGATTAATATATATGTTATTTGTTCAGGGTATTGAATAAATTGGGAATCCAATTGTAATTAATGGTAATAATGTTGGTATTAGCTAATAAATTAAATTTCAATGCAATACCCATAAATAAATGGAATGAAATGAAAGAAATGAATGAATGTAAATGCATTCTAGGTTATTTATTCAATAGAAGGAAAGAAAAGTAAATATTGAATTTATTTATGAATAAATATGCATTAAATAGTAACTGAATGTAAAGTTAATGGTAAATTGTATAAAAATCAATATAAGATAATGAATTGCAATGATTGTGGGTTGATAATAAGGTGTGAATGGGAAAGTGATTGTTATATTAATTGAATGAAATTCAAATTTGATGGGAAAGGTAAATGGGTATTCGGTAATAAAACTTAAAACGAACTTAAATATTGATTTTATTTAATTAGTATATACAAAATAAATAATGATTAAATGAAAACCAATACTCTGTAAATATCTATAATATTTGAGTGGAAATAATATTATAAATGTGGGATTAAGAGTTTACAACAATTATTGTGAGTTATATACTCAGTTCATTCAATTAGATTTGGAAACATTGCAATAGATGTAAATTAGGTGTTACGTTAAATAAATTAAAGTAATAAATTGGGAATAACGTAAGTGTCTTCATAATATGATGATGGAATTTAAGTTTATTAAGTTATCGGAATTTAATTTATGACAAAAGGTTAATTGAAATCAAATGAGTTAAATGTTTAAACGGGAATCAAGCTTATATATTTATTTGGATTTATTGCAATTAATTTAAAATATAATATAACATTTTACGTTAATTGGAAATAAAGATGGAAATAGGAAGGTTTTTAACTAAGGGATGGATATGTAATAATTGCCTTAATTTGTAAGTAGAAATAAAACGTTAATGAGAACAAGTATTTAAGATTAACCATCTATTTAGTATATTAAGTTATAACGGATAATCAATTGCACTAATTAAAAATATATTTATTACATTAACGATAATGAAGTAATATTTGAAATTTAATATTTAGATATTATGCAAATATAAATTTAGATGAAATTTGAGAGATTTACGTAATGAAGTATGAATCCAATGATAAATTTATCTATTTGACAAAAATATATGGAAAGTAAATTTAATGTGTAATTTGTGAATTTAATGAAAATTTAGAATTTATAGATTTTAATTCGACAGTTAAATTTTGTTTAAGTTAGTAAAGATGGGTTGAGAAATTTATGATGATAAGAATCGTCAATTATCGCAGTGAAATGAGAAATTTGATTTAATTGACTAAATTTTAATTTATTTAATTAATATAAAAATAGCCATTTTGGTAACGGACTCGGATTTCGACGAAACCAGTTTCATCGGATCCGTAACAGTGAATTATTGTAGGGTTTCAAGTTTCGTAGCGATCGGACTTGTCGTTTGATCGTACGAACGCGAAACGCCTTGAAATCGATTTAATTGAAATCAATTTGAAAATATTGATTTCAGCGTAACTTCTTCATACGATCGAATTTGGACATGAAACTTTTTCCATCGCGTTCATAATATTTTAAATACCTATTTGGATATATAGGTTTAACAAATTTCGTTCCGGGGTCAGAACGGGCTTTTTGGGCCACGTTAGCGTTAACACGTTTGTTTATCCGATCCATCTATTCAAATCTCTAACCTATATATATAAACTCAGTTGTAAACCCTAGCCTCCATCTATCTTCTTTTCTTTGTGTGTTCTTTTCCCTAAACTCCTCCTTTCCAATGGCTGCAAACCCTAGATTCAGTTTCAATCCAAATCAAAAGCTAAAAATTCAAAGTCTCCAGAAAAATTCGCAAAAATTATATGTCATAGCTCTCGAAGAGCGTAATCTGCTGGTACTGTTCGTTTTTCGAAACGATTCACCGTTTATCCAGAAATTCCAAATCAAGCTCGGCCGTTCGTTTTGATTTTTGGTGATTTCGACAGTGGATCTTCCACGATTCGTCGATCGGGAAGTATGTTTGCGAAGAGAAGGTTGAGGCATGTCAATCCAGCGGTCTACTTTGAGTCGTAGTGACTCGATTTCGCCGTGATAGGCTGTTTTATGTGGTGGCGGCGCGGTTTTATTTGGGTGACCGGAAATGTGGTCGTGGGTACCAGTAGGGGCGGCCGGCCGTGGAGGATTCTATGGTGGTGTCTGATCGTGCTGGAGATCTACGGGGTGGCGGCAAAAATTGCAAATAGGGCTTGAGAGTGGAGGCTAGGGCTTCGGCCTGTATTGTTTTCGCGTGTACCAGGGGGTGAACGAGGGAAAGAAGGGTGACGTGTCCATGCTTACTAGGTAATGAATATATTATTTGACTTTTTTTATTTTGTTTTCAACCAGTCAAACCATCACAACTTTTGCACACGATCTCGAATTTACGAGCCGTTTTTTTGTTAGGATCGTATTTAAATTTCGAAGATTTTGACATTGGTTTGGACAGATTCTGAGACCGTCGAATTTTTGGGTTTAAATCGGATTTAAATTCGATTTAAATTCAAAAGGTGAGTGTTTTAACTCACTCACAACTTCTAAAATTTCTTATGTTTGTTAAATTGATTTAAGATTTGAGTAGAAATTGGTTCATGACTTTTTGGCATGTTTTATTCGTCATCTCTGTTAAATCGCATTTATTTAATTTAACTGTTAATTAATTTTATTTATTGCATATAATTTGACAGTTAGAATTTATTTATTTGCGTATTAACTGCCTGTCATAGTTATGTTTATTTTTATTTCATATTAACTGCTAGTTAAATTTACATTTATTTTTGCATATAAACTGCTAGATTAACAGTAGTTAAATTTATTATTGAATATAAACTGTTAGTTAATACATGTTATTTGTTACCTGTATAATTTATATGCTCTATATCGATGATTGTTTAAATTGGATGATGATTGCAAATAATGGTTGATGATTGATATTTAGATGAATGGATGTTATATTTATATTATATAAACTGCAAGTCATCATGCATTTTCATTTCATTCGGGATTGCGGTTTGAAATGATATACAACCGCATTTTTATTTTAAATTACGGATTGAAATAATAAACATCCGTATCACTTGACCATAGGGTAGAAAATTTTATACAGGCACCGCGGTGTGTGTGTATATATATATATATATATAAATATTTTGAAATGATTTTCTATGGTTTTGTAAAGTTATATATATATGGTTTATGGGATATTGATTTGGTTATTGATAAAGGTTATTATATATAGAGAAATTTTCGGTTTTTAAGCTTTGTATAAATTTGATTTGAAGTTTAAAATAAAGTTTGATTTTAAGATCAAATAAGATTAAGCATTTATATAAAAATTAACTTCTGGAGTTTCATTGACTTAAATGAGAATAAGGTTGGAAGATGAATACTAAGTTAAATCGGAATTAAATAAAAAGTTAGAAGTTTTAAAGGATATGATTTTATAACTTGATTTTTAGTGTAGAGTGATCTAAATGAATATCGGGTTGATTTAAATGAATATGTAATAAATTGAAAGATTTTCCAGTTATGTGAAGTTAAAGGTTTTTCCTAAATTATATTGAATTCATTAAGTAAATATTTCAAGTCTAAATAATAAGTAATTGAATTTAATATATATGGGATTGTCAAATGAGTTTGTTTTGAAATGGTGAAATATTTAAAGCTTTGAAACATAAGATTTGAAATGTTATTTGGAAGTTTAAATCGATATTCAAAAATTGATTTGTGAAATCTAAAGAAACTATTGTGTTTTATAAAGAATTTAATATTTAACCATTTGAGAGATTGAAATTTGTTTCGAAGTTATGATTTTCAAGGTAGTATGATTTGAAAAAATTATATTAAGGAGTTTTGATTTCTAAGTATTTTACTTTGAAAACCCTATGATTTTGGAAAAGAATATATATTGGAAAATAAAATGACATTATATGATTTTGGGTCTAAATGATATCGTATTGATTTGGGGTTTTAAAAATATAAATGATATCGTATTTATATGGGTTTAAAATGGATATTTTATTCTGGTTTTAAAGTTTAAATTATTTTAAATGACCGCGGTGTTATAATAACGTTTGGTTGTTGAAAAGACCGGGATCGGAAGTTGTCACTCTCTGCCAACTCCGAAAACCACTTTAACAACCGTATACGCGGTGAAGATTCCAGAATGAAGTAGGTTGGTGGAGGCATTTCCTGCAAGGTAAATACATGGACCCGACTCCCGTGAGTTGGCATAAGGTGGCTAAAACAGGAGCGATTCTCAGGCCAATGAGGTCATTCCTCTGATCGGACACTCCCCTTCGATATTATACTTTGACTTTGGATTGATTCAGTGGCCACTTTCACTTTGATTTTTGGGGGAGTTTGTTTCGAGGTGGACGGTAGCTGCGGCTACGCGTTTCCATCAGCCCAGATAGCAATTGGTATATCTACCCTGGCATTGCCTAGTTGTGTCGTGTCATCTACCATACCGAGCCTTGTACGAGTTTGGTTTTCTCCCATAGTCCGTGTGGTATCCTCTGGTGCCTTCCCGATCAGGAGGGACTATGATATTGGATGGACTACTGGGACTATTACGTGTTAAGGGCTATATGAGTAACCCCTTAATGCTAAGAATAAAGTAAGTTTATTTTACAATTAGACACTATTATAATAGCGCAATATACTACATAGTAAATAGTTTAACGGATACTTAGGAGATGTAAATCCCGAGCATCTCTTGAGTTACTGTACTCACATCTATTTCTGTTTATTTAACTTACATAAGATCTTTTAGTTATGACTCGAGTGTTTTTGTCTTTTCAAATTCGCTCGGGTCAATCCGAGCGTTTCAGGATTTGAAGATTTAGCTCTGGAGGACGAAGACGAAGATTTGTATTACTATTATCTAAATATATTATTCCACTACAACATTTAATTCCGCTGCATTGATGTTATTGGTATGTGAACTCTGATATTTAATTGTATAAAGAAGAATCAAATGTTTTGTAAACAGTTTTATAAACTGTATATTTTATTATTATATTTTATCCTTCCGCTGTGAGATTCTATTTTTTTATTTCTTCTCTGTTTTTTTCTTATTTACCCCATAAAAATCCGCCCTTCCATATGGTTTGAATTGGCACGTGTGTCTGTTTAAATCGTGCATAAAGGCGGGACGTTACAGTTGGTATCAAAGCTTTGGTTTAGCGATAAACCTTAGCTTTGTGGGGTTTGACTCTTTTCTAATAGGGTAGTAATACCCTATGGAGTCGCTGAGTGTATATATATGAGAGAGCGTATTTGTTAGTGTTATAAAAAAGTTTTAATATTGTGTTAATCTGTTCCGTTTTGTATTTATAAATCCTGGTTGATGCATGGGACGCTGTGACATTAATAGGGATTTCTAAACACTTAATAGGACAGACCGACATAATATTTGTTTAATATAGGTAAATGAAATAATTTTTGCCTATTATATTTTCTATATATAAAATAAATTTTTTCAAATAATATCTATATTTGGCTGCCATAGATTGGTTGTTAGGTAATAAAGTGTATAAATAATAATAGAAATAAGATTGAAAATATAAATACTAGTTGGAACTAAGTTGAAAGTAAAATAAATGAAATCTGGAAATTTAGGGATTAAGTTCTGGGGTTTTGAAATTTCTTTCGAAATTTTTTTGGAATATAATAATATTGTGTATAAGTATTTTCTGATATAAACATTTTAACGTAATTCGGAAGAATTGTTTTAAAAAGGATTTTTGAGAAAATAAGTTTGTACTTTCCTCTATGTCGCTGGAAAATAATTTCGGTGATGGCGGCCGCATCATCGACTCTCATTTTCGAGTTTCGAAGGGGAAAGGCCACTGTAGTAGCTCTACTACAGATTCATTTTTGAAAATTTATAAATTTTAAATTGTTTTAAATATAATTAGAGGTATATAAGTTGTAAGAATATATTTATCTATTGTTTTAAAATAAACTGAAAATTTAACCCGGTATTAAATTCTTAAATTTCCATTAATTAATTGTTTCAATTATTGTAGTGAAACAAAATTTAACTAATAATTGAAACCCTAAATAAAATAAGAGATTTAAATGCTAAGTTATAAATGGAAATTAAAGAAAATTTGAAATTTGTAACATATGAAACAAAGAGTAATATTGTTGTACATTAAAATTTATTAAAGGATGAGATAAAACTTGTATAAGTTCATTTGCATTTTCTTTAACATATATAACTTACCAAATATTAAAAGTTGAAATGTTTAATATGAAATATAATGAAAATTGTACAAGTAAAAGTAGGTAGTGTAGTATTTAATGAATTTGCTATTATAAATGAGAATTTAATGTTATCAACTTAAGTTACAATTGAAATCTTACTATAAGCGAATAAAATTAAAGGTAAGTAATTCAAGTATATGAATATCAACTTAAGTAAATAAAATGGAAATGCTAACAAATTAAACAAGGGCATGCAATAAATGAATAAATAATTATAATGAGATAAAAAGAACTAGCATGACCTGAGTTAATGAAATTGAATAATTGTAAGTAATGAGAAAAATAAATGAAGCAAACATTTAATGAGTAAATGTAAATTAAAACGATGAATCACTGTATAAATAAAAAGATAATCAAACAACTGATGTATGAAATAAAATTTATAATAAGTTAATTTGATTTGTTGATTGGAATTGTTATTGTTTGATTTTGGTGGTAGGGTAAGGAAACTTTAATTTTGTTGGGATGGATGAAAAATCCATTGGGTTTAATCTAAGACTGTTGAGCAACTGATGCACTAGATGGTTTATTCTTCATTCCGTACGATTTAAAAGTTTTGAACCCGAACGACTATTTGTTTGTTGGTTGAATGGTTGCTTTGAATTTGTTGTGTATGCTGCTGTTAAAATTGATGGTTGTTGTATTGTTTTTTATTAGTGATGGAAACCACTTAAATATTTCACTTTATATAAATTGTTAACCCTTTAGATTTTATAAGTAAAATGCAGGTTATGGAAGCAATTGCTACTGCTTTTGGTTCCATAAATTAAGCGTAAATTACCCGACAAATAGGTACGTTTCGGATTTCGGTTTATAGCGCTATTTTTATATATTTTCCCGGGTAGGGATATATATTATTTTGGGAAATATTTGTGTATATGGTTATATTTTCTCCCGAGCCTCTCCGTAAAAAAGAAACTCTGCCAAAATTCTCATAAATTTTTGGACTTAGAAATTATTTTGAAATGTTTTCCGAACTTTATTTATTTAAGTTTAAAAGATAATGATTATAAAACGGGTATATTTTATTTAAGGTAATAATTTAGTAAATTATTGTTTATAAGTTAATATTTTGAATAAGATGTATTGCTTGTTCAATTCTTCTTTTTCCCCTTCCTCTTCCTTTTCGGGGACGAAAAGTTTTGAGCGGGGGAGAGTGTAACGACCAGTAGATTTCGACAAATTTAAATTATTTATTTAATAGGATTTTGTAATTTATTTTGTAGAAATAATAAAGGTGATAAAAAAAATATTAAAATGAGGGCTAAAATAAATTATGTAAGTGGTTACTTAAATCCTATTTATAGAAATTGGAATGAAATTCAAATGAATTAAGTAGGAAAGATTCCTACCTGGATACAAAATTTAATACGAGAAATTTATGAAAGTATTAATTTGACTCAATGTAATAAAAGATTGTAAACAGTAATTGGAATAACTTAAGGAATCATATTAGTACAAGTTAATAATTTATGACTTGAATTGAATTCCAATTCAATAAAATCATTTAAATGTTATGATTTGATTTTTAAAGGAACATGAGAAAAACAAATGTAAGGATTTGATTAATATATATGTTATTTTTTCAGGGTATTGAATAAATTGGGAACCAATTGTAATTAATGGTAATAATGTTGGTATTAGTTAATAAATTAAATTTCAATGCAATACCCATAAATGAATGGAATGAAATGAATGAATGTAAATGCGTTCTAGGTTATTTATCAAATAGAAGGAAAGAAAAGTAAATATCGAATTTATTTACGAATAAATATGCATTAAATGGTAACTGAATGTAAAGTTAATGGTAAATTGTATAAAAATCAATATAAGATAATGAATTGCAATGATTATGGGTTGATAATAAGGTGTGAATGGGAAAGTGATTGTGTAATATCTCGGAATTTCCAGGAGTTTAAAATGCTGATAATCTCTTAATTTAAATTATTTGAATTGATAAAATTGTTATTTTCACAGATAATTAACCAAGTAATATTTTAATTTTGGTTATAAATTGGTTTTATATTAAGATTAATTATTTTATTTGTGTGAATAAATTCTAAATTGGTATATTGTTTCCAAAATTTATAAGTATGTTTGAATATATTTATATCTGTGTATTTAAATCTGTGTGTTTTAAATTGATTTCAAAACAAGATATATTATTTGCAAATAATAATGAGCTTATTTTAAAATAGTTGTTTATATTTATTTAAATTTATTTTAGATTTGACTTTTTAATTTGACTTTGAAATGAATATAAATTTGAAATTCAAAGAAATATATACATCTTAAAATATAATAATAATAATATGATTTTGTTTTAAAATATATAGATAATATTTTAATTAGAAATAAGATTTTGTTTTATTTTTCTTTTATAGAAGTTTATCTAAACAAATTTGTTTTGTGTTTATTTAATAAAAATGAATGTAAGGCTTTTGAAATAACATTTAAAAATTGAGTTTGCAATGTTGTATAATTTTATTTAAATAATATTTGGTTCATTCTTTTCAAAGATTGTATTTTATAAATTAAGCATACATTTATAAATGTGTAAATGTATTTGTTTATTAGAAATTTAATTAGAAAAAGCATTTATAAATTATTAAACCATATTGGTTAATTAGGAAATTAATTTAAGAACCTTTATAAAAAAATCTTTTATAAATAATATAGAAATAAAAGGGACAAGTGATAAGTTTTAAACTCACTTGATAACAAGTGTTACAACCTTTAATGTAAAAAGAGACAAGTGTCATAATATTTGTATTTTCTTTTCTTTTTATTAAAATCTGAAATTTTTCCTATAAAAATCCTCTTTATCATTTTCTTTAATTCTTTTTTCAATTCTAAAAAGAAAACCAAATCCATCAATGACACTCTTACACATCCCAAAACCAGAAAATACTCAAATAAATCCTGAAAACATTTACTCTCTGTTTATCAAAAGCCTGTAATTCCTCAAAACTTCCAATGCATGCAAGCTCTCAATTGAAATCTGCAATTACCATGTCTGCAGTTTATTCTAAAAACAAAATCCTCAAACTAAAATTCTGTAAAGCTTTCTCAAATCAGAGAAAATGTTATCAAATTCTTGTAAACAAATCAAGATTTGTTCACAAACGAACCTGTAATGCTCAAAGCCTGTTATCATTTCGTCCAAAACAAAACTGCATATCCGCAGTTTACTCTCAAAACCAAAGGCTAGTGCAACAAATTCTGCATCATTATTCTTATGCATGCAAATGTTACCTGAAAACAAATTGTTGGAGAATATCTGAAGGTTTCTCTGTTTCAATAAGGCTTCAAGTTCAATTCTTTTGCAAAACTTCATGTTCCAGTCATCTTCAAACCTCTGCATTTCTAAATGAGGTGAGTAAACATTTTTACTAAACTTAAATAGTTAATTAGCTGTTGCTAGGAGTTTATAATGATGTTTGTAGCGAATATGAATTTATGTCTGTGTAGATAAATTTGTAAAATTGTGTAAGGATTGAATATGTGCATGATATATTCATGTTTCACCTTACTGTAGATTAAGATATAATCAGAAATTTCAAGTTATTATATTTTAACAAATGTTTAATCTTAAAATTTAAACAAGGTAAATTAGTTTAAGTATGAATTAGGATTTAAAGATGAACAGAGTCTTAATGTTTGAAGTTTCTGGTAAACCAATATAGCAATGATACTTAGTCACCAATGTATGAAATAAAATGATAAAATTTGATAAAATAACTTTATAATCTGGATTGTCATTAAAAATTATGAATTTTAAAAAGAAATTCACAATTTTTTAAATCTGTATTAAGTGGGAATTTGGGACATTGCTGGAAATTGAATTTTTGCCCAATTCTGTAGATTTGTGTATCTGGGTGGCTTGAATTTGTTGATGGAGCTAGATGAGGTATCATTGATTGTTGTAAAAATGGTTAGAGAATTATTTAAATCACCGAGAAGTTTGAATTTGCTCAAATTAAATTTTAAACCTAGTTTTGGAAGCTTACTGTAAATCGATCACTGCATCGTCTATATTGCATCGAGTTGAATGAATATTGGAGTGAGGGAAGCATGGTGGGTCGGTGGAACATGGCCGGAATTGTGGCCTTTGTAGTTGACCGGAGTCGTGAGAATTTGGGGTTTTCTGGTGGTGGATTTAGGGGTTCAGTCCAACCAAAATGATCATTTTTGAATTAGGATAGATGTTGGGGTTTTGATGGTCGTGGAGGCCTGTGGAGTGGTGGAATGACTTGTCGGTGAAGTCGACTTTGGCCGGAGGTAGCTCAGGCTTCGGTGCAGGTGCACGAGAGATGGTTTGTGTCAGTAGCAATTGGTTTAGTTGTGGAATGGCATTTTGACTCGAAGGCGACTTCGTGTTTTAGGGTAAAAGACTCGGGGAAACTCACGTGATTCTGGGTTTTTGCAAGCTTAGTTTAAACTGTAAAGTTTAATAGTTTTCAAAAATTTCTTTTGTTTAGCTAAAACAGTTTTTCTTAAATTTAAGTCAAATTGTTTTAAAAGAGAAAGGTGATGTTCTTGGTTCATGTATACATGGGTGGAACCCAAATTTGCAATGTTTAACCAGATTTTTAATTTAATATAAAGTAAGTTTTAAAACTTTAAATAATTAAGATAAATTTATATCTAGAAACTTATTTCTTTAAATTGAATTTGTATGTATGGATTTAGATGTTTTAAGTTAAAACCTTAATGTTACTTTCCAATTTATTTTGGAAATATATATATATATATATATATATATATATATATATATATATATAAAGGGAAATTTATAAGGAAATATTTTTATGGTTAATGGAAAACGATTTATTAATTAAAAAATTAAAGTAAGATAATTTATTAACTTGGAATTAGAATTGTTAATTAATAATTAAGGAAAGTAATTTAATGAATCTTTATAATTTAATTTAATTAATGAATTAAGTTAAATAAAGATTTCAAGATTTATTTAAGAAATGCTTTATCTTAAATAAATAATTAAGTATTTATAAATTGTAAATAATTAGATAATTAAGGAATTTTAAGTTAAATAATTTATTTAAATTATTATTTAAAAAGGATTAATTAAGTAATTAGTTAAGTATAATTAATTATTTAACTACTAATTAAGTTGAGGATTTAATTAATGTCTAATGATTAATTAAATTGTAATTACTTATTAATTAAGTAATTAAGAGTTAATTAAAATAGTAATTAATTAATAAAGGTTTTATTTAAATTTTAATTGGGTTTTCTTAATTAATAATTAAAGAATTATCAAAATAAATGCTAATTAATTAAGAATTAATTACTATTTTTATTTAAGGTTAATTAATTTTAATTAAGGATTAATTAATTACGTTTATGGATTAATTAATTTGAAATTAAGATTATTAATTAATAATTAAGTTTATTAATTAATGATTAAGAGTTGATTAATTAGTTAATTAAGTTTAATTAATTAATTATAAAAGTAATTAGTGATTAATTACTTTGTATTAAAGGATTGATTAATAATTAAGGTTTATTAATTAATACTTGGAGATAATTAATCTGATAATTGAAGATTAATTTGGGTTAATGAGTAATTAGGGATGAATTACTCAATTTTGTTTTATAAGATGATTGAAATTAAGTAATTAATTAATATGTTAATTAATCAAATATGGTCACTTGATAAATGGTTAAGTAAGTTTACTCAATAAAGTTTTGATAAGGTTAATTACTTAAGATAAGTAATTGATTAATCACAGAGGTAATTGAGTTAGGTAAATTACTGATTGGGAAGTAATTCTAAATGGGCAATTACTTGTTAAAGTAATTAAAGGTTTATTACTTGGGTAATAAATCAAAAGGTTTATAAAGTAATTAAGAAGTAATTAAGAATAATTAATAACTGTATTTAAGTTGATTAATTAATAGCAATTAATCTAAGCATGATTAATTAATTAAGGTTCATTAATTGATATGATTAACGAGAATAATTAAGGATTAATTACTTGATTAAGAGTTAATTAATCATGGTTGATTATTTAGGATGCTGATTAATTAATTGATTTAACTAATGTTTATTTAAGCAAGATTTATTGTGATGAAGGTAATTAATTTAATTAATTTTAAATTAATTAAGAAGTAATTAATTTAATTCACTTTAAATTAATTAGAGATAATTAATTTAATTCATTTTAAATTAATTATATTGTGGTATGAGTTAATCATTGCTTATGTATGAATGGATAACATTGATTGTCTTGAATGCTTTGTGATCTCAATAATGAGATAAGTATGGTTGTGTGATATGAATACTTGGTCGGATTGTGTTGATTACATAGATTATCAATTGGAATGTTGATATATGGATTTTCTATTATGATATGAATTATGTGGACTACATGTTATTTGATAATGCTTATTATCAATTATTGATATGTGAATTATCTATTCTGTGTGTATATAGATAATTGAATTGATTTGTTCAAACCTTTAAAATAACTTGGACCTAAAAGACACGCTTTGGATTTCGATGAGACCGGGATCGGGTTTCCAAATTTGGATATCTGAAAACCACATCGATTCCAAATAACGTTAGTTGTGAGTCAAAATGGAGCTTTGTGAAGACTCGAGGTGTAAAGGGCTATACGTCAGTATAACTCTGTGGGTGATTCCGTAATGAGTTGACGGAATAGACCATATAGATTCGAGATAGTGGTTTAGAGTGCAAGGGCTATTGTCGTTAACTCTGAGAGTGATTCCAAAATGAGTGTAACGAGATAATGCCTTCGGTTTCGTTCGAACCCGGAACGAACTTGTATGGATTGAATGCTTTCAGAACATCGTCAGGTGGACGATGAGCATTCTAAGTGATATGTCCTATAAAGGTAATCGTAACCTCAAGCCTCATCAACCGGGAATGGCTAAAGCAGGGGAGGTGCAGCAAAGCTTCATGGGTCGCACCCACTGGAGAGTAAGATTTACCCCTGTCTAGAGGTCCCTTTTTATATTCGGTTGTGTGGGCGATTGATAGCAAGAATCGTCGGGGTTGTCTTATTCGGAACTGTTCAGTAAGGAACGGGTCCGGCTTTGTGTTGCAGGGGAGTTAGGGTGGCTCCTCGGTACGGTGATCTAGGCCACGTACTGTGACGGGCGGTACCCCAATAGCCCTGCCATTGTATGGAATCCAAAATCCAATAAGTGCCAACGGTTTTGATTGTATTACCCACTTTTGTGGCTAGTAGCTGGAATTTAATAGTGTAACAATTTCGGCTATTTCATATTTATTTGAAAACCCTAGACACTATTATAATATCATTGGATTTCCTATCAAATGTTCTAGTTAGCGTAAGGTAAAAACTTTTCCATGTTTATGTGTGGGAAGTCTTACGTGATACTTTTTCTTTCAAAGGATTTTAAAAGTTAAGCAACTTTAACCGTTTACTCACACCAGACCCATGTCTGACCCGGAGTTTATTCTGTTTTTCTTAAGCTCTTGGGTACTCAAATTTTTACGAGTAGCCAAGGAAATTCAGGTTAGGATTTTAAGTTGGCTTGACGAATTCTGGAGGAGCAATGGAGCAGGAGGCTTCAACGTGTAGATATATATATATGTTTTCCGCTGTGTGATCTCTGAGATGTTGTTTGTCTTTGAGTTGTATAACTAGACAGGTGTCTATAACTGTCTAGTATGAGTTGATTATGCTGTTATCTTTGATAATGATTGTAAACTATGTAAAGTATTATGTGATTAATATAATTTATTCGTTCCGCTGTTTAGATTCTGATGTTGTTTCTTTCTTCTTCTTTGTCTTTTCTCTTTTCTATCCCTTTCTTTCTTAAATCATGACGCGTCTTTCTGGGTAGTGGAAGACGGGTCGTGACAGTTGGTATCAGAGCATTAGGTTGAGTGAATACCTAGGCTCTGTAGTGGTGTCTTTCTTGAGAGAGCGTACTTGTAATTTTTATTATATATTACTATATATATTTATTCTACCTGTCTGTTCGGTTACCTGTTCGGGTTTTCCAATATAGGTTATAAAGGTAGATGAGGTAGTGGTGTGTGTAGCACGGCTACCATTGGTTGGAGTTTGAATGTTTGAGATTGGAAGTGTATTTGTTGAGACTGTAGACCTAATACCGTCTCGAGTAATCTTTGTAGTTTGGTGTAAGGATTTTATTGATCTCTGAAGGAAACCTGTTAAGGTTCGAAGTTCATCTTTGAAGTGTAAGTTTGTTTGCGCTCGTGTGAGCGGATTTTTGAGAGTTTGGATCTGTCGGTTGGGCAGAAGTAAGTGATGGTATTTTGTTACCTCAGGAAGTAGTAGCTGCGTGATGAGATGCAGCGACTATGGATGTCTCCGAAAACGTTTCTTTCGGAGAAATTTAAGAAGGTGAGTCTACTTCGGTGTTGTGGCTGCGTTCAGCCGGTGTTTCTGTTTGCTTTGAGGTCCGAGTTTCTCCAAGAGCTTTGGATAAGAAGTCTTTGGCATCTGTGCTAGTGGTGCAACTCGGGAATGATCTGTGTTTTAGCAGGAAGATCTTTTTGGCTTAGCATTTCCTGGAGGTGGAATTCAGAAGCAGCAGTGAGAACCTGTTTCTTAGATGGATTAGTTGGTTAAGGATAAACTGTTCTGGTTTGTGGAGAGAAGACAGTATCTTGGATTTGGTTTGGTGGATCGCAAAAGTGACTTGTGATTGTTTGAGTGTTCTCTTGGATTCTCTGATTTTTCTGAGTATATCTTCAAGGAGAGTTAGAGATTTACCGCATTGGAGTTTGAGTTCTGAATCGACATGTCAGGAGTACTACAGGTGATTCAGTTG
The DNA here is from genome assembly GCA_030765085.1 of Allium cepa. Taxonomy (NCBI): domain Eukaryota; kingdom Viridiplantae; phylum Streptophyta; class Magnoliopsida; order Asparagales; family Amaryllidaceae; genus Allium; species Allium cepa. The sequence goes on from CM060937.1 coordinate 478,356,051, forward strand.
GGTAGAAGGTTGTTTCCTAGGTTGGTGGCTTAGTGAAGCAGCTCTGTATTTCTTGGAATTTCTGTTGAACCTTATTTCCGAGATGTGATGTTTGGTCTGTGCCTGTGTTCATTCGACGGCATTTTCATCTGCTCCAGATCAGAGTTGTGCAGCGGAAGCAAGGCGGCTGTTGTTCTTCAGTAGAAGCAACTGGATGTTGTGGTATTTTGGATTAGGGAGTTTCTACTGGATTTTTCAGAATCTGAGGCAAGTTGGCGAGTGTTTCTGTTCTGTCTTTTCCAGATGGGAGAAGTTGTTTTCTACTGTTGATAGTAGAGTTTGGTTTGATTTTTGGATTGATCTTGTGAGGATCAGTTTGTGAGTTGATCCAGTTTGTTTGTAGAAGTATCAGTGAAGGTTGAGCTGATCAGGAAGGATCTGTTGGCAGCCGGATCATCCGGTAAGTTTTGAGGTTAAGTAACGGAAGAATTTGGAATTCGAAGTTGGAGACTTCGATGTTGTTAAGATTTTCTCTGGTAAAGGAAGCAATAAGATTTGGTGAGATTTTGAGGTGATCTCCAAAGTATATTGGATTCTTCTGAGTTTTTGTAGGATCAGTGCTTTGGTTTGAAGAGTTGAATTGCCAGTTTGGAAGACTGGAATTCGAATTATTTCACGTATCTCTGAGGGAGTACGTGTTTTGGTTCATCACTGGTTTTTGAGACCAGTAATTCTGTGTAGGATTTAGTTGTTGATCAGACTTGTCTATGGTCTGGTATCTTGTGTAGATTTTAGATCAAGCTGAGTAGGAACTCAGTAGCTTATAAGTATAGTTAGTTGGGTTTAGTAGAGCGAGTATCCCTGTGTCTGTACTGGGGAAACTCGAGATAATTTAGGAAGTTTATCCGGATCTGTGTCCGGATAGCTAGTGTTGTTTGATTGAATTGGTTGATTGGATGAAATTGTTTGTTTGATTGATAGTGTATGGCTATTATGAATGTTTGAATTGGTTGAAATAAAATAAAACTTTGGATTATCTTTATTTTAAATTTCGAGGACGAAATTCTGTTAAGGGGGGAGGATTATAATATCCCGGAATTTCCAGGAGTTTAAAATGCTGATAATCTCTTAATTTAAATTATTTGAATTGATAAAATTGTTATTTTCACAGATAATTAACCAAGTAATATTTTAATTTTGGTTATAAATTGGTTTTATATTAAGATTAATTATTTTATTTGTGTGAATAAATTCTAAATTGGTATATTGTTTTCAAAATAAGTATGTTTGAATATATTTATATCTGTGTATTTTAAATTGATTTCAAAACAGGATATATTATTTGTATATAATAATGAGCTTATTTTAAAATAGTTGTTTATATTTATTTAAATTTATTTTAGATTTGACTTTTTAATTTGACTTTGAAATGAATATAAATTTGAAATTCAAAGAAATCATCTTAAAATATAATAATAATATGATTTGGTTTTAAAATATATATAATGTTTTAATTAGAAATAAGATTTTGTTTTATTTTTCTTTTATAGAAGTTTATCTAAACAAATTTGATTTGTGTTTATTTAATAAAAATGAATGTAAGGCTTTTGAAATAACATTTAAAAATTGAGTTTGCAATGTTGTATAATTTTATTTAAATAATATTTGGTTCATTCTTTTCAAAGATTGTATTTTATAAATTAAGCATACATTTATAAATGTGTAAATGTATTTGTTTATTAGAAATTTAATTAGAAAAAGCATTTATAAATTATTAAACCATATTGGTTAATTAGGAAATTAATTTAAGAACCTTTAAAAAAAATCTTTTATAAATAATATAGAAATAAAAGGGACAAGTGTTAAGTTTTAAACTCACTTGATAACAAGTGTTACAACCTTTAATGTAAAAAGAGACAAGTGTCATAATATTTGTATTTTCTTTTCTTTTTATTAAAATCTGAAATTTTTCCTATAAAAATCCTCTTTCTCATTTTCTTTAATTCTTTGTTCAATTCTAAAAAGAAAACCAAAGCCATCAATGAAACTCTTACTCATCCCAAAACCAGAAAATACTCAAATAAATCCTGAAAACATTCACTCTCTGTTTATCAAAAGCCTGTAATTCCTCAAAACTTCCAGCGCATGCAAGCTCTCAATTGATATCTGCAATTACCATGTCTGCAGTTTATTCTAAAAACAAAATCCTCAAACTAAAATTCTGTAAAGCTTTCTCAAATCAGAGAAAATGTTATCAAATTCTTGTAAACAAATCAAGATCTGTTCACAAACAAACCTGTAATGCTCAAAGCCTATTATCATTTCCTCCAAAACAAAACTGCGTATCTGCAGTTTACTCTCATAACCAAAGGCTAGTGCAACAAATTCTGCATCATTATTCTTATGCATGCAAGTGTTACCTGAAAACAAATTGTTGGAGAATATCTGAAGGTTTCTCTGTTTCAATAAGGCTCCAAGTTCTATTCTTTTGCAAAACTTCATGTTCCAGTCATCTTCAAACCTCCGTATTTCTAAATGAGGTGAGTAAACATTTTTACTAAACTTAATTAGTTAATTAGCTGTTGCTAGGAGTTTATAATGATGTTTGTAGTGAATATGAATTTATGTCTATGTAGATAAATTTGTAAAATTGTGTAAGGATTGAATATGTGCATGATATATTCATGTTTCACCTTACTGTAGATTAAGATATAATCATAAATTTCAAGTTATTATATTTTAACAAATGTTTAATCTTAAAATTTAAACAAGGTAAATTAGTTTAAGTATGAATTAGGATTTAAAGATGAACAGAGTCTTAATGTTTGAAGTTTCTGGTAAACCAATATAGCAATGATACTTAGTCACCAATGTGTGAAATAAAATGATAAAATTTGATAAAATAACTTTATAATCTAGATTGTCATTAAAAATTATGAATTTTAAAAAGAAATTCACAATTTTTTAAATCTGTATTAAGTAGGAACTTGGGACTTTACTGGAAATTGAATTTTTGCCCAATTCTGTAGATTTGTGTATCTGGGTGGCTTGAATTTGTTGATGGAGCTAGATGAGGTATCAGTGATTGTTGTAAAAATGGTTAGAGAATTATTTAAATCACCGAGAAGTTTGAATTTGCTCAAATTAAATTTTAAATCTAGTTTTGGAAGCTTACTGTAAATCGATCACTGCATCGTCTATATTGCATCGAGTTGAATGAATATTGGAGTGAAGGAAGCATGGTGGGTTGGTGGACCATGGCCGGAGTTGTAGCCTTTGTAGTAGACCGGAGTCGTGAGAATTTGGGGTTTTCTGGTGGTGGATTTAGGGGTTCAGTCCAACCAAAATGATCGTTTTTGAATTAGGATAGATGTTGGGGTTTTGATGGTCGTGGAGGCCTGTGGAGTGGTGGAATGACTTGTCGGTGAAGTCGACGTTGGCCGGAGGTAGCTCAGGCTTTGGTGCAGGTGCACGAGAGATAGTTTGTGTCAGTAGCAATTGGTTTAGTTGCGGAATGGAAGTTTGACTCGAAGGCGACTTCGTGTTTTAGGGTAAAAGACTCGGGGAAACTCGCGTGGTTCTGGGTTTTTGCAAGCATAGTTTAAACTGTAAAGTTTAACGGTTTTTAAAAATTTCTTTTGTTTAGCTAAAACATTTTTTCTTAAATTTAAGTCAAATTGTTTTAAAAGAGAAAGGTGATGTTCTTGGTTCATGTATACATGGGTGGAACCCAAATTTGCAATGTTTAACCAGATTTTTAATTTAATATAAAGTAAGTTTTAAAACTTTAAATAATTAAGATAAATTTATATCTAGAAACTTATTTCTTTAAATTGAATTTGTATGTATGGATTTAGATGTTTTAAGTTAAAACCTTAATGTTACTTTCCAATTTATTTTGGAAATATATATATATATATAAAGGGAAATTTATAAGGAAATGTTTTTATTGGTTAATGGAAAACGATTTATTAATTAACAAATTAAAGTAAGATAATTTATTAACTTGGAATTAGAATTGTTAATTAATAATTAAGGAAAGTAATTTAATGAATCTTTAGAATTTAATTTAATTAATGAATTAAGTTAAGTAAAGATTTCAAGATTTATTTAAGAAATGCTTTATCTTAAATAAATAATTAAGTATTTATAAATTGTAAATAATTAGATAATTAAGGAATTTTAAGTTAAATAATTTATTTAAATTATTATTTAAAAAGGATTAATTAAGTAATTAATTAAGTATAATTAATTATTTAACTATTAATTAAGTTGAGGATTTAATTAATGTATAATGATTAATTAAATTGTAATTACTTATTAATTATGTAATTAAGAGTTAATTAAAATAGTAATTAATTAATAATTTTTTATTTAAATTTTAATTGGGTTTTCTTAATTAATAATTAAAGAATTATTAAAATAAATGCTAATTAATTAAGAATTAATTAACTATTTTTATTTAAGGTTAATTAATTTTAATTAAGGATTAATTAATTACATTTATGGATTAATTAATTTGAAATTAAGATTGTTAATTAATAATTAAGTTTATTAATTAATGAGTAAGAGTTGATTAATTAGTTATTAAGTTTAATTAATTAATTATAAAAGTAATTAGTGATTAATTACTTTGTATTAAAGGATTGATTAATAATTAAGGATTATTAATTAATAGTTGGAGATAATTAATCTGATAATTGTAGATTAATTTGGGTTAATGAGTAATTAGGGATGAATTACTCAATTTTGTTTTATAAGATGATTGAAATTAAGTAATTAATTTATTTGTTAATTAATCAAATATGGTCACTTGATAAATGGTTAAGTAAGTTTACTCAATAAAGTTTTGATAAGGTTAATTACTTAAGATAAGTAATTGATTAATCACAGAGGTAATTGAGTTAGGTAAATTACTGATTGGGAAGTAATTCTAAATGTGCAATTACTTTTTAAAGTAATTAAAGGTTTATTACTTGGGTAATAAATCAAAAGGTTTATAAAGTAATTAAGAAGTAATTAAGAATAATTAATAACTGTATTTAAGTTGATTAATTAAAAGCAATTAATCTAAGCATGATTAATTAATTAAGGTTCATTAATTGATATGATTAATGAGAATAATTAAGGATTAATTACTTGATTAAGAGTTAATTAATCATGGTTGGTTATTTAGGATGGTGATTAATTAATTGATTTAACTAATGTTTATTTAAGCAAGATTTATTGTGATGAAGGTAATTAATTTAATTAATTTTAAATTAATTAAGAAGTAATTAATTTAATTCACTTTAAATTAATTAGAGATAATTAATTTAATTCATTTTAAATTAATTATATTGTGGTATGATTTAATCATTGCTTATGTATGAATGGATGACATTGATTGTCTTGAATGCTATGTGATCTCAGTAATGAGATAAGTATGGTTGTGTGATATGAATACTTGGTTGGATTGTGTTGATTACATAGATTATCAATTGGAATGTTGATATATGGATTTTCTATTATGATATGAATTATGTGGACTACCTGTTATTTGATAATGCTGATTATCAATTATTGATATGTGAATTATCTATTCTGTGTGTATATAGATAATTGAAATGATTTGTTCAAACCTTTAAAATAACTTGGACCTAAAAGACACGCTTTGGATTTCGATGAGACCGGGATCGGGTTTCCATATTTGGATATCCGAAAACCACATCGATTCCAAATAACGTTAGGTCGTGAGTCAAAATGGAGCTTTGTGAAGACTCGAGGTGTAAAGGGCTATACGTCGGTATAACTCTGTTGGTTATTCCGTAATGAGTTGACGGAATAGACCTTATAGATTTGAGATGGTGGTTTAGAGTGCAAGGGTTATTGTCGTTAACTCTGAGGGTGATTCCAAAATGAGTGTAACGAGATATTGCCTTCGGTTTCGTTCGAACCCGGAACGAACTTGTATGGATTGAAAGCTTTCAGAACATCGTCAGGTGGACGATGAGCATTCTAAGTGATATGTCCTATAAAGTAATCATAACCTCAAGCCTCATCAACCAGGAATGGCTAAAACAGGGGAGGTGCAGCAAAGCTTCGTGGGTCGCACCCACTGGAGAGTAAGATTTACCCCTGTCTAGAGGTCCCTTTTTATATTCGGTTGTGTAGGTGATTGATAGCTAGAATCGCCGGGGTTGTCTTATTTGGAACTGTTCAGTAAGGAACGGGTCCGGCTATGTGTTGCAGGGGAGTTAGGGTGGCTCCTCGGTACGGTGATCTAGGCCACGTACTGTGATGGGCGGTACCCCAGTAGCCCTACCATTGTATGGAATCCAAAATCCAATAAGTGCCAATGGTTTTGATTGTATTACCCGCTTTGGTGGCTAGTAGCTGGAATTTAATAATGTAACAATTTTGGCTATTTCATATTTATTTGAAAACCCTAGACACTATTATAATATCATCGGATTTCCGATCAAATGTTTTGGTTAGCGTAAGGTAAAAACTTTTCCATGTTTATGTGTGGGAAGTCTTACGTGATACCTTTTCTTTAAAAGGATTTTAAAAGTTAAGCAACTTTAACCGTTTACTCACACCGGACCCATGTCTGACCCGGAGTTTATTCTGTTTTTCTTAAACTCTTGGGTACTCAAATTTTTACGAGTAGCCAAGGGAATTCAGGTTAGGATTTTAAGTTGGCTTGACGAATTCTGGAGGAGCAATGGAGCAGGAGGCTTCAACGTGCAGATGTATATATGTTTTCCGATGTGTGATCTCTGAGATGTTGTTTTTCTTTGAGTTGTATAACTAGACAGGTGTCTATAACTGTCTAGTATGAGTTGATTATGCTGTGTATCTCTGATAATGATTGTAAACTATGTAAAGTATTATGTGATTAATATAATTTATTTGTTCCGCTGTTTAGATTCTGATGTTGTTTCTTTCTTCTTCTCTGTCTTTTCTCTTTTCTATCTCTTTCTTTCTTAAATCATGACGCGTCTTTTTGGGTAGTGGAAGGCGGGTCGTGACAGATTGTTATATTAATTGAATGAAATTCAAATTTGACGGGAAAGGTAAATGGGTATTCGGTAATAAAACTTAAAACGAACTTAAATATTGAATTTATTTAATTAGTATATACAAAATAAATAATGATTAAATGAAAACTAGTACTCTGTAAATATCTATAATATTTATGTGGAAATAATATTATAAATGTGGGATTAAGAGTTTACAACAATTATTGTGAGTTATATACTCGGTTCATTCAATTAGATTTGGAAAACATTGCAATAGATGTAAATTAGGTGTTACGTTGAATAAATTAAAGTAATAAATAGGGAATAATGTAAGTGTCTTCATAATATGATGATCGAATTTAAGTTTATTAAATTATCGGAATTTAATTAATGACAAAAGGTTAATTGAAATCAAATGAGTTAAATGTTTAAGCGGGAATCAAGCTTATATATTTATTTGGATTTATTACAATTAATTTAAAATATAATATAACATTTTATGTTAATTGGAAATAAAGATGGAAATAGGAAGGTTTTTAACTAAGGTATGGATATGTAATAATTGCCTTAATTTGTAAGTAGAAATAAAACGTTAATGAGAACAAGTATTTTAGATTAACCATCTATTTAGTATATTAAGTTATAACGGATAATCAATTGCAATAATTAAAAATATATTTATTACATTAACGATAATGAAGTAATATTTGAAATTTAATATTTAGATATTATGCAAATATAAATTTAGATGAAATTTGAGAGATTTACGTAATGAAGTATGAATCCAATGATAAATTTATCTATTTGACAAAAATATATGGAAAGTAAATTTAATGTATAATTTGTGAATTTAATGAAAATTTAGAATTTATAGATTTTAATTCGACGGTTAAATTTTGTTTAAGTTAGTAAAGATGATTTAAGAAATTTATGATGATAAGAATCATCAATTATCGAAGTGAAATGGGAAATTTGATTTAATTGACTAAATTTTAATTTATTTAATTAATATAAAAATAGCCATTTTGGTCACAGACTCGGATTTCGATGAAACCAGTTTCATCGGATCCGTAACAGTGAATTATTGTAGGGTTTCAAGTTTCGTAGCGATCGTCGTTTGATCGTACAAACGCGAAACGCCTTGAAATCGATTTAATTGAAATCAATTTGAAAATATTGATTTCATCATAACTTCTTCATACGATCGAATTTGGATGTGAAACTTTTTCCATCGCGTTCAGAATATTTTAAAATACCTATTTGGATATATAGGTTTAACAAATTTCATTCCGGGGTCAGAACGGGCATTTTGGGCCACGTTAGCGTTAGCACGTTTGTTTATCCGATCCATCTATTCAAATCTCTAACCTACATATATAAAACTCAGTTGTAAACCCTAGCCTCCATCTATCTTCTTTTCTTTGTGCGTTCTTTTCCCTAAACTCCTCCTTTCCAATGACTGCAAGCCCTAGATTCAGTTTCAATCCAAAATCAAAAGCTAAAAATTCAAAGTCTCCAGAAAAATTCGCAGAAATTATATGTCATAGCTCTCGAAGAGCATAATCTGCTGGTACTGTTCGTTTTTCGAAACGATTCACCGTTTAACCAAAAATTTCAAATCAAGCTCGTCCGTTCGTTCTGATTTTTGGTGATTTCGACGGTGGATCTTCCACGATTCGTCGGTCGGGAAGTATGGTGACTCAATTTCCCCGTGATAGGCTGTTTTATGCGGCGGCGGCGCGGTTTTATTTGGGTGACCGGAAATGTGGTCGTGGGTACCAGTAGGGGCGGCCGGCCGTGGAGGATTCTATGGTGGTGTCTGATCGTGCTGGAGATCTACGGGGTGGCAGCGAAAATTGCAAATAGGGTTTGAGAGTGGCAGCTAGGGCTTCGGCCTGTGTTGTTTTCGCGTGTACCAGGGGGTGAACGAGGTAAAGAAGGGTGACGTGTCCATGCTTACTGGGTAATGAATATATTATTTGACTTTTTTTTATTTTGTTTTCAACCACTCAAACGATCATAACTTTCGCACACGATCTCGAATTTATGTGCCGTTTTTTTTGTTGGGAGCGTATTTAAATTCCGGAGATTTTAACACTTGTTTGGATAGATTCTGAGACCGTTGAATTTTTGGGTTTAAATCGGGTTTAAATGCGATTTAAATTCAAAAGGTGAGTGTTTTAACTCACTCACAACTTCTAAAATTTCTTATGTTTGTTAAATTGATTTAAGATTTGAGTAGAAATTGGCTCATGACTGTTTGGCATGTTTTATTCGTCATCTCTGTTAAATCGCATTTATTAAATTTAACTGTTAATTAATTTTATTTATTGCATATAATTTGACAGTTAGAATTTATTTATTTGCGTATAAACTGCCTGTCATAGTTATGTTTATTTTTATTTCATATTAACTGCCAGTTAAATTTACATTTATTTTTGCATATAAACTGCTAGATTAACAGTAGTTAAATTTATTATTGAATATAAACTGTTAGTTAATACATGTTATTTGTTACCTGTATAATTTATATGCTCTGTATCGATGATTGTTTAAATTCGATGATGATTGCAAATAATGGTTGATGATTGATATTTGGATGAATGGATGCTATATTTATATTGTATAAACTGCAAGTCATCATGCATTTTCATTTCATTCGGGATTGTGGTTTGAAATGAGATACAACCGCATTTTTATTTTAAATTGCGGATTGAAATAATAAACATCCGTATCACTTGACCATAGGGTAGAAAAATTTTATACAGGCACCACGGTATATATATATAAAAATATTTTGAAATGATTTTCTATGGTTTTGTAAAGTTATATATATATGGTTTATGGGATATTGATTTGGTTATTGATAAAGGTTATTATATACATAAAAATTTCCAGTTTTTAAGCTTTGTATAAATTTGATTTGAAGTTTAAAATAAAGTTTGATTTTAAGATCAAATAAGATTAAGCATTTATATAAAATTTAATTTCTGAAGTTTCATTGACTTAAATGAGAATAAGGTTGGAAGATGAATACTAAGTTAAATTGGAATTAAATAAAAAGTTAGAATTTTTAAAGGATATGATTTTATAACTTGATTTTTGGTGTAGAGTGATCTAAATGAATATCGGGTTGATTTAAATGAATATATAATAAATTGAAAGATTTTCCAGTTATGTGAAGTTAAAGGTTTTTCTTAAATTATATTGAATTCATTAAGTAAATATTTCAAGTCTAAATAATAAGTAATTGAATTTAATATATATGGGATTGTCCAATGAGTTTTTTGAAATGGTGAAATATTTAAAGCTTTGAAACATAAGAATTGAAATGTTATTTGGAAGTTTACGATATTCGAAAATTGATTTGTGAAATCTAAAGAAACTATTGTGTTTTATAAAGAATTTAATATTTAACCATTTGAGAGATGGAAATTTGTTTCGAAGTTATGATTTTCAAGGTAGTATGATTTGAAAATATTATATTAAGGAGTTTTGATTTCTAAATATTTTACTTTGAAAACCCTATGATTTTGGAAAAGAATGTATATTGGAAAATAAAATGACATTATATGATTTTGGGTCTAAATGATATCGTATTGATTTGGGGTTTCAAAAATATAAATGATATCGTATTTATGTGGGTTTAAAATGGATATTTTATTCTGGTTTTAAAATTTAAATTATTTTAAATGACCGCGGTGTTATAAAAACGTTTGGTTGTTGAAGAGACCGGGATCGGAAGTTGTCATACTCTCTGCCAACTCCGAAAACCACTTTAACAACCGTGTACGCGGTGGAGATTCCAGAATGAAGTAGGTTGGTGGAGGTGTTTCCTGCAAGGTAAATACGTGGACCCGACTCCCGTAAGTTGGCATAAGGTGGCTAAAACAGGAGCGATTCTCGGGCCAATGAGGTCATTCCTCTGATCGGACCCTCCTCTTCGATATTATACTTTGACTTTGGATTGATTCAGTGGCCACTTTTACTTTGATTTTTGGGGGAGTTTGTTTCGAGGTGGGCGGTAGCTGCGGCTACGCGTTTCCATCTGCCCGGATAGCAATTGGTATATCTACCCTGGCATTGCCTAGTTGTGCCGTGTCACCTACCATACCGAGCCTTGTACGAGTATGGTTTTCTCCCGTAGCCTGTGTGGTATCCTCTGGTGGCTTCCCGATCAGGAGGGACTATGATATTGGATGTACTACTGGGACTATTACGTGTTAAGGGCTATATGGATGACCCCTTAATGCTAAGAAAAAAGTAAGTTTATTTTACAATTAGACACTATTATAATAGCGCAATATACTACATAGTAAATAGTTTAACGGATCCTTAGGAGATGTAAATCCCGAGCATCTCTTGAGTTACTGCACTCACATCTATTTCTGTTTATTTAACTTACATAAGATCTTTTAGTTCTGACTCGAGTGTTTTTGTCTTTTCAAATTCGCTCGGGTCAGTCCGAGCGTTTCTGGATTTGAAGATTTAGCTCTGGAGGACGAAGACGAAGATTTGTGTTACTATTATCTAAGTATATTATTCCACTACAACATTTAATTCCGCTGCATCGATGTTATTGGTATGTGAACTCTGATATTTAATTGTATAAAGAAGAATCAAATGTTTTGTAAACAGTTTTATAAACTGTATATTTTATTATTATATTTTATCCTTCCATTGTGAGATTCTATTTTGTTTATTTCTTCTTTGTTTTTTTCTTATTTACCCCATAAAATTCCGCCCTTCCGTATGGTTTGAATTGGCACGTATGTCTGTTTAAATCGTGCGTAAAGGCGGGACGTTACACAAAACATTATCTATTATATTAAAAATATGTACTAATTAGATGAGTGGTCTTTTTGAGGGGATAACTATTAGGCATTCTGTGTGATCTCAAAAATAATGTTCTATGTTGATCGCATATTTCTTGAGTTTCTCATACTAAACTGATATCTGATGCATGATTTTTGTTTTCACTAAATTCCCTATGTGCTCTTTCGAGTAGTCTGAAAATGGCAACTTTTCGTTGATGTTCATTGGAGCTCGAGGAGACGAGCTGGATATTTCACCTACTATAGTATTCTTATTTCCGCTGCATTATTATTATGTATGTATCAACATTTGTGAGGACAGGCTATTATAATTATCGAGGCTGATGATATTATTTAGGATTGTAACTCTAAAATGATTTGTCTTAAAGTAGCAGTTTTGTACTGTCTTTTGATATTATTCGTTATCGTTACTGTAACACCCTTAATTTTAGTTTAAAATTATTCAGGATATTTAGTTGGATAGATTAAATAGAATAATGTAAATGGTTAAGGAAAATAAGAGTAGAAAATTTATAAGGTTGAGCCAATACTAGTAAACTAAGTAAGATTGTTTTAAGTTTAATAAAAGTAAAAATGGATGAGAGGGGTAAACTAGGAAATAGACTTATCCTTTACCTAAATCCCTATCCCCCTTATATCACTCATATTCTCATTTACAAAACAATCACAAAAGAAAATTTTGAGGCCGACCATTAAAACAAGGAGGAAGAGTATCGAAATAAGAAGAGATTCAAAGCAAGCTTAGGGAAATTAAGGCAACACCCAATCTCAACTCCAATAATTAATTCTAAGTTAAATAATACAAGATCCATTTCTTTTGATTTTTTAGAATTCGATCATGGATAGTACTCAAATGAATATTGTTTTTTTGCCAAGATATGATGATATAATCATTGTTTGAATAGAATAATGATTTATGGAATTTTTATAAAACTGTTTAAGAAGGTTCTAAGAGTAAAACCTATGTTTTTAATCTCCAATAGCTTTAATTTTCTAATATGTTGAGTAAAACATTATTTTGGAGATGATTTTTTAATTTGAAGAATTTTCAAATCAAATTGAATATTTTATGAATTTCCTGAGGAAATTGGGTTAAATTAAGGTTTCAGTTATTAAAAATAATTAAATAGGGTTTTTGGTTCTGACGTTTTTATACGATGAAGAATATGGCATTTTGGAATTTTTATGATTTTCGGGGATCTTTCCCAAATGATTTCAAATTGTTATGAATTTATTATGGTAGATAAGCATATAAAAGGATAATTAATTAAGGATATTTATTAATTAGTTGTTACATGTTTTGAAACTTGGAAATTTTATACGGTTGTAAAACTGAAAAGAAAACGTATAATTTTGTGGAAACCAATCATATTTTGACAAACAATTGGATTTGGTAAAAAGAAACTGTTTTTGGTAGTAAGAGATCAGTTTTACTACAATTTACGATAATGCTATGTAGTCTTTGATGTCGCCATGCCTAACATGGCATCGCTTCTGTGAGTGTCGATGACGACGAGAAGAGAAGCGCATGATAACTTCTTAGTTAGTTATAGAGTGTTTACGGCTTCGTCGACGTCAATCAAGACAGAAAACATTCTCATGTTTAAAATTCGCACTTATACATTGGTGGAATGGTATTCGAAATAAATTAATCATAAAAGTAGTATAACGACGCTAATAGTCTTGAGGCCACAATGCATAAGTGTCGGTAACCTAATATAACAAGGTTTTACATAGTTTAGGGACTAGCAACAATCAAGTGTGGGATTGACTTCGCACCTCTTCCTTTTAGTGTCGAATAGGCTCATTTTTATGTAAATTGAAACTATTCTAAAGGGGCGAAGTGGCCTATGTTTGAGAGGGTCAATAACCCTATGTTTTCAGCAGTTAGCCATTTGTTTTATAATATCCTAAGGTTTTGTTTTAAATAGTGGATAGCCTATATTATATGAGGGTCGATAACCCTATTTTCAACATAAAGTTTATACTTAAAAGAACTTTAAGCTTGTCTTCAACCTTGGATAGCGGTCGACGTGTTATGAATGTTGCATGTGTCATATTCTATTTTATTAAAGGCGGAGAACCTTAATCCTTATTATCGACAGTGTTATTAATGTCGACATTAATCTATCATAAACTATCTAATGGCAGTGAACCATGTGACTTATGATTTTGAATTTAAAACTTTAGGGATACCAATGTATACCTTAAAGGGTTCAACATAGATCATTTGAGGATACCAATGTATGTCATTTTAAAATGTTATAACCTTAAGGGGAGATAACCTAATTGGGTACACCAATAGACAAAGGTTAAACATTGGGTAACATGAATTCAAGTGTTAAATGATGGGTTCACAGTCATCCTAAGAAAATTATGGGATGTGAGATGGATAGTCCACATTATGACAAGGATGGATAGTCTCTACAAGGTTAATGTAGGGTCCATAGTTATCCTAGGAAACCTACGAAATGTGTGATGGATAGATCACATCAATTTTTAAATGAATGGGATATGTGAGATAGATAGTCCGCATAATTTGGTTAATGAAACCATAGGTTATGGGTAGTCAACATGTAGGGGATGGGTAATTCAAAGAATTAATATATATATATATATATAAGATGGATAGTCTATATAATTTTGTTAATGAAACCATGTGTGATGGGTAGTCAACATGGCAGAAGATGGATAATCCAATGAATTAATATATGTGAGATAGGTAATCCATAGAAATGTAAGAAAATAGTCAATAAAAACTTAGATGGGTAGTCTAATAACTTGGGGTGGGTGTCCAGTGTTTATTTCATGGTTTCTTATTAGTATATTATTATGTTATAACCATTGTGAATGCATGTGCATAATATACAGTTGAGATGTTTTTGTTATATACTAATGAGGGGAAAACCTGTTCTGCTCAGTGGCATGGTCTCACTAGTTATCTATTTGGTTGGAAATGGTATGTTATTATTCACACAAGACTGTTGCCTGACCCAAAGTTTTTGTTTTTTCCCTTAAGCTCTAGGGTACTCATTTGAGTAGGTCGAGAGTAAGGGTATTCAAGTTTCCAATTAGAGAATCATCCTAGAGATGTGCAAGAGGCAATCTAGATACTAGGAACTTTATCTAATTCCATTGTATTGTTTTGTTTTGTCTATATGGATGTGGTCGCAAGTTATATAATTGCCAAGTGTTAGACTCTGATCAACTAAGGAGGCATCTTCATATGTTACTCTTGGAGTATTTCTCTGAACGTGAACTAACGAATAGGGTTGTGTAATGAATATGAAATCATATTTTAGAATGGAATGTAAAAGTTATTTCTGAATTGTGTTTGAAAATATTTCATATTCATGTGCTTCTGATTATTGATATGATTAATATAGCCACATTTTATCATCGAGAATTAATAACTATAGATGACTACAGCATCGTAGTGCTTAGTTTTAGGCCTCAGAATGGAGGATGTTACAATTTGGTATTAGAACATAGGTTTATGATTAAAAGAATTTTAAACCTAAAGAGTTTCTTAGAAATAAACCTAATGAATTAGAGAATAAGATTGGGGTAAGGGACAACATTATAGTAACGCACTTATATTTTCTATATATAAGTATGTATTCTATCCCTATTTTTCCCTCTCTTAGAATGTTCTTCTGTATCTTACTAAGGCTCATATGCATATTTACTAGAAACAAAGATATGAAAGCAGGAAACGGAAGAGAGAATCTAGATTACTGCTTTGAATTTTGCCATTATGGTTGCATAAAATGTTTATTTTCAATTTTAATTGACAACTTACCTCAATTTACGATATATATTTGTTACCTAAATGCAGATAGTGGATTTACTGAAGAAGATTTATGGTCCAATGCTTCTAGATACTTTAACAAAGTAAGTATTAGATCTACTTTGGTAGCCCAATGCATGTGTTATGCAATTTGTTTTCTTATCTGTGCAAGCATACATGAAATACAACTTGCTTGATTTGTGTAGGAAATTAATGAAGAAAATGATTGTTTCATGTAGGAAGTTCAATGAGGATATATGGTTTTTCCAAGTATATGTGTTTACCTAGATCATTACTGTATATCACTTTAACATGTACTTTAAGGGTTTTTTTCTGTAATAGAAGATTAGTACAAAATAACTTGATTTATCCACATTTTTAGTGGTTAAAAATCTCACAACTTATTAAAAGCACATAATCATGAGCATTTTAAGCCTTCCCTTATTGACCTCTCTGAACACACTATTATCTTGTTATGCATAATTTAAAGGATATTTAGGTATTTCCATCATGGAAAATGGAGACTTTCTGTATAAATAGTAATGAGAAGTGATAGATATGACCAGTATCTTATATCACTCATACTTTGTTTCGTGATTTTATTTGTAAAAGAGGAGCGTGAGTGGTAAAGGGATCTCTTTCCATATTCTAATAGCAACAATGATAACAATAATAACAATAATAACAATAATAATAATAATAATATATGGTTTGATAACAATTAACTAAGTTTATAATAGTAATAATAAATTAACAAAGTCAACCAAGTTTATAATAATAAAAACAATAATAACAAAATTAAGTTTATAAAAATAAATAAGTTAACTAAGTTATATAAAAATTAAATAAGTTTACAATAATAATAATAAATTAACTAAGTTTACAACAATAATAACAACAAATTAACTAAGTTTATGAAAATGTATAAGCTTGAGATAATTTATAAAATAATAATAATAATAAATAATTATAGTTTGTTAGAAATTGTATAAGTTCATAATAATAATAATAATAAATTAATTAAGTCAGCTAAGTTTTGTAATTAATAATAACAATAACAATAACAACAACAATAATGAAAAATAACTAAGTTTATAAAATTAACTAAATTTTATAAAAATTAAACAAGTTTACAATAATAATAATAATAATAATAATAATAATAATAAAGTAACTAAGTTTATGAAAATGTATAATTTTGAGATAATTTATAAAAATTAACTAAGTTAATAAAGCTTTAAATTTGAGATAATTTATAAGTCTAAGTTAATTAAATTATAGATTATGAAATTTTAAGTTTTAGCAATTGAGATAATTTATAAGTTTGAGTCAATATAAATAAAGTTATAAATAAGTCAACTGAGCTTTATAAAAATTTAACTAATTTTTATAA
Source organism: Allium cepa (assembly GCA_030765085.1). Taxonomy (NCBI): domain Eukaryota; kingdom Viridiplantae; phylum Streptophyta; class Magnoliopsida; order Asparagales; family Amaryllidaceae; genus Allium; species Allium cepa. Next base: position 478,373,052 of record CM060937.1, read on the forward strand.
AATTAACCAAAATTTTAAAATTTAACATTTTTATAAAAATTATATAAACTTATACAAATTAATTAAGTTTTATTAGAATTTAATTAAGTTAAATATGTTTATTCTAGAAATTAACCAAGTTTTATAAAAATTTATCTAAGTTAACTAAGTTTTATTGAAATTATTTAAATTTAGTAAAAGTTTAACAAAGGATGTTTGACATACCTTAAATATGTAAAACACTTTCATAATCATTTGTTAACTGTTTAACTTATCTATAAGTAATTAGCTTTTTTGGAATAAAGAACATCTATAGTGAAGAATTGTCGGCAATCAAGTAATGAACATGGCTCTAATTGTTGTATATTATAACATTTTGTTAGTACTATTGTGTAAACTTGTTTTTGAATGGTTATGGATTTTATGTGAATTTGCTTATTTTTTCGAAAAACTATTATCGAAATGGTTATGGATATCATATTTGATTAGGTGCTTAACATGATTTTCTAATGTTCGAATAGGATGATTATGTGATTGATTGATTGTTGGTTTGAATACGATGATTATGTAATTGAATGTTAGTTTTAATATGATTATTATGCGAGTAATTATTGGAAATGATACAAGCCATTAATAGGAAATGGTAGCATGTAAGTATGCTGTAAAATAGTCAATTACTAGAAATAAATGTAAACGCTATAAAAATATACCATAGTATGGTATAAATGCTATAAAAAATGTATAGTAGTAGAAAAATGTTGCTACAAGGAGAAACAAGGATGTAGTAAAAATGCTCATAAAAATGTTAACTTTGATAGCAGTTCGAAATCAATACAAAAATAAACTTTTGTAGCGTTTCTAAAATGCTATGGTATATCCAATTTTGGTAGTGTTTTCTACACCACTACAAAAAAATTTAGAATTTTAGTAGCCTGTTTATCACAGTGTTTACCAAAATGCTGCTAAAAATTTTGGTAGTGTTTTTTCAGAGCTATCAAAAGGCCTTTTCTGTTGTAGTGCTAGGCTTTGGCTTAGATTGCTTCTTCTTGAATCTCCGGTCCTTCATGGAATACAAGAGTTTCCACATTGCTCCTTGGCCTTGCTATTCATCCAGAGTTCTTACTTCTTTATCCTCTTCATAAATGCTCCTATAACAAAGTGTTATATCCATGATATCCTCAAATAAACTGCACAACTGAGCCAACATTCTATTCCCGATGTCTTTCCTCGGTCCTTGAACAAACTTCTCATTCTTCTGTAATGGTATGCTAATTAGTGCTAGTTCATGTTTTGATAGAGCATTGAATTGAATCACATAATATTGAATTGTTATGTTATCTTGCTTTAGATCAATAAACTACTCATAAAAATTTTCCGTGGCCACTTCAAGAACAAAATGAGCTCTAGTCATGTCCTTGAATCACTCCTATGATATCTCTTCTTCGTGGATCTCTAAAGTCATAGCATCATACCAGTCTAATGCTCCACCTTGTAGCTTCCTAGACGTGAGCTTCCTCCTTTATGGATTTGTGGGAATCGTGTCATTGAAGATTCTCTCATAGTTTATTAGCCAGGTATGGACTCTTATGGGATCTCAGTTCCTAAATAACGGCTTACCACCTAGACTAGCATAATAAGTACACCATCGAGTAAAGTTTGAGAGGGAAGCAAGAACTGGTGTTCTGACTACTATAGTATCCTATATGCTTCTCATAAATTCCATCCATTAATCCATGGTCATCGTTACATTAGAAGTACCTATGCTACTACGCTAACCATTATGAAATCCAGTTAGGACTCCTTTAGGTCTAACCATATTTTCTATATCAGGGATGTGAAAGATGGTTTCGCTAGAAATGTAAGAGAAGTACGGATAGAAATCATAAATGAATAATAAATTTTTTTCCTAGCTATACTTATATTAAACCCCAAAATCAATCATAATCGCTTAAAATTCAAAAGTGAATCTTCCAACGAATGTATAAATGTACAGGTTATGTAGACTTGGGTATACCACCAAAGTATCGCTCCTGTGAGGCCAATTTATGCTTCTATCTCCGAATCATTCAAACTTGAACTCTGATACCATAATGTGATGTCTTTCGTAGTGAACCCAACTGTGGTCGTCAAGGGTACCTCCTAAATTGGTTTTACGACCACCCTCTCGACTTCTCAACCAACCCTCATTTCTGGGTTGTGTAGGGGTAAGTGTCAGTACCTTAGCTACCCGAGGTTAGTTATCGTTTGAAAGCACAAAGTAAAGGGCATGATAAGAGTGATCTCTCTTACATAATTCCTTGTGTCAATATGAATATGTAATATCATATACTTGAACCTCTGCCAAACATGTACCTTATTCGACACATAATAATATACAGGAGCTTCCCATAGTGAATATTATAGGGATGAGATTACATAAAACAAAATAACTACAACATCGGTGTGGTCAAAAATCACACACGGACACATATAGATCACATCCTTATACACAACAGATGTTATCGTTCAGTTACAATCGCCAATAAAAAGATATATAGATAGATATGCACATGGTCACCATCTCCCTCTTAAACACTATAGTACTATCTTGAAGTCTCAAACGATCTAGTTGAAATTTACCCATCTTCTGTGGGTAGTATGACAAAATATGAGAAAGGGAATACTATATCTAGACTATACACATTCCTCTCGAAAAAGCATGAGTCATAAATGGTATCATGAAAGTACAAACTAAAATACAACCTCAATCTGGTCTAAGGTTGTTAAAATAAAAAACAAACCAAGTTAGGTTAGAAACTAGCTACGACTAAACTCAAATATCAAACAATAAAAGTGAATAGAACAAAATATTAATACATCATCTTATTAGTATGTCAATTACTTAACCCCCGTATAGGTATCATATATACATCATATAACAAATGTTCTGTTTCTATTTAATGTGATATTGGGGCAAGGATGCCACACTTAGAATGCTACCCTAAGTCAATCCAACTAAGATGGATACCAACTCTAAATGATATAGACTCATTGATCAATTTACAATATTTAACATGTTTCACAAGTGTATATATAACAATAATCCCATCTAACTTTTGTTAGCTTGATTTCATTAAAGGGTTTAATATATTCAAACTACAATTCGATAGTAATCCCACCTAACTGTCGTTAACCCGATATCACTTAAGGGTTAAAGGTTCGAATCATAATATTCCGACTTTATTCAGATAAAATACGTGAACAACCATTCATACAATATAAGAAAATAACTAAACATTTTGTAGCATATTTAAATATATGGCAGTAGAAAGCCTATCTTGGTAAAATTAATATAAATAAATGCGGTGGCGGTGGAGCCTACCTTTGCAAAAGTAGAATAACTAAATGCAATGGTGGTAGTGCCTACCTTTGCAAAAATAAAATAATTGAATGCAGTGATGGCATAGCCTACCTTTGTAATAAAATAATAGAATAAAATAAATAATTGTCGAGCAAAACAACAGTGGACACACTGCCCTTTATTTCTACATAACCCTATGACTTATGCTTTAATTTCAATTATGTAGAAGTTTTATACTTTAATTTATGCTAGAAAGGATATAAGGTTTTTAACTGAAGGAAGTAAATAATAGAGGTGGGAAAATTTTACTCTTTGTTTTGTCAACAATCCATCATAGTAACTTATTCAAAGCATACCTGGATTTTCTCACCGAATGATGCTTCTATTTGTCTTTAGATGGTGTTTTTAATGAGGGAAAGGAAGATGATGAGGGAGAGGAAGTGAATGAAATAAAAGGAAAGGTAAGGGTTTATATACAAGCAATACATAATTATACTATTTTGTTTTATTAAGCTAGACATTATACTACTTTGTTTTATTAGGTTGTTCATGATATTATCTTCTTTTATTTGGTTAGTCATTATACTATTTTGTTTTACTAGGCTAGACGTTATACTATTTTGTTTTATTAGGTTGGTTATTACATTATTTTGTTTTATAATATTAGGATAATCATTATAATATTTTTAATTAGGATAATTACTGTACTATTTTATTTTACTAGGAAAGGTTAAGAATTTTTTCTTGTATTATTAAACATGGTTAACAATTAATTCTTGTTTTAATATGCAAACTATTTTCTTAACTTATGACAATTAATCATTCTTATTTGTTTTTATTAGGTAGAGAAAATAATTATCTTTTAATTTATCTCATAATATTTAAGCAAATACAAAATTAAAAAAAATACAAGTATTTTTTTATCTTTATCTACCCTTTTCATTCTCACATAATTTTCTATTTCAAACAAAAAATGCAACTAAATTCCATATAAGTATTTCAAAACAATTTTAACTCACTACCACTTTATTTTTTCTATAGAAGTCATTTTCACTTTATTCTCTCAAACTAAATCACAACTATATAATTTATTTCACTAATACTTGAGAAAAAATTCATTTTATATCCCATATTATCTTTTGTTTTCATAATTAAATTTTTTAAATTTAGACTATTTAAATATATTTCAAATTTATAAGAAAGAAGATATTAATTAATTCTCGTAATTAATCAAATATGGGAAATAAATAAGGAAGATAATCGATTATTATTGGAAAAGACATTAATTGATTTGAGGAATCAATCAAATAAGGATATATGTGAAAACAAACACAGATATTCTAAATTTTTTTGAAATCAAATCAAGCAAATTCGAAACATTTCATCCTTATCTCCACGGCGGTATTCATCCTGGCACGTATAAATATGAAGACAATTGCTCATCTTTTCATCGCAAAACCAACAAGGATGTTCTCCATAAAAATATCATCAATAAAATCCCTATTTATGTAAATTTTAGGGTGAGTGAAATTTATTGAGTGATTCATACTCTTCTCATGTTGTACTCTCTCTCTCTCTCTCTTGAAGTGAATAAGGGTTGTTGGGTCTCCATGGACATAGGATACTTATATCAAAACCATGTTAAATCTTTTGTGTCTCCTTTTCATTTTCTTTGAATTATTTGCTCTTGTGTGATTTCATAGTTGGTTTTAAGTTGTATTGGTATTTAAGTAGACAATACAAGATCCTAATCAAATACTCTTCCGCTCATTCAAAATTTTCACATCAATTTGGTATTAGAGCTAGCGTTATTGTTCTGTTTGGGTATTAAAGGCTGATTCTGGCAAGTCTATTGGTAGGTTTCAATTATGTTGTTACATGTTTTGATGGAAAAGGAGATTTTGAAACTTGGAAGGTGAAGATGTAGGCAGTGCTGAAGAAGAAGAAGACTTTTAAGATTGTTTCCATGCTTGAGAAATTGAAAGATATTAAGGCAGGTGTTTTGGAAGAGATGGAAGATAAAGCTCTTACAACAACTTCAGTTGAGTCTTTCAGATGAAGTTCTAGAGAATTCTCTCAAAAGAAGACGGTGAAAGAATTATTGGATGCATTATCTAATGCATATCAAGACAAGTCTCTCACCAATCGGGTTATTCTTCAGCAACAACTTTATTCATTTAAGATGAAGCCTGGAGCCGATCTTGTGGAGCATGTTGATGCTTTGACCAGTGATTATGAACTTGAAGGCGACAGATGCTGATATTACTAGTGAGGCTCAACCAGTGATCCTCTTATGTTCATTTCTTAAGGAGTATACTGTTTCTGTTAATTCCAATATATATGGTCGTAGTAAGATTAGTCTATCAAATGTGGAGACTGGTCTTCATAATGAATGTTGAGAGATAATTTGGAGAGCACTAGTTTGGATAGTGATATAAAGGGATTATCTATTCAGAGAGGTAGAAGCCAAAGCAAGTCAAAGAATGGTGGAAGTCTAAGTAATTCAAGGTCTTGGTTTAGGGGGCTTAAGCGATTGACTTGCCATTACTATTAAAAACTAGGGCACTTTATAGCTCAATGTCCTAAGCTCGAAGGAAGAAGAAAAGACCCAAAGCAAGTTCAGCTTCTACTGTAGAGAAATTTGGGATAGAGAGTGATACCGATGTGTTTATAGCTTCTGGCTCTTCTAAAAAGAGCAACTTATAACTTATTGGTTCTAGCGCATGTTATTATATTACACCTGATAGAAACTAGTTCTTTACATATTGTGAGGCTGATAGAGGAGAGGTTTTCATGGGCAATGATGCTTCTTGCCGTATGGTTGGTATTGGTAGTGTGATGATTGGGATGTTTGATGGTGTTATTCGTAGTATTATTGATGTTAGACATATACCTAATTTGAGAAGGAGCTTGATTTTTATTAGGGATTTGAGTAGGCTTGGATCGAAGATTGTATTTGAGGGAGAGAAAATAAAGACATCGAAAGGTTACATGATTGTTATGAAAGATTTGAAGGCGGAAAATCTTTATTTATTGAAGGGCATTTATATAGTTGGTGAATCAGCTTCTGCTACTTCTGCTGATTTAGATTCTTCCATATTATGGCACTTACGGATGGGACATATCAGTGAATGTGGTTTGGATGAGTTGAGAAAGCAAGGTTTGATTGATGGTGTTTAGGATTCAAAACTTGGCTTTTATGAAGAATGCATTCTTGTTAAGCAGATAAAAAATTATTTTAGCACTGGTGAGCATAAAGCAAAAGCTATTCTAGAGTACGTTCATACAAATATTTGAGGACCCTCCCCTTGCCCATCCTTAGGTGGAGTTAGGTACTTTGTTTCATTTATAGATGATTTCTATTAAAAGTTATGGGTATACTTCCTACATTCTAAGAGTGAAACTTTTGCCAGGTTTCGAAAGTAGAAATCTATGGTTGAAAAGCAGTCAGGGAAGAAATTGAAAGTTCTCCGTTCGGATAATAGCGGTGAATTTAAATCACATGAATTCATCGACTTTTGTGAGTTCGAAGGCATTAAGAGGCATTACACTACACTCGACGACCCTCATTCTAATGGAGTTGTTGAAAGAATGAATCAGACATTATCGTGGAGAACTCGTTGCCTCAAATTGACTGCTAAGTTGAAGAAGGGATTTTGGGCAGAAACTTTATCTGTGGTAGTTTTTCTCATAAACTGCACACCTTCTACTACCATAGATATGAAGATCCCTAAAGAAGTATGGGAAGGAGCGCTTATTAGCTATTCATTTCTTAGAGTGTTTGAATGTACAGCTTATGTACATGAGAACAGAGGAAAGCTGGAACCTAGAGCTCACAAGTGTATCTTTCTAGGTTATAGGAGAGGAGTGAAGGGATACAGGTTGTGGTCTCCTATTAGCAAGAAGATCATTAGCAGCAGGCATATGACTTTTGATGAGAAGGCTATGTTAAAGATGGAACCTTCCTCATCCGACGACAGTATAAGGATAGATTTAGAGTACCGAACACAAGGCAAGTCATTATCAGATTCTTTCCGTAGAGGTATAAATGGTGTTTCTAATGGCATCATGGTTGATGAGGATAGTATAGATGCTGGTATAGAGGATCAGACTCAAGGTGGAGCTTATTCAGAGACAAGGCCTATTAGACAGAGAAAGAAGCCTAAGTGGCTTGAAGATTTTATTGGATTGAACATCGAAGACATTAACTTTGATGACATGACTACATATGCATTAAATGTTGTCCATGATGATCCTAAAGATTATAGAGATTCTATTTAATTAGTTGACAGTTACAGTTAGTTGGTTGCTCTAGAAGAGGAGATTGAATCTTTGTAGAAAAATCATATTTGGGATTTGGTGCCTATTCCTATCGAAGAGAGTTATTGGATGTAAATGGATCTACAGAGTGAAGGACGATGACAATAGTGATCTCAGATACAAAATAAGGTTGGTTGCAAAGGGATATGTTCAAAAGAAAGGGGTAGAGTATCATGATATCTTTGCTTTAGTTGTCAGGCATACATCCATTCGTATTCTGTTGGCATTAGTTGCTCATCATGACATCGAACTTGAGCAACTAGATGTAAAAACTGCATTACTGCATGGTGATCTGAATGAGAATATTTATTTAAAGCCGCTGGAGGGGTTCATTGATAGTAGCGGGCTAAATTATGTTTGTAAACTTAACAAATCTCTATATGGATGAAGCGGTCTCCTAGACTATAGTATAAAAGATTTGATAAGTTTATGCTTTCACAAGGATATTCTATAAGCTTCAAAGACAAGTGTATTCATTTTAGAGGGTACGACGAGATATGATATATCTTTTGTAGGATGTTGATGATATGTTGATTGCATCTCAAAGTATGGTCAGAATTACAGAGTTAAAAGTGGAACTAAACAAAGAGTTTGATATGAAGGATATGGGAAAAGAACAAAGAATTTTGGGAATGGGGATATTTAGAGATTGGAAGCGAGAGATCCGAGACTCACTCAGGCATGGTACATCGAGAAGGTCCTTACTCGATTTGGTATGAAGAAAGCTAAACCAGTTGGCACTCCATTAGGCTCTCGTTTAAAGTTGTTGAAAGTCTTATCTCCTACATCAGATGAAGACAAGAGGTATATGGATGACATACATTATTCTAGTACTAGTGATAGTCTCATGTATGTTATGGTGTGCAAAATATTAGATTTAGCCTATGCAGTGGGTGTCATGAGTAATATATGTCTAACCCAGGTAAACAACATTGGCAACCTGTGAAGTGGATACTCAAATATCTTCGTGGCACTGCTTCAGTTGACTTGTTATATGGTGGAGTAGGTGGCGACGTCTCTTTTAGAGGTTACAATGATTCAGATTATGCTGGGGATAGAGACATATAGAAGTCGATGTTAGGCTATGTTTTTACACTTGGCATAGGCTCGATTTCGTGGAGGTCAAAGTTACAGTCTATAGTAACTTTGTTGACTACCAAGGTCAAGTTGGTATCCAGTGTATAAGAGACTAAGGAGGGATTATATTTACTTCAGCAATTGGATGATCTTTCTATGGTGTAGCGGGCAGTATAGTTATATTCAGACAGTCAGAGTGTGATTCATCTTGTAAAGAATCAAGCTTATAGTTTTCGGACGAAGCACATTGATGTCAGAGAATTATTTCTTATGCTTGAGGAAGAACAAAGCAAGATCAATTTAGTGAAAGAGAGTACCATGGATAATCCTTTAGATATTATGACAAAGTCGCTTCCTAAGGACAAGTTTGAGCATTGCTCAAATTTGATTAGTTTGATTTCAACTGCTTGAGCGCTATAGAGCACTGACACAACAACCAATTTTGTTGATTGATGAGTATATATAAATCGAGGTGGAGTGTTAAATTTAGATGATTTAAACATATTCCAAATAAGAGAGAAGATATTAATTGATTTCTGTAATCAATCAAATGGGAAATGAACTAAAAAGATAATCAATTAGTATCAGATGAGATATTAATCGATTTGAGGAATCTATCAAATAAGAATATATATAGAAACAAACATCGATATGCTAAATTTGTGTTGAAATCAAATCAAGCAAATCAAAAAACACTTCATCCTTATTTATAAGGTAGTTTTCATCCTTGCACCTATAATTATGAAGGCATTTGCTCATCTTTTCATCGCAAAACCAATAAGAGTGTTCTCCACCAAAATACCCTCAATAAGATTCTTAATTCTTTACTTTTTAGGTTGAGTGAAATTTGTTGAGTGATTCATACTTTTCTCATGTTATACTCTCTCTCGAAGTGAAGAAGTAATAAAGGGTTATTGGATCTCCATGGACATAGGATACTTATATCTAAACCACATTAAATATTTTGTGTCTTTTTCTCTTTTTCTTTCCATTATTTGTTCTCGTGTGATTTTGTAGTTGATTTTAAGTTGCATTGGTATTCAAATAGGCAATACTAGATCTTGATCAACTATGCTTCTTTTCATTCAAAATTTTCACATCAAAGTTTTAAATCACTTTCAAAGTATTTCCAAATTTCAAATTGCAATATTACAAACCTTAAGGTTGTTGCATTACCCATTCATTTGTAAGAATTCCAGTTTCACCCTCTTTAGTAAAGTTACCATTTTTTCCTTCATTAAATATTTATTTAATTATCCAAATTTTAAGAGCTGTTGCAGTAACCATAAAAATGAGTCCACCAATAAGTGATAGATGTCATGGAACAGTAAGCATCGAATCATTGAGTATCCATGAGTGTACCGTGAGAAAGAGTGGGATTTGGATATCCTTGTTTGACGTGTGATATTTTTGTGACTCTTATTTATTTCAGTATGATCATTTTAGAGATTTTATACTCTAGCAGTGTGGAGTTTATTTGCCAACGCTTTATTTTGATCGTACTACTTCCCACCTATTTTATATCTATGTTCAATTATATTTTGTCTATGTATTGTAAGATATATAACATTTCATTGAAGTTTTAGTTAAATTTCTAAATTGAACTTTCATGAGAAAGGCATTTAGCATAATAGGATATCTATTTAAATGTATCAAACATAGAGGAGCGTTTCATTTGAGAAGGTGTAGATATCAATTCCATCACAGAGAAGAGAAAATAGTCCTTTTGAGAGAAGGTATTGTTGTAAACCATTTCTTATTGGTTAAAATGAGTTGTTGATAGTGGAATTCCACATGGGATACAAAATTAAACATTGGACAATTTTTACTGTTAAACAGAAGGTTATAAGTAAAAATATTTTCGTCTTGTCCTAGGAGCAATGATCCTCCAAATTAAATTGAAAATTAAACTTAGTAATTTTTGAGAAATTTTACCTTGAACAAAATATTATAAGTAATGATCTCCATTGTAATTTAGTTTAACAATATAATTGTTCAATTATGAAAAAACTATAGATGGAAGTGTTTATTAAACAACCGCCAAATTCTAAATGTTTCTAAGATTAATATGGTCCATTGTGTGTAAATCACACTTGGAACCTATTTAAAAGTCTGGAAAGTTCAATATTGGTTAGACATGTGTTTGGATGTGGTCAATAGTGAATTAACCATGTTGAAATTATTGAAAGTCTATTCAATCGACATTGAGCTCATATATTTGTTTAGCAACTATTTAGTAACCACCAAGACAATAAAAAATATATTCTCATGAGTGTTGTCCATTGCATTTATTCTAAGGGGAATGCGTGATATTATTGAGTAGAAGGGGTATGCTTAAAGGGAAAAGTTAACGAAAGGGGAATGCTTTTTATGTTACGAAAGGGGCATTTGAAAGTGGTATTTTTATGAAAGTTATATGGTATAATTATTTTTAATTATGACTGCTTTTTTTAATTAATTAGTATTAATGTAACTAAGATAAATAGTAATAAAAAAGAATAGTTTATAATAATAGATACATTAGAGAAGGTACACTAACGCAAAATTGAAAATACATTTTTATTCCATATAATGCAAAATAGTGATTGTAAATGCGATATATACAATTCAACGAAGTCCTACAACAATTAATTCTTCCATTATGTTATCTTGAACAAATGCTATATCATTTCCTATAGTCCTTTCAACTGGTTCATTCTCTCTTTCGCTGGTAGCTTGAACTTTGTAATATTCTTCAACGCATTCATCCGGAATAAGACCATGATCATTTTCGAATGCCATAAAGTTGGAGTCTTCATAGTTGTGGAAATTATGAATAACCATCATAGTAACAAGCACTTTTACTTGAATTAGAAATTGAAAAGTAGACATATTATTTAGAATCGTAAATTTTCTCTTTTATATTCCATAAGTTCTTTCAATTACCATGCATAAACGTGAATGATAAAAATACAAAATCTCATTTTGTTTTACTTTGGTTGATTTTGAATTTCACAGAAATCAAGAATATTGTACCTTACATTTTTATAATAGGGTAATGATATTCTATCAACAGACATCTCGAGTTAACTAAATAGCACAGCCTTTATGGAGATATGAAAAGCTTGAGTCCTCATTGTTTATTACCGCATTAAAAATTCTATTGTCATGTGCAGTTTCTTCCCAACGAGCCATTACATATGCAAATGTCATATCAAACTGGCAGATATGCATAAAATTTGTGTTAAATACCTTTTTTGACCAATAGAAGGTTGAGCACTAACACTGGGCAAGCCTACACTTATGTGTGTTATGTCTATCGCTCTGGTAACGACCCGTATTTCATGTATCGGGGGATCATAAAATAAATTTATTTAATTCGTTTGAGGTCATATGATTCTAATATTTTGGGTTATGGTTCTTTGGGATGTTTTACCTATCTATGATTTTTCCAGAATTTCTATGTGACCATTTTGCCCCTAGAGATTTTATTTCGGTTATAACTTTTGACAGAAGCTGAATTAGATGCTCTAACCTGTTACATAGCTTTAGGATGGTGGTTTTCCATTTCATAGATGGTCACATAGAAAAATTAGATAAGTGGTTAGAAAGTTATAGTAGTTTTAAGTTTTAAATTTTGCTGACCGGAATTAGAAAGGGAACTAATGGGCTAAATTAGCATGCCCATTAGTTTAATCAGGTTTGGCTATAAATATGAGGTGAGAGAGACTATTTGAAATTTGCCTCTTATTTGATATTAGTCCTAAACCCAAGTTCCTCTCTAACTCTCCATTCATCTCATTGGATTTCATCTCAAATCGTCTCTAATTACAAATTAGAGGCTAGATCTTCAACGATGAGCTTAATTTCATCATTTGGATTACATCTTCATCCGATTTATCGCTGTTCAGATCGGATCTTCATCTTATTTCATAGATTTGGTAGATTTGGTGAGTGGTGATGATCTCTCACTAGTCTGTGATGGATTATATGTTGTAATTAGATGATTATAGGTTAGAATTGTCAAATTAAGCTATAAATTAGATTTGGAAACCCTAGATTACCCTAATTAAACATGTAATTGGGATTAGATCATCGTCTACTGTCATTTGTGTATACTTGGCTATGAAATTCTATGTGTTAGATTAGATCTACGCTAAAATTGTGATGGTAGATTAAATTGGATGATTTGCATGTTTATATTGGATGTAATTAGATGATATGGTATGTTTGATTCGTTGTTATGTTTGAATTGATTGCTATGCTTGATTCATTTTCTATTGCGGTGCATGTGTTTATGACTTAGATTGGGGATCAGAGCATACCGAGAGCAAAGTTCGTCAGAATCACACGAAACTTGGAGGATAGGCTCTAGAGCACGTCAGGAGGAAGTGTTATGAGTTGCACCACGAATGGATCTACGTATTTGGATCGGATCGGGATCAATCCAAATTTTAAGCTCCAGTTGAGGAGCGACTCATAGGGGTATAGGGCACCGGTTCTAGAGTGGCACTACGAAGTTGGATCAGAGGATAGGTCAAGTGTTAAAGATTGGATGGATCGTCTTTATTGGATCGACTATGGTGCATAAAAGAGAAGATTTGAAGGCTAAAAGGGATGGCTAAGAGTCTATGGCATCTAGAGGAAGTACAGTAGATGATGCAAGAGAAACTGAGCCAAAATTGGCTATGTTTTTGAATCGGCACCGATCCAATTGGATCGAATCATTACCGATCCAAATTATGGGCTCTATTTTATGTGAGATTCGGGGTGGAGACTCTGGGGTTGTAGTGGATCATGCTGGAAGTGGTGGTTCGTTGATTGCTTCTATATTAGAAAGTAATAGCTTGATGAAGTTTCAGCTCTTGCGGTCGGGGGCTCGGATAAGAAGTAGGATCGAAGGAGTTGATAAATAGGTCGGGATGGAACGATGCTGTGGTATAGTGGACCGGGTTGAGTGGTAGGACTCATGCACGAAAATGGATTGGAGTTGTGAAAGCTTTGAAGATTCAGGAGAGCCAAAGAATCGTTGATAAATCGGAGTGTTCTGGTTGTGTTCAAACAGGGGTACTATATGCAAGGGCACCCGAGGGCTGGTAGTGCCAATCATGTATCCTGGATAACTATGTGAGGGTCTAGTGTCAGATGGTACTGTAAGAGACAAATGTGCGGGGTTTTGGACCTAAAAGTATGGAGGAATACAATCGAAAACCGGAATTTCCATTAGTCTTTGGCAAGCGAGGACGAGGCCATACGATTTATCATATAAAGGCTTTAGAAGATGATAGCTAGGTTTTGGTTGATGGATGTTATGGTTTCTATGCTTGCTATTTCTCTTGGGTAGGCTATCATCAATAGGAATTCTAGAAAAGGTATTTGGAATAGCGTCAATGGAGGAGGCCACTTAGATTCTTCTATCCTATTCTATTGTAGTATCTTATTATCGTTTGTTTGAATAGCATATTATATCTTATTATTATGTGCTAACTCTTTGGCAGCAGGGACATGTCAGGTATGGTTATTGTACCTATCCAGTATCATATTTTCTTGTACAGCTTTTGATGGTCATTTACCGCTCACACTAAATTGTAGTCTGACCTAGAGTTTTACGTTTCCTTTTATCATATTGGGTACTCTTAATGAGTAGACTAGATGACTAGTTTGGAGTCGCAATTGATGTACGAAGACAAGCTTAGAGAATATATGGCGTATTACTCTATATTTGTAGTTTCCACTGTTTGTTTCTATGTACTCTGAGGGATGTAGTAATGAAATGTTGTACTAAGATATTATGACATTTGTACCATAGATCATGGTTTAGTGGAGATGTTATTCTCATTTTTATGGCTCACTATATTCTATTGTATATTTTCTATATTATATTTTATCCAAGTGCTGAGAGATATGCAACGAGTTTTCTGCTTTAAATTTCAACCTTGATAATCGTTCTATATCAACTTGGCATGGTTACAGTGCTCTTTTAATTCATTGATGTGCCGACGGTATAGGGCGGTCATCACATTTGGTATCAAAGCTTTGGTTATAAGTTAACCGAAGCAAGTTAAGGGTATATGCTAAAGGATGGAGCGTATTTGTTAATGAAGATATTATGATGTATAGTATACACTTGAGTACCATCACAGCTTTTCATGGAATGAGGCTAATAACTCTTGTTATAGATAAGAATGAATCGGAACACAAGGAATGCTGCTAGGAATAACTCCATTTCAGGAGTGGAAGAGGGAGTAGGATCGGAAGTTGGTACACCCGATTTTCAATCCATGTTCGATGCAATAGTGGCTTCACTAGTGAGGAGACCCCAAACTAATCCTGGTGTGGTGGTGCTCCTTTGCAAGTGCCTACGATTGACTTCGTTAAGCTTTGCAAGGATTATTCTTGGAGGGAAGCCATTCTTGGGAACAAAATCATTTATTGAAGTGCAAGATTGGATAGATACTTGTGAACGCATTTTCAAGGATATAGATGTGGAAGATGCTATGAAGAGGAAGCTTGCTTCATGACAGCTACATGTCCGAGCAATGAATTGGTGGAATGCCTTACCATTACTACTCTAGAAGATCAGATTTCTTGGGATGAGTTTAAGGCTAGATTTGAGGAGAAGTTCATTCTTGCAGCTCAGAAGTCCGTGCTATTCAAGAAATTTGCCAAGTTGAAGCAAGGGGAAATGTTTGTTACTGAGTATGTGGCATAATTTGATGCTTTATCGAAGTGTGGGATGTCTTTTATTGATGCACCTTTGAAGAAAAATGAGAAGTTTACTGTTGGATTGAACGACCACTTGGGAGAGAAGTTGAAGTTTCTTCTGAGAAGTTGGTTGAGAAAGCACTTAGACATGAGTGTTTATACCCGAAAAATAGGACAGTTATTGTTTCTGTTGCTGGGAAACAGAGACCAAAACCAAAGCATGGCAATGGAGGTAAGAAGAAGTGGAATGGAAAAAGGAAGCAACGACAACAAGGAAAATGGGGTCAGAAAAAGAATAAGAGTGAAACAATTTGTGATGGTAGCAAGGAGAAAAGCCAGTATATTAAGGAATGCAAGGCTGTTGATAAGTGCTACAACTGTGATAAGCCAGGGCATATTAAGAAGGATTGTATGGAACCACCTAAGAATAAACAGATTGTGAAGGCATATGCTTTGGAGGTAGTCCTGACTTCATCTTGTGCTCCTACTGCTAAGGATCAGGGGAAAGGAGTCATGGTGCAAGGTCTGCTTTCCATCAGATATGTTTCTATTAGAGTTCTTTTTGATACTGGAGCTTCGAATTATTTCATCTGTGGTGATTTAGTATGCAGACTAGGTTTAGAACCCAAGGTAGTAGACCGACCTTTGATTGTGACAAACCTTGTTGGAGGATCTACTAGTCTTTGTATGATTTTTCGAGGCTTATTTTATCGAGTTATGAATGTCTTTTGTTTATGATTGTTTTTTCTTAATTTTGCCGGGTTCAGATTTGGAATGGACTGGTTTAAAGGGTATGCACCTGTTGTGGACTGTGAGAAGCTTGAGGTGACAATTGAGAATGTGGAAGGACGAAAGGTAGTGATACGCTGCTTACCATAAGATGGGGTATTGGTCCGCTTTTTATATTCGCTTGAGATTCCACAAGAAGGATTGTCATCTGCGCCTATCGCTAGAGAGTACCCTGATTTTTTCGAGAAAGTAACAAGATTGTCGCCGCATAGAGAGATTGATTTTTGGATTGACTTAGTGGATGGAGCCAAACCTATAGCGATGACTTTGAGGCATATGGCACCCAAAGAGCAGAAAGAGTTGGAGGTGGAAGTGGACGATCTACTGAAGAAAGGATTCATTCGGAGAAGCATATCCGAATAAGATGCACCTATTGTATTTGTGACTAAGGCGGGTGGTTCTTTGAGGTTATGTGCGGATTATCGTGAGCTGAACAAGGTTACAAAGAAGAATAAGTATCCGCTTCCATGAGTTGATGACCTATTTGATCAACTACACGGTGCAAAGGTGTTTTCTCAAATGGATTCGGCAATGGGATTTCACCAGTTGAAAGTGGCTAAAGAAAGTGTGTCTATTACTACATTTCGGACACCGTCGGGTTTCTACGAGTGGTTGGTGATGCCTTTTGGGTTGATCAATGCTTCGGCATATTTTTTTGGATCTTATGAATAGAGTCTTCATAGATTAGTTAAATAAGTTTGTGCTTGTGTTCGTGAATGACATTCTGATTTACTCCAATACTGAGTAAGAGCACAAGACGCACTTGAGGATTGTGCTTAAGATTTTGAGAAAGCACAAGTTGAGAGCCAAGTTCTCCAAGTGTCACTTCTAGGAGGAAGAAGTGAGATTCTTAGGTAATGTCATGTTATAATAAGGAATAGTAGTGGATCCCCCAAAGGTGGCAGCGATCCAAGATTGGAACTAACCCAAGAATGCTGTGGATGTGAGAAGTTTCCTAGGATTGGTAGGATATTATAAGCCATTCATAAAGGACTTCTCAAAGATTGCAGCACCATTAACCAACTTGACCAAGAAGAATCGGACTTTTACTTGGGATGCTAGATATGAGCATGCATTTGTGGTTCTGAAGGAGATATTGATGAGTGCACCTGTACTGGTTATTCCAGGTGGGAATGAAGAGATGAAAGTATACATGGATGCTTTGGTACTGGTCTTGGAGTTGTGTTGATGCAGAAAGGGAGAGATATCGCTTATGCTAGTCGACAGTTGAAACCGCATTAAAGGAGTTATCCAACCCATGACTTGGAGTTGGTGGCGATTATTCTTTGAAGACGTGGAGACACTATTTGTTAGGAGAAAGATTTGAGATATTCACTGACCATGAATCCTTGAAGTATCTTTTCTCTTAGAAGGATCTTAATCTTTGATAGCAATTATATTTTTTGGCCTCTTATGACTTTGATCTTTCCTACACTCCAGGGAAAGATAATGCAGTGCCAGATGCATTAAGCAGAAGGTTTGTTGGATTAGGAGCTATGTTTTTGGAATGGAAGCATATGGAGCTGGATTTGATTTCAGGCCACATTGTGAGCTCGAGCCTGAGATGTTAGCAAGTCTATCGATCAGACCTACTCTTATAGAAAGGATCCGTTCTAGTCAGAAGCAAGATGCTAAGCTAGTAGATATCATGAATAATATTGAGATGGGAGTGGAATCTTGTAACGACCCATAAATTTCGACAATTAAATTTGTTAATTTAATAGGATTTTGTAATTTAATTTTAGTAAAAATAATAAAGGTGATAAATTAATATTGGAATGAACGCTAAATTAAAATATAGCTATGGTAATTAAAACCTATTTATAGTAGTTTGAATAAATTTAAATGAATTTAGCGGTGAAAAGATTTTTACCTGGATATAAATTGAATATGAGAAATTTAAGGAAGTATTAGATTGATTTAATGTAATAAAGGATTGTTGACAGTAATTGGAACAAATTAGGGATTATGTTAATGCAAGTTAATAATTTATAAACTTGAATGAACATTTCAATTTAATAAATAAATTCAAATGTAGGACTTAGTTATAAGTATAAATTTATGGGTATGATAACAAATTTGTATAAATTACCTAATTAATTGGTCAATTAATTTATTAGAAATCAAACTCATTTAAATGGTAAGTAATTATAATGTGTTATTAATATAAATGTTACTAATTATTAATATAGTAACGGAAGTGTAAATGAAATGCAACCGTAGAACTTTAAGCTAAGTATTAACAATTAAAACGAAATGTCGATTAAATGGAGTACTATAAATTGTCATACTAAGCTAAGAATTGAATATAAGGAAACAAAGGCAAATAGTAAATCAATCAATGAATTTATATAGATTGTAAAGTTATAATAATAAATAGTAATTGGATGTCTTGTACGAAGTTATAATATTGTGTGAATTATTAATAAAGAATAACTAGAATGGGATTCAAATTTGTGGAATAAGGTATATAGGTACTTGGTAATAAATTTAAACGGAATTAAATATTGAATTTATTTAATTAATATATATAATAAATAATGATTGAATAAAAACCAATACTCTGTAAATATCTATAATATTTGAGTGGAAATAATAAACTTATAAATGTGGGATTAAGAGTTTTACAACAATTATTATGAGTTATATACTTAGTTCATTCAATTAAATTGGAAATCATTGCAATAAATATAAATTAAATGTTACGTTAAATAAATTAAGGTAATGGATGGGGAATAACGTAAATCTTCTTCATAATATGATGATTTGTGAATAAAAGAATGGAAATAAAGTTTTATCAATATATCAGAATTTAATTTATGACAAAAAGGTTAATCGCTATTAAATGAGTTAAATATTTAAATGGGAATTAAGCTTTATTTATTTATTTGGATTTAAAATGTGATAATTTGGATTTATTGCAATTAATTGAAATTAAATATAAAATTATTACGTTAATTTAAAAATTAAGTTGAAATTTGAAATATTTATATAATAATTTTAAATCCAATGGTAAACCCTTCTATTTGAAATTAACGAATGGAATAATTATGGGTTAATTCAATTTAATGGAAATTTTATCTACAATTTTGAATTTTATGAAATTGAAGATTTATGTTGATTAATCTTTAATAAATTGACATTTTAAAAATTTTAAATCATTGTAAATGTTTGAGAATTATAAAGGGATAAAGATTGTCAATTTCAGAATTTAATAAGAAATTTGATTTAATTAATTTATTTTAAATTTATTTAATTAATGTAAAAATAACCATTTTGACCAATAACTCGGATTTGGACGAAACCAGTTTCATCGGATCCGTAACGGTGAATTATTATAGGATTTCAAGTTTCGTATCGATCGGATTTGTCGTTTGATCGTATGGGCTTGAAACGCCTTGAAATCGAAATTGAAATCAATTTGAAAATATTGATTTCAGCATACCTTCTTCATACGATGGAATTTGGACTTGAAACTTGTTCCATCGCATTCAAAATATTTTAAAACACCTATTTTGATATATGAGTTTAGCCAACTTCGTTCCGGGGTCAGTACGGGCTTTTTGGGCCACGTTAGCGTTAGCGCGTATATCTATCAACCCGATCCATATATCTATTTCAATTTGCCTATAAATACCATGCTAGATCCTAGCCTCCGCCTATTCTCATTTATCTGCGCGTAAAAATTTCATCAACTCTTCCTCTTCCTCAATGGATGCAAACCCTAGATCCAATTCAAAAATCAAATAAAAATTCAAACTCTTCGTAAAAATTCGAAAAAATTATAGAATCGAAGATCTCATCGATACGAATCTATGCGTAGCTTCTGTTTTTACAGTTGGTGCTCGAATCAACGGAAAATCTCAGTCAAAGTTCATGAATCTCGAAACCCTATGCGTAATTGGGGCTTTTTGATTTAGGCTTCTATCGGAGAAATTGGAAGATGGGTATTGAAGCACTCATCAAGAGGAGTCGATAGGTGGTAGTCGCGTGACCTAGCACGGCCTGTGGCGGCTGAATTTGGGGTTTTAGGGTTTCGGCTAACCTAAAGTGAGGCGGCGGCGGCGGCCGATGGGGACCGGACTTGGCATGGGGGTAGGCGGCTCCACGGTGATGGCAACGGCGGTGGCCTTTTGGCGTATGGTGGCACGTAGGGGCAGTAGCGTGTGGTCAACGGTCGGTCAACGTGGTGTAAATGGGTTCAGTTTAGTGCTACTGTGTTTCGTGCGTTCTGGCAAGAAAGTGTTTAGGGTGACGTGGCATAGATTTGGATAGGGTGAGTTCTTATTTTTGTTTAATTTAATTTTGATTTTTCAAATGTATTCATCGCCATAACTTCTTCATACGATATCTGTTTCATGCGCAGTTTTTTTTGCTAGGATCGTAATAAAATTCCAGATCTATTGACACTGGTTGGACGAATTTGGAGACTGTCCAAATTTTGGGTTTACATTGAATTTAACTTCAATTTAAATTCAAAAGGTGAGTGTTTTAACCCACTCACAATTTCTAAAATTTCTTATGTTTGTTAAATTGATTAATGATGTGTTTAAAATTTTATTTATAGCTGTTTGGCATATATTTCATCATTTTCTCAGTTAAATTGCATTCATTTAATTTACGCGTTATTTAATTCATTATTGCATTTAAAACTGCCAGTTAATTGTTAATTTATTTATTCATTGCATTTAAACTGCCAGTTAAAATTTTAGTTAAATTTATTATTGTATGTAAACTGCTAGTTAAATTTATTTATTATTGCATATAAACTACAGTTAAACAGTTATTTAATTCATTATTGAAAATTTAACTGTCGCTAATTAATTATTATTTATTGACGTGATTGTTTGAATTGGATGACAAATTGATAAATGTTTGCTAATTGATATGATGGATGAATGGATGCTGTATTTATCATGTATAAACTGCAAGTTATTATGCATTTTCATTTCATTCGGGATTGCGGTTTGAAATGATATACAACCGCATTTTTATTTTTAAATTGCGGATTGAAATGATAAATATTCGTATCATTTGACCATAGGATAGAAAATTATATACAGGCACCGCGGTATATATATAAAAATATTTTAAAGTGATTTTTCTATGGTTTTGGAAAGAATACGGTGTGATAAATATTAAATTTTGATATATATATATATATAGTAAAAAAATTTGAATTTAGCTATGTATAAAATTGTTTCGAATTTTAAAATAAGCTAAATAATGAAGTTGATTTCGTTTATATAATATGGTTAAGAATATATTTGAAATTCTATTGTATATAGAGTTTATAATAACTCAAATAAAATTAAGGTTGAAGATAAATGTAAATATGATTTGAATTTAAGTATTTAAGAATTTTCCTCGAAAAAATTGTTTTGAAATGTAAATAAATTAAGATTTAAAGGGTATGATCTTATAATTGATTTTTGATTAGAGGATTTAAAGGAATATCAAATTTATTTAAAGAATATTATCAAGTTAAATTAATTAAAAGAATATTCTGTTATTGAAGTTTAAGGGTTTTACCTGAATAATATTTGTTTAGTAAGTAAATATTTCAAATTTAAATAATAGGAATTTGATTTGATATATATTAAATTATCAAAGAATCCATTTTTGAAATAGTGGAATATTCAAAGATTGTAATATATGAACTTTAAAGTTTTGAAATATAGAATATTTAAGCTTCGAAATATTTGGGAATTAAAATGGTTTATTTGGAGGTTCAAATTGATATTGGGAATTTATTGTGAAATTTGAAGAAGCTGTTTATTTCATAAAGTAATATAGTATTTGAACCATTAAGTATTAAAAATTATGTTTCAAAGCTATGGTTTCAAGGTATATATATTTGAAAATATTATGATTTCAGAAAAGGGATATTTATTAAATAAAAATGATATCAAATTTGATTTCGGTTTTAAACGAAAATGATATCATATTTATATAGTTGGAAATGGATATTATATTCGGTTTTTAAAGTATAAACTATTTCGAAAGGACCGCGGTGTTATAATAATGATTGGTTGTTGAAGAGACTGGGATCAGAAGTTGTCATACTCTCTGCCAACTCCGAAAATCACTTTAACAACCGTGTACGCGGTGGAGATTCCAGAATGAAGTAGGATGGTGGCGGTGTTTCCTTTGAGGTAAATACGTGGACCCAACTCCCGTGAGTTGGCATAAGGTGGCTAAAACATGAGCGATTGACGGGTTAATTGAGGTAGCACCTTTGATCGAACGCATCCCTTCGATATTATACTTTGACCTTTGGATTGATTCGGTGGCCACTTTTGATTTCTTTGATTTGGGGGTGTTGTTCGAGGTGGGCGGTAGTAGCAGCTATGCGTTACCACCGACTCGGAAGCGTAATTGGTATATCTACCCTGGCATTGCCTACTTGTGTCGTGTCACCTACCATGTCGCGCCTTGTACGAGTTTGGTTTTCTCCCGTAGCCCATGTGGTATCCTCTGGTGGCTTCCCGATCAGGAGGGACTATGATATTGGATGGACTACTGGGACTATTACGTGTTAAGGGGAATATTGGGTCACTCCTTAACGCTATTTAAAAGTATGTTTATTTTACTATAGACACTATTATAATAGTGAAATATACTACATAGTAAATAGTTTAACGGATCCTTAAGAGATGTGAATCCCGAGCATCTTTTGAGTTACTACACTCATATTTATTCATGTTGATTTAACTTACATAAGATCTTTTAGTTCTGACTCGAGTGTTTTGTCTTTTCAATTCGCTCGAGTCAGCCCGAGTGTTTCAGGATCGAAGACTTTAGCTCTGGAGGACGAAGACGGAGATTTATATTATTATTATTTGTTATATTCCACTACACTCGTATTTTTCCGCTGCATTGTTATTGGTATGTGTAACTCTGATAAATTTTGTAAGTATAATCGAAAATTTTGTAAAACAGCTTTATAAAATGTATATTTGATTATTATATTTTATCCTTCCGTTGTGAGATTCTATTTTGTTTTATTTCTTTCTTGTTTTTTTCTGATTTACCCCATAACAATCTGCCCTTTCGTATGGTTTGAATTGGCAAGTGTGTTGATTTAAAGCGTGCGAAAAGGCGGGATGTTACATCTGGTATCAGAGCTTGGGTTTAGCGATAAACCTTAGCTTTGTTGGGTTTGACTCTTTACTAATAGGGTAGTAATACCCTATGGGAGTCGCTGAGTGCATATATGAGAGAGCGTATTTGTTAGTGTTATAAAAGGTTTTAATATTGTGTTAATCTGTTCCGTTTTGTATTTACAAATTCTGGTTGATGCATGGGACGCTATGACATCAATAGGGATTTCTAAACACTTAATAGGACAGACCGACGCAATATTTATTTTAAGATAGATGAATGAAATAACTTTTCCTATTATATTTTCTATATATAAAATAAATTTTTAAATGATATATATATATATATATATATATATATATATATATTCTTGCAATATATTGGTTGTTAGGTAATGAAATTTATAAATATCAGTGAAATAAGATTGAAAATAAAATAAATCAAATTGGAAATTTTAGAACTTAAGTTCCGGGGTTTTGAAAAATTTCTTTCAAATGATTTTGGAATATAATAATAATATTTAAGAAGTATTTTCTGATATAAGTATTTCAATAATTTGAAAGAAATGTTTTTGAAAGAAATTTTGGGAAAGATAAAGTTGTACTCCCCTCTCTGTCGCTGGAAAATAATTTTGGTGACGAGTGGATGCATCATCGATGTTCATTTTTGAGTTTCGAAGTGGGAAGGCCACTGTAGTAGTGTTACTGCAGATTGATTTTGATAAACAAATATATATTTTTAATTTGTTTTAAATATACTTGGATATAGGTAACTTGTAAGTATATTTATCTATTATTTTAAAATAATTTGAAATTAAACCGGTATTTAATTCTTAAGTTTCCATTTATTAATAGTTAATTAATGTAGTGAAACGGAATTTAACTAATAATTGAAACCCTAAATGAAATAAGAGATTTAATGCTAGGTTATAAATGGTATTAAAAGAAATTTGAAATTTGTAACATATGAAACAAAGAGTAATATTATTAAACATTAAATTTAATTAAAGGATAAGATAAAACTTGTATAAGTTCATTTGCATTTTCTTTAACATATATAACTTACCAAATATAAAAAGTTGAAATATTTAATAAGAAATGTAATGGAAATTGTACAAGTAAAGGTATGTAATGAAGAGTTCAATAAATTGCTGTTATTAATAAGAATCTAATGTTATAATTGTT
This sequence comes from Allium cepa, assembly GCA_030765085.1. Lineage (NCBI taxonomy): Eukaryota > Viridiplantae > Streptophyta > Magnoliopsida > Asparagales > Amaryllidaceae > Allium > Allium cepa. The sequence continues at coordinate 478,397,529 of CM060937.1, forward strand.
ATACATTTAAGTTATGACTGAAGGGCCACTTATTAAATATATTAGAATAGTTATAAAGAAATGGAAATAAGTTTAAGAAGGACTGAAGTTATTTATAATAAAATAAATGGAAAGATGAATACAATAAATAATATTAAGAGGGAAAAAAATCACCTTAATAAATAAGAAATTGATGTTATAGAGTTATAAACTTAAGTTGAAACTGAAGTATCTCTAAAATTTAATATAATAGAAATAGAGCAAAATAAATAAATAAATGAAACTGTAAGAATGAATATAATTGAGAAATGCATAAATGGAATGCAATAAAAAGAAACTTACTTGACCTGAATAAATGAAAATGAATAGAATTAATAAGAATAAACTAATCGTTGTTATTGTTTTGGTTTATGGTTGTTTGAGTAAGGGTACTTTAAAATTAGTTGGATGAATGAATAATCTATCTAGTTTCACCTAAGACTGTTGAGTGAAGAGTACACTTAGTAGTTTTTCTTCATTCCGGACAATTTAAAATTTGAACCTGAAAAACTATTTGTTTTGTTTGATGAATAAATGATTGATTTGTGTTGTTTCATTTTGATGGTTGTATACCTGGTTGCAAGTGATTGTTATATGTATTGATTGGTTGTTGGTATTTGAAAACAACGCTAAATATTTCATTTTATATAATTATTAACTCTCTTGGATTTTATAAGCGAAATGCAGGTTATGGAAGCAATTGTTATTGCATTTGGTTTCATAATATAAGCGTTATTGCCCGACAAATAGGTACGTTTTCGGATTACGGTTTATAGCGCTATTATATTTATATTTTTCCCGTGATGGGATATATATTATTTTGGAAAATATATGTTATATATTGTTATATTTGACATTACTATTTTCTCCCGAGCCTCTCCGCACAAAGGAGACTCTGCCAAAATTTTCCGTAAATTTTGGACTTAGAAATATTTTGAAAATGTTTTCCAAACTTTATTAAATTGAGTATAAAAAGATTTAATGGTTATAAATCGGTATATTTTATTTAAACTAATTAATTTGGTAAATTTATTTGTTTATAAATTTAATATTTTAAATAAGATATATTGATTTCTTAATTCTTCTTTTCCATTCTTTTTCCTTTTCGGGGACGAAAAGTTTTGAGTGGGGGAGAGTGTAACGACCCGTAAATTTCGACAATTAAATTTGTTAATTTAATAGGATTTTGTAATTTAATTTTAGTAAAAATAATAAAGGTGATAAATTAATATTGGAATGAACACTAAATTAAAATATAGCAATGGTAATTAAAACCTATTTATAGTAATTTGAATAAATTCAAATGAGTTTAGTGGTGAAAAGATTTTTACCAGGATATAAATTGAATATGAGAAATTTAAGGAAATTATTAGATTGATTTAATGTAATAAAGGATTGTTGACAGTAATTGGAACAAATTAGGGATTATGTTAATGCAAGTTAATAATTTATAAATTTGAATGAACATTTCAATTTAATAAATAAATTCAAATGTAGGACTTAGTTATAAGTATAAATTTATGAGTATGATAACAAATTTGTATAAATTACCTAATTAATTGGTCAATTAATTTATTAGAAATCAAACTCATTTAAATGGTAAGTATTTATAATGTGTTATTGATATAAACGTTACTAATTATTAATATAGTAACGGAAGTGTAAATGAAATGCAACCGTAGAAATTTAAGCTAAGTATTAACAATTAAAATGAAATGTCGATTAAATGGAGTACTATAAATTGTCATACTAAGCTAAGAATTTAATATAAGGAAACAAAGGCAAATAGTAAATCAATCAATGAATTGTTATAGATTGTAAAGTTATAATAATAAATAGTAATTGGATGTCTTGTACGAAGTTATAATATTGTGTGAATTATCAATAAAGAATAACTAGAATGGGATTCAAATTTGTGGAATAAGGTATATGGGTACTTGGTGTAAATTTAAACGGACTTAAATATTGAATTTATTTAATTAATATATATAATAAATAATGATTGAATAAAAACCAATACTCTGTAAATATCTATAATATTTGAGTGGAAATAATAAACTTATAAATGTGGGATTAAGAGTTTTACAACAATTATTATGAGTTATATACTTAGTTCATTCAATTAAATTGGAAATCATTGCAATAAATATAAATTAAATGTTACGTTAAATAAATTAAGGTAATGGATGGGGAATAACGTAAATGTTCTTCATAATATGATGATTTGTGAATAAAAGAATGGAAATAAAGTTTTATCAATATATCGGAATTTAATTTATGATAAAAAGGTTAATCGCTATTAAATGAATTAAATGTTTAAACGGGATCAAGCTTTATTTATTTATTTGGATTTAAAATGTGATAATTTGGATTTATTGCAATTAATTGAAATTAAATATAAAATTATTACGTTAATTTTAAAATTAAGTTGAAATTTGAAATATTTATATAATAATTTTAAATCCAATGGTAAACCCTTCTATTTGAAATTAGTGAATGGAATAATATGGGTTAATTAAATTTAATGGAAATTTTATCTACAATTTTGAATTTTATGAAATTGAAGATTTATATTGATTAATCTTTAATAAATTGACATTTCAAAAATTTTAAATCATTGTAAATGTTTGAGAATTATAAAGGGATAAAGATTGTCAATTTCAGAATTTAAATAGGAAATTTGATTTAATTAATTTATTTTAAATTTATTTAATTAATATAAAAATAGCCATTTTGGCCATTGACTCGGATTTCGACGAAACTAGTTTCATCGGATCCGTAACGGTGAATTATTGTAGGATTTCTAGTTTCGTATCGATCGGATTTGTCGTTTGATCGTATGGGCTTGAAACGCCTTGAAATCGAAATCAATTGAAAATCAATTTGAAAATATTGATTTCAGCATAACTTCATCATATGATGGAATTTGGACTTGAAACTTATTCCATCGTGTTCAAAATATTTTAAAACACCTATTTTGATATATGGGTTTACCCAATTTCGTTCCGGGGTCAGAACGGGCTTTTTGGGCCACGTTAGCATTAGCGCGTATATCTATCAACCGGAACCATATATTTATTTTACTTTGCCTATAAATACCGTACTAAACCCTAGCCTCCGCCTATTCTCATTTATCTGCGCGTAAAAATTTCATCAACTCTTCCTCAATGGACGCAAACCCTAGATCCAATTCAAAAATCAAATGAAAATTCAAACTCTTCGTAAAAGTTTGAAAAAATTATAGAATCGAAGATCTCATCGATACGAATCTACGCGTAGCTTCTGTTTTTACAATTGGTGCTCGAATCAATGGCAAATATCGGTCAAAGTTCATGAATCTCGAAACCCTATGCGTAATTGCGGCTTTTTGATTTAGGCTTCTATCGGAGAAATTGGAAGATGGGTAATGGAGCACTCATCAAGAGGAGTCGATAGGTGGTAGTCGCGTGACCTAGCACGGCCTGTGGCAGCTGAATTTAGGGTTTTAGGGTTTCGGCTAACCTAAAGTGAGGCGGCGGCGGCGGCCGATGGGGACCGGACTTGGCATGGGTGTAGGCGGCTCCACGGTGATGGCAACGGCGGTGGCCTTTTGGCGTATGGTGGCGCGTAGGGGCAGTAGCGCATGGTCAACGGCTGGTCAACATGGTGTAAATGGGTTCAGTTGCGTGCTATTATGTTTCGTGCATTCTGGGAAGAAAGTGTTTAGGGTGACGTGGCATAGATTTGGATAGGGTGAGTTCTTATTTTTGTTTAATTTAATTTTGATTTTTCAATTGCATTCATTACCATAACTTCTTCATACGATATCTGTTTCACACGTAGTTTTTTTGTTAGGATCGTAATAAAATTCCGGATCTGTTGATGCTGGTTTGGACGAATTTGGAGACTGTCCAAATTTTGGGTTTATATTGAATTTAAATTCAATTTAAATTCAAAAGGTGAGTGTTTTAACCCACTCACAATTTCTAAAATTTCTTATGTTTGTTAAATTGATTTATGATGTGTTTAAAATTTTATTTATAGCTGTTTGGCATATATTTCATCATTTTCTCAGTTAAATTGCATTCATTTAATTTACACGTTATTTAATTCATTATTACATTTAAAACTACCAGTTAATTGTTAATTAATTTATTCATTGCATTTAAACTGCCCGTTAAAATTTTAGTTAAATTTATTATTGCATATATACTGCTAGTTAAATTTATTTATTATTGCATATAAACTACAGTTAAACCGTTATTTAATTCATTATTGAAAATTTAACTGTCAGTGATTAATTATTATTTATTGACGTGATTGTTTGAATTGGATGATAAATTGATAAATGTTTGATGATTGATATGATGGATGAATGGGTGCTGTATTTATCCTGCATAAACTGCAAGTTATTATGCATTTTCATTTCATTCGGGATTGCGGTTTGAAATGATATACAACCGCATTTTTATTTTTAAATTGCGGATTGAAATGATAAATATCTGTATCACTTGACCATAGGATAGAAAATTATATACAGGCACCGCGGTATATATATAAAAATATTTTAAAGTGATTTTTCTATGATTTTGGAAAGAATACGGTTTAATAAATATTAAATTTTGATATACATATATATTGTAACAACCCGGGATTTTGCACTAATTAATAGTCGTCAATAAACGATTAAGGTTGTCAGCTAATTGCTGTTGGTTGTTGGAATTTTTGGAATCGATTTAAATTTGCTAACAAAAATTGAAGTATTTAAATCAAGTTGAAATTCTTTTGAAATTGGGTTAAAGTGTTAGCGGGCTTTATTTTGGCCCACGTCCTTTTTGCTTGGGGCTGTGTTAAATGTTGAAGTTGATAACCCGATCCTTTTTCACCCTTCACACATTCGTTCAAACCCTAGGCATTAAAAAAAAAAAATGGTGGCTGCTCGTCTTTCGTTCGCTCCTCTCTATCGAAAATTAGGGCTTATTGATTCTCGAAGAGGCCGACTTCAATTGCTTTGTCGGTCAGTGATTACCCGCTTGTAGCCTTGTTCGACCGTGTCTTCGTTGCTCACTTCGGCTGCATCTATTCGCAACGAGCAAAAAGGTGAGTAATTTGATTTACTCACATCTAATTCGTGCTTGGTATAGTGCTTCGATAGTTTGATTTGTTTTGTTGATTGATGATTTCTCTAGCCTTGTTAATTTCGTACAATCTGATGCTTGATGTTCTTGGATTTGATCGATTCGTGGCCACACGGCTTGACTCGATTTGATGATGTATTCTCTGGTTTTTGATTACACGGCTTTGGGTTTCTACTTTTGAACTTGACAGTGTTTATGTGATGATTTTTAAGACATATCTGTCTTTGTTCGAAACTGCTGTACTCTGTTTTTTTTTTTAACTTGCACGATACTGTCTCACTGTCGTGTTGGTGTTGCACTTGTGCTTGTTGACAGTGATAATTTTTGACTTTGGTCTTGATTTGAACGACTTCGACTTTGATTTTGAACTGCATATTATTTGTGACTTTGGCTGGTGATAATGTTTGACTTGGTTCGAACTTGTTACAATCTCTCTTGAACTTGTTTCACTGATGCATGATGTTGTACCTGTTTTGTATATGAAAGAAAAACATATTATATACCCTGCTTCCATGTTGTACCTGTTATGTATGCATTCATTGCTGGTTTCATTTGCATGTTACTTGAAGGCTTGGTGTCTTTATATACATTTGCGCATTGGTCACTGTCACTGCTTCGAGCTATTATACATGTATACATGTATGTGCATATATGTGTATGTGTTGTTTGAAGTGGTAGCCTTTTTGGTGGTGTTCTTCTTGAGTGATTTCCAGTCTGGTCTGCAATTTTGTATTCCAGTGTGCTTCAATCTGTAGCTTAGTTCTTTGACTTGTTTCATATAGTAGTTGCTCCATTTCATTATCACTTGTATCAGTTTTTGTATGAGCTTGAGTCTGGCTCCATTCTAGATCATGTATGGTCTGGTTTCATTGTCTTGACTTCATTGGTATTTGGTCACTTTGACCTGATCTGTAGCATGAGCTACTAGTTTGCATTGACATTGGTCATTGATTATGACCCATGCTTTGGGTATTTTAATTGTTGTTTGCATATTTCCAGTTTCGTTTAGTTGAAACTGTTCCAATTCACTTGTGTTGAGTCCTAATAACCGTGACTTGACCTCTGTATTTGGTTAATGATTTTGGTCATGCTGTGTTGTTTGAAACTGAAATTGAAGATTCACTATCTGTTGTAGTTTGCACATTCATGTGCTTGCTGTCCCTCTTGTATTCAGTTGATCTATTGTTGTTAAGTAGTGCAGTGATATTCTTTTCATTCTGGTATGCCATCAATTGTCACTGCCTGTTCCAATATCCATATAGTTTTTTTCAAGGTTGCAGTCATGTGTACATTACCCTGATTCATCGATGTAGTTGTTGCCTGTTTCCTTTGTTGAGCTCGAATCTGATACACCGTATTGATGCAGTGAGTTCATTTGCATTTGGTCACTTGTATTCATTTGTTTGCGTGCTGTGGTGCCATACTTTTGGTGCCCTCACCTTCATTCTACTGCCTTCAAGTAAATTGTAACACTGCCTTCGTGCACTCGGTCATTCGAGCCTTGGTGCTTTAGAGTTGTATTTCCATACCTTTGCTGTATCTGGGCTTGCATTTGTAGTATTCAGTGTGGTGTGGCGTTGAGCTTCACTGATGCTGTTCGCTGTAGTACTCATGTACTCGTCTTTCCTGCCCACTGCTGACTCTGTGATCTGGATTCCTTTGTTAGTGCACTTGTATTTGGTACACCCGCCCTTGTGCACAGTGTTGATTGGATTTGGTTCTTTCATGTTGTAGTATACCTCACATGTTTACCTCTTTTATTGCCTATTCTTCGCGGCCTGTAGTCCATGTAGTCTGGTAGCACTGTGTTTATTTGTCTGCACTTGTCCAGTGCAGTTCCACTGTGACTTCACTTGATTTGAGTTGATGTCGTTTGATTTTGATGCATTGAGTTTTTTGTACATCCTTACTGTAGTGGCAAGGCAGTGCACGCAAGCGTGAACTGCAGCCACACGGTATTGTTTTTATTGATATTCTAATTGCTTTTGATTTATAGATCTTTTGCGTATTTTCATATGCCGTAGTGGCGAGGCAGTACACGCGTGCGTGTACTGCAGCCCTACCAGTGTTGACCTTTTAATTGATAATTCAATATTCTTAATTGTATTCTGATTTGGTTTAATTTGCTGATTGTTGTTTAACACTGTTACGTGTTATATTTATCGTTATCCGATTTCTTTATTTAAGGATCGGATAGACGAGATTTATTGTGACTGTCGTCTATTCATTATTTAATTATTATTGCTTCTGTGCACTAATAACTGAGTTTGAATTAGACTGACCCGTGTATTATTTTCTTTTGAATATAATATTCGGGTCAGACCGAGTATTTACAGGTTGTTGATATCTTACTTTGGGTTGCTGCTAGAGGTATGAAGTCTTTTCATACCTTTTGGAGTAGTCGTTGTCATTTTTAGTAGTTAGTGTACTTGTATAGGTTGATATGTATTCATGTATATTAATGATATTAATGTACTTGTGTATGTAACATCCTGTATCGACAGTTGTAGTTGTATCATATGTACTGTAGCACATGTATTGTAACTGACATCAGTTATTATATATATGAGACTTTTGTTTTATCTGTGTTCCGCATTTATATTATCTGTGTTATTATTATATCTATTGTCCTAAACTATTATGAACCATCGTAGTTCGTTTTATACTGGAATTGGGTATGTCAATGGGAGTAAATAAATATGAGATGAAAAATTAAAAATATATACTACTCCTGTCGAGGTAACCAATACTAGTGTAAGGCCTAACTACGGATGACCGCTCCTATCCAGCCTTATTCTTCGTGATAACAGACAGTATTTCAATTAATACTCTTTGTTATTGTGAGCATAGAGGTGGGGCGTCACAGTTGGTATCAGAGCTTGGGGTTTATGGACATAATATAAAACATAACTTAGATGTAACATGTGTTACAACTATTGTCGATATTTTATGTGCTTTGAGTCAAAACTAAAGTTTTGAAATTTTGATGAAATTTTAAATAGCTTTATTTAAAAATAATAGTGAATTTGTGTTTTGATGATAGATTGGTTTGTGTTTTGTTTATCAGAGTGCGCAGCGAAAACAGTGTGACTGCTTCGCTGAGTACGACTGATAATTATTTTGATTTAAAAATCAAAATATGAAAATGAAATTAATTTCATTATGTTGTTTAACCAGTGGATTTGGTTTGTTGAAATTTCTTACTGGTTTTCTTTGATGTTAATCATATCTGATTAGATTTCTGCTGTTTTAAAATATCTTTATTAAAGATATAATAAAATGATTTTTTTTGTTCATTTTGTAGTGTACGTGCAAATTTGAGTTGCACGTTACTGCATTAATTTTACGTTGAACCGATGCTTGGTTATGAAACGTATTTGTTGCCGTTATTATTATAACGGGAGTCTTACACCAATACTATATTTTTGAAACGCGGTGTTTTGTTGACATTTTTAAATGAATGAAAATTCACTGGTATTTTATTTTGATGCGAATTATTTTGATGAGATTTTGACGTTTAAAATTTACTGTCACTTTGACTTCAGTAACCGTCAAATTTTAAAGTGGATTTTCAAGCGGTTATCCCGCAATGCTGATTTTGAGATTAGTTTTATGTTGTTTTGAGAAGTACCATTTCTTTGTTGAAGTTGCTATTTATGTTGCTGATTTAATCACGTGATTATAAAAAGCGTTTTAAAAAAAAAATTGTTTTCAAAATCTTTCGGTTTACGTTTTCAAAAGAATGAGAAAGAGACTTAAACGTTTCAGAAAAATCGAGGACTATGACCCCTTTCTTTTACTGATTCGCTTAATTCCGGACTTGTTCGTTTGAGAATGTAAATTATAACTTTTATAAAATAAATGAAATTGTTTTCAGAATTTTTACAGTTTGCGTTTTCAAAAGAATGAGAAAGTGACTTAAACGTTTCAGAAAAATCAAGGACTATGACCCCTTTCTTTTACTGATTCGCTTAATTCCGGACTTGTCCGTTTGAGAATGTGAAATGTTATTTTTGGAATACACAATTTTGCACTTTCAAGGAAACGATGAAGAGATTTAAACAATTTAGTAAAACACGTGGTTATGGGACATGTGCATTTGCTATTTTGGTTAATTCCGGACTCGTTAATTGAAACATTTGTTGTTTGATGATTTTGATGATTTCACACGTTCAAGGAAACGATGAAGAGAATCAAACGATTTAGTAAAACACGTGGTATGGGACATGTGCGTTTGCTTTTTCGGTTAATTCCGGACTCATTAATTGAATATATGTTGGACCTTCGGGTCATATGTTGGACCGTCGGGTCAATACCAGTACCAGACCTTCGGGTCATATGTTGGGCGCCAAAATTATGTTGGGTACTTGGTAGGCTTCGGCCATATGTTGATGCAAGTGCGGCGTAGCTAAAACTCGCCATTTGTTGGGATTGATCCACCTTTTATGTTGATTTTCTAGATCATCTTAATTGATTTTTAGATATTTGTTGTTTCCAATTATCTGCAGGTAATTGGATATTTGTTGATATGAGTTCTAATTATCGTTTTTGATAATTAGATATTTGTTGATTTGATTATCGTTTTAGATAATCGAATATTTGTTGATTTGATTATCATTTTTGATAATCGAATATTTGTTGATTTGATTATCGATTTTGATAATCGAATATTTGTTGATTTGATTATCGTTTTTGATAATCGAATATATGTTAATTTGATTATCGTTTTTGATAATTAGATATTTGTTGATTTGATTATCGTTTTAGATAATCGAATATTTGTTGATTTGATTATCGTTTTTGATAATCGAATATTTTTTGATTTGATTATCGTTTTTGATAATCGAATATTTGTTGATTTGATTATCGTTTTTGATAATCGAATATTTGTTGATTTGATTATCGTTTTTGATAATCGAATATATGTTGATTTGTTTATTTGATTATCGTTTTTGATAATCGAATATTTGTTGATTTGATTATCGTTTTAGATAATCGAATATTTGTTGATTTGGTTTTTGATAATCGAATATTTGTTGATTTGATTATCGTTTTTGATAATCGAATATTTGTTGATTTGATTATCGTTTTTGATAATCGAATATATGTTAATTTGATTATCGTTTTTGATAATTAGGTATTTGTTGATTTGATTATCGTTTTAGATAATCGAATATTTGTTGATTTGATTATCGTTTTTGATAATCGAATATTTGTTGATTTGATTATCGTTTTTGGTAATCGAATATTTGTTCATTTGATTATCGTTTTTGATAATCGAATATTTGTTGATTTGTTGATTTGATTATCGTTTTTGATAATCGAATATTTGTTGATTTGATTATCGTTTTTAATAATCGAATATATGTTAATTTGATTATCGTTTTTGATAATCGAATATTTGTTGATTTGTTGATTTGATTATCGTTTTTGATAATTGAATATTTGATTGATTTGAGATTTAATTATCGCTTGAGATAATCAAATATCTGTTGATTTGACATTTGATTATCGACTGAGACGATCAAATATTTGTTGATTTGAGATTTGGTGTTTCTGATTACCGTTTTGGTAACTAGATATTTGCGGTTTTGCGATTTGTGATTTGTGTTTTCTAATTTTCTCTGTTGATAATTAGATTTTGCTACCTTCTAATTATCGTATCGATAATTAGATATTGCTGTTTTGTGATTTCTGTATTCTAATTATCTTATTGATAATTGAATATTGCTGATAATTGCATTTAGCCAGTTTTGTATTTTCTGAATATCTATTTGATAAATAGATTTTGTTGAGAATTTATGAATTTCTTTTACGGAATTAAAAGATTTCTTTGGCATTCGTATTCTCGACCTTTATTTTCTAGCTTAACCAGTTTAGGTTAGAAAAATAATTGTGATTGACGACCTTAATTATGAAAATTGCGGGGACGCAATTTTTATAAGGAGGGGAGTCTGTAACAACCCGGGATTTTGCACTAATTAATAGTCGTCAATAAACGATTAAGGTTGACAGCTAATTGCTGTTGGTTGTTGGAATTTTTGGAATCGATTAAAATTTGCTAACAAAAATTGAAGTATTTAAATCAAGTTGAAATTCTTTTGAAATTGGGTTAAAGTGTTAGCGGGCTTTATTTTGGCCCACGTCCTTTTTGCTTGGGGTTGTGTTAAATGTTGAAGTTGATAACCCGATCCTTTTTCACCCTTCACTCATTCGTTCAAACCCTAGGCATTAAAAAAAAATGGTGGCTGCTCGTCTTTCGTTCGCTCCTCTCTATCGAAAATTAGGGCTTATTGATTTTCGAAGAGGCCGACTTCAATTGCTTTGTCGGTCAGTGATTACCCGCTTGTATCCTTGTTCGACCGTGTCTTCGTTGCTCACTTCGGCTGCATCTATTCGCAACGAGCAAAAAGGTGAGTAATTTGATTTACTCACATCTAATTCGTGCTTGGTATAGTGCTTCGATAGTTTGATTTGTTTTGTTGATTGATGATTTCTCTAGCCTTGTTAATTTCGTACAATCTGATGCTTGATGTTCTTGGATTTGATCGATTCGTGGCCGCACGGCTTGACTCGATTTGATGATGTTTTCTCTGGTTTTTGATTACACGGCTTTGGGTTTCTACTTTTGAACTTGACAGTTTTTATGTGATTATTTTTAAGACATATCTGTCTTTGTTCAAAACTGCTGTACTCTGTTTTTTTTTAACTTGCACGATACTGTCTCACTGCCGTGTTGGTGTTGCACTTGTGCTTGTTGACAGTGATAATTTTTGACTTTGGTCTTGATTTGAACGGCTTCGACTTTGATTTTGAACTGCATATTATTTGTGACTTTGGCTGGTGATAATGTTTGACTTGGTTCGAACTTGTTACAATCTCTCTTGAACTTGTTTCACTGATGCATGATGTTGTACCTGTTTTGTATATGAAAGAAAAACATATTATATACCCTGCTTCCATGTTGTACCTGTTATGTATGCATTCATTGCTGGTTTCATTTGCATGTTACTTGAAGGCTTGGTGTCTTTATATACATTTGCGCATTGGTCACTGTCACTGCTTCGAGCTATTATACGTGTATACATGTATGTGCATATATGTGTATGTGTTGTTTGAAGTGGTAGCCTTTTTGGTGGTGTTCTTCTTGAGTGATTTCCAGTCTGGTCTGCAATTTTGTATTCCAGTGTGCTTCAATCTGTAGCTTAGTTCTTTGACTTGTTTCATATAGTAGTTGCTCCATTTCATTATCACTTGTATCAGTTTTTGTATGAGCTTGAGTCTGGCTCCATTCTAGATCATGTATGGTCTGGTTTCATTGTCTTGACTTCATTGGTATTGGGTCACTTTGACCTGATCTGTAGCATGAGCTACTAGTTTGCATTGACATTGGTCATTGATTATGACCCATGCTTTGGGTATTTTAATTGTTGTTTGCATATTTCCAGTTTCGTTTAGTTGAAACTGTTCCAATTCACTTGTGTTGAGTCCTAATAACCGTGACTTGACCTCTGTATTTGGTTAATGATTTTGGTCATGCTGTGTTGTTTGAAACTGAAATTGAAGATTCACTATCTGTTGTAGTTTGCACATTCATGTGCTTGCTGTCCCTCTTGTATTCAGTTGATCTATTGTTGTTAAGTAGTGCAGTGATATTCTTTTCATTCTGGTATGCCATCAATTGTCACTGCCTGTTCCAATATCCATATAGTTTTTTTCAAGGTTGCAGTCATGTGTACATTACCCTGATTCATCGATGTAGTTGTTGCCTGTTTCCTTTGTTGAGCTCGAATCTGATACACCGTATTGATGCAGTGAGTTCATTTGCATTTGGTCACTTGTATTCATTTGTTTGCGTGCTGTGGTGCCATACTTTTGGTGCCCTCACCTTCATTCTACTGCCTTCAAGTAAATTGTAACACTGCCTTCGTGCACTCGGTCATTCGAGCCTTGGTGCTTTAGAGTTGTATTTCCATTCCTTTGCTGTATCTGGGCTTGCATTTGTAGTATTCAGTGTGGTGTGGCGTTGAGCTTCACTGATGCTGTTCGCTGTAGTACTCATGTACTCGTCTTTCCTGCCCACTGCTGACTCTGTGATCTGGATTCCTTTGTTAGTGCACTTGTATTTGGTACACCCGCCCTTGTGCACAGTGTTGATTGGATTTGGTTCATTCATGTTGTAGTATACCTCACATGTTTACCTCTTTTATTGCCTATTCTTCGCGGCATGTAGTCCATGTAGTCTGGTAGCACTGTGTTTATTTGTCTGCACTTGTCCAGTGCAGTTCCACTGTGACTTCACTTGATTTGAGTTGATGTCGTTTGATTTTGATGCATTGAGTTTTTTGTACATCATTACTGTAGTGGCAAGGCAGTGCACGCAAGCGTGAACTGCAGCCACACGGTATTGTTTTTATTGATATTCTAATTGCTTTTGATTTATAGATCTTTTGCGTATTTCCATATGCCGTAGTGGCGAGGCAGTACACGCGTGCGTGTACTGCAGCCCTACCAGTGTTGACCTTTTAATTGATAATTCAATATTCTGAATTGTATTCTGATTTGGTTTAATTTGCTGATTGTTGTTTAACACTGTTATGTGTTATATTTATCGTTATCCGATTTCTTTATTTAAGGATCGGATAGACGAGATTTATTGTGACTATCGTCTATTCATTATTTAATTATTATTGCTTCTGTGCACTAATAACTGAGTTTGAATTAGACTGACCTCTGTATTATTTTCTTTTGAATATAATACTCGGGTCAGACCGAGTATTTACAGGTTGTTGATATCTTACTTTGGGTTGCTGCTAGAGCTATGAAGTCTTTTCATACCTTTTGGAGTAGTCGTTGTCATTTTTAGTAGTTAGTGTACTTGTATAGGTTGATATGTATTCATGTATATTAATGATATTAATGTACTTGTATATGTAACATCCTGTATCGACAGTTGTACTTGTATCATATGTACTGTAGCACATGTATTGTAACTGACATCAGTTATTATATATATGAGACTTTTGTTTTATCTATGTTCCGCATTTATATTATCTGTGTTATTATTATATCTATTGTCCTAAACTATTATGAACCATCGTAGTTCGTTTTATACTGGAATTGGGTATGTCAATGGGAGTAAATAAATATGAGATGAAAAATTAAAAATATATACTACTCCTGTCGAGGTAACCAATACTAGTGTAAGGCCTAACTACGGATGACCGCTCCTATCCAGCCTTATTCTTCGTGATAACAGACAGTATTTCAATTAATACTCTTTGTTATTGTGAGCATAGAGGTGGGGCGTCACATATATTGTAAAAAAAATTGAATTTAGCTATGTATAAAATTGTTTCGAATTTTAAAATAAGCTAAATAATGAAGTTGATTTCGTTTATATAATATGGTTAAGAATATATTTGAAATTCTATTGTATATAGAGTTTACAATAACAAAAATAAAAGTAAGGTTGAAGATAAATGTGAATATGATTTGAATTAAAGTATTTAAGAATTTTCCTCGAAAAATTTGTTTTGAAATGTAAATAAATTAAGATTTAAAGGGTATGATCTTATAACTTGATTTTTGATTAGAGGATTTAAAGGAATATCAAATTTATTTAAAGAATATTATCAAGTTAGTTTAATTAAAAGAATATTCTGTTATTGAAGTTTAAGAGTTTTACCTGAATAATATTTGTTTAGTAAGTAAATATTTCAAATTTAAATAATAGGAATTTGATTTGATATATATTAAATTATCAAAGAATCCATTTTTGAAATAGTGGAATATTTAAAGATTATAATATATGAACTATAAAGTTTTGAAATATAGAATATTAAAACTTTGAAATATATAGGAATTAAAATGGTTTATTTGGAGGTTCAAATTGATATTGGGAATTTATTGTGAAATTTGAAGAAGCTGTTTATTTTATAAAGTAATATAGTATTTGAACATTAAGTATTAAAAATTATGTTTCAAAGCTATGGTTTCAAGGTATATATATTTGAAAATATTATGATTTGGGAAAAGGGATATTTATTAACTAAAAATGATATCAAATTTGATTTGGGTTTTAAACGAAAATGATATCATATTTATATAGTTTGAAATGGATATTTATTCGGGTTTTAAAGTATAAACTATTTCGAAAGGACTGCGGTGTTATAATAACGATTGGTTGTTGAAGAGACCGGGATCGGACATTGTCATACTCTTTGTGTCAGGACCCGATTCTTCGTCTTCCGAAAATTCAACATCGATACTCACTTTAACGA
Organism: Allium cepa; assembly: GCA_030765085.1. Taxonomy (NCBI): domain Eukaryota; kingdom Viridiplantae; phylum Streptophyta; class Magnoliopsida; order Asparagales; family Amaryllidaceae; genus Allium; species Allium cepa. Next base: position 478,412,947 of record CM060937.1, read on the forward strand.
CTGCCGAGTAATCGAACGACGGAAAACCGAACACTGAGGGTTTTAAAGAAAAGAAAAAGACAAGAAGAAGAGATAAGAAGATAGAAAAGAAAATAGAAATTAGAGAAAATAGAAAATGGAGGGAAAAGAAAAATAGAACATAGAACGGAATAGAAAACAACATAACAACATCAGAATCTCACAATTCGCAGCGGAACAACGTATAATAATAAATGAATAATCTTTAAACAAAGAACTATCTCAGTTATTACGTTTCGTACATTTCATTTCATTACATCATATCATCAGATTGTACAACAACATACAACAACAAACAATGCAGCGAAAAAGAAATACTATATAAATTAGTAATACGCCATGCCATCCATCTTGCATCCAGCAACTCCAGAATATCCTGAATATCCTGATAAACCTAACTCTTGACTGCCCGTGTAGAAATTGGTGGGCACCCAGAGTTTAGGAAGGAAAACAATAAACTCCAAGTCAGTCATGTGACTGGTGTGAGAACTCAAAATAGTTTATTTATCTTTGAAAACAAAATAGAGGAATATTTTTAAAGTCAATTCGCAATGCTTTTAAAAATGAGACTACCATAAGACCTCCTGCCACACACATAATGCAAACGCAGAATCGGAGGAGATTTCTCCTTATGATAGTCAAAGATGCTTGATATGCATTTAAAAGGACATTTGATATTATTACTAGTGCATAGTGTAGAGAAAAATTCATTTCGAAAGTAGAATATAAATCTTAGCCAGCATAGACATTTCGAACTATGCCTACTATAGCTACCATCCAAACAGTGGTGACCACCATAAGTGAATGGCAGGTCCTACAACTAATACCGTACAAGTTTCGTATTGGGAATTGGATTTCCAACGAATGATCAGGCCAAGGAACTTCCCATTGCCACATGAGAATGCCTCTGGATGGACATCCCCGAGAACCAAACCGGATCTCTACCAACACAAGGCCGCGTTACCCCTAACTGAGTAACAACTGACCGAATATGCCATCCCCCGGTCCTTTGGGACCTTTAACCGAGCGCTCGTAATCAATTCACACAATCATAACAAAGTGTTTTCAACATGAGTAAGTATCTGGGCTCCATACCATGATACCACCCTTTTCCAGAAGGAAATGCACACATCCTAAAGGGCGCTACCCCTCATAACCTTGCTGCTTCTTTCCTGTTTTGACCATTCACGGGGTGTGAGGCTCGACGAATTCACGTCCACAAAAACATACTTTATACAAAAGCCATGCTTTGGGTCAACAAATGATTATAGAAATGATCACCAAGATAGACGATCAAATAAACGATCCTATCACAAATAATCAACACAATGATCATTTCACAGCAACACTCAGCATGTCACATTACCAAATTGGGAATATATCGCTAATAACCTTCAACTACATAACCTCTGAGCTCGTACGTCTCAGAGAAGGGTGTTAAGCTAAAAGAATAAATTCTCCACCACCAACAGAAACATATTTGAAAGAAATCTGCTTTATATCTCAATTTGTAATGTCAGACATACAATCCATACAAGTCTGTTCCGGGCTCGAACAAAACCGAAGGCACTTACAAAGAAGTCCTTGCAATCCGGATATTCACAATCCTGATCGGATTTCCCATCACTTAGGGAGTCTCTATACCATTGCAACTCAGTGCAGAGACAATCGACAGGTCATCCTATCGCTCTCGCAAATACCGGGTCTTCAACACCGATCTTCAATGCAATTCATAACGACGTATCACATATTCGGAATGGGTTATACGACCCCATGGTCCTTTCCCGGTTAACCCGAATAGTGAGCGCTTATTCAAAAATAAGTGTGGCATTCACATTCAAACAAATCACATCAAATACCCATTCAAAGGGAAATATTGATAGTCGGTTATTGAACTATCAATAGATATGCCAACATCACCAGATTCCAAATAATTTTCCAAATTATTTATTTCCCAAAAATATCTTTACAAGATATATTATTTTCAATACTTCAAAAATAAATCAATATTTATTTTTAAACAAGTTCCCCTTTCTTTTATAAATTCCATAGTGAATTTATATTTCACAATATCTACTGATATACGATTTTTCAATAGGTTTCAATATTCCTTTTCAATTTATCTTCAAAAAGATAAATTCTCAAAATATTCACTTTATATTGGAAAACATTTCCATACTTATTTAATAAGTAATTCACAAATCTTTTTATTTTCTACACTTGGAAAATATTCAATATACTTAAATCGAGATTAAGTATATATTTCATTCTTTAAGGAAATCATTCTCTTAAACATATTTATTTGGGCCAAAACGAATGTTACGTAAAACATCGTTACGATAACCCAAAATCACTAGTATAGGGATTTGAAATTAAAATAGATATATAAATCCCAATACTATACAAAACATTTCCTTTCGGAAATCATTTACTATAACAACAGTGTTATAGTCCACCATTTCCTTCTATTTCTCGAAAACGTCTATTTCAACAATAAATGTTGAAATCTATGGTTTCGAATCTCAACGCATTTTAAAACATCGTTAGATCGTTTTAATTCAACTTAAAATATCACATTCTAAACATTTTCTTCAACATATTATTCACTATTCAAAAACGTGAATATACTTGTTAACAAATTTCATCCTTTCTATTCATTTTATTTTAAAGGATTATTCACAGTTAAAAACGTGAATATAACTCCATAAATAAATCATAACAATTTACTTATCAAAATAAGTCGTTTGTGAATTTATAAAACAACGTTTATAAATTCCATTTCTATTTATTTATAACAACTTCCTTTTATAAATTCCTTTATTAACCTATTCGATTTATAACTCAATTATAAAACAAAGGTTCATATTATAAGTCAAATACTTATAAACGATTATTTTACAAAATCGTTTCTTTGAACTTCATAATTATAAATCTTATAACTTATAAGATTCAATTATTCATCCAAATATATTCTTTAATAATTTCACAAAATTTATAAATCTTACTATTTAGAAATTTCATTTATAACTTCACCATTTATAATTTTATAAATTCCATTCATTTAAAAAATTCATTTTCACTTCATTCAAACACTTATAAAGAATCGTTTTATAATGTCCATATTTCAATTTATAAATATCCATTTATAAATCTCTTAATATAAATCAATTTATATTAATCTTTAAAACGTTTTTAAACTCCTTTATTATTTCACCATTTTGATTCATAAAATAATCAAATTTTATAAATCCTATATTTAAACTTTTTATAAATAAATTCAGAAATCCCGATTTAAACTATTTTATAAAATCATTAGCATCATATTCTCAAAAATCAGTTTTTAACTATATTTCTCAAAAATCATAATTTTTATAACTTTAAAAATTATAACGTTTATTTATTTAAAATGAATCAATTTCCAAACATACAGTATATTTTCAAAAATCACTTTAAAAATCATTTTTAAAGTTCCAAATTTGGTCTAGTGATGCTACACACCAAATAGTCAATCACGACAACAACGATATCATATATCGATATGATAATCCATCAAATATCAAAATATCTGAATTCAAATAAATACTGTTGAGGAATCCAGTTGGATCCCTCCAACCTGTTTTCCTGCATCCACAAACATTAGCACAATACCAATTTCGCTCCAGTACGAAATTATCGCGGTATATGGGATTTAAAATATTATCCGCTTAATAACGGCGCAATAGGGTCTCATCCGCTAAACAAATGCAGGAAATCAATAACTCCAATATATACATATGCCAATATATATATTGCTACTATATATAATACCAATTTCACTGTTTATGAAATATTCGCGGTATATGTTTTTATTAAATAACATCCGCTTACTAACGGCGCATAATGTCTATTTTAACAATCAATAGATAATAATCATCATTCAAACACGCATTCAAATATTTTAAATCTAACTATTTAAAATAAAATCGAAACTGATTCGATTGAGTGAGAAGTTCTCACCTTGATTTCAATTTTGTTTTAGCGATTTATTTCGAATAAAATTAAACGGACGTTTAATTTTACCTAAAATTCTCACTAACTCCAAACGACTCCAATCCAACTCCATCGCGTAGTGCTCGTCCATACGATTCCAACGCAACTGGTTTCGTGCGTTTTCGACCTCGTATGAAAAAGTTATCACATTTCAAAGTTACACGATTTTTACTTAATAATTATAACATAAATTTCATTTAAACTTTAACCTACAACATCTATTGGCCGCTGGATTCCCATCCCTTCATCACAGCCGTCCAACATCTCCATCTCCCTCACGTTCCAACAGCCGACACCATGAACCCATTAGTCGAAACTAGGGTTGAATTATACTTCCTCCACGACGAACTTGAATGCGATCAGGATGCGCCATCGGAATGCTCGCGACAAGAGCTACCCACGCCTGCAAGGATGTTGAACTCGGCCACCTGTACACGCACGCGCATCGAGAACACACGGTCACAAACGCACCCCCTAGCTCCCTCCACGTCGCTCCAAACACGATCTCCACCGTTGAACACGAAGATCTTGACGTCCTCTACGAGTTTCTAGTTGAAAGATTCTTGAATCGTTGCACGGATTTGAAGATTTGGAGGGAGGAAGGTCGCGTGTTTCTGGCCATTCATGCCTAATGGAGGCGGCGGCTGATAGAATTAGGGTTTTACTTTTTTTTTTCTTTTTTTTTTGTGAATTTATGGGCTATTTATAGAAAAAAATCGAACACTATTCATCCGGAAATTCCGAACTCCGATTTACGCGCCGTAACCAGCGTTTCTAGGGTTTACCCCGCGTTCCGGACACAATGGAACAGGTTTCGAAAGCTAATTCGGACATCTGTGCGAGTTATGGCAGTAAACGTTTAATTTAAATTAAACCGATTTAAATCGATTTCTAGGCGTTTTAATTTGTACCGGACAAACGGTAAATCCAATTGACACGAAATTTGAAACCTTACAAAATATCACATTACGGATCCGATGAAACAGGTTTCGTCGAAATCCGAGACTTTTTGAAAAATGGCTATTTTAACTTGCCAAATTAAAATTAAAAATAATTCGATGCGTTTCGAGCTGCCACGATCAAACGATAACTCCGATTGACACGAAAATTGAAATCCGGTAATAACTAACTATTACGGATCCAATGAAACTAGTTTCGTTCAATTCTGAAGCTGTTCAAAAATTGACTATTTTCACTAGTCGATTTTAATATTAAAATATTCAATTTTCACAAATTAACTTTTAATTCGATTTTAAAAGTTCTAAAATATCATTCTAACTTCCATATGATAAAATAAAATTTTACAAATCATTTTCAATCATATTTTACCCAATTTTCGATTATTTCCATAATTTAACATATTAAATTATCGATTTAATTATTCAATTAAATCCAATAATTCAAATTAAATTTATTTGACTTATAAATTTCACTTATTAATATTTAAAATTAATTAAATATTCAAGTTTTAATTAATAAAAATTCTGAGTCGTTACACTCTGCCAACTCTGAAAACCACTTTAACAACCGTGTACGTGGTGGAGATTCCAGAATGAAGTAGGATGGTGACGGCGTTTCCTTTGAGGTAAATACATGGACCCAACTCCCGTGATTTGGCATAAGGTGGCTAAAACATGAGCGATTGACGGGTTAATTGAGGTAGCACCTTTGATCGGACGCATCCCTTCGATATTATATTTTGACCTTTGGATTGATTCGGTGACCACTTTTGATTTCTTTGATTTAGGGGTGTTGTTCGAGGTGGGCGGTAGTAGTAGCTACGCGTTACCACCGATCCGGAAGCGTAATTGGTATATCTACCCTGGCATTGCCTAGTTATGCCGTGTCACCTACCATATCGCGCCTTGTACGAGTTTGGTTTTCTCCCGTAGCCCGTGTGGTATCCTCTGGTGGCTTCCCGATCAGGAGGGACTATGATATTGGATGAACTACTGGGACTATTACGTGTTAAGGGAAATATTGGGTCACTCCTTAACGCTATTTAAAAGTATGTTTATTTTACTATAGACACTATTATAATAGCGAAATATACTACATAGTAAATAGTTTAACGGATCCTTAAGAGATGTGAATCCCGAGCATCTTTTGAGTTACTGCACTCATATTTATTCATGTTGATTTAACTTACATAAGATCTTTTAGTTCTGACTCGAGTGTTTTTTCTTTTCAATTCGCCCAGGTCAGTCCGAGCGTTTCAGGATCGAAGACTTTAGCTCTGGAGGACGAAGGCGGAGATTCCTATTATTATTATTTATTATATTCCACTACACTCATATTTTTCCGCTGCATTGTTATTGATATGTGTAACTCTGATAAATGTTGTAAGTATAATCGAATACTTTGTAAAACAGCTTTATAAACTGTATATTTGATTATTATATTTTATCCTTCCGCTGTGAGATTCTATTTTGTTTTATTTCTTTCTTGTTTTTTCCGATTTACCCCATAACAATCTTCCCTTTCGTATGGTTTGAATTGGCATGTGTGTCGATTTAAAGCGTGCGAAAAGGCGGGATGTTACAAATCTGAAGATTTGAGACAATAGGAGATTGACTGAGATGGTTGGCTTCGTAAGGTTAAGAGACTGGTTGTTACAGATGTTGTTGGGTTACGAGATAAAGTACTAAGGAAATTCCATCATTCCAGATTGACCATTCATCTTGGTGGTAACAAGATGTATGAAGATATGAAGATGACTTACTATTGGGAAGGTATGAAGAAGGATATTGGAAATCGTATCTTGAAGCGTATGAATTGCTAGTTAGTGAAGGCCGAGCAGAAGAAGCCTAGTGGATTGCTACAACCACTAGATATTCCCAAATGGAAGTAGGAACGGATATCTGTGGATTTTATAGATGGATTGCCACGAACTAGAGCAGGATATGATAGTATTTGGATAGTGGTAGATCGATTGGCCAAGAGTGCAAGATTCATATATATCGAGTCTACAAGAATGGCATCCAAGTTGGCAGAATTGTATGTTAAGTGGATTGTTCGATTCCATTGTGTGCTAAAGAGTATTGTAAGCAGACGCATTATTTACTAGTGGATTCTAGAAGAGCTTACAAGAGATTTTGGGAATCGAGAAGCACTTGAGCACAGCTTATCACCCACAGACGGATGACCAAACCAAGAAAGTGAATTAGATTTCGGAAGATTTCTACTAGCTTGCATTACAGATTTTGTAGGACCATGGGAGGATCATTTGCATTTGGTAGAGTTTGCGTATAACAATAGTTATCAGTCAAGTAGTGGTATGGCACCATATGAAGCATTATATGAATGACCTTGTAATTCGCCTTCATGTTGGTGGGAAGCAAGTGAGAAGTCAATACTTGAACCAGAGATAATTAGAGAGACTTCGAAGAATATAGAGATCATTCGGCAATGAATAAAGACTGCTCAAGATCGTCAAAAGAGTTATGCAGATAAGAAAAGAAGATATTTGGAACTCTCAGTTGGAGACATGGTGTATGTTAAGATTTCTCAATTAAAGACAGGGTCAGTTTCAGACAGTACGGAGGTGCTGTAAAAGACAACCATCTAGGATTTCGGATCTTAAAGTACGGCGAAACACAATCGAGAATCGGGATTCCCATTAGTCTCTAGCAAGCGTGGATGAGGCCATACAAGTTATCATATATTCAAGGCTTTAGAAGATGATAGCTAGGTTTTAGTTGATGGATGTTATGGTTGCTATGTTTGCTATTTGTCTTGGGTAGGCTATCATGAATAGGAATGCTGGAGAAGTGAATGGGAATAAGGTCAATGGAGGAGGCCTCTTAGATTCTACTGTCCAGTTCTGTTACAGTTCCTATTGTCGTTTATTTGAGTAGCATATTATGTCTTATTATTATGTGCTAACTCTTTTGGTCGCAGGAACATAGCGGGTATTGTTTTTGTACCTGTCTAGTACCATACTTTCCAATATAGCTTTTGATAGTCATTTACCACTCACACCAGATTGTTGTCTGACCCAAGGTTTTATGTTTCCTCTTATCATCTTTGGTACTCTTAAATGAGTAGATTATATGGTAGGTTTGGAGTTGCAGCTGCTATACAAAGACGAGCTTACAGGAGATATGGCGTATTACTCTATATTTGTAGTTTCCGCTGTCTGTTTTTATGTACTTTGAGAGATGTAGTTAGGAAATGTTGTACTGAGATATTATGACATTTGTACCATAATTCATGATTTAGTGGAGACGTTATTCTCATAATTCGTGATTTAGTGAAGAAAGAGAAGATACTTATACTGGGTATGTGCGAACGACAACCGATCTACCTCTCTGCATCAATTGAATTGGGCTGCGACGGAGTCAACCCAATTCAGATCGTACGACAAGTATGACGTGTTCGACTTTGCACTGGGATGAAGATGACCGCGAATGTGTTCTAATTTGATACGTGTAGCAAACATGATGATTCATGGCATACCAAACGCACTTGTGTCTATGGTAACGTAGAAATATCATAAATTATGGTTCATTATGTTTCAAGGTAGGAAGTGCCCACCAGGAACAAGACATAATAATTATCAATGGACATCAGACAATAATAGCGTGAACATAGACCTATTTCTCGCAACCACTTTCTCAGCCAAGAATCTAGGCAGATTCTCGTGGGTCCCACGGTTTTTCCATCCAAACTGCATATTTTACTGTGCCGTACAATTCTTAGCAACCTGCGCTTCACTCTAGTCCTCTATATAAACTTCCCCCTCTGCTCATGTCTCACATCAAAATCATCCAACACCCAGAAAAATCAAACAAATACCCGAAAATGGGTTCCGAATCCCAAATGCCGCTCAAAATATTCATCGGGTACGACGAGAGAGAACACTCCGCCTACGAAGTCTGCCGCTACTCCCTCCTCAAACGCTCATCCACCCCTCTCGATATCATCCCCATCGTCCAATCGGAACTCCGATCCAAAAACCTCTACTGGCGCGAGCGCGGATCCACCGAAAGCACGGAGTTCTCCTTCACCCGCTTCCTCACTCCGTACCTATCGGGCTACAGCGGGTGGGCCCTCTTCGTGGACTGCGACTTTCTGTACCTGGACGACGTCGCGTCGCTCTTCGCCTTGGCGGATCCGACGTACGCGGTAATGTGTGTGAAGCACGCGTACGTGCCGAAGGAGAGCACGAAGATGGACGGTGTGGTGCAGTCAGTGTATCCGAGGAAGAATTGGAGCAGCATGGTGCTGTACAATTGCGGGCACGAGAAGAATAGGGTTTTGGACCCGGATATGGTTAACAAAGAAACAGGGGCTTTTTTGCATAGATTTATGTGGTTGAAGGACGAAGAGATAGGGGAAGTGCCTTTTATATGGAACTTTTTAGGAGGGCATAACGAGGTTGATGAGAGTGATTTGGAGAATACGTATCCAAAGGCACTGCATTATACATCGGGTGGCCCATGGTTCGAGAGGTACAAGGATTGCGAGTTTGCTGATCTATGGTTGAAGGAGTTGGAGGAAATGGAGACTGAAAGCAAGAAGAAGAAATTTGAATGCTGATTCGGGTGTTGCTTGCCACGGAAACAGCGAAAACCATCGGTGTGTTGCCATTATTTATGTATATGTGCCTGTTTTGCGAGTAATTCTTTGGGTGAGGTATGTGGATTTGTTAGTGTTGAATTGTGGGTTAATGTATCAGTAGATGTGCAATGCTTGTTTCTAGTGTAATTTGTCTATATGTTTTTGTATAAACTAGGTGCATCACATTGTATTTTGATGCATTTCAATACAACATTGGTATTGTTATTTTGATGTGATTTGGTACGTTACCAGTGTGAGATTGGTTTTTGGTTGAAATTGCGATATGTGATACTCTGCCATTTTTTCCTTTGTTGAGTATAGTAAATGTGTGTGTGATGATAGTTTATATGTCTGTTTCTTATTATTAATGATGTAGGTTATTAGCTGAGACACCGACATGCAATAGAATATTTTATAACTTCCAATCCCGACATACAAAACTAAACACACACACGTGTTTATTTATGACAACATTATACCATAAAACTATCTTATTTTATAAAAGCTGAACGAAAGTTGGTGTGGATCAAAATTCCCAAAAGTACGATCCTGATCACCTTTAAGAACGCATTTGCCTTTCCCATCCGAAGAGGTTGACGAACCTTGAATAGCAAACACTTTAGTCAGTTGAGCTCTCTGAAGAAGTGGACAAGCTTTAACCATATGCTCCGGCCGCTGACAGTTGAAAACGAGTTTTATGTTTTGAGTTTTTAACATTAATTACAAGATATGAGATGAGTTGAGTCACAACGGATAAAATAGAATTAAGGAGGGGAACCATGGAGGGGATGGAGAAACGATGAAATTATAATTGTTTCTCATGCTTCTTTTATTTTTCAAAACATGAAAGAAAGAAAAAAGTTGTTTTCTATTTTGTATATTCACTTTCTTTTCTAAATTGATAGTTCTGCACAAAATAAATGCGTTGTGCGCATTTTTATACTAACGAAAACTCAAACTAAAAAGAATAAACCAAACACCACCACTACAAGAATTACTGTTTATAGCAACGGGCTGGGGCAATGGCCTCCAACGGCTTTCAACGGCTAGCAACGGCAAGCTTTTTCCCGGAATTTTTTAATAACAAAGAAAACTTGCCGTTGGACGCCGTTGGAAATATGCCGTTGCAGGCCGTTGGAAAACCGAGACTAACCTGCAGCTCGATCTTCTTCCTCCTCATTCCTCTTTCACCCGAAATCAAATCCAAAAACCCCCATTTTCCCCCCTAAAACATTTCCAACCCCATTTTATCCCCTTCTACACGTTCTAGCAACCCCATCTTCGTTTGCAAGCTTCACAACCTCCAAAATCAGGTATTATTTGCTAAAACCCTAATTTTGTTAAATTTTTTATTTTAGGTTAAATTAGTAATTTTAATGTATGTATTGTACTATTGTTCGTGCATTGTAGTGTATTGGACCTTAATTACTGTTATTAAACTAATTATTGCATGTTTAACTATGATTTGTTAAATTAGGTTTATTATTAAATTAGTTTCAAACTTAATAATTGTCACTAACCTAAGCATGAACCTCACTTGTTATTATATTGGTGATTGAATTGCGTAAAAACGTACGTAAAAATTAAGTGATTATATTGACATATAAATTGTTCACTTTTGACATGTTATGATACGATATATACGTGATACAGTTTGTACATGACTGAATGTGATTTGTGATGCGATTATATGTATAACATTGTTCGTTTATTTTATACGTTGCGCGCACACACTGGATTTTTTTTTGTTTTAGGAAAAAATAATTATATATGCGTTGATTCAACAATTTGTTTATTGATATAAAAGTTTAAATTTTATGAAATAAAATTTAAACTTTTATATCGCTAATTTAAAATTTTAAACCCTTAGAGTGTTTTTTGGCCCCGTCTGATAAGTATTGTATATGATCGTTGTGTGGATATTCGTTTTTTAACAAAACGGACATCTATATTCATCGTATACAGTATTTGTTGGATTTGTCCCTGTATTGGACAAGTTACAAAACCAATAACGTAATTAAATCTCGTAAATCATTTCAGTTAAAACGGTTCGTAAAATTTCGACAGCGCTTCTCTTTATGTTCCCTGTGTACACGCAATTGTATACTGTTCAGGGAACTAAAGCGAAGTGCTGTCGAAATTTTGTTGGATTGTTTAAATTGAAATGATTTATGCGATTTAATTACGTTATTGTATTTGTAATGAGAGGTAGGATGACCCATCAACAAAGTGTCAATGATCAATTATTATCAAATTCGCTAATAAAATTGTTTAAATAGAATATAATATTCATTTCAAAATAAGCTTTAAGTATTATTTTAACAGATATAACAAAAACAAGAAGAATGTTTATAAAATTGATTTAATAAAAATATCAACGCAAAACTATATCGTACTTTTTTAATTATATGCGTAGGTAAATGGACAATTATTTTACTGATCGGAGCTGGATGTACAAAAAACGAAGGGTCGATACTGAAGGCTCAACAAATGAACATTTTAATAATGGTGTTAGCGTATTTATGGATTTTGCTTTACGTAATAACGGAAACTACAAAGAAATCCGTTGTCCATGTAGTAAATGCAAACTGTTAAAGCATTTGATACCACAAATGGTTAGAGTTCATTTGCGTCAGTACGGGTTCGTATCGAACTATTTGATTTGGGATCGTCATGGGGAACAGTTAGCATCTAATCCTGTACAAGATGAGGAGGTGGTGAGTAATGAAATTGGTACGACAAATCTTGTAGAACATATGGTTGAAGATGCTGCACGTTCAATGTTTCTTGTTCCTCAATTAACTGATGACGATGGTAATGCTGAAGAAGAACCAAATATTGGGGCAAAAAAAAATATGATTTGTTAGATGCCGCGAAAAAACCCCTTAGGGAAGGCTGCACAAGCGGAACCCAGTTATCAGTAACTGCCGAATACATTACGATGAAATCGAAATACAACCTCACAGAATCTGGATTTACGGCTGTTGTACAAGCTGCGAAACGACATATGTTTCTTACAGTTGTCATCCCTGGTCCCGATGATCCGACACAAGGAATCGATGTTTATTTACAACCATTAATTGATGAATTAAAAAAATTGTGGTACGAGGGAGTAGAGACATATGATATTTTCCAAAAAAAAAACTTTCGCATGTATGCTTCTTTATTATGGACAATCAGCGATTTTCCTGCATATGCAATGCTTTCAGGTTGGAGTACGACCGGTCGTCTAGCTTTCCTTATTGCATGGAAGAAACACGAGCAATTTTTTTACCTCATGGAAAGAACGTTTCGTGGTTTGACTGTCATCGATGTTTTCTTCATATTAATCATCCTTTTAGAAGAGATAAAAAAAAACTTTACAGCTAATAGACATGAAACTTTGAGACCACCTACGGTTTGGTCAAGCGAAGAAATTTATGAACTTATAAAGGATTATCCAAAGATACATGAAACCGGAGAACAAATTGAAATTCAGGGTAAATCATCGATACATAACTGGTGCAAACAGATACATAACTGGTACATTCTTCTCAACTATGCCGAAGTTGCACCATTTATTAGGTAATATATATACACATACGTCTACACATATGTACACACAAATATATATGCACACATGTATCTTAATCATAATGCAACATTTTTTCTATAATTGCAGTATTTATGAATCACAACATCCAAACGACGATATCGGTAAAGAATTTGCTGCTTGGTTTTCTAACTACGTTTTTGATACAACAAATTGTGTTGTAGATGAAGGATTGAAACATTTAGGTATGGGACCAAAAAGGATAGTCAAGACATATCCAATATTCTTTGTCAACGGATATAAATTTAATACCAAAGAATACGGTGCCGAAAAATCAACTAACAATACTGGTGTATTTGTCAAAGGTAGTGATGATCCAAATGATCACATAAATGACTTTTATGGCGTGCTGACCCAGATTTTGCAGTTGACATATTTCACTCGACCTGCGGAAGAAGTATTTTTGTTCAAATGCAACTGGTTCAACAACGTTCCAGGTTCTGGAATAAACGTGGATCCAAAATATAATCTTATAGAAATAAAACATACTTCGAGGTATTATAAGTACGATCCTTTTGTACTTGCCAAACAAGCTCTTCAAGTTTATTATGCTCCTTACCCATCTTTAAGAAGAGATAAAATAGATTGGTCGGCTGTTTTTAAAACTAAACCAAGGTTTACATTTGATGGACGAAATATTCCTGAACAGCAAGCTTACCAAACAAATATCGAGGAAAATAGAGGAATAATATTAACCGACGATCAAATAGATTTTGGACCTCTAAACGATGAATCAAATGCATTAATTGAAGCATTTGATAGTATAGAGGAACAAAATATAGAGTGCGAAGAAGAGTCAGAATCCGAAAGCGATGAGGATTGACCACTAATCAATATTTTGAGAAGGTATTTTTTTTTCATTTTTCTATTTCCAAAGTAATTTATATGATATGTATCACAAAGTCTCTTTTATGTTACGCCATAATGTATGTTACGCCATGTTCATTATTCTGACACCATTTGCATATTAAATTAATCAATGTTACCCTTGCTTTTCTTTATACTATGATTTCATATAGGTATGTCGGGACGCAGACGTTCACGCTCCGGATCTTCCAGATCACAGAGAGGTGATGATGCTGGTCCTTCACAGCCGGGTGTTCGGCCTATGGTATGGCTGAAACCCAAAGCCGATGGCAGGTAAGTATAAAGTTTTAAAATTGAATTTTATTCCATACAATCTTTTATCAAATATATATAGTAGTAACGGAATATTAAATGTTTTTTTCTGTTTTTACACAGCGGTGGGTTTTCGTTGGAGCCTTCCAACATAGTACTCACGATCTCGCGACGGGCGTATATGGCTCGTATGACCTCGTGTTGGCCGACGTGGACTGCGATACCAGAGGGGGTGCGGGAGGCTATCTGGCAGGACTTTTTGGTATGTGTGGTATAACAATTATTGCATTATGTAGTCATGTACATTATGTCAATTCATGTTTGCACTATTTATAGCAACTGTATAACTCATATTTTTTCAAACGTGCAGGGGGAAGTGGACTTGGCCGATTCTGATGTTTCAGTTGTCCGTCGCCATTGGAGCAGCAAAATTGCAAAAAACTATCGCGAAACGATTAACAACATCAAAACATCGGAAAAGAGGCCTCATTGGATGAGTGAAGTTGTTTTTGATGAGTTCGCCACCTGGTGGAGCAATGAGAATTTTGTGGTAAATCTCTATCATATATTTAATTTAAATTGTTTGAGGCAAATAATATATAAATAATTAAAACTGTCAAAACAATTTTTGTTTTCAATTTAAATTTGCAAAGGCAGTCCGAGAGGAATTCTGCAAACAGGAGCAGGAACCCCGTTACACATCGCGGTGGTTCCAAGTCTTTCCAGCATCACCGGGAAGATTTGGTATAATTATTAAATAAGACAAATAGTTAATTATTTTAAGATTTAATTTGTTAAATTATAAATAATGTACATTTATATGTGCATATTTCAGGAGAGACAACGCGGGAGGGCTGTTAGTTATTGGGATGTGTTTACCCATACACATGCATTGACTCAGGTCGATAATTCCGACGCAGTTTCTTACTCTTGGGACCACGATGACAAAGCGCGTGCTGCCTATGTAAGTATAACATAAGTAACTAAAACTCACAAGTTAATTGAAATAACGTAATTAACTAAATTCAATTATATTTTGCATGACAGCAAAAGTTTCAGGAAGCGCGGACAGTCTTACTTGAGAGTACGGGACGAGTTCACTTGACCCCCGATGAGGAGGACGCCATTTTTGAGTCCGTCATGGATCCAGTGACCCGCGGCAGACGCTACGGATATGGAAGCCAATCGGTTAGTTAATTTGCAATTATTTTAATACTAATATTTTAGTACAGTTGATAATTTAAATTTGTTTACAGGTTCAGACAGCCCAGAAAGAATATCAAAGGGCTCAAGAAAAAGAAGAGATTGCGCAGCTACGAGTCGAGCTTGCTGAGATGCGGGAACGCAATTTGCTGCATGAAGCGAGGACGGAGGAGTTGAACCGGCATATGGCGGAGTTCATCGTACAGTATGGACAGCCTCCTTCATCTGGTGGTTCTGGTGCTGAGTGATTTAGGTATGTTTTGTTATTGGCATGTATATTTCGGAGTTGGTGAGAATTTGATACATTTTGATGTGATGGTTTGTGTATATTTGGATTTCATACATTCTGATGGTTTGGTTGTGGATGTTGGTTTGGATTTGTTGATGTTGGTTTGGATTTTTTAATGATGGTTATGTTGTGTTTTATTTGGTTGTTGGTTTATGTTGAAATATATGTAAAATTTGGTTACATATATATGTTTGGATATAGTTGTTATATGTATATGCTCGAAATGGAGCTGTTTTGATATAATTGTGGTTATGTGTGGCTGGAAGCAAGCACCGCTGGTGTTATGTAAAAAAAAATACTCAGATTTGCAATGGCTTCCAACGGCTACCAACGGCCAATTTTCCATTTACCTCCAACGGCTTCCAACGGCGTCCAACGACATATTCCAACGATTTCCAACGGCATGTTGGTCAACAGGCTTTGCCACGTTGGCAAATTTGCCGTTGGAAGCCGTTGGTATATCCACGTTGATGCCGTTGGAGGCCGTTGGAAACCGTTGATGTGTATACCAACGGCAATTCCAATGGCCTCCAACGGCTTTCCAACGGCCTTTCGCCGTTGGAAATAGCCATTTCTCTTGTAGTACACCTAACTTTTTTTTAATCAAAATTAGTCAGGTTTGCAACACTTCATGTTGCAAACAACATATAAAATTACTTCCATGGGTAAACCATCTTTCCCCCGATGGTACGTCAGTGAGTGACCCTCCAGATTAGATGTAGGTGGATCGAATTTCAATTCGAATTTGGCTCGACGTTGCATCAATTATTAGAGTAATTTTTTAAGTTTCAACATCCAATTCTGAATCCGACCAAGTTTGTTATTTAGTTCTTAAGATTTCATCATTTTCCAATCCAGTTGCAAATCTAAGTTTGATCTCGTACTTTGTTGCACTATGTTTTACACTAATTTGTTATTTTTCCCTAAAATATTGTGCACGTACTATTTTTCGTTCCCTACATATTAAAGTTTTTACCTTGTTCTTTTTACACTTTACCTTTTTTATTATTTTTGCAGTTACAATTTTATTACTCGTGGACTAAGAACCTTTAGTGTTTCACTATTCCTAACCTTAAAGTTACCATTAACGACATTAACTAAATCTTGTACGTTAATTTCAAATGTTAAAAATAATGGATCGTGCCTGAATAATTTAAAACAACAATTTAAGAAATTTAATTTATCTACCAGCAGAATTAATTTAAGATATTATATCAATAAATGTATAACATAAAAGAGCCAATATCGCGACTAAAATATCTACACTTGCCCATGTTTCTGACTACATCGATCATTATAGTCTGCAAACAATACATTGGAAAAGGAAATTTACATATGCAACCCATGGATGTAGCATGTATCAGACTCCTTGTTCCTCCTTTGCTTTCACCTACAAACTTTAAAAATACAGGAGCATATGAAGTTAAATTAAGGAAAGAGGGTAATCAACTAGCTTGAGTTGTGCCATAATATTGTGCATCTTGGCCCAACCAAAGAGATCTAGTGGTTTTATAATGAAAAAAACCTCCTACGTACTTTTTCTAAATCAAACCTACGTAACTTTACCTTGTACTCTTCCCCGACATAAAATATATTAGCAAATAAAGCAATATAGCACCGACGACTAGGAAATTAATATAAGTATAAAACATCACATTCTATTATTACGCCATCATAATCAATCATCGAAAATATAGGATAACAACAAAAATAGCAACTCGTCACCATTAAATGAGTAAGTATAACCTAAATTTAATAATGCTCACAGTCAACCTTAAATAATATATAATTCATCATAACACAAATATCATCGTATGTGAACTAATCACTCATTATTAGTGACACAATATCAATAAACAACAAAAATATAAAATCGGTTAAATGTGTACTAATCACTTCATATTAGCAACACAACATCAAGCTCATCAACTGTGTACTAATTGTTCTATATTATTAACAAAACATCAGTAGTATAAACGGACCAAAAACCAAAACAAACTAGTCAATATCCATGTAGTAATAATGGTGAAACATCGCATAAGCAACATCATCATCAAGGATGGTAGACATTTAATCACGTATAAAGGGATAACGACAGATTAATCCATATAGTTATAAATTTATTTTCTTTAGCACTTTATCTCAACCCTAATTGTGCTTTCATTCTTACTTATATTCATTTTTAAGTGTTTTTGGTCAACAAGTATCAATACTACATCCCCCATGTCGTTTAACATTAATATTTTTCTTGTACTCATTTTATTAACACATTCAGTTTTTCATGTAACAAGTTTTGAAGGTTTACAACATCATTGGCTAACCGCCCAATTACGAGTTGTTACGCACTCGTAACATTGGGTTACACTGCCCAACAAGCATCCTTGTCTTTAGTCTTTGAAGCACTCATAATCCTTAAAACCCATTTTTTTTGTTGCACTTTATTCGTTATAGTTGATTGATTCGTCCCATTTTAGATCCCTTTGATTCTTGAACGCAACTCTAGTCACTTTACTCAATCAATGGAATATTAGTCTAAAGTGCACAAAATACTCAACAATAATGGTTCCTTTCCAAAAATACAATGTAATTAATTCCCCACAAATAATAATATCACATTTAACTCAACTTCTTGTTGGAACTAGGCGAACACGTACTATGTTAAAAATTATTTCATTTTGGATCTTATTGAGCCTATGAAGCCTAAATTATTTAGACCGATCTAAATTCATTTTCAACAAAATAACTATTTAGTTTAATTTATCAATAGAAATATTTCACTTAATACTATATATAATATATGATGTGCACATGTGTATCATATACAAATGTGCGTGTACGTGCATATGCAACTTATATAGTATGCATGATTTAATATCCATGAGTCGAAATGCTGAGATTTACTCCACAATGGACATGTTAGACTCTCCATATACATATATGATGTATATTTATATACACACACATGTAACGAAATGACATAGATTATATTTATTTAAGATTAAATATACAGAGACACACACACGCACACACACACATATACACACACACATAATAATGCAAAAGTAATATTACTTTAATATATACACACACATATAGTAATATTTACGAATATAAATATAAATAATTTTAAATTCAAATCCAAATTTTCAAATTTCAAATTTTGATACTAGATCTAGATCTAAACATATCTTTTAAATTTGAATTCAAATTTATAATTTGCCATTAAATTATATATTATATGTTTGTATGTATGTGTGGAAAAATTAATTTTTTTTCATGAAGTCAATTTTTTTTTAAAAATTAAATCCATACAAAAAAATCCTTTTTTAACTTAAATCTAAATCCGTGTGAAAAAATTAATTTTTATTGTTTGAAATAAATTATCAATTAATGTTTTTTTTGAAATGGTACTTAGATACAACATGTCACCGGGACAACATAACACAAATCACATGTCAATATATGTTCGAATCACACAATGCAAGTTTCGAACTTGTAACCTCTTGCACCAAAGTCGAATCACTTAACCATTGGGCAATGGTGCTTGTCATCAATATTAACATATATATTATACACTATTAAACTAAGTTAATTTGTTATATTGTAAAATTATTTTATATATACGCATTAAAATCAACTTTTTTTAAATATCCTTATTAAATCATTTTAAAACTTGAAAAAGTTACCTTTTATTTTTTTCCCGAAAGCTTTAATGTGAATATAATTATTTTTAATAATAATATGTTATTATATTAATATTTTACGTTGATAACACACATATATATAAAGGTTCGTGATAAATTCAGCTAATCCAACCATATATAAATATAAATAAATAATATATATATTCATTTGTGAATTAGAGTGTTATTTTATTTGTATATACTTGGGAGAACCCAGCGGATCGATAAACTCTCGAGGGAATCAAGTTGTGCACATCTGCTTTAACTCATGGCGTCTATAATCCTTAGGTGCTATTTTTTGCAAGATGTGTGTGCAAGGTAGGACTCGAACCCGGTTCTATTATTAGAATATTATCTTAACTATAGCCCAACAGTAACACCTTGAATATTGAAGCAATCGAACTTCTTTTGCATCTGAATCAAAACTCTTTCAAAAAGTGCTACCCGACTAAATGATCTATGCACCTTATGGATATTTGATTTGATCTTGCATCTTGAAGCTTGAAATGATGTGGGTAAGGGAAATTTTCAACTAGATGATAGAGTAGCCATAAGAGAGAGCCACAAATGAGGGGTTAAGGGTGTTTAAATAGAAGAGAGAAGGAGGAACAAAAAGTGGATCTAGATCCATTAATCTCTCTACCAATTCAAACCCTTTTTAAATCAAATTCAACACCTCTACTCCACACCTATGGTCAGCCATACTAAGCTCCTTCATGGGCCTTCCTCCCATTTCAAACTCACTAAATAATATACATTTAAATCAAATTTAAATGTATATCGATATGCGTGTATACAACTGTTATATAAGCACTATTTTCAACACAAATCAAAATAAAATTTTATAATTAATATTTCGTTACTAGAAGTTAATTTATAATAATTATAATTATTAACTCAGATGGCAGTTGGAATATTCAACGTTTCGATTGTAAGATCCTTAGGTGTAAATCGACCAACGATTAATATCGACCAATTCAAATATTAACGTTAACAGGTCACCTTAGCTAGTGGTATGACATCTATTCAGTTAAAGCGTTTAGCGATTCTATAGCAATTGAGGTGCAAAAAGTTATAGCGAGGATTAAGCGAAGATATAACAGGGATATAACAGAGATACAATAAGCTTCATTAGATATGAAACCAATTATTTAAAGTTAATTTATTCTCATTCTTGCATCATTTTATAGGATGAAAACAATCTTTAAACTTATATAACCAAATCGATGTATATCACGGATTATGCAGACTAGATTTGGTGATTATAATAGATTTCTAACTTATACCGAGCATTTATGCCTTGAAATTAGGTCTTTATCCTAACTTTGTTGATTTTTTTTAAGAGATAACTAGTCAAATCGAACTTTGTACATTAATGTTGCTAAAGAGGGTGCTAAAAAGCCTTGATGTAAATGGTGCAGCGGAAAATAACGGGGCTTAAAGTGGATCTACTGTTTAATAGCGCTATATTGAAATTATGTAGCGTTCGAAGAGCGCTATGTGCAATAGCATTGATTTTTCAAGGATTTAGTGGGGCTTTAACTATACAGTGTGACATTAATGTCAAATTTATCGCTTACATAGCTTTGTTAAAATTCAATTTACTTATTTTAAGCGTTACCCACTAATGGAAATTATTTACACCAATTCTTTTCGTCAAATCTATCATATTAGGACTTACGAAATTTGGTAATGGTCAAAATTGCAATATAATCTGTATTCAACTTTATAGTGCAAACACAAACTCCTTAGTTCAATACTAATATATTAATCGAAATGTTTTATCTAGAGACTTTGGCTTTGAGTTGACTTAAGTTGACCGTGATACTGGCCTCATATAACCAAAGAGACGAACTCTCTCTTGAATAATGTCTCACTTCCAATGCTTCCGTTTGACCCAACTATAGTCGTTCAATGGACATCATGCCACGATTTAACTATAATCAAAGTAGAGTTTTCGCATTGAAGCCTGAAAGTATTCTCAAGTCGAGGGAATTATGTAATATTGTCACACCAATATTTTCTGTTTGACCTTAGTTATATTAACCAACAGAAAACTATCGAGTGAGTCATTCCATAGTTATCCAATAATTATCACTTTGTAACCACTTGGTATCTTCAGTAGCCGTAAGTAATACATTGTTCAATATTTGGAGAGCGTTAAGTACTATAGTCATAATGGATGTATCGGTATCCAATCTCAATATATCTTGGCTATGAATAATTTAAACGGTATGTTTATTTTATTGTGATAAATTGCTCATGATTACATCACTTTGTAGTTACTATCACAAAACACCTCATTTATGGATTTTCTATTAAATATACTTAAATTAATAATCAATTATTATAAGACATTATATTAAGTATATAATAGGAAGAAAAACATATTTTAGCTCGAACAAGGTTTTATTATAGAGTTAATAATTTACATTAAATTACAAAATTATCGCTATGGCATCTCCCTAACTGTATCACTTCTATCGAAATTAATTATACTACTACTACTAATAATAATAATAATAATAATAATGATCAATTTCGAACTCATCATATTGTTATTAAATATTTCCAAAAATAGTAATAATGATATGACATACCATTTCAAATTCATACTATTATTAATTATTTCCAAAAGTAGTAGTAATAATATATTGTACTATCTCAATATAATGTAATTACTATTTATTCTCAAAATTAATAAAAAATAACGTATTTGGTCATTATAGTTTAATCATAACTATTTAAACTTCAGCGAAATAATAGTAATTCTTATTTAATCCTTTTATACACAGAGCATTATCACCCTTCCCCAAAACAATAATAATTTTCTTTAAAACTCTTTTCAGTCTCTTATTTTTCAACCACTATAATAACAATAATAGTAATCAAACTTAGTCATTTCAAAAATAACCTTTCAAAATACATAAAACTGTATCTTTACTTATCTTGAAAAGAATAATTGTCTAACTCAAAATATTTCTGAGATATCTCATTATTATTTATCTTCAAAATGATAAAAATCAAATTTTATTTTGTCCAAACCATTTTACTATTCTCATTTGCTTACATCGAAATAAGTATTAAAATATTATAAACCTGACCGCGTGGTTTTATGATATAGTTCATTTAATGCAATAATATACCATGCATACTTCCAAAATCTTATTATTATTCAAAATTAAACTTCCTTAAATAATAATATGTTCTAAAATTTACATAAAACTGATTTATTATCATTATCTATGAATTTCCTTTGAAATTCAAATTAATATCTTAATAAAAATCATCCTTTAGATTTCCTTTAAAAAATCAACTTTGAGTGTTATTGTAATGTTACTTCTAAATTCATAAATATTAACATCTTTATTATTATTATTCATCTTAAGAAAGGTAATATACTTCAAATTTTATAAGAATTCTTGTCTTATTGCTTATTCGATAACAGTAGTTATATTATATTTTTAAACTTCCTTGAAAGAATTATACTGCAATTTATTCAAAGTAATATTAGACTTTGAAATCTCTTGAAACAATATTATTATTACCACTCTATAGTAATAATAATTTGCGTACACTGACTTTTAAAAATTTAATAATAATTCCTTCACACTACACCAGAAACAACTCTTAACAACATAGAAAAAACGTTGTCATATCCTTTAACAGTGCATTCGAAACGCTATTATATGACATGCAGTAATATGTTATATATATATATATATATATATATATATATATATATATATATTTGTGAAACAGTGCATTCGAAACGCTATTATTACAACACATTATTAATGCTATAATAAATGTCGTGAAGTCGGAGAGTTTACAATAGTATCTACATGTTATAAAACCTTACTTTTATGATAGTTGCTAAATGATGAAAAAAATTTAAAAACGCGTCTCCTATATGATATTAGTCGGTAGTTTCAGGTGCAAAGTGTCCATTTACTACATCATTAATTAATGGCTATTTAAAAAATGGTATTTTATAGCATTGCGTGCGTGCTATGAGTAAGTTTTCAGTTGTGCTGTTGTGATATTTAATGGCACATAAGAAACATTGTGTGTGTGTCCTACCTTTTAACAACACTATTTAAACGATGCTTCTGTTTTCACATTTTTACAGCATTTGTTTGTTGTAGTACTATCTCGAAGAATTAACACAATTTAAAATAATATATAAGCATCCATAAACATCAGCATCCAATACATAAAAGGTATTCAAATCAACATCAACCAACAATCATGTGCACACATTTAAGTCATTTAAAAAAATTTACATGTTAAGCTATCCATACTTTTATATATTAAACATACCCAAATTTGTAGATAACATATCCATGAACAAAATAAAACAATATCCATAAATCAAGTTTCATATAATATACACCAAGTTTCCACTAAGCATACACCAAATACTACTATACGACAAAATGTGCAAAGCCAAAAAAAGCCATATACTTACAGCGCTAAAAGGAGCTTCAACCACTTAAATAAAGTAACAACTTGCTTGCCAAAATGATCCATATATTAACTTTAATTATCTATAGTGAAAAATTTCAATCATGGTATTTAACTATGTAAAAGATGTGGCAAAATATTTTAATATAAAGCTTTGCACATTTCCCCCACTCACTCATTTTCCATTTTTAAGACAGCAGCTCACAGCTATACAGACATTTATATCAAGGATTTCTACAAAACCTTTTTTTCTCGTACAACTATTTTTGAAAAGAAGCTCATAGTATATACACAAGCTTCTAAATTAAATTTTGTACTATTGTATTAAATTTGGAAATTTCGAACTGAAAAGCATAAAAGCATCATTTCATATCTAAGAGTTTATTACAAACTTTGAACGGTATAACCAAGAGACACCAGGTGCTTGTTCTATTAAACATTGTATCCACTAATCATTAGCTTTCACGAGTTAACATTTGTAAGCGCATGATATTAGAAATTTTACGTATTTGCTGTGATGTAAAATTTCATCAACATATTAAATTTCACTGGTAACCAAAAGCCATATGCTTTCTGGTGAGACTTTGGAGTGCAGGATATTAGATATGAAATGATTATTGGTGAAATTTTGAACTAAAAAGAACAAAAGCTTCCGTAGCGATTTGTAAAATAAAATCATATCACGTCATTAAATAAGTAATATTGTAGCATAGAATATAGATTTAGGTAATGAATACATTCTGTAATTAATTGTTATTAGCAAACTTCACATTTTGCATGTCTAATGCTGGTTAAAAGATTGTACTATTTCTGTTCTAGGTTACTAATGAAATAGTGCATATTGTTTAGCTTATTTATGCAATGGATGATCCCTCCAATTGAAAAATTATTCACTAAGCAAATAGACCAAGTACACGTCTACATTTAACACAATTGATAGTCAAAATCAAAATGTAGAATGTGATTCTGTCCATGTGCTTGTTGAAAATTGAGCCATTACAAGCACGGGAAACATGAAAAATGAAAAAAAGAAGTTTTAGTATACATGAAAGGATGACAAAGCCACCCTTCTATTACACTGAACAGTTTCAGTATTTTTTTGCTCTTGGCACTAAGTTTTGCTTATATTCTTTTAAAATACTTACCTGCATTTCATTTTAAATGTCATTATATAGTATGAGGAAATAAAAAGAACAGTTAAGTGGACATTTTTGTACCAGAAATATTATTTTTTTGATTAATATTTCATTATTCAATTTTTGAGACATTGACAGGTAGTTCGTTCTAACAATACTTGACTACATAGTCATTCTCAGTCTCACTAGTATTTTGGTCAAGGTTGGCTGCAAACTTACAAACAAAAAGTTAAGAACTTAGAATATCTATGGTGGTAGGCATAAAACAATTTAGTAGCAACCACTTAACTAATTTGATGACAAATCAAAAATGTATTTTCACAATAAGAAAACTTACTTACCAGAAAACGAGTCCACTTTAACATACATAGATAGCATGACATGCTACCATCGAACCAATGACATATAGTATGGACTGCATAAATGAAAAAGTTCCCCATAAAGGAGCATCTCTGTCTTTTCCAATATCTATCCAAACTATTAATGCATTTTTCCTAGTGGAATATTAGGACTAAATCATTTGAATCAGATGAAGACACGGTTCCTTCTATAGTTGAAATATTTGTCGATATTGCAGTTCAAATATTTTTCAACGTAAATAATAGCCATAAACTTTTCAAAAAGAATGGTGTATATTTATTTTTATTTGTATATGTTATATGGTGTAATAACCCGCCATTTCAGAACTTTGTAATTACAAAACGAAGTCCCAAAACGATGGGACATTGGATGATAATTGTAACGATCGGAATTTTATCATTTTGATTTGGAAATATTTAATTAATTTTAAATATTAAGTTAATGGTCTTTAATGGTCAAATAACCCTCTTTTAATTTATAAGTAATGATGGTAAAGTTGTTGCAAAATTTGGTTTACAAAAATAGTAAATTCGTAAAAAAATCGAAAATATGACCGAAAATCGTTTCTCGAATTTAAAACTTTTCATCATTAAAAGTTGTTGCAATTTGTTGGATGCACTAGAGTGTATATATAAACATATATAAGAATAATATATGCTTTTGTCTAATGTTGTGATTAGGTTAAGATATGTTTAAATATATACTTAAGTTAATAAAGTGAAATTTGACTCTTTTTTCAAATCTAAAAAGAAAATAAGCACAAAATTTAAGACAAAGCACACATTGAAGAAAAATGTGATGGCTTGGTGTGGCAAGGGTGTAAGAGAGCGGTGTGTTGTCAAAATTTTGATGAAGAGTATTTGTTCTTTTAAACGTAGGACATTTTGGTAATTTCTTATTTCCATTTTATATAAAAGTAACTCCACCCTTTCCATTTTCACTTTACTTCATTTCATTTCTTTTTCCCATTTCTTTCTTCTTCCTTTCCATTCCCTTATCTTCTTCTTCCATGGAGTTCTAAGATTTTTTTTTTTAAAAATTGGTCCTTTTTTCCTTAAAACACTTAAACAAGTTGCTAAAACCATTTCTATTCCTCTCTTCCATCTTAAAGTCCAAACTTAGGTGCATAAATCCCTAAATGGCTTTGGGCCATGAGCTTTATGGTGAAGGAGAAGATGGTGCATGAGCTAGATAGGATAGAGGAAGGCTTGTTTTTGTTGTTTTGGAGGCAAAGGTCGGATCTTATGTTGTTTGGTGAAGGTAGGAAGTGATGGTGGTTTGTAGGGGTTGTTCTTAGATGCTTGCTTGGTTTTAAAGTGAGATTTCTCATCCTAAAAGTCTTCTCTTTAATCTACATGTTGGATGGAAAAACATGTGCTTACTTGATATTTTAAATATATATTTATTTGTTGATTAAACTGTTATGGTGATGTGAATGTTGATGCTTGTTTGGAAAACCATATAGCTGTATGTTGTAGTGTTTTGGAAACACTTTAATTTGCTGGTTTAAATAGCACATGTAATGGACACACAAATATGGACTTACATTTTAACGTATGTGAACCCGATGGAATATGATTTGACTTTGACTTGGACTTGAATTCGAATATATGAAATGACACATAAGGATTAGTAGGGGACTTGGATTTGAATAGAAGTGTCTGTATAGTGATAGTCGATATAGAAGCATTTTGATGACATTTATTTTATTTGTGTTTCAATAGTGTATTTCTATGTTTATAATTTACATATGATCTCTATACTTCTTTGAAATGATGTGAAGCTAAACATGATTATATGACTTGAAAGTCGAGTTGTTTTGAAAATGAAAATAAATATTGATTTTGTTTAAAAGCCAAAAAAGTTGCTCTGCCTCTTTCAACTTTCAAAAGTTATACTTTTGGATTTTATTTATCTTCGACTTTTATTTTAAAATGAATTGTTTTCTATACTTATAATAATATATAATATAGAAATAAAGTGTGTTTAAAGGTTATTTTGTTTATGAAAACCTTGTTTTAAAAGTTATGATCCATATAGCGATAGTCGCTGTAGATGCAGTTTTGAAAATTTTCGATTTTAGTAGATATAAAAGGTTATCTTTTTTAGATATTTGTAAATTCTTTTAAAATATGGTTTATAAGGTTATATAAATATTTTTAAAGGAGATTTAAAAGATTTATTTTGAAATATTTAAACAAGTGGTTTATTTAATGGAAATTGGTATAATTTTTAAAGTCAAATTCATTTTAAAAGATTATGGTTTTAAGTTATGATTTGAATGAAGTTTTAAACTTTGTTTAAAATATTTTAAGAGGTTTGAAATTTATACATTTTATTTAAAGAATTATTTGACATAATAAAGTAAGTGTTTACTTGTTTATAAAGGAAAATGGTATATTCTTCCGAATCAAATGTGGTTATAAAGCAAGGATTTCTAAGTGAGTTTCGATACAAAAATTTTAAGGAGTATTTTATGGATTTTTAAGTTGAATTTTAAAGAGGCTGTAATAGTCTAATTATAGTAAAAGATTTTAGGAAGTGGAAAAGAACTTTGATTTATAACTCTTCTGTTTTAAATGAATAATATATGGAATTAAGAAGTTTTATGCTTGGTATTAACTTCGAGGTAGTTAGAATTCTACTTATCCTGAAGATAAGAATGTTCTCTAGTCAAGGTTTGAAAGGTAATATTAACCTAACTCGAACCGCTTCATTGTTATCTTAAGGATAGTTTTAAGTTTGAAATTGAAGATTGATGTTAAGTATTTAAATTCTTATTTTCATATACAAATTTAGTTATTAATTGAAATTTCGTAGTCTAATACTTAGTACTAAAAGCCGATGAGCAGACTAGTCTTCTATTTGTGAGATCTAAAACTATAGTTTTTATGCAAGGAATAGGGTAAGACGAAATATTGAAAATGTGTCAAGTGTAGGAAATTTACGAAAGGAGTTTTATAAATAATTTTTGAAATTTATAAATGGGTTTTTATAGATAATTTTAGAAATTTATAAAAGGAGTTATATAAATAATTAAAATTTTATAAAATGAGTTTTTGAAATAATTTTAGAGATTTATAAAAGAAGTTTTATAAAAAAATTTGGAGATTTATAAAAGGACTTGTAAATATGGAATGAGTTTACAAAAGGTGAATTTTATAAAAGGTAAGAAATTTTATTTGGACAGGTAATCCTTCTTAATTATGGTGGTATGAAAGAATTTTTTCCATAATTAACGTCGAAGGAAAAGTGGTCTAGGTTTACAGTAAATAATGTTTTAAATGACATTTGCTTTTGACCCATTTAATATGATTTTGAAAATTTGAAATCTTCCTTAAAATTTGTGAACATATTTATACTGTTTATATAAATATGTGGAAACGTTTTATAAGTATTGGAAGTGGAATGGTTCGTGAATATACTTATACCATTGAGAGAAGTATGTGAATATTTTTCAAATAATTCAAAAGAGAATTAATTAATGAAAGATTAATTAAAAGAGGCCTAGTTGTTTCCACATGAAATTTAATCTTTGAATTGAATATTCATTTTTTAATAGTTAAATAATTGACTCTCAAATCTTGACCAAATACAACTCGAAAAATATCTAGAAGAAACATAAGAATTATATGGTACATTTATCTTCAGTGACGCTATACTACATGTATGAACTTGTGTGTTCTCGTAGGAAAAATGATAAGGAAATCCTTTTGCTTAAATGGTTAGAAGGTGATCTTCACTCTTATGTATTTTTTGTTTATTTCCAAAAGAACCGTAATGTAATTTACCAGAATCTATCGATTGATTTTGAGGCGTCCGGTAAGCGGGGAAGTGTATATGAGATGACTTGAAACCGTAACCACTTCAAAAAACCATATACATGTTCTACATTTTGGAAGAGGTTCACAATTGGTTTAAGATGATAAAAATCGAAGACGGAGTTCTTTGAAGTGTAAGGGCTACTAATTACGAGGATGTAGTAAAAGTAGTGCCATCGGTTTGTTCTAATCCTGGACAACTTGTATGGATGAATGCTGGGTTTGCATTATTACTTGGAAACAAGTACTAGCATTTCAAGTGGGAATTGTTAGGAGGAAAGATAAAGCGTAGCCTCATAAGCCTCACAACCCAAAACAACTAAAATCATAGGATGCCCAGAGATATGTGGTTAGCAACCATACCCGACGGATGATTTAATCCGGTATGCCATTTTAAAGAGCAGCTGGCTCAGTGTTTGAGTGGGGTCCAGATGTGGCCCTCGATACATTTTTCTAGAGATGTACTATTGTAGGTGGTACCCCAATGCCTTGTCATGTAGGAATCTAATCTCCAATATGTGCCTTTACAGACTTAGTTGTATACCCAATATGCTGGAATGTAATTAACGTTAAAATTTCGGTTATGATTAAATATTTATTTTAAACCTAGGCATTATTATAATATCACTGTACTTTTAAAAAAAATGGTTTGGTTATCGTAAGGTAAAAACTCATCAGTGTTTACGTGCGACATGGTCATATGAGATACTTTTATTTTTGGAAAGGTTTTGTAACATTAAAAAATCCATTTGACTTATGTTTCTCACGCTGATTTACCAAATTGATCCGGGTGTTATTTTTGTATAATACTCGAGTCAGACTCGAGTACTTCTCCAGATTAAGTTA